>QYRS01000003.1:0-1200000 GCA_006503535.1 Arthrinium phaeospermum
TTTTTATTATAACCTTTAATTATAATTATTTATTATTTTTTATAATATAAAGTTTAAAATAAACCCGGGGTTTATAATAATATTATATTTAATTATTAAAAAAAGAATTATTTATTTATATTATATAAATTTAAAATTTATCGGAAATTATTTATATTAAATAATAAAGTTTTTAAAATTAATATATATAAATATCGATTTATATAAATTTTTAAAAAAACTTTCGAAAATAAATATAAATTTTTATAATATATTTTTTAAAACCTATAATTTATTTCTTTTTTTTATATATATATATATATACGTTATTATTTTTATTTTAATTGTTTTATATTATTATATATTATAATATTATTTATATTTTAATATTTATTTATATATATTATATAATTATTAATAATAATAATAACGTTATTATACGTTTATAAAAAACGTTTTTAATAATTTTAATAAAATCGGCGCCGTTATATCGATAATTAAATTTTAATTTCTTAAAAAACTTTATTTCCGTAATTATTATTATTTTTAATAAATTTAATTTTAAAATATTTAAAATTATATTTAATAATATACTTTTTAAATTATTATAATATAATTTTTATATATATAATTATACGTTATATATAAAATATATAACGGCGAAAACCGTTATCGAAATTATTAAACGATAAAAAATATATTTATATATATAAAATGGGAATAAAATTCTAAAAACCGCGAAGCTTAATAAGTTTAATAAAAATCGATATAATAAAATTATAAATAATTTAATTAATTAAAAAAAAAAGCCGTTATTAATAAACGAAAATAAATTAAAATTAATAAATAATCTTTTAATAAATATATTATTATTAATTTATTATTAATTAATTATTATATAATTAATTACCTTATATTTAATTTAATTATTATATAAAAAATAATAGGTTTTATATAAATTTCTTTTTAATATAAATAATAAAAATATCCTCTATAAAATAGTATTTTAATTATTTTTTTTAAATTTATATTATAAATAATAAAAATATTAAAGAAAATTTAAATTAAATTTAATTAAATTAATTAAATTAATTTTTAAATATAATTAATATTAATTATTTATATTTTAATATTATTAATAAATTATATTAAATTATTTTAATTTTTAAAAATAATTTAATAAATTATTAAGTTTTAATTATTTTCATATTATTTTTAATTTAAATATATATTATAATTAAAATATATTTATAAATTAATTATTTTTAAAATTTATTATTTAAATTATTAAATAAATTCCTTAATTTATTATATTTATTTTATAACGTAAAAATAATTCTTTAATTTTAAATATTATTATATTTATTATTATTTTTAATTAAAAATTATATAATTTATTTAGTTTTTATTATATAATAAAGTATTTAAAAATTATATTATAAATTATATTAAATATATTTAAAATTTATTTAATAATATTTTTTATTTTTTATTTTTTTTTATAAAAGTTATAAATCTTTATTTATATATTCTTAATTAATTTTAATTATTCATTTATTTTTAAAAATATATATAAAATTATTAACTTTTTTAATAAATGTTTTAAAATATTAATTATATTATTATTTAATAATTTATAAATTTAATTATTAATTTCTTTTTTTTAAAAATTAAAGGATTTTAAATTATTAATAAAATATATTTAAAAAAATATTAATATTCTATTAATTATTTTCTTTTTAAAAGTTTTTAATTATTTTTATTAATTATATATTGAATTTTTTTTATATTTAAACGTTATTAAATTATATTTAATTACGTTTTTTTATAATAATAAATTTTTTTTTAAATTATATAAATTATAATTTAAAATTATATATTATTTATTATTATATAAAAAGTTTTTATAATTATTTTATTATTAAATAAAAAATTTTAAATAATTTTTTATTTTATAAATTAATAATTTAATTAATTATTTTATAAATCTTAATTATACTTATATTAAAAAGAAATTTATATAAAACTTATTATTTTTATATAATAAATTAAATTAAATAAATATATAAATTAATTATTATAATAATAATTAATTATAAATCGATAATAATATATTTATTAAAGAATTTAATTTATTTATTTCTTATTTATTAATAATAGTTTTTATTTTAATTATTTAAATTAATTCGTAATTTTATTATATAATTTTTATTAAATATATTAAATTTTACGGTTTTTAAAACCTTATTTCTATTTTTTATATATAAATACATTTTTTATTATTTAATAATTTAATAACGGTTTTTATCGCCGTATTTTATATATAATATATAAATTATATATATAAAAAACTATATATTATAATAATTTCAAAAATATATTATTAAATACGGTTTTAAATATTTTAAAAATAAATTTATTAAAAATAATATAATAATTAAAAATAAAGCTTTTTAAAAATTAAAATTTAATTACCGGCGTAACGACGCCGGCTTTATTGAAATTATTAAAAGCGTTTTTTATAAATATATATAATATATCGTTATTATTATAATAATTATTATAATATATAAATAAATACTAATATAAAAATAATAATATATATATATATAGATATATAATAAAAAAAAGAAATATATAAAAATTTATATTTATTTTTAAAATTTTTTTTTAAAAACTTATATAAAATCGATATTTATATATATTAATTTTAAAACTTTTATTTTTCAATATAAATAAATTTTAATAAATTTTAAATTTATATAATAACTTTTTTTTTAATAATTAAATATAATATTATCGTAAACCTCGAATTTATTTTAAATTTTATATTATAAAAAATAATAAATAATAAATAAAAATTATAATAAAAAAGTAATTTAATATTAATTATTTATTATTATTAAAGGTTTAATTTTTTAAATTTAATATTTAAAATATTTATTTTAATATAAAGTTATTATTAATTTATATTATTATTTATTATTTATTATTTATATTAATTATATATAATATATTTTAAAAATTTAAATAAATATAATAAATAACGTTATATTTATTATAATATTTATTTAATATTTTAATAAAAATTTATATTAAATATTAAAACTATTTTTTAATAATAATTTATTTTTTAATATTCTATATTAAATATCGTATTTAATATAATATTTATTATTTTTTTAATTAATAATTTTTATATATTATTTATTATTTTATAAAATCCTTTTTATTAAATAAAATATTTAATTATTAATTTCTTTTTTATTTTAAATATATATTAAATTATTATTATTATTATCGCTTTTATAATAATATTTTAATTAAAGCTTTATTTAAATTAATAAGCTTTTTTTAAACGTTAAATATAATTAAATAATCGATATTATTTAATAAATTTATTATAACTTTTAAAAGTTTAATATATATTAATAAATTTATTTTCTTATAATAATAAGAACCTTAATATATTATTATAATTATTTATATAAATTCTTAATTAATTATTATATTCTTTATATAGTTTAAAATATATATTTTATATTAAATTTTAATATTACTTTATATAATTATATTTTAATTTTATAATATTTATTATAAAGTTTAATATATTTTTTTTTTTTTTTATTAATATAATTTATATAATTTATTTATTTATTTAAGTTTTTATATAAAGTTAACACTATAATTAAAGCGTAATTACGCTATACTTTATAATTAATATTAAATAATTAACTTAATTAAATTATATTTAAATAAACTATATTTTTTTTAATTTTTTTTTAATTAATAAGTTTTATAAATAGTAATATTTTTAAGTTATTAAATATTTCGATATTATATTTAATTACGTTAATTTATATATAATTAAATTTTTATTACAAAAAGTAATTAAAACTTATTATTAAATATTTAAAGGGTAATATAAAAATATATATCTTAATATAAGCTTAAGAAAATTATTCTTAAGTTATAAAAATACCCTTTATAATTTATATAAAAATACTATATATATAATCGATACGTATTTAATAATTATATACCTTATATAAACTTTTTCCTTTATAATTTATTCTATTTAATTAAATAAAATTTTAATTAAATTTATTTTATATATTATTAATAATTAATATCCCTAAATATATATTAAGAATAATTCCTTTATATAAAGCTTAATATATATTATAAATATATATTTAAAATAATAATTTAAATACTTAATATATTAAAAACTTTTTAAAAAACGAAATTATTTTATTAATTTTAAATATATTCGTAAACCGATTCTTAAAATATATTAAAATTTTAAAAAATTAATAATTAAAATTATTAACGCGTAAATCGATAACGCGTTAAAAAAAAGAATATAAATTATTTTATATTATTATTTATTTATTTAATATATTAAAAGCTTTAAAAAAAAGCTTTTAAAAACGCCGCTTATATTATAAAATATATTTAATAGCACTTTATTATACCCTTAACGTTTACTATTAACCACGATTTAATTTATAAAATATTAATAAGCGAAATTCGCGGCTTTAACTTATCGAAACAATTTTTTTCGGTTATTAAAAAAAATATTTATTTTTATTTATTTTAAATAAATATACTTAAATATATTAATAAAAAATAAATAATATAATTAATTAATTAAATTTATTAATTATAATATAAAAATTCGTTAACTTTAATTAAATTATATTATTAAGTATATTATTAATTATAAAAAACAATTAATAACTAAGCCTATTCTTTTTATTAATTAATATACGATTAAAAAAATAAATAAAAAACTTCTATCGATTTTTAATTTATTTTTAATATTTAAATTAAAATCAGAATTAATTATTTTCTCGTAATATTAATCCGATTAAAATTTATATTCCTTTTAATATAAATCGCTAGTTATAAAAAATAAACTTAAAAGAATCTATTTAATTAAAACTTTTCGATATACCCTTAATTATAATTCCTAGCTAGTCGGTAAAAAATTTTTTTAAACGATTTCTTTCTATTAAATTTATTATCGAATTTAAGTTCTAATATCGACGTAAATTAAATAACGGTTATATTCGTAATAATATTTTAATTATTCCTAATAATTAATATTTTTTACGTATTTATTAATTTTATAATAGAAATTATAATTAATTAATAATATAATTAAAAATAAACGGATAAAAATATAAATATTAATTATTTTTAATTAAATTTCAACTTTTTATATAAAAATATTAATAATATTACGATTAAAACGGACATTTATTACTAAAATATAATATTAATCGAATTTAATAAAAAATAATATTAAAAATAATAAAACGCAAAAATATATTTTTAATTAATTTTTATTAATTATTACAAGGCGTCGCGTTTATATAATATTAAATATTAAATAAAAATTAAAAATATTATATAATATTAAATTTAAATAATTATATAAATAAAATTATTAAAAAATTTAAAATCGATATAACGGATATATAAAAAATATACAAAACGTATAATAAAGATATAATTAAATTTTAAAACCGATATAAGGTTTCTTTATATAACGAGTTAAATTAATTAAATAAACTAACTTTATTCTTATTCTTTATTAAATAAAGCAATTTATTTTTATTTCTTTTTATTTATTTAATTATACTTAAACTTTATATTTAATAATATTTCTCGATTTTATATTAAAAACGCTAACTTAATATTATATAATATTAATATAAAATATTAAAACTTATTTTATATTTAAAAAAAAATTAATTTTCGCCGCCGATGAAAGTTATAAAACGATAATAACGAACAATTAATATAAATATCTTTTAAACTTATAACGAATATTTATTTTAATAAAGGACGATATTTTATATTAATTAACGAGCTAAAATTTAATAAACTAATAAAAATAATATTAATAACTTAGATATTTTATAAATATTAATTTATTTAAAAAACACGCTATTAAATATAACCTTCGTAATAATTAACAATTAAATTTTATAAATAAACAAATTCTCTTTTAATTTTTACTTAATTAATATTTTCTTTTATCCCTTACTTTTATTTAATTAAATATATATAAATAACGAATTAATTACTTAAAATAAATATTTAAAAACGATAAATAAATATAAAATATAATAATTTTAATTATTAATAAAATTTATTATATTTTTAAAAAAAATAATCGAATTAATTTAATTTAATATAATTTATACATTTTTATTCCTTACTTAATTTACGCGTTTTTATTCCTTATAATAATTTACTTTATAAAATTAATATATAAACTTTAAATTATTCGATTATTTTATATTTATATTAAAAAATTATATTTATTATAAATAAAATTTTTTTTTTTTATTTATTAGTTTAACCCGGATATAAATAAACCTTATTTAACGGCGAAGCCGCTATATAATTTAACTAATTAAGTTAAATCGATTTAATAAATAAGTCCTGTAGAATAAGTATAGGTTTAAAGGGGTAAATACCTTATTAATCGATTAAAAACTATATTAAAAAAACCGTATTAAATTTATTATAAATATATAAATAATAATATTAAATAAAACTCTAATAAATATAGTAAGCTTTTAATTAATCGATTAAGTTATCGAATTTAAATTTAAACGTTATATATTAAATTCCGGGTTTAAGCCTGATATTATATAATATAATTAACTTTTTTAAAAGTTTCTTATATAAATATTAATATATTTAATCGATACGTATTAATTATAATTACGGATCGAATCGGTCCGCCGGCTCTTACCGATTTAGTATAGTATAATAAGAGACCCCACTTTTTATTATAATAAAAGTTAAAAAATAACGCTTTTAAAAAACTTTAAACCCTCGATTTAATATATACCTTTATATCCGGTTACTTACCTATTAAGCTATATAAATTAAAAGTAATAAAATTTATTAAATTATATTAAATCGTTGATTTTATTAATAATTATAAAAATTTAAAATATTTTAAATTTATTAATAAAATAAATTATTATTATATTTAAATATAACGAATTAATTATTATTTTGTTATTAATTTAATTAATAATATTTATAATAATAACTTAATTATATACCTTTTATATAATTATATATATTATAATAAATTTATAAAAGTATACGAATAAATTTTAAATTATATTTAATAATTTTTTAAAATAAAAATAATTTTTTAACCCTTATTATTATATAACTTTTATTTAACGAATCGTTTAACCTTAATTTTATATTTAAATTATTTTATAATACGATTTAATAAATATTATAAATTTAATAAATAAAATAATAAATCTTTTATAATAATATTCTTTAAATTATTTATATTAAAAAATAAAATACCCGTAATTATAATATATAATAAATTATTTAACGATTTATTAGTATTATTACTATAACTTTTTAAAAAAATTATAATTAATTTAAATAAAGAATTAAAAAATAATTTTTCTGTTTTAATAAAGAAATTATAAAGGATAATAATTCGCTATTAATACTTAACCCTTTTTTATTCGAATAAGGATTTAATAACGATTTATCCTTATTATTTAAAAATTTAATTAACCTTAAAAACTTTATAAAATTAATTATAATTTTATTAAATAATAATAAAATCGATAATTATATCGATTAAAGTAAGAATTAAAATAAATAAAGATTTAATGAAAATATATAAAAATAGATTAACGAAATAACTACGATTATAATTATAATAATTAATTAACTTAAAAAAGTATTAAATAACTTTTTTATATAATAACGACTGTAATAATTAATTTAATAAATATTAAATTATTAACAATTAAACTATAATTAAAAATTCGAAAATATTAAATATTTTATATTTAACGTTAATATTTTTTACGGCGAAAGCGATTATATAACGATTAATTAATATGTTTATTAAAAAAACGTATTTTTTTTATAACCGCTATTTAAAATAATATAAATAATATATTTAATAATAAATTATTTTTAATTAATTTTAAAAATTATTAAAAAAAAACGTATAAACTTAATATAATTTATTAAATAATTTAACGAAAATATAAATAAAAAATAATTTAAAATTTTACTTTTTTAAATTCGAAAATAAATTTAAAATTTTAAAAACCGAAATATTATATAATTTATAAAATATAAGTTTTACGATAACGATAATTTTTAATAATTAATTAATTTATTTATAAACTTAAAAAATTATTTATAATTATAAAGTTATAAATAAATTAATTAATTTAATTTATTAATTTATTTAAATTTTTTTTTTTTTTAATATATATTATATAATTTATATAAATAATAAGGAATAAATAGATAATAATATAAATTAATAATAACTCCGTATTAAAATAAATAGGTATTTTAAATAATAAAGTTAAAAAAATTAAACTTTTAATAATAATAAATAATAAATTTTAAACCCTTTTTTCGCTATAACTTTTATTTATAGTTATTTATTATTTTTTACGATATAAAATTTAAATAAACCCGGGGTTCGCGATAATATTATATTTAATTATTGAGAAAAGAATTATTTATTTATATTATATAAGCTTAAAATTTATCGGAGATTATTCGTATTAAATAATAAAGTTTTTAAAACTAATATATATAATATTAATTTTATATAGGTTTTTGAAAAAACTTTTAAAAATAAATATAAATTTTCGCGATAAACGCTTTTTAAAATTTATAATTTATTTCTTTTTTTTATTATATATATATATATATATTATTTTTAATTCTTTATATATTATTAAATATATATAATTATTTAAATCTTAATACTTATTTATATATATTATAATAAATATTAATATTAATAACGACGCTATATTGTATATTTATAAAAAGCGCTTTTAATAATTTTAAAAAAACTACTTTATTAATTATACGTTATAACGCTTTAAAGCCGAAATATTTTATTAAATTTATTAACTCGTTAAAATTAAAATATTTCGATATTATTAAAACTGTCGATAATATAATATTTTAAAAATCGAAATAAGAAATAATTTTATTTTATATTCTTTTTTATTATTTAATAAAAAATAAAGGCGAAAAAGGAGATCGGGAAAAATAACGATTAATTTTTTTACGATTTCGATAATAAATATCGCGTTTTCGTAAGGTTAAAAAAAACCGTATAGATATAAAAAAAAAGGTCGCGTTAATCCTTAATCGCTATTTAAAAATTCGCCGTAACGAAATAGCGAGATAAATAATATCGAAACGTTAATAAACGAGAAATAAAGGAATCGAAATTAGCGAATAATTTTTTAATAAATATATTATTATCGATTTATTATTAATCGATTATTATATAATTAATTAGTTTATATATTTACTCGATTTAATTTATCGTATAAAAATAATAAGTTTTATATAAATTTTTTTTTTATAAATAATAGATTAACGTCCTCCGTAAAACGGTTAATTTATTAATTAAATTTAAAATAAATTATATTTAAAATTTTAATAACTCGTTATTTATTTAATTTTAAATATAAATTTAAATATTTTTAAAATATTTATTATATAAATAAATAAACGAAGCTTTTTTCTTTAAACCCCGTTCGTTAAATTTTTATTTATTATAAAACGAAATCGTTTAATTAATAATCGAAACTTTATTTTAATAAAAAACCTTATTAATACTTTTTATTATAAACTTTATTAAAAACGATATAAATATAATTAATTAAGCTCGCGACGATAAATAATTACGTAATAATAATTAAAATCGCGAATAAAATAATTTTAATAATAACTAAAATTATAATAATTAAAATCGGGTTTAATAAAAAAATAATCGAAACTATTTAAACCGCGATTAAAATAATTATTTAAGTTAAAATCGAAAAATTAAAAAAAAAAAAATCGCGAACGAGGATTTAATAAAAAAAGCCGCGGCTATAGCCGTTTTTAATGAATATACCGCCTTTATTAACGAATATATCGTTAATAAATTAAACGCTTTAATTAATAAATAACTTTTCTAATAAAAAAAAATTTATTAACTATAATGATTTAAATATTAACGAATAAAAAAAAGAATTATTATAAAAAAAATATATTTTAATAAATAAAGTAATTAATAAAGAAAAAGTAATATTTTATTAATATTAAAAATAAAAATAAGACCGAAATTTCTATTTATTATAAAAAGCGTAAAAATAACTTTATAAAATTATAAAAAAAAATAATATAAAACATACGATATTATATTTACTTTAAAATCGAAATTATTTAACTATATATTCGTTAATAAATATAAATCTTAAATTTAATAATTAAAGTTTATATCGCGAAACGATATAATAAAAAAAAATTAAAATAATTAAAATATTAAAAAAACCTTTATTAAAAATGAACGATAATTTACTTTGTAAAAAAATTTAAATTAAACCTCTTCGCGAAAAAATTAACGATAATATAATTTATAATAAAAATAAAATATTATATATTAATAAAATAAAAAACTTTATATTATTAATATTGTTTTAGTTAAATAACGATTAAAAATTATAAAATTTATTTTAATTAAAAGTCGTATATTTAAATTTATAAAAAAACGAATCGCCGAACGAAATAAATCGATATATTTATAAAAAATTAAAGTATTTATTTTAAAAAGTATTTATAATATACGCCGATTTAAATATATCAATAATAATAATAAATTAGGAATTTTTTAATAACGTAATTAAAAAATATAAAATTATAAAAGTTAAGTTTTTTTTATACGGGTATAAAAAGATCGACGATTGTTATCGAAAAAGTGTATATTATATTAAAAACCGAAAAAATAGATAAAATTAATAAACGAAAAATAATCGAATTCTTTAACGATGTATAAATTATAAATAAATTAATTTTAACATTTTTTAAAAAATATTTTAATTAAGCCGTATAAGCGCGATTATTAATTATTCGGAGAAAAAATTAATATTATAAGTTATTAACGATTTTATTTTTTTAATCGAATTTTAAAAAAATAGGCTTTAATAAATAAACGAATTAAAATTTAATCGAAAATAATTATTTCGCCGCGATTATTAATATTAATATCGATTAATTATATTAATTTATCGAAAATTAAAAATAATAAACCGAAAAACTTTTATTTTATATAAAAGTTTTTATATAGTGAATATTTTTTATTATTTAAATTTTTAAAAAAATAATAATAATTAATAATATAAATAAAGAGATTATTATTTAGAAAAATATAAAAATAAATCGAATAATGAACTCATATAAAAAAATTATAATTAAATTTTTTAAAAATAAATAAATATAATAAAAATAATATTAACGATTAAGAAATCGAAAAATACTTTTAAAAAAGTAAACGATTTATATTAATTTTAAAATAAATTATATATTAAAAAAAGCTTTTTATATTTTAAATAAAGGAATTTAACCGTAAATACAATATAAATAATATTTAAAGATAATAAAATTAATTCGAATAAAAAATTATTATAATTAAAAATAAATAAATTTAACGATATTTTATTAATAAAAATAAAATATAAAATACGAATCGTTATAATAAATCGTATTTTTATAATAAAGCGGTTTTTTTATATAATAATATAATAAAATATAATTCGATAAAAATATTATAGAATTATTAAAAAAAGAATTATAAATTTAATAAATAATTAATAATTATCCTACGGAAAACGTTAATTTTTATTTATATTAAAAAAATTTTTATATAAAACTTATTACTTTTTATATAATAAATTAAACTAAATAAATATGTAAATTAACTAATTATATAATAACCGATTAATAATAAATCGATAATAATATATTTATTATTAAAAAACTACTCGCTAATTTCGGTTTATTTATTTCCCGCCTATTAATAATAACCCTTTTCCTTTAATTAATTAAATTAATCCGCGATTTTATCGTATTAACTTTTATTAAATTTATTAAACTTTACGGTTTCCGAAGCTTTATTTCTATTTTATATATATATAAATATACCTTTTATTATTTAATAATCTCGATAACGGTTTTCGCCGCCGTATATCTTATATATAATATATAAATTATATACGTAAAAAATTATATATTATAATAATTCGAAAAATATATTATTAAATATAATTTTAAACATTTTAAAATCGAGTTTATTAAAAACGATATAATAATCGCGAAAATAAAGCTTTTTAAAAAATTAAAATCTAATTACTAATATAACGGCGCCGACCTTATCGAAATTATTAAAAATACCCTTTATAAGCGTATATAATATAACGTCGTTATTATTATTAATAATTATTATAATATATATAAATAAGTATTAAAATATAAATAATATTATAAATATAATAATATAAAAGAATTAAAACTAAATAAGAAATAGTAATATATATATATATATATATATAATAAAAAAAAGAAATAAATTATAAATCTTAAAAAACGTATATCGTAAAATTTATATTTATTTTTAAAAACTTTCTTTAAAAACTTATATAAAACCGGTATTTATATATATTAATTTTAAAAACTTTATTATTCGGTATAAATAATCTCTAATAAATCTTAAACTTATATATAAATAAATAATTCTTTTTTTAATAATTAAATATAATATTATTACGAACCCCGAATTTATTTTAAACCTTATATTATAAAAAATAATAAATAATTATAATCGAAAATTATAATAAAAAAAAAGCTTAATATTTATTATTATTATTATTAAAAACTTAATTTTTTAACTTTATTATTTAAAATACCTATTTATTTTAATATTAAATTATTATTAATTTATATTATTATTTATTTATTCCTTATTATTTATATTAATTATATAATATATATTAAAAAAAAATTAAATAAATAATTAATAATTATAATATATTATTATAATTAAATAGTTATTAAATTTAAAAAATCGATAATTATTAAATTAAATTTTTAATTTTATATATAAAATAAAACGATTCGAATAAATACGGCGTTTAATATTTTTTAAATACTTTATATTTATTATATAACGAATAATTAACGAGAAACGAAAAAAATAAATAATTATCGATTTAGAATTTATTAATTATATTACGGTATTTAATTTATATTTATTATTAATTATTATTAAAATAATTATATTAATTTAAAAGAAATAATTCGTTATTTTTATTAATAAAATAAAATATTTTTATTAATTATTTATAATAATAAAATATTATAATAAAATATTTATTATTTTCTTATATAAATTAAAAATTTTAAATATTATATTAATAAAGTTTAAAAATTTATCGATATTCGCTTAACGATTTTTAAATTATAAATTAATAAATATATTATTTATAAAATATATATTAATAATATAATTATTTTTAACGATTTAATTAAATAATATTTTAATTATTTTTTTTAAGTTTTTTAATAATTTAAAAAAATTAAAATAATTTTAATATTAAAAAGTTATTTTTAAATTATTTAATAATTTATTTATTTAAATTTATTATTAATAAAAATAACATTTCGATCTTTAATAATAAAACGAAGGTAATAATTAAATTATAATATTTAAATAAGTTTAATAAGTTAAAGAATTATATCGGTATAATCGGGTTTCTTTAACGATTTATTTTTTAATATTTATAACAAAATTAATTTTTTTAAAAAAAACGGATTTACTAATTAAAAATAAAGATAAAAAACGAATATTTCAAACGGTTATAAAACGAAAAAATTAAATAAAATGGTAATTTTTAATTCGATAATTAATAAATAAAAAACTTTTAAAATATTTTAAATTTAATTAATTAAAACCTATTATTTAATTTATTAAAACCCGAATGAAATATTTTTTATTAAATTTAATATTTTAAATGAACGAAGATACGAAATCGTAATTTTTATTTTTTTAAAAAATAAAATAATATAACGATTAATATTAACGATATTCGATTTATTATTTATATAAATAAATTTTTAACGAAAACTAAATTAAAATATTAAATAATTAAATTAAAAGTTTTATATTTAATATAAACTTATTATAAAAAATAAATCGAAATATAATTTTATATATTTTAGTTATTATTTTAATTAATTATAAATCGATAAAAAAGCTATTAAATAATTTTTATTAAAATTTATAAATTTAATAAAAAATAATTTATAATTAATAGTAATTTTTTTATATTTATTAAAATATAATTAAATATTTAATATATATTTAATTAAATAAACGTAATTTTAAATATTTTTTTTTAATTATTAATATAATCGTTTTTTAATAATAAAGCGATCGCGTATAATAAAATAATTTTAATATTAAATAATATAATTAATAATTTTATATATTCGGTTTTAATAGAAATATAAATCGATAAAATATAAAAAATTAAATTGATTATAAATTATAAAAACGATTAAAAATAAAAGCGACTTATTAATAAAATATAAAATTAAAATCGTTAAAAGGTATTTTAAAAAAAAGTTAATAAATAAAATCGAATAAATTAAATTTCTAATATTATTTAATTAATAAATTATTTTATTTAAAAAAAGCTTTAAACGAATAAAAATTATATATATTAAAAAATTATATAATTAACTTTTTAATAAAAATTTATAATATAAAGTATTATTTAAATATAAAACGTATTATATAAACTTAAAAGATTTATTATTGAAAAATTAAAATAATTAATTTTAATTTATTTTAAATATTACTTGGAATATCGAAATAATTAAAAAAATAATAGGAAGAAAATAGGCTTTTTATAATTAATAAAATAATCGGAATAATCGTTTAAAAATATTATATAAAGCTTTATTATAACGTTACCTTAGGTTTTAATGAAAAATTTATTTTAATAAATAATCGAATTTTAATTTATTAATTTTATTTTAATAATTATTTATTAATTATTTAAAAACCGGATTTTAATTTTTAATAATATTAAATATATAACCGAAATATAAATTAATTTAATCGTTCTATAATTATTGTTAATAAATTAAAATATTTCGAAAAAAGTAATATCGAATTATAACTTAAAATTTATTTTAATATTTTAAAAAATATTATAAATAAAATTAAATGTTAAATTAATAATAAATATAACGTAATATAAATAAATAAATAAATAAAGTAAAAAAACGAACCTTAAAATAAATATAACGATTCGTTTTTATATTACAACGTAAAATATTTTATAAATAAAAATTATATTAGTATTATAATTTAATTTAAATAACTTTTTTTAATTATATTAAAAAGAAATTTTAATAAAGTTATTTTTAAATTTAAATCGAAAAAATTTTTATTAATAATAAAAATTTTAATAAAATAACTCGATTATAATATAATAAAAAAAATATATTAATAAAAAGCGAAATTAATAATAAATTTTATAATTAACGCGATAAAAATTAAATATAATAAGGAACGTTAATATTATTATTTTAATATTAAAAATAAAGTTTATTTTTATTTTTATAAAAATTATAAATTATTTAAAAATAAATTTTTAAAATAATTATAATAAAGAATTAATTTATTTATAATAATTAAATAAATAAAAGATTTTATTTATTAATTTATTTTTTTATATTTATAAAAAATTTATTAAATAATTTTAATAATTTATTTTTATTTCGTATTATAAAAAGGCGATTTATTTAATTAAACGAAGTCTTTTTTAATTAAAATATTAATCGAAGGTAATAATAAAATTTAATATTTATTTAAAATTAAAAAATTAATAAACCGACGTATAACGAAAATAATCGGCGATTTAAAATTAAAATATTTTATTTATTAAAAAAGTTATAATTTAGTATTTAATTAATAATATTTATAAAAGATTTTAATAAAAAATATATTAAATATAAAAAATTTTTAATAAATTAAATAAATTATTTTTAAATAAACTTTAAAAAAATATATAAAAATTGACGGATAAAAAAATTAAAACGAATAATAATTTTAATATTATTAATAATTAATATCGTAGTTTAATAAAAGAATAAACCGAAAAAAGCTATAATAATTTTATAATAAATAAATAAATAATTTTAAATAAAATATATAATTTTATATATTAATTAAAACTTTATAAGATTTAATTAATATAAATATTTTTATAATAAATAAAATTAAAGTATTTATTATTAAAATAAATAAATAAGTTTTAATTATATATATAAAAATAAACCTTTAAAAATAAAAATTTATTTTTATTATTAATTATATTTTAATTTAAAATAATTAAATAAGTAATAAATATTTTTAATAAAATAAATAATTATTTTAATATTATTTTATTATCGATTAAAAAAAAAGTAATTATAATAAATTCTTAATTAAAGTAATAAAAAAATAAATAATATAATAATAATTTATCGATTTAATAAATTTAATTAATATTTTTTAATCGCGTTTTTTTTCCGTATTATGTTTATTATATATATTTTTATAAACTTTATTTATATAAAACTTAATAAAATAAATAATAATTATATATTAAATTTAAATATAATAATTTAATATTATAACTTTTTTATAAAAATAAAATAATATTATATAATAAGCTTTATATAATTTTTTAATTTAAATATAATATTTAAATTAATATTATTAATAAATTAAATTATAAAAATTATATAAAAAAATTAAAAATAAAATAATTTATATTGTATTTAATATATTATTAATTAATAATATAAATAATTAAAAAATTTATATTATAAAGAAATTAATAAATTTTAAATAAATATAAATTTAATATTTATTAAAATTAAATCTTTTAATTATAAAAAATATTTAATTTATTTATTAATAATCGTTATTAATAATATAATATTTTATAAAGAATTAAAAATTAAATTATAAATATTTTTAACGTTATAATTTTAATAAAAAAATAAATAAAAATTAATAAAAATTTAAAATAAATTTTTAATACGATAAAAACGATATTAATATTATTATATAAACGAAAATTAAAAAATCATTTTAATATTATTTTAAAAAAATATATAATTTAAAATTAAATTAATAACGAAAAAATTATTATTATATTTATAATAAATTTTATTCCGATTTAATTAATTTTTAATAATAAAATTTTTTAAATTATTTTTAAATAATTATAAAAAATAATTAAAAAAATGAAATAATTAAATAATTTAATATAAATTTAATATTATAAATTTTTTCTTTTTAATAATTAATTTAAAAATATTATAAATAAATAACGATATAAATAAAAGTTTTAAAATATTTTATAATTATTAAAAATATTTTAATAAATATATAATTTAAAAATTATTAAAAAATAAATAAAATAAAAAAACCTTTAATTTTAATAAATAATATTAATATTAATATATATATTAAATAATAATTAAAAATTAATTAAATATATTTTTATTTTATATATTAATAAAAGAATTAATAAAAATATTTAATAAAAAAAATTTTATAAATAATAATTTATTTAAATATTATTTTTAAATTATATAAATAATCGTATAAAAATATAAATAAATAAAAATTAGAACTTTATAAATTTAAAAATAAATTTCGAAATAACTTTTTTATTATTTTAAATAAATTAAAAATAATCGATTTTATATTTAATAATGAAAAAATAATATTTTATTTAAATATAAATATATAAAAAATAATATTATATATTTTATAATAATCGAATAAAATTTAAATAAAAATAATAAGTTTAAAAATTTAATATAAAATATAAAATTTATTATTAATAAAAAATTTAAATAACTTTTAAATTAAATATTATAAATTTAAATAATTTAATAATAATAATTAATAATTATTAAAATTATATTATTAATATTAAAATTAATATTAATAAATTAAAAATTAATAAAATATAGGGTTTCCCTATATAACGAGCTAAACTAGCTAGGTAAACTAGCTTTGTTCTCATTCCTCGTTAAACGAGGTAATCCATTTTTATTTCCTCTCACTTATTTAATTATATCTAGGCTTTATACTTAGTAATATTTCTCGATTTTATATTAAAGACGTTAACTTAATATTATAATATTAATATAAAATATTAAAACTTTATTTTATATTTTAAAAAAAGTTAACTTTCGTCGTTAATAAAAATTATAAAATAATAATAATAAACGACTAGTATAAATATCCTCTAAGCTTATAACAAGTATTTACTTCGATAAAAATAATACTTTACATTAATTAATAAGCTAACAATTTAACGAATTAATAAAAATAATATTAGTAGTTTAAAACACTCTTATAAATATTAACTTACTTAATAAAACACGCTATTAAATATAACCTTCGTAACAGTTAATAATTAAATCCTATAAATAAACGAATTCTCTCTTAACTTTTCCCTAATTAATACTCTCCTTTATCCTTTATCTTTATTTAATTAAGTATATATATAAATAACGAATCGATTATTTAAAATAAGTATTTAAAAACGATAAACGAACGCGGAATATAGTAATTTTAATTATTAAAAAAACTTATTATATTTTTAAAAAGAATAATTAAATTAATTTAATTCAGCGCGTTAACTCACGCGTTTTTATTCCCTGTAATAGTTTACTCCGTAAAATCGGCATATAAACTCTAAATTATCCGATTACCTTATATTTATATTAAAAAACTACATTTTTTATAAATAAAATCTTATTAAATTATATTAAATCGCTGACTTTATTAATAACTATAAGGATTTAAATTATATTTTAAACTTATCGATAAAATAAATTACTATTATATTTAAATAAACGAATTAATTTACTACCTTTCCATTAATTTAGTTAATAATACTTATAATAACAACCCAGTTATATACCTTCTTACGTAATTATATATATATCGTAACAAATTTAAAAAAATATATAAATAAGTCTTAAATTATATTTAATAATTCCTTGAAATAGAAATAATTTTTTAACCCCTATTATTATATAATTCTTTATTTAACGAGTCGTTTAACCTTAACTCTATATATTTAAATCGCTTTATAATTTAATTTAATAAATATTACGAAATTAATAAGCGAAATAATAAATCTCTTAATAATATTTTCCGAATTATTTATACCGAAAGGTAAAATACTCGTAATTATAATATATAACGAATTATTTAATAACCTATTAACGTTATTACCGTAACTTTTTAAAAAAAATTATAATTAATTTAAATAAAAAATTAAAAAATAATTATTCTATCTCGATAAAGGAGTTATAAAAGATAACGACTCGCTATTAATACTTAATCCTTTTTTATTTAAATAAAGATTTAATAACGATTTATCCTTATTATTTAAAAATTTAATTAGCTTTAAAAACTCTATAAAATTAATTATAACTTTATTAAATAATAATAAAACCGGTAATTATCCTAGCTAAAGTAATAATCGAAATAAACGAGGATTTAATAAGGATATATAAAAATAAATTAATAAAATAATTATAACCATAATTATAATAATTAATTAGTTTAAAAAAGTATTAAATAGTTTTTTTCGTATAATAATAACCGTAGTATAATTAGTTTAATAAATATTAAATTATTAACGATTAAACTATAATTAAAAATTTGAAAATATTAAATATTTTATATTTAATATTAATATTTTTTATAACGAAAGCGATTATATAACGATTAGTTCGTATATTTATTAAAAAAATATATTTCTTTTATAGTTACCGTTCGAAATAATATAAATAATAATATTTAATAATGAACTATTTTTTTAATTAATTTTAAATAATTATTAAAAAGAGATGTATAAGTTTAATATAATTTATTAAACGATTTAATAAAAATATAAATAAAAATAATTTAAGATTTTACTTTTTTAAATTTAAGGGTAAATTTAAAATCTCGAAAGCCGAAGTATTACGTAATTTGTAAAACGTAGGTTTTATAATAATAATAATTTTAAACGGTTAATTAATTCGTTTATAAACTTTAGAGATCGTTTATAATTATAAAATTAAATAAATCGATTAATTTAATTTATTAGTTAAATTTAAAATAAGTTATATTTAGATTTTTAATAGTTTATTATTTGTTTAACCTTAAATATAAATTTAGATATATTTTTAAGATATTTAAATAAAAAAGTAACGGCTTATAAAGAGTATTTATTATATAAATAAATAAATAGAGCTTTTTTTTTTAAGTTTCGTTTATTAAATCTTTAATTATTATAAAATAAAATCGTTTAATTAATAATTAAAGCCTTAGTTTAATAAAAAGTTTTACCGATACCTCTTATTATAAATTTCGTTAAAAATGATATAAATACGGCTAATTAAGCCTATAGCGATAAGCGATTACGTAATAATAATTAAAACTATAGATAAAATAATTTTAATAATAATTAAGGTTATAATAATTAAAATCGAGCTTAGTAAAAAAATAATCGAAATTATTTAAACCGCGATTAAAATAATTATTTAGGTTAAAATCGAGGGGTTAAAAAAGGTAATAATCGCGAACGAGGATTTAATAATAGAGGCCGCGGCCGCGGCCGTTTCCGACGAGTATACCGCCCTTACCGATAAATATACCGTCGATAAATTAAACGCCTTAACCGATAAATAGCTTTTTTTAATAATAAAAAATAAGTATTTATTAATTATAATAACTTAAATATTAATAAATAAAAAAAAGAATTACTATAAAAAAGATATACTTTAACGAACGAAATAATTAATAAGAAAAAAAAATAATATTTTATTAATATTAAAAACGAGAATAAGATCGAAGTTTTCGTTTATTATAAAAATATAAAAATAACTTTATAAAATTACGAAAAAAAAAAATATAAAAAATATAAAATTATATTACTTTAAAATTAAAATTATTTAACTATATATTTATTAATAAATATATAAATTTTAAGCTTAATAACTAGGGTTTATATCGCGAAATAACGTAATAAGAAAAAATTAAAATAATTAAAGCGTCGAAAGAACCCTTATTAAAAGCGAATAATAACTTACCTCGTAAAAAAACTAAAATTAAAAATAAAGGTAAGGTATTATATATTAATAAAATAAAAAACTCTATATTATTAATATTATCTCGGTCGAATAATAATTAAAAACTATAAAATTTACTTTAACTAAAAGTTATATACTTAAACTTATAAAAAAACGAATCGTTAAATAAAATAAACCGGTATATTTATATAAAAATTAAGGTATTTACTTTAAAAAAAGTATTTATAATATATATTAATTTAGATATATCGATAATAATAACGAGTTAAAAATTTCTTAATAACGTAATTAAAAAATATAAAGTTATAAAAATTAAGCCTTTCTTTTATATAAGTATAAAAAAATCGATAATTTTTACCGAAAAAGTATATATTATATTAAAAGCTGAAAAAATTGATAAAATTAATAAATAAAAAACAATTAAATTCCCTAGCGATATATAAATTATAAATAAGTTAACTCTTAATATTCTCTTAAAAATACCTTAATTAAATTATATAAACGCGATTATTAATTATTTAAGAAAAAAACTAATATTATAGGCCGCCGATAACTTTATTCTCTTAATTAAATTCGAAAAAAAGCGGGTTTTAATAAAAAAACGAGTTAAAATTTAATTAAAAATAGTTATTCCACCGCGATTATTAATATTAATATTAATTAATTATATTAACTTGTTAAAAATTAAAAATAATAAATTAAAAAACTTTCTATTCTATATAAAAGCTCTTTACGTAGCGAACACGTTTTTATTATCCGAATCCTTAAAAATAATAATAATAATTAACAATATAAATAAAGAAATTTCATTACTTAAAAATATAAAAATAAATTAAATAACGAATTTATATAATAAAATTATAATTAAATCTTTTAAGAATAAACGAATATAATAAAGGTAATATTAATAATTAACGAATTAAAAAATACCTTTAAAAAGGTAAATAACTTATATTAACTTTAAAATAAATTTTATACATTAAAAAAAGTTTTTTATATTTTAAATAAAGGAAATTTAACTATAAATAAGATATAAATAACGTTTAAAAATAATAAAATTAATTTAAATAAAAAACTATCGTAATTAAAAATAAATAAGTTTAACGATATTTATTAATAAAAACGAAGTATAAAATACGAATCGCCGTAATAAATCGCACTTTTATAATAAAGCGGTTATTTATATAATAAATATAATAAATTATAATTTAATAAAGGTATTATAAAACTATTAAAAAAAGAGAAAATAATTATAAATTTAATAAATAATTAATAATTATAACATATTATTATAATTAAATACCCGTTAAGTTTAAAAAATTAATAATTATTAAATTAAACCTTTAACTTTATATATAAAATAAAATAATTCGAATAGATATAGCGCTTAACACCCTTTAAATACCTTATATTTATCGTATAATAAATAATTAATAAAAAATAAAAAACAAGTAATTATTAATTTAAAACTTATTAATTATATTACGGTACTTAATTTATACCTATTATTAACTATTAATAAATAATCGCGTTAATTTAAAAAAAACGATTTATTACCTTTATTAACGAAATAAAATACTTTTATTAATTACTTATAATAATAAAGTATCGCGATAAAATATTTATTATTTCTTTATAAATTAAAAATTTCGAATATCGTATTAATAAGGTTTAAAAATTTACCGATATTCGTTTAATAATTCTTAAATTAAAAACTAACGAATATATTATTTATAAAAGTATATATTAATAATAATTATTTTTAACGATTCGGCTAAATAATATCTCGATTATTTTCGTTAAGTTTTTTAACGATTTAAAAAAATTAAAATAATTTTAACGTTAAAAAAATCGTTTTTAAATTATTTAGCGATCCGTTTATTTAAATTTATCGTTAATAAAAATAATATTTTAACCTTTAACGATAAAACGGAAATAATAATTAAATTACGATATTTAAATAAGCTCGATAAATTAAAAATTATATCGGTATAATCGGATTTTTTTAACGATTTATTCCTTAATATTTATAAAAATCTTACTTTTATAAAAAAAAAAAAAAACTTATTAATTAAAAATAAGAATAAAAAACGAATATTTAAAACGATTATAAGACGAAAGAAATAAATAATAACGATAACTTTCGATTCGATAATTAATAAATAAGAAACTTTTAAAATATTTTAAGCTTAATTAATTAAAACCTATTATTTAATTTATTAAAACTTAAACGAAATATCTTTTATTAAGCTTAATACTTTAAAAAAACGAGGATATAAAATCGTAATTTTTTACCTTTTAAAAAAATAAAAATATAATAATTAATATTAATAATATTCGACTTATTACTTATATAAATAAGATTTTAACGAAAATCGAATTAAAATATTAAATAATTAAATTAAAAGTTTTGTATTTAATATAAATTTACTATAAAAAACGAATTAAAATATAATCCTATATATTTAATTATCGTTCTAATTAACTATAAATCAATAAAAAGGGTTATTAAGTAATCTTCGTTAAAATTTATAAATTTAATAAAAAATAATTTACGATTAATAGCAACTTCCTTATATTTATTAAAATATAAACTAAATATTTAATATATACCTAATTAAATAAACGTAATCCCGGATACTTTCTCTTAATTACCAACGTAATCGTCTCTTAATAATAAAGTAATCGCGTGTAATAAAAAAACTTTAATATTAAATAATATAGTTAATAATTTTATATTTCGGCCTTAATAAAAATAAAAATCAACGAAACATAAAAGGTTAAATTTATCGTAAATTATAAAAATAACCGGAAATAAAAGCGGCTTATCGATAAAATATAAGACTGGAATTACCGAAAAGTATTTTAAAAAGGAAGCCAATAAATAAGACCGGATAAGCCGGGTTTCTAATATTATCTAATCGATGGGTTATTTTATTTAAAAGAGGCTTTAAGCGAACGAAAACTATATATTAAAAAATTATATAGCCGACCTTTTAATAAAAGCTTATAATATAAAATATTATTTTAATATAAAACGTATATTATATAAATTTAAAAGATTCGTTATTAAAAAATTAAGGTAATTAATTTTAATTTACTTTAAATATTACTCGAAATATCGAAATAATTAAAGAAATAATAAGAAAAAAATAAGCCTCTTATAACCGATAAAACGATTAAATAACCGTTTAAAAATATTATATAAAACTTTATTATAACGTTACCTTAAACCTTAATAAAAAATACATTTTAATAAGTAACCGGATTTTAATTTACTAACTCTATCTTAATAATCATTTATTAATTATTTAAAAAATAAATTTTAATCCCCGATAATATTAAATATAATTAAAATATAAATTAATTTAATTATTATATAATTATTATTAATAAATTAAAGTATTCCGAAGAAAATAATATTAAATTATAATTTAAAATTTATTTTAATATTTTAAAAAACGTTATAAATAAAGTTAAATTTTAAATTAATAATAAATATAATATAATATAAATAAACGAACGAATAAAACGAAAAAATAAACTTCGAAATAAACGTAACGGTTCGTTTCTACATTACGGCGTTAAATATCTTATAAATAGAAATCGTACTAATATTACAATTTAATCTAAACAATTCCTTTTTAATCGTATTAAAAAGAAGTTTTAATAAGGTTATTTTTAAATTTAAGCCGAAAGGGATCCTATCGATAATAAAAATTTTAACAAAATAACTCGATTATAATATAATAAAAAAATATATAATAAAAAGCGAAATTAATAATAAATTTTATAATTAATATAATAAAAATTAAATACGATAAAAAGCGTTAATATTATTATTTTAACGTTAAAAATAAGGTTTACTTTCGTTTTTATAAAAGTTATAAATTACTTAAAATAAATCTTTAAAATAATTATAATAAAAAATTAGTTCGTTTATAGTAATTAAACGAGTAAAAAATTTTACCTATAAACTTAATTTTTCGCATTTATAAAAAATTTATCGAGTAATTTCGGTAACTCACCTTTACCTCGTATTATAAAAGGGCGACCTATTCGGTTAAATAAAGCCCCTTTTAATTAAAATATTAATCGAAAATAATAACGAAACTTAATACTCGTTTAAAATTAAAAAATTAATAAATTAGCGTATAATAAAAATAACCGATAATTTAAAATTAAAATATTTTATTTATTAAAAAAGCTATAATTTAGCGTTCGATTAATAATACTTACGAGAAATTTTAATAAAAAATATATCGAATATAATAAAAATTTATAATAAATTAAATAAATTATTTTTAAATAAGTTTTAAAAAAAACGCATATAAAAACCAATAAATAAAAAAAAAAATAAATAACGATTTCAATATTATTAATAATATTAATATCGTAATTTAACGAAGAAATAAGCCGAGAAAAGCTATAATAGCTTCGTAATAAATAAATAAATAATTTTTTTTAAATAAAACACGCGACTTTATATATTAATTAAAACTTTACAGTATTTAATCGATATAAATACTTTTATAATAAATAAAATTAAAACATTTATTATTAAAATAAATAAATAACCTTTAATTATATAAATAAAAAATAAACCTTTAAAAAATAAAAAATTTATTTCTATTATTAATTATATTTTAATTTAAAGTAATTAAATAAATAATAAATACTTTTAATAGAATAAACAGCTACTTTAATATTATTTTACTATTAATCGAAAAAAAGTAATTATAATAAACTTTTAATCGAAACGATAAAAAACAGAATAATATAATAATAATTTATCGATTTAATAAATTTAATTAATATTTTTTAATCGCACTTTCTTATCCGTATTACCTCTACTATATATCCTCTCAAAACCCATTTATATAAAATCTAATAAAATAAATAATATTATATTAAATTTAAACATAATAATTTAATATTATAACCCTTTTATAAATATAAAATAACGCTATATAATAAACCTTATATAATCTCCTAATTTAAATATAGCGATTAAATAAACGTTACCGATAGATTAAATTATAAAATTATAAAATAATTAAAAATAAAATAATTTATATCGCGTTTAATACATCACTAATTAATAATTATATTAAATAATTAAAAAGCTTATATCGTAAAGAAATTAATAAACTTTAAATAGATATGAATTTAGTACCTATTAAAATTAAGTCCCTCGATTAGAATAAATACACTTAATTTATTCATTAATAACTATTATTAATAATATAACGTCTTATAAAAACATTAAAACTTAAATTATAAATATTTTTAACGTTAAAATCTTAATAAAAATAATGAATAAAACTAATAAAAATTTCAAACAAACTCCTAATATAATAAAAATAATACCGATATTATTATATAAACGAAAACTAAAAACAATTTTAATATTATATTTTAAAAAAATATATAATTTAAAACTAAATTAATAATAAAAATCACTATTACATTTATAATAAACTTTGTCCCGGCCTAATTAATTTCTAATAATAAAATTTTCTAAATTATTCGTAAATAACTATAAAAAATAATTAAAAAAAGCGAGGCGACCGAGTAATTTAATATAAACTTAATATTATAAATCGTTTTCCCTTTAATAATTTAAAAACATTATAAATTAATAACAATATAAACAAAAATTTTAAAATACTACTTATAATTATTAAAAACGCTTTAATAAAAACATAACTTAAATAAATCATTAAAAAACCAATAGAGTAAAAAATCCCTTAATTTTAATAAACTCTATAAATAATAACTTATTTAAATATTATTCCTAAGCCGCGTAAATAACTATATAAAGATATAAATAAATAAAAATTAAAACCCTGTAAGTTTAAAATAAACCTTAAAATAACCCTTTTATTACTTTAAATAAATTAAAAGTAATTAATCTTATATTTAACAATTAAAAAACGGTACTTTATTTAAATATAAATAATATAAAAAGCAACACTATATATCTTATAATAATTAAATAAGAACTAAACGGGAATAACGGGTTTAAAAAATTAATACGGGATATAAAATCCACTATTAATAAATAAATTCGAATAACCCTTAAATTAAACACTATAAATCTAAATAACCTAACAATAATGATTAACGATTAATAAAATCGCATTATTAATATTAAAATTAATATTAATAATTAAAAGTTAATAAAATTACCCGATAAATAGATATCGATAATTTAAAAATTAAAAATTTTACTTAATAAACTATAATAGATAACTTATAAACTAATATAACGAATTTAATAAAAAGAATAGTTACCGTTAAAAAACGAATAAAAATAACATAAACGATATAAATAAATAATATCGAGGATAACTTTAATAAGTTAACGCTAAAGGATATACCCCCACCGGTATTAAACAGACCTCGTTAAAGTAGATAGAAACGAATAATTAACTTAAAAAAAGGTTTTAACCTATATAAAACTCCCTTTCACTTAGAAAAAACTAAACGAATCGTATAGGATATATATAAATTTTTATAAAATAAAAGCCTTTTTTTCGATTAAAAAAAAATAATTTAACGATTAACTGATTAATAATTAAAAGAAAAGGGATAATTATAATATTTAAATAATTTATTTTTATTTTAAAACGAAGGCATATAAAATTAACTTTTTCTCTCCTTATATAAATTATATAATAACGATAATATTAAGAACCGCGTAAATAAGCGATTCTCGTTTAAAAAAGGGGGAAATATAGGGTTTCCCCATATAACGAATTAAATTAATTAAGTAAACTAGCTTCATTCTCATTCCTTATTAAACGAGGTAATTTATTTTTATTTCCTCTTACTTATTTAATTATACTTAAACTTTATATAAAATTATTTAATAAATAAATATTAATAATTTAAAAGTTAAAAACTTTATTTAATAAATTATAATAAATAATTTATAAATTAATATAATAAATTTAATAAAATAATAATTATTATTAAAAAATAAATAAAAATAATATAAATAATATAAATAAATAATATTAAAAATAACTTTAATAAATTAATATTAAAAAATATATTTTATTAATATTAAATAAATTTTATTAAATTAAACAAAAATAAATAATTAATTTAAAAAAAAATTTCAATTTATATAAAATTCTTTTTCGTTTAAAAAAAATTAAAAAATTATATAAAATATATATAAATTTTCGTAAAATAAGGTTTTTTTTTATTAATTAAAAAAAGTTTAATAATTAATTAATTTTTTATTTAATTTTTTTTTAATATATATATATATAATATAAATAATATAAAATAAATAAATAATAATAAAAATTAATAATAACTTTATATTAAAATAAATAAATATTTTAAATAATAAAATAAAAAAAATTAAACTTTTAATAATAATAAATAATAAATATTAAACTTTTTTTTATTATAATCCTTAATTATAATTATTTATTATTCTTTACGATATAAAATTTAAAATAAACCCGGGGTTTATAATAATATTATATTTAATTATTAAAAAAAGAATTATTATATTTATTCGTATTATATAAACTTAAAGTTTATCGGAAATTATTCCTATCGAGTAATAAAATTTTTAAAATTAACGTATATAAATTAATTTTATATAAATTTTTAAAAAAAAATTTAAAAATAAGTATAAATTTTTATAATAAATATTTTTTAAAATTTATAATTAATCTCTTTTTTTTATATATATATATATACGTTATTATTTATTATTTTAATCTTTTATATATTATTAAATATATATAATTATTTAAATTTTAATACTTATTTATTTATATTATAATAAATTAATATTAATAACGACGTTATATTATACGCGTTTATAAAAACGTTTTTAATAATTTTAAAAAAATTATTTTATTAATTATATATTATAATATTTTAAAACCGAAATATTTTATTAAATTTATTAATTTATTAAAATTAAAATATTTAATATTATTAAAATCGTTAATAATATAATATTTCGAAAATCGAAATAAAAATAGTTTTATATTTATATTTTTTTTTATCGCTTAATAAAAATAAAAACGAAAAAAGAAATCGGGAAAAATAACGATCGATTCTTTCGCGATTTTAATAATAAATACCGCGTTTTAATAAAATTAAAAAATAGTTATATAAATATAAAATAAAAAGTCGCGTTAATTTTTAATTATTATTTAAAAATTCGTTAAAATATAATAATAAGAGTTAATTTAAAGTTCGATCGAAGGTAAAGCTTTATAAGTTACGATATTATATTAATTATTAAATATTAGGTTTAAAACCTGTATAGCGCTTTAAGGGCTTTTAATTTACGTTCGCCGCGATAGGTATTTATTAAACTCGAACTATTTTATTTTAATTTTTTATTATCCTTTATTATCCTAAAATATTTATATAAACCTTTATATATTTCCGCGTTTTTACCTTTTAATAAATTTATAACGATTTATTATTTAATAAATTATAAATTATTTAAATTATATATATTTTTTAATATAAAAAATAAAAAAAGGGTTAATAAATTTATCGGGAAAGCGGGATCGCGACGATAATATATTTCATATTATAAATCTTTTTTAAAGTAATAAAAAAAATAAAAAATTAATAATAAGAGTAATCGTTATTTAAATAATTAAGTTATATTAAATAAATTCGAAGCCGTTAAAATTTAATATTATAATTAAATTAATTAATATATATATTATTTCCGTTATTTATATCGTTAAATAATAATCGATATAAAAACTAGTATAAAATATTATAATAAATTTTTTTAAAATATTAATATATAAAAATTTATTAATATTTATTAATAATAATTAAATATCGTTTTTTATAACGCGTATATAATATTTTTATAATAAATTATTTTTATTGATTAACGTTTTAAAATATTTATCGTTATTAATAAATTTTTTAAAAAAAATATTTATTATTATTAATAACTGCTTTAAAAAATATTATCGACGTTAAAAAATATCGATTAATTAAATAATATTTATTATATTATTAAATAAGTTATAAATAATTATTCGGTAACGATTTAAATATATTATAAAATAAATTATAAATATATTATTAAGTATATTATTAAATAGCGTTATTAGGTAAATTATAAAATAATTATTTAATAAAATTATTCGGTAATTATTTAAAAATGGTATTCGGTTATTTTTAATTAAATTATTAAATAAAATAAAAATAAATTATTTCTTAATAATAAAAGCGATTATAAAGTAATATTTATATATTTATAAAATAATTTTTAATTATATATATATATAATAATATAATAATTATAATTATTAAATTTAAAAGGTTTATTATTTATTATAAATTAAATAAAAGAGATATTATTAAAAAGTTTTTTTAAAGATTTTTTAAACGGGTTTTTTAAAAGTTTTTAAAGTAACGGTTCGTTTTTTACCGCCTTTTTAATAAAGTATTTTAAAAAACTCGTTTAAAATATAAATATAACGGCGATTTTAATTTATTAATATTTTTAAATTATTTCAATATTTATAAATAATTACGGCGTTATTTAATTAAAATTAAATAAGGTTTAATTTTTTCTTTAAATATTTTATATTTTAAATAAATTAATATATATATCGTATTATTAGTAGTTATTATAATTATATAGCGATAAATCGATTATATTTATTATAAATAATTTCGAAGGTCGATTTTTTCCGTTTAAAATTAAAAAATAATAATTATTATAATATATTTTAAATTTTAATATTATAAAAATATAGTTTTTTTAAATTAAAAGAAGCGGTAATATAATATTTTTTTATAAAATATTTTTTTTATTTATAATTTATTATTAGTTTATAATTTTTTATTAATATATATTATATAGTTATTATTATAAACAGATATTAATTAATAATAAATTATAATAAGTTTCGCGATAAATATTTTTTTAATAATTTAAAGGGTTTAAGTTTAAATAATTTTATAAAAACGATTTAAATTTATTAATAATAACTTTTATAGCGGTTAATATTATTTAAACTTTTTTTTTTAGTTAGTTTTAAGATGGTACCCACGGCCCGTTCCCGGGTAAGTTTAAAAGTAATTAATATCGTAGGTAACGCTATCGGTTTTATATCCAGTTTTAGGATATATCGCCGAATAGGATTTAAAGAAGTTTTTAAAGTAAATAATACCGTTAATAATACCGATTTAGTGGCCGGTTTTAAAATAGATTACCGGGTAAATTTTAAGGTAATTTTTAAGGTAAATAATACCGCCGGCGACGTCGACGGTTTAATAACCGGTTTTAAAATAGGTTATTAAATAAGTTTTAAATAATTATCGCTATTAATAAATATATTATAATATAAGTAATAGTAGTAATAAAATTATTTTAATAGCTAATAATAAATTTTAAGGTTTAAATATTATTTATATATATAATATGTACTTTTAAATAATAATAATTATAATTAGTATTTTTATAATTTTTTTAATTAATTAATTAATTTTTCTATTATTAAGAACATTTATAAATTAAAATTTAATAAATATTAATTTATATATTTTTTTATTATTTTTTTATAATTATTGGAATTATTTTAAAATTTATATTAGAAATTATTAATTAAATTAACGTTAAGGTTATATAAAGAAGCGATAGCGATTTAATTATCGATAAAAATATTAATATATTTAAATTATTTAATATAAAATTAAAAATAATTTTTAAAAATATATAAATTTCTTTTAATTCGGTTAAGTATATTATAAATTATATAAACGTACTTATATATCGTTTTTAATTTTATTAATTAAACCGTTTAAGAAATTAATAAATAAATTATTATTTCTATATCGTTATTATATTTATTATTATTTATATAAAAAAATAATTTAACCCCGAATCTTTTTATAATAATTATAATAAATTTTATTAACTTTTTTATTATTATTATAATAATATAATTTATTATAATTCGATAATAAATAAATAAATAATTTCGATTAATAATTATATTTTATAATAAAATTTATAATTTTAATAAAATAAATAAAAAAGAATCGTTAATAAATTTTATAAATTATATTAAAAAAATATATCGTATTTCGCTATTAAAGGGTTTAAATATACCTAAAAATATATTATAATTTACGAAAAAAAGTTATTATTCGATTAATATATATATTTTTACGGTTATTATTAATTATATAATAATTTTTAAATTATTAATAATTATTTATAATATTTTTTATAATCGTTATAACGTTATAAAATATTATTTTATAATACTTTTTTAAAAAACTTTTATACGATTAATATTATATTATATATAATATATAATTTATAATATTATTATAATTTAATATCCCCTTGAACGCGAAAGCGCTGCTTGTCACCAAAAAAAGCGTACTGTACGGTCCAGGGATATTTTAGTGCGATCGGAGTGACGTTTAAAACGTACATCCCATTCGGGCGGTGTGTGATTGGTCAAGTAGACCTTGCTCAGGTACGCACGGTCTTGTTGATCATTTTTTGAAAGTATTGTACGGCAGCAGCGCTTTCGCGTTCAAGGGGATAATTATTAGAATTATAAGGTACCGTATTTTTAATAAATTTAAAATAACGTAAAAGTTATATATTAATATATAGATTTTTTTTATATTTATTATTATAATATATATTATAAAAGTTTAAATCGAAATTAAACGTTAAAATATTATAGCTTTTTTATTATTTAATTAATTAAAATTTAAATATTTAAATATATTTTTTTAATAAAGTATCGTTAAGGTTTATAATAATTATATTAATTTTAATAATTAATATTATATTTTTTAAATATATTTTTAATGTTATTCGTTTTATTTAAAAATATAAATTTATTTATTTAATATAAAAATATTTATATATTTTATTATTTAAATTATTATTTTATTATATATCGTTTTTAATATTTTATAATTATTTATATTATAATTAACGATTAAAATATTTATATTATCGATTTAAATTATAATATATAAATATTAATATTTTTTTAAAATATTATTAAAAAGATCCGATTATAAAAAAATTATAATAATAAATAATAATAAGCTTTAAAAATATCTAATTTTAAATAAAATTAAATTTTTTTAATAATTTAAATTTATATAAATTTTTTAATAATTTAAATTATAATATAATAAGTATTAAAAAAGTATAGTAAATTAAATAATTAATAAGCTTAATATAATCGATATTATTAAATATTTTAAAAACATTTAATAATAATATAATTATTAAATACCCGTTTTATAGAGAACGTTAATTTATTATTTATATTAAAAAAAAATTATATAAAACTTATTACTTTTTATACGATAAATTAAATTAAATAATATATAAATTAATTAATATAATAACGATTAATAATAAATTAATAATAATATATATTAAAAAATTATTTATTAATCTCGATTTATTTTTTATTTATTAATAACGGCTTTTTCTTTTTAATTAATTAAATTAATCCGTAATCTTATTATATCGGCCTTTATTAATTTATTAAACTTTACGGTTTTTAAAGCTTTATTCTCGTTTTATATACGTATAAATATACCTTTTATTATTTAATAGTTTTAATAACGGTTTTCGTCGCCGTATACTTATATATAATATATAAGTCGTATATATAAAAAGCTACGTATTATAATAATTTAAAAAATATATTATTAAGCGTAGTTTTAAATACTTTAGAATCGAATTTATTAAAAACGATATAATTATAAAAATAAAGCTTTTTAAAAAAAAAGTTATTTAATATAACGCGTTGACGTATTAACATTATTAAAAGTATTTTTTACGGGCGCGTATAATATAACGTTATTATTATATTAATAATTATTATAATATATAAATAAATATTAAAATATAAATAATATATAAAATAAATAATATAAAAAAAATTAAAATAAAAAATAATAATATATTAACAAGTAGAGTGTTTACTTTAAGCCGTATTAGTTAGTATAGTTGGTTGAATATCGGTAGTTAACACTTTAATATTTTTATATATATTTAATATAGTCGTTTATTTGGATATATTAAGGAATTTTATAATACTAATTATAGAACTATAATTTTAAATTAAAACTATTTATTTCGTAAATATTTAACGCGGTTTATAATATTCTTTTTAAATAAAGAAGGTTTTAATTTATTTCATTAATTAACGAAATTAAGAATAACGTAATAAAGATAAATAGCGAAAAATATTTAGTTCGATTTAGGCACTCGGCGTTAATTATTTTTAAATTTTATTTTAATCTAGTTCTTAAATCCCGTTCATCGATTCCCGTCGTATCGAAGGAAGAGAGTATAATATTTCCTATTACGGAATAAGATAAATTCATTAATATGTTAAATATCCTCGAATGGAATTATATTAAAAAAGAAATAAATTTAAAAAGGAGCATCGAGGTATTTAGAACGTAAATAACGTTTACCGCTTATTATATAACAAGGTTTAGACCAGGGTTGGAAATTAGTCTGACTAATTTAAATTTATTCAATTTTTAGCGATTAATTTTATTCAGTGAATTGAATTTCAATTTAATTTAGTCAGATAAATTCATTAATATTTTAAATATCCTCGAATGGAATTATATTAAAAAAGAAAATAATTTAAAAAGGAGCTCATCGAGGTATTAAGAACGTAAATAACGTTTACCGCTTATTATATAACAAGGTTTAGACCAGGGTTGGAAATTAGTCTGACTAATTTAAATTTATTCAATTTTAGTCGATTAATTTTATTCAGTGAATTGAATTTAGTCAATTTAATTTAGTCAGTAAAAATTCTGAATTTAGTCAATTTAGTCAGTTAATTGAATAAATTCAATTTAATCTTAGTCAGTAACTAAATTAATCGACTAAAATTCATTTTTTATTCATAATAATTACATATTTATTTAAAAATAAAAAATTATTATATATAATTATTTAATAAATTAAAATTGTTTATTAAATTTAAACGTTTAAAATATTAATAATAATATAAACTTATATTAATATTAAAATAAATAAATAATAATATTCCTTAATTTTAAATAAAAAGGGTTTATTAATACAATTCCTATAAATTAAATTAATTTTAATATTAATTTATTAATTTTAATTATATAATCTTAATATTTAATATTATAATATTATTATATTTATTTTATTCAATATTTAATATTAATATTATAATTTTAACATTATTATTTTAATATTTTAATAATTTAGTTTAAATTTCAATGTTTAATATTAATATAAATTTTATATTTTTAATTTAATTTTTAATTTCAATATATTTTAATATTCAATTTTTTAATTTAATATTTATTTCAATTTTAAATTAATATTTAATATAATATAATATTTTACTTTAATATTTTAATTTTAATTTAATTTAATATTTTAACATTATATTTAATATTTTAATATTATATAAATATTTTATTTTAATATTTTAATTTTAATATTAATATTAATATTTCAACATTAATTAATATTTTATTTTATTTTAATATTAATAATTTAATATAATTTCATAATTTAATTTTAATATTTATAATATTATATATTAATATTTCAATATTTAATATTTAATATTAAGTATTATATTTAATATTAATATTTTAATTAATTTTATATTTCATATTAATATTAATATTTAATTTCATTTAAATATTCATATTTTTATTTTAATATTATTATTTTAATATTATAATTCAAATATTTTAATTTTAATTTCAATAGTTTAATATTTTAATTTCATTATTTAAATATTAATATTTTAAAATCATTATTTTAATATTAATATTTCAATCTTAATATTTTAATTTTAATAAGTAAAAGAATTGTTTTAAATATTTATATTATTTATAATATTTACTTAAAACTAATTTTTTTTCTTTTTTTAATTTATTCCTCCTCACTATCCGGCTAGATTAACTCATTTAAATCCTTAATTTTCCAACTCTTTAATAACATAATCCATTTAACCGCTTCTAGGTCTAATTTATTCCTAGATTTAGTTATAATATTTCCAAATTAGGAAAAAGACCGTTCAGTTCCAACTGTAATAGCTGGAATACTTAAATACTTTTTAACTAAATTAGCTAAAATCGGGAATCGATCTTTATTAATTAACCAATATTTTAATAGATCGGTTTATTATTTTATTAATAAATATTAAAAATTATAAATTAATAAATAAATAACTTACTTATTATAGCATTAAACTTTCGTTTAAATATTCGATATATTCATCGGTAATATTTTAATTTCGATTTCCTTAAAATAACTCGTTATCGAAATCGTCGTTTAAATCGTTATTATCGATTAAATTATCGTTATTTAATTTATTGATATCGTTATTATCGTTATTATATTAGAAACGATTATATTCCAATTTTAATAAATCGATAACATCATTTTTAATACCTTAATAAAAATATAAAACCATATTATTATTAAAATATACTATTTTAAATCGTAGATCTAAAACAGTACTAATAATATAAGGTTTATATTTTTTAATCGTAGTATTATTTAAACGACGAAGGAAATATTTATCTAATTTTCTAATACCCGTTTAAATAGATAAAATTAAATTAGAATATTCCAAGGCCTATTTAATATTATTAGTAAATTTTATCTTTTAAAAAAAGGAAAAGAATAATAATTAAAATAAATACCATATCAGGGTTATTTCTTTTTTTTTTTCGATAAAATCGGTAATAAACCCTTCTAATTTATTAAATATTTAATAAATATAAAATAAACTCGTAAGTAAAGTCGGATATTTTTCGCCTTATAATTTAACTAATAGTTTAACAAATATTTTAAATATTTACTCGATTTCAATTAATAATAACCAATCGGAATCAGTTAAAAATATCGATTTATATTCGGTATTTTCTATGTTAATATTAATATATAATAACACACTTTTAAAATAAATAATCGATAATATCATTTTAAAAATAAAATTCTAACGTATTAAATTATCTAAAAAAAAATTAATTAAATCTTTAAATAATAAAGAATTATAATTACCAAAGGGAATTTTTCGTTAATTTATTTTTAATCGATGAGCGTTAATATTAATCCCTTAATTAAATAATTCTTTAATCTCAACGTTATATCGAATTAAAACAATAATTCGCCGGACTCGATTTATTAAATCTAAATTTTATATTAGTAAATTATAATATAAAATTCAATGTTTAAATAAATAACTTACCGATTTAATCGTTTTCATCATCTAAATCTAAATCGTTATTTATATAAAAAAAGAGATTTAAATTCTCTTTTTCCGTTAAAATATAACGATTTAATATATCACGCACTATTAAATTAATAATATATGCGGTACAGCGAATATCGTTATTAAAAGCTTTATTCGTTTCAGTTAAATAAAACGATTTAAAGTTATTAATAAACGTATTATTATTCGCTACATTATCGCGAGTAATACTAAATTAATAAAATAATATTAATATTTATTTTATTAAAAAAAGGTTAATAAAAAACTTACCAGTAAATATTTTCCATTTTAATCGCATTATACGGGTATATAATATTCTAAAATAATTCAAAAATATTTAAACCCGTATAATAGTTATAAATTGGTTCAAAACCAATTAATTTAAAAATTAATTTAAAATCGTTATTAATAAACAATAAATTAACTCCCATATAACTAATTTAATTATTTGCCGTCCAAATATCAAATATTATATTAAAATAACCATTATTCGTAGAATAGTTATTTAATTCGATATTAAATATTTAAATATTTAATAAAATCGCGTTCGAGGATAGATCGTATTTTTTTTCGATTTATAATAACATCACTAAATATAATATATTAATATTAAATAAAATTAAAAAAAGAATTAACTTACGGTTTAAAATATATAATTAAATCCTAAAATAAATCAAAATCAACCATATTAAACAATAAATTATTATCGATAATAAAAGTTAAAACTTTATTATAAATATCATCGTTATTAAATTCAATAACGGTAATAATACGAGGGCGTTTTCGTAATAATTCGAAAGGGTTATTTTATTAATTTTCTAATTCTAAAATAAATTAATTAGTAAATATCTTTAATATAAATATTTAAATTTAAATATTAAAATTAATATTTAAATTCAAATATTAAAATTAATATTAAAATTTAAATATCAAAATTAATATTTAAATTCAAATACTGAAATCAATATTTAAATTTAAATACTGAAATCAATATTTAAATTTAAATATTAAAATCAATATTTAAATTCAAATATTAAAATCAATATTTAAATTCAAATATTAAAATCAATATTTAAATTTAAATATTAAAATCAATATTTAAATTCAAATATTAAAATTAATATTTAAAATCAAATATAAAAAACCAACTTACTTTTTTGTCTTGTTTTTCTGATTTTAGATTATAAGCAATTATTGAATGTTTTAATTAATAATAGCGTTATAAATTAGAGGATTGAAATCCAAATAATTTTAACTCGGTAAACCAATCGCATCTAAATAAGATATTATTTTAAAATTAATTATATTATATTTAAATATTTAAATATAATTTTAAAAATATTTTACTTACATAGTACACATACATTTAACTCGACGATCGTAATTCGGTTTAATTAGTAATAAAAAACGTTTAAATAAACCATTTTTAATAACATAAATCGATAAATTAATATTGTTTAATTTAAAATCAAGTTTATTAAAACGCTCTTTATTCGATAAAAAATTAACCAACAATTCGGTATTAATATCAATATTATCGTCGATTATTTCGTTTGAATCGTTATTTTCAGTTTCATCATCGTTAAAAGGGTCGGTTGAAAGTATATCGAATAAATTATCTAAATAAAACCATTAATAAATATTTAAATAAATCGATATATATTTAAATATTTACTTAAATAAATATTTAAAAAGAAAATATTAAAAATTACTTACCCTCATTAAACAATTCATAAATATTTCTATTCATAAATCGAATATTAGGTAAAAAGGAATCAGGTTCCGAACCGAAAAAAAACATTTTATTAAAATAACGTTATTTAAAAATAAATTATTTAATAAAATAAAAAAATAAATATTTATTTATAAAAATAAATATTTAAATAAGTAGTAAGTAGAAAAATAAAAGTAAAAAGTAATATTTAAATATATATAAATATTTAAAAGAGTAGATATATATATATGTGTATGTATAAAAGCTTTATAGAATTAAAATTTTAAAAAAAGAGGAATTATAATAATATTTATCTAAAATCAAAATTTAAAAATAAAATAACGCATTAAATTAAATTTTAATACATTACTAAATTTAAATATTACGGCATTAATTTTTTAAATTAAAATTTAATACATTACTAAATTTAAATACTGCGGCATTAAATTTTTAAATTAAAATTTAATGCCGCACCTATTTTTAAAATTAAATTTAATACATTACTAAATTTAAATATTACGGCATTAAATTTTCAAATTAAAATTTAATACATTACTAAATTTAAATACTGCGGCATTAAATTTTTAAATTAAAATTTAATACCGCACCTATTTTTAAAATTAAATTTAATACATTACCAAATTTAAATACTGCGGCATTAATTTTTCAAATTAAAATTTAATGCCGCACTTATTTTTAAAATTAAATTTAATACATTACTAAATTTAAATATTGCGGCATTAAATTTTAAAATTAAAATTTAATACCGCACTTATTTTTAAAATTAATTCATTATACATTAATTAAATTAAATTCATACGTTAATTTATTTTTAAATTTAATATTTTTATATATACTAGAGGAATTCCAATTAAAATAATTCTTTTTTCCAATATACAACAACAATCTACTACATCACCACTATCACCACTACTATCTTATCAACTACACTTTTAATTATTTAAAAACTTTATTAGTTTTTAAATAATTACTTACTTATTTATTTAAAAACATTATTTATTTTTAAATATTATCCTTTCCTCCCTTTTATTTATTTAACTTTTTAAATTATTTAAATAAATATTTCAACATATCTCCCTCGATCTTTATCACCGTTAATTCGATTAAATCAGCCGATTTAATTCCACCACCAGCTCCTTTATACGCTTACGATTTATCGGATTTTAATAATAAATCAAATCCAATAATTTACTCTTTAATTAAATTTAAAAATTATAATTCTCGATCGCTTTATTCTTATAAACATCCTTTATCAAAGGATATTCAATTATTATTCGAACGGAATAATATTAAAACTCCAATAAATATTTTCCTTATTTTATTCTAAATATAATAAATTAAATATTAATATTTAAATAGGATATGAACCCCTGGTTATATTTAATATTTATTTCATATTATATGGTATACATTAAAAGAGAAGGAAATCCAATTAATTTAATACCTATGTATTTAGGTTTAAATCAATTATTAAAGTATAAAGGAAATTATAAATTTATTTATAATCTTTACAATAATCAGCCTAAATTATATTATTCTATAGCTCAAATAGGGATTATATTTAAAAATATACAGCCTCATTTAGATATAAAATTAAATAATTTAGTTAATATTTATCGTAAAAGAGGAGATAAAGGTTTAAAAAGTGCTTATTTAAACCCTTTATTAAAATGGATTTGGGAACATCCATTTTATTTAGATATTTAGTGGGAGTTATGGCGTATGGATAATTAGATTTAAATTTAAATTTAAATTTAAATTTAAATAGTATATTTGAAATTAAATTTTAAATAGAATATTTAAAATTTAATTCTAAGTAAAATATTTAATATTTAAATTTAAATTAAATTTAAAGCAATAGTATTTAAAATAAAAGTAAAAGTAAAATTAAAATATAAAAATAAAATTAAAATATAAAAGTAAAATTTAAATATAAAATTTAAAAGTAAAATATAGATATTTAAATTCATTTTAAAATAAAATATAAAATTTAAAAGTAAAAGTAAATTATAAAAAGAAAATTTAAATATTAAAATTAAGATTTAGATATAAATATTAAAAGTATAAAATATAAAACTAAAATTTAAAGACGAAAACAATAATATTAAAAAAGAATTAAATTTAAAACATAAATATTAAAGATAAATTAAAAATTTAAAATTAGAATAAAACTAAAAATAAAATATTTAAATAAAATATTAAAAGGAAAACTATAATTTATATATTAGATATAAATTTAAAATATTAATATTAAAAATATTAACATTACGATAAAGTTAAAATTTAAATAATAAATTAAAATCTAAAATTAAAATAATAAAACTATTAATAATAAAGTATAATTAAAATTAAAACATTAAATTTAATTTTAAAATTAAGATATTAAAAATATTAATATAAAAATATTACTAAAATTAAAATAATAAAATAATGTTCAGAATTAGAATATTAAAAATATTAATATTAAAGTATAACTAAAATTAAAACATTAAATTATATTTTAAAATTAAGATATTAAAAATGTTAATATAACTAAAATTAAAATAATAAATTAATATTTGAAATTATAATATTAAAAATAAATAATATAAAAATTCAGTTGAAATGAAATATTAAATTTAAATCTAGAATAAAAATATTGAAAATATTAATATTAAAATATGAAATTTAAATTTAGATTTAAAATATTAAAGATATTAATATTAAAATATAATTAAAATTAAAATATTAAATTTAAATTTAAAATATAATTATTAAAACTATTTTAATATTTAATTTAAAAAAGGTTAGAATATTAAATTTAATCTTTTTATATTAAATATATTTTTTAAAAAATATTAGAAAAATTTATTTTAAGTGATTAAAAATTGACTAATTAATCGACTAAAATTCATTTAAATTATTCATTAATTAGTCATTAAATTGAATTTATTCAGTTAATTTTAGTCACTGATTAAATTAGTCAGATTAATTTAGTCAATATTATGAATTTAATCAGAATAAATTCAACTGACTAAAATTAGTCTTAGTCTTAGTTATTATTCACTTTAATTAATTGCTAACCCTGGTTTAGACGTTGTATAATAATAATAAATTAATTCGTTTAAAGTATATTAAAAAGGTTTAATAATTTAAGGATTAGATTACCGTATTAATAGGTAATAATTTTAATATTATATTAATAAATACCTCGGTATTATATAAATAATAGATTACTGACTTTAAAAAGGAAATCGCTACCTTAAAATATAACTTATAATAACTAAGCAACGTTAACGATATTTCGTTTTATTATAATTTTATTAAAGTTAGTAATTATTTTAGAAATAAAAAGTCGATCGTATTATTACCGGTTTAAATTATTAAATCGAATTGTAATAAAGTAGATAAAACGTTAAAGGTATTAGAAAAGATTAAGAAAAAGAAATAGAGAAAAAAGAGAAAAAGAGAAAAAATAAATAAAAGAAACGTAAGAAATTCTCTCTTTTTAAATATAACGACTCCGATTTAAATAATTCCTTTTCCTCTTTATTTTCCTCGTTTTCCTCCTTTTTATCCTCGTTATTCAGATTTATTTATCGTTACGAAGTTTATTATAAGAAAGGAAAGTCGACGGAAATTAAATAAAAGAAGTTCAATTTTAATTTAAATAAAGAGAATTACTTTACCAATATCTTTAATTAAGAATTTTATAACGAGAATCTTTAAAGAGTATTTACTATTATTAACGTTATTAAGGAAACTAAGCTTATTAAAATGGACGATTTAAAGTTAATAATAGTTATTATTAATACCTATAAACGAACCCCGTTAAAATTCATTATAAGTATCGAGAAAGGCTTAAAGATAATAAAAATCTTTAATAAAACCTACGTTTAATTAGATAAGGTATGTTCGCGAAATACATATAAGGTATTTATTAATTATAAATATAATTAAAAGGACCCGATTAAGTTTATAACGAAATAGTAAAAATTAATAAGAGATTGCTAAATTTTAGGGATAAAATTCGATGAAACTTAAAAAATTATTTTATTTATAATTATTATAAAGGATATTAAGAAATAAAATAAGTTTATATTTAAATACTTACGTTATATTAATAAACTTTCTTTTTAAAAGATTATAAATGATTTTATCGATAAGTTTTCTAAAAAGATTTTCGATACCGCCTTTAATAAAAAAAGTAATACTTATAATATTAAAGGGTATAAAAGAGGGCGTGGCGGTAAAGGAAGTTAATAAAATATACGTAAGTTTTAATAAAACGCCGAAAAGGGCTTTTTATATTATAAATATAGTAAGTACGGATATGTTAAAAAGGATTATTTTAATTCTTTAAAGGAAGAATAAAAAGAAAAGGTTAGAGAATATATTTATAATACGCGTTAATTAAATACCGGCGCATTTTTTAGATTAAAGAATACCGGGTATAACTTAGGCGTTTATACGATAAGAGTACTTAATATAGATATTTTAAACGATTTTATCGCTTATTATAACGAAGTTATAAAATAACGAAATATTATTATAATTACTAACCCCGTCCCTAACGATAATAATTTAATAAATATTAGTAATTAATATATTATATATTAAAAATAATATTATATTTACTATTTAAACGGATATATATTTTAATATTACCCTCGATAATTTAAAGGTTATGCTTTTATTTAATTAATATTAATATATATATAATTAATAATTTTAATAATTATATTTTAAAGAATATTATTAATATCGCTTTAAAAAGCTTTAAAATTAATATTAGTGGAGGATTAGTTCCGGTTTTATATATTGAAATTATTATTTAAAAGGTTATTAGATTTAATAAGAATATAGAATAGATTAAAGTGATATATGGTTTATATATTATGAATTTCCCTTTTAAGATTTTATTGGGAGAAAAATGGTATCGTAACGGCGGATATTTAATGGACCGGTCTTTAATTAAAAAGGACGGTAAATATATTACCTTTATTAACGTAATTAAAAAAGGGTTCTTCTTTTAATACGATAAATTAAAACCGTTAATAATTAAATATTAATCGTTAAATTAATAATTAATCGCTTAGATAATGTAAAATAAAATCGATTAAATACTTAATACTTTAGGTTTAACGAATTAAGGTAACGAAATTAAGGAAGAATTTATGGAAAGAGTTATTTTTTAATATTATTAATTATATTATCTAAGCCGTAAGAGATTAATTTAAATTATTAAGCGAACGGTTAGTATTCCCTTAAACTTTAAATTAATTAAACCGTTTATTTATAAGGCATATAACCGTATTAAGATTAAGAAAATTATTTCGAAGGAATTATAAAGATTAACGGAATATATTGGTTAAATTCTATAGTGTAATATAGGATTTATTTTATTAGTTTCAATTAATAAAAAGAAGTATTTTTTGATAATTATTAACGATAAGTTTAGAAATTAAAGGTATAATAACTATAAAATTAAGGTCGAAATCGATTAAGACTTTTACGATTATATATACTGAATTAATATACAATTTATTAATAATGTTAATGAATACGATAACCTTTTTTCTATTAAGACCGTTAGAATCGATAAGGGTAGAAAGTTCGGTATAAATAAAATAAAGAAATATGTTATTAAAAAGGGTATTAAATTAATTTAATCGTTACTTTATAATTAATATTAGAATAGTAAGGCCGAGAAGAGTATCGGCTTCGTTTAGGATATTTATAAGGTAATATATATAGAACGATATTTTATTATGTTTTTAAAATTAGATTATATAGTTAACAATTTATACCTTAAATAAAATTAGTTAGTTAATTATTAAGACGACGCTTATAAAAGAGTTTATTAAAGCTTTTAATTTCTATGGGTTAGCGATTTTTAATTATTAAAATTTATTTATTATTAGATTTAAGTGTATTATATTTATTAACGAGATTTATCGCGTTAGAAATGAAAAGATAAAAGCTCGTAGCGTAAATGCGGTATTTTTAAGGTATAAAGGCGATATTAATTACGTTATTTAATTATTAGATAATGGCCGGTTTTTAGTTATATTATACTTAATTATATATAAAAGTGTTATAATAGATTAGAAAAGAGTAATAAAGAATAAGGATTTAATTAGATTTTTATTATATATTTAGAAGAGATTACGTTATTAATAGAAATTAATTATATATGTTAAGAATAAGGATAATAATATAGTTAATAGTAATGTTATTAATTAGGAGGATAATTAATTTCGTAAGTAAGGTAGGTTTAAACGGAAGGTATTTAAGTTATACCTTATAATAATAATATTTTTTTTATGTTATAATATAGTCGATAATTCTTAAAACGTCGATTAGGTATATTATAGTATAGTTATTTTGTTATTAATAGATAAATAAATATATTAGTATAAGTACCGATTACTTTAATATATATTATAATATAAAAGTATTATTAAATTGTAATGGAATAGTAATTTTTTTTAAAAAAGGCGAGGAAAATAAAGAAGATTTTAATAGTTTTTATAATATTAATAATAGTTTTATTAATTTAAGAAATAATATATAAAAAGATTAAATAAGTTTTATAACGAAATTATATAAAGATTAATAAAAGATTTAATAAAAGACGTTATTAAGATTTATATTAACGCCTCCTCGTTAATATATTACGTTTTTTAAAAAAATATTAATAATTTAACTTTTAAAGAAGTTATAGCCGGTTATGAGATAGAGTTATAATGAAAAGCTATATTTATTAAGATCGTAAAGAATTTTAAAAGGGGTACCTTTATTTTTAAGTATTTTAAAAAAGTGTTTAATGGTTACTTAATTAATAGTAAATAAGTATTAAAAAAAAGTTTTTATTAATAAAAGAATTTAATAAATTTAAAGTGTATATTATTATAAGAGGATTTTTTTAACGGAAGGGAGTTAATTATAACGAAATTTTAATAATAATAATACGAGTAATTTTTTAAAGAATATTAATAGCGTTAGCAGTTTTATACGAGTGGTATATTATATAAATTAACTTTATTACGGCGTATTTAAACGGCGATTTAAAAGAATAGATATTTATAAAGTAATTTTTATTATTAAAAGAGTATTTTTAAGCGTACTTGGAATAATAAACGAAATATAGCTACGACGAGGACTTAATTATTAAGCTATTACGACCACTTTACGGTTTAAAATAGTCGGAAATTATTTAATAATAGAAAATATATGGTATTCTTACTAAATTAAGGTTTAATCCGGTTTAAATTAATAATATTATCTATTATAATAAAACTACTAAAAACTTTATTTCGTTATATGTGAATGATTTTCTATTATACGGACTTAATTTAAATCGTTTAAAGTAAATTATTATATAAATTAAAGATAAAGTCTTTATAAATAACTTAAATAATACCGATTAGTTTTTAGGAATTAGAATTGTTAAGTTAATTCCAATTAATATATCCGCTTTAATTAATAATAATACCTATAAAAATTATTAAAAATTTTAAATTTTAAAAATACGAGATTAGTTAGTACGCTAATAGTATTAAAAGTATGTTAAATGGTTATTAAAAATAATAAAAAGGTAATTAATAATAAATTAACGGAATTTGTAATTATTATTAAAACGTACGCGTACGTAATGTATATTAAGAAGCTTAATTTAGCGTTCGTTACGTTTCTTTAAGTTTAATTTATAAGAAATTTAAATAAAGCTTAAAGGATTACTTTTAAACGCGTATTTAAATATATTATAATACGAACTACGCTATACGGTATCGAAAGCTTAATTTAAGCCATTTATATTATTAATATAATAATATCGGCCTATTTATAATAGTTAATATTAATTTTATCGGCGATATATTAATTATAAGATTAATTATAAAATATGTAATATTTATAGCAAATTATCTAGTCATTTAAAAATCGAAATTTTAATTAAATATAACGTTATTCTCTATAGAGGCAAAATACATCTTTAGAAGCGCCTACGCGATAGAAATTACCTAGATTACTTCATTCTTAAAAGAGATTAGCTCGATACCTAGCGGAGGTGTTACGATATTAATAAATAACATCGGATCGATATTATAAGTATAAAATACTATAATAAATAATAAACGACGTTATATACGTGTATATTATAACTACGTTAAGGATGAAGTTCTTATTAGAAGGATTAAATTAAAATACGTAAAGTCGAAAAAGAACTTAATAAATAGTTTTATTAAACTTTTAATAAAGGCTTAATTTAAAGTATAATTAAACCGCTTAAGATTAAAGAAGTTTTAAAGGAAAGGCAGTTCGTAATGGCTTTATTATAAATTAGTTAAGAGGGTGTGTTAATAAGTAGAGTATTTATTTATAAACCGTATTAATTAATATAGTCGGTTAAATATCGGCAGTTAACATTTTAACATTTTTATATATATTTAATACGGTCGTTTATTTAAAATATATTAAGAAACTTTTATAATTAATATACTATTATATAACTGTAATTTAACGCTCTAAATATTAATATAATATATATATATATATAAAAAAAAAGAAATAAATTATAAATCTTAAAAAATATATCGCGAGAATTTATATTTATTTTTAAAAATTTTTTTTGAAAATTTATATAAAATTAATATCTATATACGTTAATTTTAAAAACTTTATTATTTAATATAAATAATCTCCGATAAATTTTAAGTTTATATAATATAAACGAATAATTTTTTTTTTAATAAATTAAATATTATTATAAATTCCGGGTTTATTTTAAATTTTATATTATAAAAAATAATAAATAATTATAATTAAAAGTTATAATAAAAAAATAACTTAATATTTATTATTTATTATTATTAAAAGTTTAATTTTTTTAACTTTATTATTTAAAATATTTATTTATTTTAATATAAATTATTATTAATTTATATTATTATTTATTTATTCTTTATTATTTATATTAATATATATAATATATATTAAAAAAAATTTAAATAAATTATTAAATATTTTTTTTTATTAATAAAATTATAAATTTTATAAATATATTTTAATAAATATAAATAATATATTTAATAAATTTTATTTTATAAATTTTTATATAATTTTATAATAAAAAATAAAAAATTTTAATATAATAATTTATTTATTTCGTAATAATAAACTTTAAAACTTTATTAAAGGTTTTTAAAAGAGCGATAAATTTAAAAGATTTAATTTTATTATAATTATTTTTATTCGGCTTTTTTAAAATTATAATAAAAGAGTTTTTTAAAAAATAAAGATTTTTAAAGAAATAATAATTAAATAACGGATATAATATTAATATTAAAATATTTATTAAGATTTAAAAAATATAATTAAGAATTTTAAAAAGTTTTAAAGTTTTATATAATTTAATATAAAAAATAATTTAAATTATTTCGTTTTTAATAAATAGCGAGTAATTAATAAAGGGGTTAAATTTTAATTTAAAATTTAAATTTATAACGTTTAATATATTTAAAAGTTTTAAAAAAAAATATTATTAAATATTTCGACCTTTTTTTTAAATATAATAATTTTTTTAATAATAAATATAATATTTTAATTGATTATATTTTAATTTTTTTACTTTTATTATTTTAATTAAGTTTTTAAAAGCTTTTAAACTTTTTAATATAAACCTTCGTTATTTTTTTTTATTAGGATTTAATAAATAATGTTTTTATTATAATAGCTTTTTTATTACGGGTTTTTTAATATAATTTTTAATTAATCGGTGTTTTATTTCGTTATTATTTCCTTTAAAATTAATTTATTTTTTAATATTTAATTTTATATTTTATAAAAAAATTTAATTAATAATGAATAATAAAGTTTATAATAAATATTGTATTTTTTATTATAATTTAAAAAAATTTTATAATTAATTAATATAAATACTTATTTATTAATAAATTAATTAAAAATTATAAATATTTTTTAAAAAAAAATTTAAAATTTATTTATTAATATATTTTATTATAACTTTTAAAAAAGTTTAAAAATTATTTATATTATTTATAATTATAAAATTATATAAATAAGTTAATAATTTAAATAATAATTTAATTTTTTTATAATTCTATATTTTATAAATTAATTAACGGTTACCGCGTTATAAATAAATAAATTAATAAAAAAAATAAAAATATATTTTTTTTAAATATAAAATCTTTTTAATAATATAATTTTTAATGTTTCGATTTTTAAAAAATCTTTAAAATATAGAAGATTAACCCGTTTTATACCCTTATTATTTAAATTTTTAACCGCTTAATCGGAAATTTTATATTAAAATTTTTTATAATAATTTTTTAATTTTAAAATATATTATAAAGTAATTTATTTTAAAGTATACTTTATAATTATAATAAATAATAACGAATCTTTTAAAAATATAAATAATTAGTTAGTTTTTTAAAAGTATATTATAAATATATATATAAAAGGTATAAGTAATACAAGTTAAGCCGTTAAACGCGAAAATAAAATTAATAAAATTAATAATATTATAAATAATTAATATAATTAAATATAATATAATTAATAAAAAAATTATAATTAATTAAATTATTTATTAATATAAAAAGTAATTTTAAATTATTTAAATTTTATTAAAAGTAATTAAAATATAAAAATAATTATTATTAAATTATAATTATTATATTTTATACGATTAATTTAAAGTTTTTATATAATAATATCGTAATTTAAAATAAAAAGGTTCTAAAAAAAAACGTTATTATAAAATTTTTAAATTTTTATATATTATATTATAAAATTTATAATATAAATATATTATTTATTATTATTAAAATATTAAATTCGATTTAATTAATTTTTTTTTTATTTTTTATAATTTAATATATATATTTTTATTTTTTATTTTATAAACTTTAATTTAATATTATTAATTATTATATTTAATTTATAAAGTATAATATAAATAATATTATTTTTTTATTTAATGAATATTTTTAAAAAGTTATAAATCTTTTTTATTTTTTAAAGTATAATTATAATAATTACGAAAGGGGTTATAACGAAAAATTTATTATTTATATTTATATTAATTTAAACACGGGTTTTATAAATAAGGATTTTAATTTTCTATTTTTTAATTATTATAAACTTTAAAAGTTTAAAAAAGATTATATTAATATTAATAAATATTATAAAGGTTAATATTAATAATAACTTTTTTTTTTTATCGAATTTTATATAAAATTCGGTTTTATAATTATAAATAAAAAATTTTAATTTAAATTTTAATTTTATTCTTTAAATTATTTAAAAGTATTATTAAAAAGTTATTAATAAAAACGTCGATTTTAATATTATTCTAAATCGGATTTATAATAAAGGTTTTATTTATAAAAAAATCTAATTTTAAGATATATTATAAAATAAATTATCGAATAAATTTTAAAATAATAAAGTCGATAATAATGTTCGCCGGCGTCGTCGATAACGGTAATAATAACTTTTTAAGGGCCGATATTAATAATATTAACGGCTTTTTAAAAGCTGGCGATAATAAGAATAATTTTTATATAAAAACTATAAGAATTATTAACGGGGTAAGGGGAGTTATAATAAAAATAGCGATAATTATAATAATTAACGACGGTATTTTAATAATCGATTAAAAAATAAATTTATTTTTAAAAGTTTTAATAATTTTTTAATATTTTTATTTCCGATAATTATATTTAAAATTCTAATTATTATATTAATTTTAATAATTAATATATTTAAATATATTATAAGAAAAATAAACGGGGTATTTTTTTATATCGTAAAAGCTCGAATAATTATTATATTAATTATATAATAATATATTAAGTAATAATATAATTATATTTTTAATAACGGAGATATTATTAAATTTTATAAATTTTATTACATTATTTAATTATATAAATTTCGTAAAATTAAAGGTAATTTAAAAAAATAAATCGATTTATTAATTTAAATTAATTAAATTTAATAATTATAAAAAAAATAAATTTAATAATTCTTTTTTTTATTAATTAATTTATATAAATAATTTATTATATTAAAATAAATTAATATTTAACGCCTATAATTATATTACTATTTTTAAAGGCCGATTTAAATTAAAAAAAATTATAAAAATAACGTAAATTATTATTTTATATAATAAAACGATTATTATAATTAAATTATTTATATTTTTTATTTATTAATTAATATATTCAATTAATAATTTTATTTAAAAAATAAATATAATATATTTAAATATCCTTCGATTTAAAAAATATTATATTAAAAACTTAAATACCGTTATATAGTTTTAAAAATACCGGCCCCTTTTAAAGGTTATTAATTAAAGCGTTTATTATTTTAACGTCTATTATATCGCTTATTATTTCGATAGCCTTAAAAGTTCCGATTTTAAAAACTTTAATAATACGTTAAATAACTTAATTAATATAATTAAAAAAGGTTTTAAAATCTTTTTTTATTATATCGAAAAGTTATATTTTAATAATATTTTTATTTCTTAAAAAATTATAAAATTTAATCGTAATTTCTTATTCGTTCGATATCGAGAAATATTTTTAATAATTAACTTTAATAATAAAAATTTAAATATAAATTTCTTTAATAATTAGAAAAAATATCGCCTTTTTAACCGCTACGGCCGCTTAAATACGCCGGTTTAACGAGTTACTCTATAAATTATTCGGTAAATTATTCGATAAATTATTTAATAAATTACCCGATAAAGTATTTAATATTAAATCGTTTTTAAAGAAATAATTTAAAATTATTATAAATATATTTTATAATATTTTTATAAAATTTATAATTTATTTCTTTTAATATTTTTAAATAATTAAAATTTCATATAAATAAGTTTTTTAAATTTAAACCTCGATAATATATAAAAAACTTTTATAAATAATTTAAAAAAACGGTAAAAAAAAAATAAGCGGTTCGACGATATATAATCGCGAAATCGTTATCGTTCCATTTTTATCGGAATTAAATAACTTATTATAAAATATTAAACTTTTTAATAATTTCGTATATATATATTAAAATATTATTTACGGTTTTATCGAAAATTAATTATAATTAAAACGTTTTAATTATTATAATATTTAAAACGACGTTAAGAATCGACGATTCCGTTATTACACGCCGCGCCGAAGCCATATCGAAACTTAAATTAATTTAAAATATAACGATATATAAATTAACTTAATAACCGAATTTTTAAATTATAAAAGGCCCGTTTAAAAAAGTTATTTTAAAAATTTTATTCTAATTTTTATTATTATTTTTATCGATTTCGTTAAAATAAAGTAATAAAATAAATAACATTAAAATATTAATAAACGGAAAATAAAAAAATTAAAATTAACGAATAATTTTTTAATAAATATATTATTATCGATATATTATTAATTAATTATTATATAATTAATTAATTTAATTATTATATAAAATAATAAATTTTATATAAATTTTTTTTTAATATAAATAATAAATTAATATTTTTTATAAAACAGATTTATTTATTATTAAATTATAATATAATTATATTATTATAATAAAATAAATTAATAAAATTTATTATAATTATATTATAAAAACATTTAAAGTTTAATTATTAATTTTTTATAAATTATAATAAATATAATAATATATAAATTAATATTTATTAAATTTTAATTTATATAATTATTTTTAATAATTAAAAAATTAATTAAAATATTTTAAAATTTAAATTTTATATATAAATTATTTTTTAATTAAAAAATTTATTATTAATAATTTTAAAAACTATTATAATTATTATTATAATATTTATTAATATTAATAAAAATTATTTTATAATTTATTTAATAATATTTTAAAATTAATTATTAAATTGATATTATTAAAATTATTATTTATTTTAAAAATTATTTAAAAATAAATTATTAATATTAATTTAAAATTAATTATAAAAAAATAAATATAAATAATTTTAATTATTATAAAAGTTTTTATTAATAAAATTTAATTATATTTATAAATATTATTATTATAATTATTTAAATTATTTAAATTATTAAAATAATATTTATTATAAAAATTAATAAATAAAAAAAATAATTTTTTAATAAAATATTATATTATTATTTTTTATATAAAAAATTATATTTTTATAATATTAAAATTTAAAATATATTATAATAATTATTATAAAATTATAATTATATTTATATTTTAAACGAACTTTTTAAAACGTTTTATTAAAAAAATAATAAAAAATCGTCGTTTTAAAAACTTTTAAAAAAATTATTTAAAAAGTTTTTTAAAAAACTTTTTAATAATATTCTTTCTATTTTAATTATAATAATAATATAAATTAATAATAATTTCGTATTAAAATAAATAAATATTTTAAATAATAAAATTAAACAAATTAAGTTTTTAATAATAATAAATAATAAATATTAAATTATTTTTTTATTATAATTTTTAATTATAATTATTTATTATTTTTTATAATATAAAATTTAAAATAAATTTAAAATTTATAATAATATTATATTTAATTATTAAAAAAATTATTATATTTATTCGTATTATATAAATTTAAAATTTATATAAAATTATTCGTATTAAATAATAAAATTTTTAAAATTAACGTATATAAATATTAATTTTATATAAACTTTTAAAAAAAAATTTCGGAAATAAATATAAATTTTTATAATAAACGTTTTTTAAAATTTATAATTAATTTTTTTTATTATATATATATATATATATATTATTTATTATTTAATTTTAATTTTTTTTATATTATTAATAATATATATAATTATTTAAATTTCAATATTTATTTATATATATTATAATAATATTAATATAATAATATATTATATACGTTTATAAAAAACGTTTTTAATAATTTAAAAAAGGTTATTTTATTAATTATACATTATAACGTTTTAAAGCTAAAATATTTTATTAAATTTATTAATTCGTTAAAATTAAAATATTTTAATATCATTAAAATTATTAATAATATAATATTTTAAAAACCGAAATAAAAAATAATTTTATATTTATATTTTTTTTATTATTTAATAAAAAATAAAAGCGAAAAAAAAATTAAAAGAAATAACGATCGGTTTTTTCATAATTTTAATAATAAATATAATATTTTTATAAAATTAAAAAAAGGTCGTATAAATATAAAAAAAGGCCGTATTAATTTTTAATTATTATTTAAAAATTCATTATAATAAAATAATAAAATAAATAAAATTAAAACGGTAATAAATAAAAAATAAAATTAATAAATAATTTTTTAATAAATATATTATTATTAATTTATTATTAATTATTATATAATTAATTAATTTATATATTTATTTAATTTAATTTATTATATAAAAACAATAAATTTTATATAAATTTTCTTTTTAATATAAATAATAAATTTATATCCTTTATAAAATAAAATTATAATTATTATATTATTATATATAAATAATTTAAAAATTATTTTATATATAATATAATTATTTTTTTAATTAAATAATTATTAAATAGCCTTTTAAATAACCTTTTTAAATAATTACTTTATAATTTATTTAATAATTCATTTAATAAAATTATTTAATAATATATTTTATAATATATTTTATAATATATTTTATAATTTATTTTATTATATTTTATTAATTTAATTATTAATTTAATTTATTATTAAATAATTATTTTATAATTTATTTAATAATATAAAAATCGTATTATTTAATTAATTAATACGTTTTTTAATATTAAAAACATTCTTTATAAAAAATATTTATTAATAATAATAAATATTTTAAAAATGGTTTATTAATAAATAATAAATATTATTTAAAGTAATAATTATTAATAATAAATATTTTTTAAAAAAGCGTTAATAAATAAAAATAAATTATTATAAAAACATTATAAATATATATATTATAAAGATTAATATTTAATTATTATTAATAAATATTAATAAATTTGTATATATTAATATTTTAAAAAAGCTTATTATAATATTTAATATTAGTTTTTATATTAATTATTATTTAATAATATAAAATAATAAATATATATATATTAATTAATTCTAATTATAATATTAAATTTTAATAATTTTAACCTTATATTTAATATAATTTAAATATTTAAATAATAATTGTTTTTATTATTAATTTTTTTATTTTATTTTTTTATTTTAAAAACGATTTATAATATAAAATATACTATTATTATTATATTATTTTTTAAATAATTTTATTAACTCTTTTTTTTATATTTAAAAAAGTATAAAATTTATATTTAAAATATTTTATATTTTAAATAAATTTTAAATAATAACTATAAATTTATTAAAGGATAAAAAATATAAAAGTATATAAATAACTTATATAGAAATTTTAAAGTAATAAATTAAAGTAATTTAAACTTAATAAATATCTATTATAATAAACGTAGATTAAAAGCCTTTAAAATACTATATAAATTAAACTTATAAAACTTAAATTTAATATATTATAATAATTAATATATATTATAATTTATATAAAGCTTTACTTTTAATTTTAAATTAACTTTTATTATTATTATTAATATAATTATTAACCCTTTAAATGTTTTTAAAAAGTATAAATAATTAACGATAAGGTTATAATAGCCACCAGCGGTTTTTTCTAATGCTATAAGTAGACAGATGCCACTGCTGCTAAATACCTTGGATAAGGTACCCGACTTCGTCGCTGTGTACTCCTGGAAGAGCATCCCTGCCATGGCCGTATTTGTAGGCACTGGATGGACCCTTCTGTTGACCTAGCGAGGTGTCAGCTGCCTTAGTCCGGCCGGCATCACCTACTTCAGGGGAGCAACTGTACGCTTCAGGGTGTCCAATGCGGCAAGTGCTGGCTGAGCCAGTAACAGCAGGGCGAGGATCTGACCGAATCCCATGTCCTGTTCTGCTTCGTCCAATTCGCTTCTAGATAGCTTCGAATTGTTCGTGTCATTATCATGCATGACCAGATGAAGTGTACCCCACACTAAAGTGTAGGCAAGCAGGGTGATCATAAACATGAATAATTCCAGCAGCTCCATGTGCGCGACAAATACGATATACAAGGTAGTTATCGCTCTGCATTTGGCTTTGGACCATACCGTAAATGGCCTTGTCTGCAGTGACCGTCGAGCGGCCGTCTCCATGGCACAACACTGCAGCGATGCCCTGCCCCAGAAGCGAAGCTACTCTCGGCTCCTGTCGGAAAACTGGCTGAGTTTCCAGATAAATGTGCTAACAAGAGTAATTTACGAGACAGATGTGTTGATGAAGTAGCTCGCGTCCGAAATTGCGTATTCTCTGGCTTTCCATAGACATCGAACGGGCATGGCTGGATTCTCAGGAAACATAGCTGTAGGCCATAACGCAGCAACCAAGAGGATAAAGACGAGCAGGATAGCGCAGAGTCGCACGATCAATGAGACCCGAGTTCTCTTGAGACGTCCTCGAAGCACGGATAGCGATATTAGGTGGACCGTCGAGCTGAGCCACGCCAGGTAAACAACATTGTTCCAGTGGTAGGCGCGAATATGAGAAGGACTTCCTCAAAGGCGCGCCGCCAGCGCTCATCGGACTCTGGGCGGCGCGCGAGGAAGAAAGAGTTGTCGGCCGGCCCGGCGCACAAGGTCATTTGGCAATACAGCAAACCAGTACGCGCCCATCAGCATGGCTAGAACGAGATATGCGGATACAAGAAATGCCGCGACAACCTTGCGGAGGGGTGTTAGTGGTCAGTCAAGTATAGCTGCTCTGTCAACTCCACACGTACCCCCAGCCCTGATATGTCCGGGTTGGGCTCGATTCTGGAGTAGCATTCAGCATGTCGGGAGCAGTTTGCTGACATCGGCTCGGAGATGTGGACTTGGATATATGAATCCTTGTAATTCCCATTGGCCACCTTGGGGTGCATTATCCCCGTCGCAACGACGGTTTCCCTCGCGGTGGGATCGATCGTACATATCGTACATACTGTGTGAGTGTACATAGAAGTCCGAATAAGCGTGGGATTATGCAGAGACGTATAAGACTTGGACATCTTGGAATATATAGAGATCCTATGCTGCCATATGGCTAGGAAATACGGCTGATCTAGATTGTACAGACGTGGAATACCAGCAATAGAAAATGGTCGCCAACCTCACAAAAGAATAACCGGATTAATGGACGACCAATCTGTCCTGAGCCTGGCTGAATATCAGAACCCTTGCATCTGAACAACTGGATCTATATATAGATGAAGCCATCTTCTGCATCGTCGAGTTTTGGGGGCCGAGGGCTGTCTGTGACAGCACCCCTGCAATTGGGGGGAGTTTGCTCTTGAGGCCTTTGCGTGTCGAGCTATCGGCCACAGTCGGGGCCATCATTAATGTATGTAGATAATATACCATATTCGAAATATTTCAATGATCCGATTGCAATCGACCGGAGTTCCAATTCGTCAACAGATCCACTCGGCGCCGGAAGGTACACGGTATCGATGGATCGTAGAGGAAAGCGCCAACCCGCCCAGTCTCCCTCTAAATCTACACATGACATCATAATGACATCGCACCAAGCCAGCCTGTCTTACACCCCTACCAGGACAAACATACTGCACTCCCCTCAGCACACCCGTTGCCCTTTATAAGCAGTCTTTGTTTCATCCCATCCTATTGCCCAGTACCCAGCAATAATCCTCCTGTCATATACAGAGAAAAATACACCCAGACGAAAACTCCAGTACATCCATCCACCTACCTAAGGAACCCCTCCATCACCAAAAACCCAGACCCAAACCCACCACATACATCCACATCATGCCTTCCCTCCACTCCAACCGCGAAGTCCAGCCCGACGGCACCATCACCAACACCACAACCGACGGCGCAACTGTCCGGACCGACGACCCCTCGGCGCGCCCGGACGCGGGCCTGGGCCAGAAGCTGGCGGGCGACGCCAAGGGCGGCGTCGCGAAGGCCACGGGCTCGCTGCAGGCGGCGGCGGGCGCCGCGACCCACAACGAGAAGCTCAAGCAGCAGGGGCTCGACAAGATGCAGGCCGAGGACCAGCGCCTCGCGACCAAGCACGGCATGATGCCGCTCGGCAGCGGCCTGCGCGAGAAGGCCTCGGGCCAGCCCACGGCTGAGCAGATCCCCGCCACCACCGCCGATTCCCAGACGCATGCCAACACTGCTGCGGATGCCACGCATACCGCCGCTGGCAACACTGCTGGCCACACCACCGCTACTGCCCACAACACCGCGAATGCGCCGACGCATGGTGGAGTGCATGAAGGAGGGCACGCCGCTGGCAACCCGGTGAAGGAGCAAGTTTAGACGACCACGGATAGATGGAAGGCGTGCGGGATGCGTAGCGAGCGATGCTTCCTGACACGATGATTGGTTCTTTACACGCGGAGAGGATTAAGTTAAGCCGGCATTTCACTTTTGCGAGTCATAATGATACCTTAGGACGAGATAGTACTAGCAGGAACTCCAAACCTGTGGTGGACCAGGGCGGAGGAACAGGTTAAAAATAGACGTTAGATCGTCTCCAGACTTTATTAAACACTATCACCCTACGCCTAATAATGCTGTATTCCGTGATGTTCATCATGCACAGTATTCAAACGTGCAGCGCGCCCAACTCCGTACCCCTGGCCCCCTAACTTTAAAGTACGAGCCTCGCCACCTGGTCAAGCCCCTCGATGGCCCGGCGGGAGGTTTGCGTGTTGTTCTGGATCGTCGGGTTGCCGATTTCACACCAATCCTTGATAGGCTGTAACAATTGTCAGTAATGTGCTCGCTGCGTGAAAAGAGGTTGCGGCATGTACTCACCAGGCAACTCAGATACTTGCACCAGGTACATGTGTTGTGGCTTGTGTAGAAGTTGTTCAGGAGAACCACGAACACAACGATAATGGTGATGAGGAATGCAGCGCGGACGAGCCACCAAACCCACCACAGACCCTTTCTACCCTTGAAGAACCCAACAGGGTTTCTCATAAAAGGCGGGAAGGCCACGCTGGTAATCCCACCATTGACAGTCGAATACGATGGTCCGGTGAAGTGGTCCTCGCCAATCTTCTCTCGCAAAGCGTTCGGCGAGTGCAATACGCAGATACCAAGGCAGAGACCCATCAAGAAACCTCCAATATGAGAGAAGTTGTCGAGACCGGGCAGGAGACCCAGAACAAAGGAAATGACAATCTCAATGACGATCCACATGAGCTCCTTGACGGGGTTCTGGCGATCCTTCCACGAATAAAGCAGATCCAGCAGGGTGAGTGCGATGATGCCGAACAGAGCACCCGAAGCACCCGTAGACGAGATACCGGTAGCTGCGAAGTTCCCACCCATAATGAACCCGAAGATTCCCGAGCTCATGTAGACCAAGAAGAACCGAATGGAACCAATAGCATTCTCAATCTCCTTGCCCAGGGTGAGCTGAAGAAGTAGGTTGAAGCCGATATGAATGATGCCGGCATGCATGAAAATAGGTACGATGAAGCGCCACCATTGGTGAGGAGCAGGGCTGTCGTCGATGCTGCCGCCGGGTCTTGGGTTGGGAACGCCGCCGAAGCCGCACAACTCGGAGAGAGTGCACTTGTTATTGGGGTCGTTGGTGTCGGCTGATGTGGAGTTGGGACACGGCCAGTCGATTCGGACGGGCGAGTCCTGAATGCTGGGAACGTTGTGCATGCAAATGACATAGCGGGAGCCCATGTTGATGAGAACCTGTTGGGAGGGCCCGATCATAGGGTTGAACTGGGGTTTCGTTTGGATCGGTGTTCCCGTCAGCTGGGCAGCCTTAACCAGCTCGCCGATGAAGACGGCTATTTGGATAATGGAGAGCAAATAGACGATGAATGGAATCCTCCTCTTGTTCGCGCCCAGCATACCAATTTCGCCAAACCCTAATCGACCTCGGCCTTTCGCTCTCGACCTCGGAGGTCCTTCGGCGTCGTAGACATGGTCATTTGAGTCCATAGGCGCGAGGCCGCCATTCGAGCCAAACTTATTGTTGCCATTTGCCTGGTTCCTTAATGGAATGTCGTCGCCCACTGGCGACACATCGCCCGGTACAGCGCTGTGGTAGCTCGTGTCCTGTGCGAAACTCGATTGACTGTGGCCGCCCATCTGATTGTTGGAAGGATAGACGTGGTCGTCGAAGACGGTATCAAAAGGGGATGCGCCTGTCTGTTTTCCGGGCGCTGGTGATGGGCGTTCGGATTGAGAGTACGAGGGGTGCGCAACAGGAGCGGGTACCTGATGTGTCGAGGTTGGGTCGTAGGCGCCGTAGTATGGTCGTGAAGATGCTGCGTCGTTATAATAGTCGTTGGCAGCCATTTTGCACGCGGTAATATTTCGCGTTGAAGAATGATGCAAGGAGCCAGCAGCGAGGTGAGATGAGGTGGTTTGTTTGCCCCAGTGCTGCGGCTAATCTGGCAATGTCGTATTATTGCCTATGCCTGCGTCTTTCGGGTTCCCTTGGCTATTGTACTGGCAAGGGTTTTTCGTCCAGTTCGGTCGAGGCAATCTCCGTACCAGTCCAGCTAGTCGGATGGCGGCTACACTTCTGGCAATACGCCTTCGTGTTTCGCAATGACCAGGGCCCGAATGAAGGCTGCAAGCAAGGTATCTACAGTGACGAACCAAAAGTAATGTCGGTGTTTTGCTGCTGAGAAGGTGCAGGTCAAGACGTAATGTAACGGACGGAGTAATGCCCGGTGGGATGGGTTGAAGTAGAACAGCAGGTCGCTAATTAACGAGCGTGTAGGTCAACAAACGAGTTTGAAATGGCTCGTTCCGTTTGGGTGCGAAAGAGTCCAAACTTAGGAACACATGTATTGCAAATCAAGACCAAGAATGAACACTTTATCGGGAAGCCAGCTGAAAGAGAGTGACGTGACAAGGAATGGTTTTCTCTCGTCCACCATCCACCGTACGCTGGGCAAATACTGGCACTGCGGGCTGATCAAGGATGCGTCAGGGGAGTAGCGGGCAGACTGGAGGCTCGCAGGCTGGGCCTACGCATTCATTTGCCGTGCACGGATACGCGGGAGGGCTTAGCGGTGGCTCGGTTCTTGGACATTCATGACAATCCCCAATTTCTCTGGGGCTGCTCAATGTGCATTCGTAACGCGCCCGTACAGTGGTGACAAAGCCATTCAATAATAAAACCTTGGAAGCGGAAGGCTTGGAGAGAGAAGTTTACATACAGAGCCAGCAGCCAGCCCTCTCCTGCTAAATTTAGACAGTCTCTCTCTGTGCATTCTGGCAGACGGTGTCAAATGCCGTGTCACTCACTCAGTCCTGGTCACCCCCTCCGGACTTGACATTCTCCCAACCTACCAACCACCCGTAGGTCAATACGTAGCAGCATGTGGCTTGTCACATGAGCAACTTGGGGTCGGCATCGGCCTTGATTGGTGAGACAACCCTCTGGTGGACCATGATGCTCTCTCTATTTACCTCGTACAGTAGGCACGCATGCAAGCCCCCATCCTAAGAGCTAGAGGCCTCCGTAACCGCCAATGACAGAGCCGCTGGCAGCGTGTTTTGGCACGACAAGTCAACCGGCGTCGTCAGCCCCCGAGCCACATTGTCGCCCAGCTAAAGTAAGCAGCAAGCAACAAGGCCAGCTGAAATGTCTTTTGGTTGAGGAGCTCGACGGTTTCGATTGAAACCGCTCGTGATTACGCAGTTGTGATCTTCAAACATACATACATCATAGCCCCCGCCAACATGGCCCGCCCCCATCCTCAGGTAGCATTCTGATCAATAAAAAAAGTCCATGCAGCTGATGTGAGCAGAGGATCTTTCCTTCCATGCAAAGGTCGATTAAGGTTATTGTCCACTGGATCCTCCCCCGAGCCCGATGCGGTCCCCTAAAAAGGTGGGGACAAGTTCGTGTTTGGTGTCAGTCTGGTCCAGTCCGAGCTGAGCCTACGTATGTACTACGCCTTACGCCCTACGCCCTACTCCTGCTTGAGCGCAACGCACTGGCAGTTTGCGGACAGCAGCCTTTCCTTTTCTCCGCTTGGCCTTTTTGATATAACTGCACAATTGTCGCGCAGACACGCGCGCCCTCACGGCTGCTGACGTGCCTATGCGGCTTGGGTTGCGTACTTGCTGTGCTTCCGAATCTGTCGCCCATAGCGGAAGAACAGGTAGGGGAACGGCATCATGGCCACCGTCAGGAATGCGATCAAGCTAGAGCCCCATTGATATCCCAGCCTCTCATACATCTGCAGCCCGAACAGTGGGAAGGCCGCTGCCGAGTTGTTTCTAGTCAGCCAAATCGCCTCCTCGACTTTCCGCCAGGGACCACTTACCAGCAAATACACAGCGAGTAAACGCGTTGGCTGCCATCGCAGACGCAGCGTATTTCGGGTATGCGTCCACCAGAAATGTGAATATGCCGGTGAAGACCAGCAGTGTTCTAGTGGTGGGTGGCCGTGTTAGTCACGTCCTTTTTACCACGTTCAGCCTAATATATGGCTCTACTTACCCCATGCCGAAAATCCCGGATCCAACAATCGGCACCATCCAGTGCACCCAGGGAAAGGTCGTCCACGCGAACATGAAGAGGCCGATCGGTACCAGCACAGCACTGCAACCATCAACGTCAGCAATTTCCAAGCCGTAATGGCACCAGTCGAAAGGCTCACCCTGCCACAGCTGGCGGTAGCCTGAATTCGGGCTCGGGCACTCCATCGTTCTGTTCCAGCAAGCGTGCGTAGACGCGGTGCCAAAGCGGGTCTGTGGCCCCTGCCGCGAGCATGCCGATCAGGATACCCAAGAACGCCAGGCCCGTCTGCCACAAGTTGAACCCATATACAGCCCCGAAGATCAGGTGGAAAGCGCCAAAGAAGAGGTACAGGGTCCCGAGCAGTATCGCCGAGAACAAGCATAGACAGAGACACATGGGCTCCCAGATCAGCAGTTGAAATGGCCGCAAGAGAGAAAGGCCTACAGCCCTGGCGACCGACTTGTTCTTCATCTCCATTGGTGCTTTCCAACGCTCATCCCCCGTATCATGCCTCAATGCGCGGGCTTTCTCCCGTAGTTTGACGGGATCTAACATCAGTCAGCAATTAGACAGACTCTGTATGGTCATGTTGGCATACGGAATGTTTCGGGTGTGAGGAACACAATGGCAACAAGAAGTACGAATGACCAAATGATCGAGACCTGTTACGTCTGTGTCAGCAGCCGATAAAATGAACCAGGGCTTGTCCGAATACTTACATAATAGGTCCATCTCCAATTCACATTATAGTTGATGAAGCCACCCAGCAGCGGCCCCAGACTCGGGCCTGTTGGCTTTGCATTAGCCAAACAGCGCAAAAGAAGCAAGCTATCAGTACCTACCGATGAAAGGGGACAGCGCTATTATAACCATGGGCGCTTGAATTGCATCTCTCCTGAATAGATCCGAGACACTTCCGCCCGCTACGCTCAAAAAGGAGCTACCGGCGAACCCATCGAAAAACCGCGCCTGGAGAAGCTGTCAGGCTCACTACTGCCCACCTTGCTTGCTATCTGGGCGAGCAGTATAGGATTGCAACTTACCACAATCATGGTTGCGGCATTCTTGGCCACCGCGGAGGGTATAAGCCAGATCAGGAACATGCCCCTGGAACCGGCACTCTGTTAGCTTGGGACTGGCGTGTCAGGCGGGGGACATTGCTTGCCATGACACCAGATAGATAGGTCGACGGCCAAAGAACTCGCTTAGGGGACTCATCAACAGAGGACCCAAGGCGACTACATGAAGCGTGAGTTGAGGCGCGACCAAGATCAGGGTCCGATGCCAGGAATCGACTTACTGCCCAAGACGAATGTGGATAGCCCCAGGGTGCCCACGATGGTGGAAATGCCAAATTCCGGGTTCATCTGGCTGTAAGTCGTGGTGTAGATTGAGCTAACGCAAGTGCTACTGCTGTGTCAGTATCGTCCGCATGCAGCATGCTGTCCCACTTCCCCACAGCAGATCTGGAACTTACAGGCATAGACTGCCCAGCCCTACAACGATGACTATAACCCATTTGTGCACGAGCGACATACTCCGCGGGCAGTAAGGATCGTGGTCGCCTTCAAAGGCAACTTCGAATGGATTCTTTTCGCGCGCCGCTCCCTCTTGCTCGTCGGGCACGGCGGCATCATCAGTGTCGTCCCCCACACCATGCCCATTATTAGAACGGATGCGTGCAAGAGAGGATGATGAGCGCGGTCTCGGGCGACGCATGTCTGAACCTGCAGACGCCCGGCGTTGATTATCCCGACGCTGCCCACCGTGGAGCGGTTCGTAGAGGGCATCACCACCGGCAATGCTGGTGTTCTCGTCTAGTGCGTCATTGCCAGCCTCGTGGGACTTCTTCTCCATGCTGTTAGTGGCAGGTAGCAGCCAGCCAATTGATCGGATTTAGGACGATGGCGGACGAGATTCAGGCAGGGTTCAGCAGAAGCAGAAGCAGCAATTCAGAAATCGAGCAAGCGTAACACTATATCCCTAGATTACTCCTATCATTATTATACAACGTCACTCCCGTCGTTCCGCACTACCTTGCTGGTCCTTCCTGGCCGATCAAAGGCGAGGTGCGATACGGGGAATTTCCACCCGAATTATTAAGCCCGGATTTACGCATCCGGTCCACTTTGTGGCCGGGCTTACATTCCTACACTCGCTCGCTCTGTAAGCCGGCCGCCGCACCACCTATATCCTGCAATGGCGAGGTCTGCCCGACATCTGCAAAAGTATTAGAGTATGCCATGTATAATAAAAGCGAATTGCGCGAAGACCAAGAATTGCATGTTCGCATCGAATACATAGATAGCTATGAGTCGAATCGCGCACTCTGTAGACTGACAATGCCTTTTACCTGCTTGCACAGCTGACAAATCCCACGCCAGAGATGGGAAGCGTCTACTACACAGATACTGCGAGTGTTAGAATACCGTACGTACGTACGGAGCACGGTTGGTGAACGGGGAAAGAGAAGCCGATGCTTACACGGCAACATCGCTCACGTAAGGGCTGCCGATCCAGAAGCGATTGGTGACAAGACCTCTGGCAGCTGTCGGCAAGACGCGCTCACGTCAGTCTTGTGGAGCGGGCCTGTTGCACTCGCCTAGGTAGGTACCTTCCGCTAATGTCTGTGCCCGTCCCCTGACGAGGTACTTGGCCTTGGGTTGCGGGCAAAGTACCGGTGGGTGGATACTTAACCAGCTGCAATCAATTTGCCCAGTTTGAATTGACCAATCCCAGCCCGTCCCGCCCCGCGTCGCAACTTCAAAGCGAGCACTGAGAAAAAATTAAAATATTCTGGAGCTGCGAAGTCAGGGAGGTCCGATATACGGGCACAGCCCACCACGGCTTGACTAACTTTTGCTGCAGAGCCATTGAGGCCATTCAATCGAGCACGTCGAACGAGTCTGGTCCGATTGATGCTGTCCGAAAGACTAGTTGTGTGTAGAGGTGAGTAAATATAGCCGATCCAGGGTCCTATATGTGTATGTGTACGTGTTGTCGTAGTCCACCGCACCCGGAGCAGTCAGATAATCGTCACCTTCTTACTGCTCACCTCACCACCCCACATTCGCATCCCACATCCCACGTTCCCACCAAGCTCCCACCGCCTTACAAGTCAAGTAAGTTCGCGGCTAGGGCACCTGCCTCCTCTGCATTTACTCACCCTGTGCGTGACTCACTAACAATCGGAAGTCGTGACCAGCCATATATCACCCAGCACAATCCACTTCTCAGACGAGACGCGGCAGAAGCTGAACGAAACGACGTGCTGGTGGTGCTCATGCTACTATAGATCGACACCAGGCTCCGCAGCCACCTTCCATCCCTTCTTCCTCGATCCCACCGAGCACATACCGGCATGGCTGGCCAACACGATGGCCCCGCGCCCGAGGGCCCCACGCGCATCTCCATCCTGGGTAGCGAGTCCATCATCGTCGACCACGGCCTCTGGCAGAACTATGTCGCTGCCGACCTGCTCGCCAACGTCAAGTCCTCCACCTACGTCCTCATCACCGACACCAACCTGGAGGCGAGATACATCCCCGTCTTCCGCGATGCCTTTGAGAAAGCCGTCGCCTCCGCCAACCTCCCGGCCACCCCGCGCCTGCTCACATACACCATCCCGCCGGGAGAGACGTCCAAGAGCCGCGAGACAAAGGCCGAGATCGAGAGCTGGCTGCTGCAGAACGAATGCACCCGAGACACCGTCATCATTGCTCTCGGCGGCGGCGTCATTGGCGACATGATCGGCTTTGTGGCCGCCACCTTCATGCGCGGCGTCCCCTTTGTGCAAGTGCCGACCTCGCTGCTCGCCATGGTAGACTCCTCCATCGGCGGCAAGACGGCCATCGATGTCCCCGAGGGCAAGAACCTGATAGGGGCTTTCTGGCAGCCGCGCCGTATCTACATCGACTTGGTCTTCCTCGAGACCCTGCCCGTTCGCGAGTTCATCAACGGCATGGCCGAGGTGGTCAAGACCGCTGCGATCTGGGACGAGAAGGAATTCACTTTCCTTGAGGAGAATGCTTCTACCATTCTCGAGGCCATTCGCTCCAAAACGGCTGATCTATCTGAGAGAATCAACCCTATCAAGTCTACTCTGAAGCGCATCGTCCTCGCTTCGGCCCGCACCAAGGCCGAGGTCGTCTCTCAAGATGAGACGGAAGGAGGCTTGAGAAATCTTCTGAACTTTGGCCATTCCATTGGCCATGCCTACGAAGCCATTCTGACCCCTCAGGTCCTTCACGGTGAGGCCGTGGCCATCGGCATGGTGAAGGAGGCAGAGCTGGCCCGTTACCTTGGAATCATGCGCCCGGGGGCTGTTGCACGTCTGGTGAAGTGTATTGCCAGCTACGACCTCCCTACTTCGCTCCACGACAAGCGCATTGTCAAGCTGACTGCTGGCAAACGCTGTCCCGTCGACGTGCTTCTCCAAAAAATGGCCGTGGACAAGAAGAACGAGGGTAAGAAGAAGAAGATCGTTATGCTGTCCGCCATCGGCAAGACCCACGAGCCCAAGGCTACTGTGGTTGAGGATAGTGCCATCAGAGTGGTGCTATCCCCTGCCACCCGTGTTCAGCCAGGGGTCCCCAAGGGCCTTTCAGTTAGCGTGGCCCCACCTGGATCCAAGAGTGTCTCCAACCGTGCCCTCGTGCTGGCTGCCCTTGGAAAGGGTACCTGTCGCGTGAAGAACCTGCTTCATTCCGATGACACCGAGTTCATGCTTAATGCCATCGGCCAGCTCAATGGCGCCACCTACACATGGGAGGATGCCGGCGAGGTTTTGGTGGTGTCCGGCAAGGGTGGTCAGATCCAAGCCAGCGAGGAGCCCCTTTACCTGGGCAATGCCGGTACTGCCTCTCGCTTCCTCACTACCGTCGTCGCTTTGTGCGCTCCCGCCAAGGCGACTTCCACCGTACTTACTGGAAACGCCAGGATGAAGGTGAGACCCATTGGGCCGCTTGTTGACGCACTCCGAACCAACGGCGTCGAGATCAAGTACCTTGGCCAGGAGAAGTCTCTGCCCGTTCAGGTCAACGCTGCCAACGGTTTCAATGGCGGCGTGATTGAGCTGGCCGCTACCGTCTCGTCTCAGTATGTCTCGTCCATCCTCATGTGCGCTCCGTACGCCAAGAACCCCGTCACGCTGCGCTTGGTTGGTGGCAAGCCCATCTCGCAGCCATACATCGACATGACAACCGCCATGATGAAGACATTTGGCATCACCGTCACCAGGTCAGACACCGAGGAGCACACCTACCACATCCCCCAGGGTGTGTACCAGAACCCCGATGAGTATGTCGTCGAGAGCGATGCCAGCTCCGCAACTTACCCGCTGGCCGTTGCCGCCATCACGGGCACAACTTGCACCATCCCCAACATTGGTTCCAAGTCGCTCCAGGGAGACGCGCGTTTCGCTGTGGATGTTCTTCGCCCCATGGGATGCACCGTCGAACAAACCGACTACACCACCACGGTCACTGGCCCCGAGCCTGGTACCCTCAAGGGGCTGGACCACGTCGACATGGAGCCTATGACCGACGCTTTCCTGACCGCCTCTGTCCTGGGTGCTGTTGCCTCAGGTGTCACCAGAATCACTGGTATTGCCAACCAGCGAGTCAAGGAATGCAACCGCATTGCTGCCATGCGAACCCAGTTGGCCAAGTTTGGTGTAACAAGCGGCGAACTGGAAGATGGTATCGAGATCACTGGCAAGAACTACCAGGAGCTCACCGAACCAACCGACAACGTTTTCTGTTACGACGACCACCGTGTTGCCATGAGCTTCAGTGTCCTGTCTGTGTTGTCGCCCAACCCCGTCACGATTCTGGAGCGTGAGTGTACAGGCAAGACATGGCCCGGCTGGTGGGACGTGCTTGCACAGTCCTTCAAGGTGGGCCTCGCTGGTATCGACGCAGAACCCGAGCACGAGACTGCCAAGAAGCCCGCTGCAGGACCGTCGGTCTTCATCATTGGAATGCGTGGGGCTGGAAAGACCACTGCTGGTCGCTGGATGGCCAACACTCTCAACCGACCTTTCACTGATCTGGATGATGAACTTGAACGCAGGGCTGGCATGACCATCCCTCAGATCATCAACGAGAGTGGCCGCGGTTGGGAGGGCTTCAGGAAGGATGAGGTTGAGCTCCTCGCGGACGTAATCAAGAACCAAGCCCACGGGCATGTTTTCTCATGCGGTGGTGGCATTGTGGAAATGCCCGAGGCGCGGAAATTACTCCAAGACTATCACCGCAATGGTGGCACTGTTCTCCTCATCAACCGACACATCGAGCAGATGATTGAGTACCTGATGAGGGACAAGACACGGCCAGCATACAGCGAACAGATCCGCGAGGTGTACGAGCGCCGCAAGCCATTTTTCCAGGAATGCAGCAACTACGAGTACCACAGCCCATACCTCGACGGCATAGATGAAGCACCAGAAGACTTCAAGAGCTTTGTACTACTCATGTGCGGGCAGAACAAGCACTTCGAAAGGATAAAGCGGAAGCGATACTCGTTCTTCGTATCGCTCACAGTGCCCAACGTATCAAGTGCTATTGATGTCATCCCTCGCGTTGTGGTTGGTTCGGATGCTGTCGAGCTCCGGGCGGATTTGTTGGAAGACTTATCCCCAGAGTTCATTGCTTCGCAGGTGGCTCTGTTGCGTTCGGTTGCCAAGGTCCCTGTGGTCTTCACCCTGCGCTCCAAGGCGCAAGGAGGTCGTTTCACATACAAGTCGGAAGACGAGCTCCTGCCAATCTACAGAGCAGCCATGCGTGTCGGCGTCGAATTCGTCGATGTTGAAATGACCCTGTCTCCGGAGACACTCGAGAAAATTACGCAATCGAAGGGCTTCACACGCATCATTGCTTCTCATCACGATCCCGAAGGAAAGCTGTCCTGGAAGAACGGTGGCTTCCAGGCGTGGTACAACAAGGCACTGCAGTACGGCGATGTGGTCAAGCTGATAGGCTTTGCCAAGACTATGGAGGATAACTTTGATTGCGTCAAATTCCGGGAAAACATGCTCGCTGCCTACGATACACCAATGATTGCCCTAAATATGGGAACGATCGGAAAACTTACGCGCATCGTAAATGGCTTCCTGACCCCCGTCTCGCATCCCGACCTACCTTTCAAAGCTGCCCCAGGTCAACTCTCTGCAGCCGAGATTCGGGCTGGTCTGGCGCTCATGGGTGACCTAGAGGCTAAGCAGTTCTACCTGTTCGGCAAGCCCATTGCGGCCTCGCGGTCTCCGGCACTGCATAACGCGTTGTTCAAGAAAACTGGACTTCCTCACACGTACCAGCGCCATGAGACAGACGACGCAGCGTCAGTAAAAGACATCATCCGCTCCCCCGACTTCGGTGGCGCTTCAGTCACGATACCCCTGAAGCTAGACATGATGAAGCTGGTAGACGAAGTCACCGACTCGGCCAAGATTATCGGTGCCATCAACACGATCGTCCCGGGGCCCGACGGAAAAGGAGGCGTGCGTCTCGTGGGCACCAACACAGACTGGATGGGAATGGTCTATACGCTTCGCACCGCCAACGTGACGGCCCAGGATAAAACGACAACGCCATCCAGTGCCATGGTCGTTGGCTCAGGGGGTACGACACGAGCCGCCGTCTTCGCGTTGCACTCGCTTGGTTACAGCCCCATCTACGTTGTTGCGCGTAACACCAAGGTCGTGGAGGAGCTCTGCTCGTCGTTCCCGGCCGATTATAACATCGAGATCCCCAAGGATGCGGACCAAGTCAAGGTTCTGCCCACTGTCATGATCAGCACGATACCGGGCGATAAACCCATCGATCCCAGCATTAAGGACACGGTCAGCGCCGTCCTACGCCAGCCAAAGAAGGCCAATCGTGTGCTCCTAGAGATGGCCTATAAGCCCAGCGAGACGCCCTTGATGGAGTTGGCTGGGCACTCTGGTTGGACCACTATCCCAGGTCTGGAGGTCCTTTGCTCGCAAGGCTACTACCAGGTAAGCTTAGAATATGTTTATATGTTGAGCTATTATAGAATACTGACAGGTCCCTTTAGTTCCAATTGTGGACTGGCATTACACCGATTTTCAAGGACGTCCGCAACGTCGTCTTGGGCAACGAGGTTTAGAGACAGATACTATAGCACCTTTGAAATCAATCAATTATTCGGAGACTCCATCTTCCTTTCTGCCGATTATTCTACTTGTATAAGATATGTTCTTGGCAAAGTGATGTGTTTAGTCCAGTAGATGAATCACCTTCTACCGCGGTTGCTACTTGATGATTATTCTACCTTTGTAGCAGGTATCGATTTAAGTGGCCGGTTATGCACTGTCCATTATCATCAGCTATGCTATCGATATGTATGCTGTCAATGGCCTGTTATTCCGTCGCCACTATTTACCCCAGATATCAGTCTACTTTACATAGGGGCCAGTTATTGCTTACCTCTATACTACCTTATGTATACTACACAACACCGCCACGACCTCATGTTCATTCCATTGGGCAGTATCATGTAGTAGTGCCCTGTTCGACTACTACCTGGATCACAAGTATCGTAGCCGCTGGGCTGTGTGCATCGACTGACGGGATTGGCAAGGTTACGTACGACACAGTATCTAAGAATAGAACATGTCGCCTAACTGGCAGAAGCAGTACGTAGGTAGCATCACCTTGGGCTTTGCTTCAGGTCACGGGGAAGGAGGCATCTCTCGCTTGGACCTGCGATGCACCGCCACGAGTCTGACACAACATCTCGCGGTATGCAGTGGCAAGAATGTAGTATCTAGATTCACCGGGTATGTGCCTCCCAGGTGCGTGGCTGCTGGGCTGTGTGCATAAGACAACGGCAGAGCTGCCAAGTCGTGCTTCCGAGTCTCGGACGATATAATACTCCTCCCAATATAGATAAGTAGCAGATCGTCACTTTGGGCTCGGAGGCCTCGGTGGCGGCGGAAGTTGGGTGGTGCATTGTTCAACGCAATGCGGGCGTGGCCCCCGGGCAGCAACGTATGAGAGGCGGCGGAGGCCCGGCGTGCGTGTGTGGGTGAGTATACAGAAGACAGGTACCGACGGTGTATTGTCGGTCGGGTGCATCCCCGACAGGTATATCAAATCAGGTTGGGGGTGGCTGTGGTGGGTATCGTCGGCAACTCGGAAAGATCTTCAGGGTCTTCCTTTTTTCGGATTCTTGGCAAGGGTCCAGCAGCTTCTCTTCTCACCTCGGCAAACAGGGCCAACATTTTTTATCTTCTTCTTTTTCTGGATCCAGAATGCGTGTCTGTGTCGTGCTGGTTGGGTAAAAACTGGGTAAGGCATTTACGCACAGGGGATCGGCAAGCCAAAAGCAACATTCGGGTAGCGACATAATTGGGAATGCATGCAGGATTTCCCTGTTTTCCCATGGCAGAATCCACGGGGATGGGGGTTTGGAATCATGGAATTTGCGAGTAAGCTGCATACATACATAGAGCTTGGGTACGTAGGGCTTCAACAAAGTTCGCCACCACAAATCCAATTCAGGGTTTCGTACCCAATAGGCCTTTGGGCGACAACAAATCAGAGGCACAACATATGTGAGGCACGCACGCATCGCATGCACGCACGCACTTACATAGCCATGTCAGCCAGACTAGCTGGAACCGAGGAGAGGGCTATGTATGGGCCAGAAGCTATGGGGGAGCGAGGGAAGTGAGATCTGTCGTTCCTGCATCTCCGTCCTGGATGCTGATATCTTGGATCTGATTGACTGCTCACGCAGATGTGGCAAAGAACAAGCTATGGCGTTCTACGGTTATTCAACGGGGCCACTGAGGCTTAGACGCGACCACTGCCGACACCGGCAGATACCTAGAGATAGATCGACAGCTCCCGGCTCGTATTCGTGGCTGGTGGCAGGGCGCTGTGGCTTGTGATGATTGATGATTGATGATGACTGATCCCCTCCATCCATCTCGCTTGTCGTCTACTGTAGTATTCGGCCGATACTAGTAGGCATGTAGTAGTAGATGACGAACCGCCAGATGGTGGATGGAAAGCAGACCCGGGCAGAAAAGGTGGGATACTGTATGTGTAGCAAGATGCTGCGAGGTTGCATCACTCTTACTACCCAGCTAGTCCTAGCCCCTCGTTCGTAAGCCGCATCTATGTGACCTGTGGGGTGCGTATGTCAAAGATAGGGCCCCCCGGGACTCCGGGACTATCCAAAAACCTGTCCGGAGGTAGTATTAGATTACGACCTCGTCCCATTCGATATGGCCTACCTCCTCCATAACCCCCTCAGGATGCCGTAGGCCGTTTGGGTCCCATTGCATCAATGGTGCCGTTGCTTGATCCATCCATGCCCGGACGATTATGCTCGCTCGAGGGAAATTTTTCCAAGTTGGACAGTCCCGTTGGACGACCAGCTCGGAAAGGATCGGCAACGAAACAGGACGACACACGCCATACCCCAATGATGAGGCAGTCAATAATACATTGCTTCAACCCATAGTTCGTTCTTTTTTATGCACAGTGACATCCGGTTTCCTGCGATCCAGCCCACCAGCCTATCGAACAGATAATGATAGAAACCAGGAGACCGGGGTCCCCCGCCGCTTGCCCACAGGCCACACACACTAGACCACACCACCCACCACCCACCTGAAGCAGAAAAAAAAAAGAGCTGCCCCGATGCGGAAGGGATAAGCAGAACAAAGAGAAACAGCTTACCATGCCATGCATAATAGTCATGTTTAGTGGTGGATTACCAAAGCTTTTTTACACACAACATTGCTCGTCACTGGACAGGTTTTTGGGGATTGGTCGGATTGACGAAGCAGGAAGGGGGACGACGAGGGGGCAGAAGGGGGAAGGGGGAGAAAAAAAAAAGGAACCCTTGTCACTCACTTTTTTTTCGGGGATAGAAGCTCCGCCAAATATAGGCGGGCAGATGGGCAGGTCGTAGTCGATTCCTGGCCATCGCCCATATTAGCATTCAGGGCTGGCACAAGTAGCCGGTACATAGCATACCTAGGTATAGTCCAGTAGTGGACAGCAATCCATCCATTGCGGGTTTGCATTCAATACGGAAACACACACACAGCAATCTGCAATGTTGCTGACCATCTGACAATTATGCACACACAAGAAAGAGAGAAAAAAAATCAGTGATGCAGGTGATGTCAGTGGATGGCTCGCACATAGTACGATATGAGCTGTTTCACTCGTCAATTTATTCCAAGCTACTTACTACATACTTTGCAGCATTATGCCGCGCGCCCAAGCTCGGCCGGCGCTCCCCTCGTCGCACAGGTCCCGCTGCTGTCTCGCTGATCCAGCTGAAAACTAAACGGCCCATCATCACAATTCATTGAAGCTTCTGGTGTTGTTGATCAGGTCATAATTCATAATTCCACGCCATTTTTTCTCTCTTCTAATCTTGCTGTACCGCCAGCTGTCGACCCATATCATACATGGCTCCCCGAAATGTCCCGTCGTAATATAGTATAGAAAGTATACATCATGGTACATGGTAAAATATACAGGAGAAGAACAAAAGCATCATTAGGAGTACAAGTTTTTTGAAATCCGAAATCAAAATTCCGCACACGCTGTCGTTAAACCCGTTCTTGGTACCCATGTCTATATTCGAAGGTTCAATGCCGATGGAAATGACATAGGTCTTCCCCAGATAAACGCCCGCTTAAATTTGATGAAACAGGCTGCATCATATCCAGATGAGATACGTAGCGGAAAAAGCAAAAAGAGCCAAGCCAAAACCAAATAGTGGTGGTGGTAATATACAGCGCCCATTGTCAAAACGGTGCGCGGTGCGGTCGCTGGCGGTGGTACGCCGAAGTTCCCAACAAAAACGGTAGGGGGGGTCGGGTGATAAGAGCTTCCATGACGCTGGTAGCACATCATGCTGCGTTGGGCCAGCGTCGGGGAGCATGGGAAGTGGTCCCGAAATGGAAACGGGCACGGGTCCATGAGACGGCCATGAAGCAATGCAGCCGCCTATGATGTAGGTGGTGATGCTGTCTCGCTGCTCGATTCAGGCGGCGGGAGGGGGGGTTGACGTCATGGCCAGTCGTGCCAGTCGTCCCCCCTTCCAATAGTGGGAATCCAAGCTTCCCCCAAGGTTCCAGTGGTGATGAAAGCCCGAGCTTCCCGCCGATCTCTGCCGCAAACGGCTAGCCCGCCTCACGCCCTGCAGCAAGTCCCTGCATATTGACGTTGAGCCAGAAAATCAGGGTCTTTTGTACTTCTCCAGAAAAAAGAGTACAAGCTCCGCAGCTCCACCAGCTCCCAGGATCTGGCACTGCCAATCGCCCATGGGCTGGAACGCTCCAGAAGCAGCGGATAGTAGCTATGCCAATCTGGAACCACTTCACAGGGCCGATCCTCCGCGACGGCGGTGCTTTCCTGGAAATTCGACATCCGGATGGCACACCCGGTAGTGTCTGGTGAGTGCGTCGGCGCGGCTGAACGTCTTTTCCTCCGTGCAGAGGTTGCAGCGCACCTTTTGCTTGCGTGCATTGTGAATCGTATCCTCGTGTCTCGTAAGATCGTAAGGGCGTGAAAACACCGTGCTGCACGGCTTTCCAGTGCTCGGGTTGATCCGATCGCAACGGTGTGGGCCGGCCTGGCTGCCCAGAAGAGTATCGGGGACGCCTGGCGACGACACGGTCGCCGAGACAGCCCGCGCCGTGTGCAGTGCGTTCGCCTGTCGGTGGCCCTCCCGCTTGTGTTTCTGCAGCAGCGCAGGCGTCTCAAACCGTAGCGTGCACCCGTGGTAAGTACAGGTGTAGGTGCCTCCGTCAGCCGTAGTCTTAACGGGTCTTTGCGGCGTAGACATATTGGTCATGTCAGATCCATTGCTGTCGGCGGAGCTCATCCTCGAGAAGGTGGAGACAGACGGCGTAGCCTGCTGCTGGCTCGGGCGAGAGATGAATGGGTACTGCTGAGGCACCTGGATGCTGGTAGGCATACTGAAGTTGAAAGCGCTTTGCAAAGGCGTCTCGGAGGCTGTAGTGAAGGCATGACTCTGCTGCTGTGGCGCAGGCTTGGTCATATGGTCCATGTGGAAGCTGTTTGTCTCCTGGGGAGGGAACAGCGGGAAGTTCGAGTCATCGCTCTCGTTGAACTCGAGCATAGCATCCTTGGGCGAGATGGTGCTGGGCGTGCCCTGCTGTTGGCTCAAGGCGTTGCGCGCAAGATGTTGTTGCAAGGCTTTCGCGTCTTGTTCTTGCTTCACCTTCTCGCGCACCTGCTGCGCCGAGCTGAGTCGAACTTGCTGCGCTTGGTGCTGTTGTTGTTGTGCTGCTGCTGCTGCTGATGCTGCTGCTGTTGTTGTTTCTGGGTTTGCTGCTGCTGCTGCTGCTGTACTTGACCGAAGTCGTTGAGGACAGGCGCAAGAGGCGAGCCATGTCGGAAGGGGGAGTGGGAAGATGACGAGGTAGGGGATTGGGTTGCGCTCAGATGCTGGCTGTTGGCAGCCTGAAGTCTCTGCGCAAACAGGTCGTTGGTAGGCGACATGGCCAGCTGGCTCTGGGTTGCGGGAGATGCAGACGTGATCGTGAAGCTCGGACTGTAGAGTTCGTCGCTGTAGATATCTGTCATGGTCCGGTCGAGCTTGGGCATGTTGGGGTTGTTGGCGTAGGCTATATTGTCCGAGAGATCTTGTAAGCAGATGTTGTCTTCATTTCCGAAGAAAGGTGAGTGGAGGTTGAGGTCAAGTTCGTCAAGGAAATACTGAAGGGGGATCGGGAGTTCCGAGGAGGTCTCACCATTCTTTCGCCTCCGCTGGGTGCTTGGGTCCTCAGGCTCGTGGAACGATGGCGTGGCTGGTGAGTCACCGCCCGCCGTCGAACCTGAGCTCGCCACCGACCTGGCATTCGATTTCGTACTCGATCCAATCGGGGAGAAGTCGGGAGCCGGGAGAAGTCGGTGATTTGTTTGCTGCGGTTGCGATCCTGACAGGTTCGGCAGACCATCGGCAATTAATGTGGTGTCGTGGGTGGCGTTGCCAAAGGACTGCTGAAGCGCTGTGTAAAAGGAGTCGTTGAGGGTCATGGGCTTGCCCATCTGGTAAGAGTAGTTGCCGTCGCCACCGGCTGTGAGGTCGTGGAAGGCATCGCTGGTCGAATCCGCAACGGCGATCTGGGGGTTAGAGATGTTGGCGTTGAAGGGCGACGCTGGACCATTGGACCCCAAAGACGACAGAGACGATTCACGCTGGTGTCCTAGACGGTGGGCAGCACGAGGGGTCTGCTGCTGGCCCTGGAGTAACCACGATGGATCGGAAGGCATTAGATCTGGTACCTGGTTCAGGCTGTTGGTGTTGTGGGTGGCGGACTCGATCGACTCCTTGTTCAGCTTGTTGATGTTGTAGTTGCTGTGGGCAGGCAGGCCTCCGACAAAAGGTGCGGTGGAAGTTGTCGTCGGGAAGGTGTTTGTGTAATGTGTCGAGTCGTCGAAGGCAAAAGACGGCTGGTTGTTGTGGTGGTTGTGTAAGTGGTTTGTTCTCGAAGGCGTATAATGTTGATGAGCAAGCATCATTGTGGACGGAAGGGAGTCGAATATATTGTAAATCTTAGATCTGGATGGTCCGGAGGGAGGGATGGGTAGGAAGGTTCAAGTACTCTTGTAATCCAAAGGGTATAGTTAGGTAGTTTGCTTCAAGATCAAGATGAGGATGATGTGTGGGGGTAATGGTTATGAGTAGTCGTAATAGCAGGAGCTGTGTAAGTGGTGTAAGTGGCGTGGCGATTTCTTTTATAAAAAGGGTCCTGTCTGGGTAGAGGGAGCTTACCACTAAGTACCTTCGTACCCTGCGTAGTGGTCGAGCCAAGATTGGAGAATGACAGGGGAGCCCCTTGTTCTGGTGGGAAAAAAGAAAAGGGCCCTCGAGATAAAAAGCCGATCTGGGTAGCGCGAGGTCGAGTGGGTACTTGTATCCTCTACGCAGCCCAGGTACGTAGATTCTTTGAGGGTCCTGAGGTCATGTGTTCACCCAAGCCGCTCCTTGATGACTCTTTCCCTTTGTCGGGCCTCTCTCTCGCTCTCTCTGCTTAGCTGAGTCTCGTCGGGGTTATGCCGCAAAGCGTCGACGTAGTAGTAATAGGCGGCGTTTGTTCCGGATGAGTAGTTCGAGGGCTAGGCACCCGAGTTGTAGTCAGCGATGCTTTTTGCTTGCTGGATGTGGAAATGCTGCCTGAAGCGCCCAAGATGATGCATTATTTATACTACATTTTCTTTTATCTATTTGCTTCATCAAGCCGGCAGGCAGGCAGGCATGCAGTGCATTCAACCGTGATGGGATTGAGCCCTCCCGCGCAGATTCGAACTGGTTGACTGATGAAATGTTACACTCACACACACCAGACATTTCTTCATAATGTTCGGACCCTACCTATGTAGCCTGCTGCGTGACGTAGCTTGCAGGGGTCGTGGCTCGGCGCTGGCGGCCGCGCGCGACAGTCGACTGGCAGAGTGCAGAGACTGACGCTGCTACGTAGTGTGGTTGGAGTACAAAGCTACCTCGTGCTGTCGGCATGGGTACGACGATCGGTATTCTCCACCACCCGCCCATAATCACCCAATCAATCCGTCATGCCGTTATTGGCCCATCTCCCCATCAAGTCTCCCACCGTTTCCCATGGCAGATGGTAGATGGCTCATGGGCGGCCTTACAAGAAGGGCTTGGATTGCTTGTGCAGGTAATCCATCCATCCCACAAACCCCATCGAATGTCCATGGTCCATCTATCCTTACCAGACCACAGTCGCGCTGTCTCATACTGTATGTTCTGCCCGTGTGACCAGTCCAGAAACCAGTCCATTGAGCGGCTGTGTCTCTACACGGGCAACCATACCTCGGCATATCGGAGAATACGTCAGTTAGCTTGTTCAGGTTTCCTTTTTATGATGGATTATGTAAGTATAGTCAAAAGGATACGGCATGCCAAGCCGTCTTAGGCCTTAGGCCCGACGAGCCAGAACCTGATGGATGGCTTTGTTGACAGACGGCTGACCAATTGCCCAATGAAGAGGAAGAGGCTGTGCATCCAATGCCGTCGAAAGAGAGAAAAAAAGAGAAAGAAAAATCTTCAATGGTCTTGCATATCCTATCCCCTTACTTCCGAGAGAGGGAGCATGGCATTGGGCACACCTTCAGACCTCGAGAGCGACAAGCCTCATGCTCCGGAGGATCCCGACCCTCTCAAAAGCCCAGCAAGCAGACGAGCCTGATGCGCTAGGAAGTTTCCCGAATCTTTCCCGCGCCAGCCGGTAGATCAATTGCCCGTTCGATATTAACGTTCGAAAGGTTGCCAGATCTTTTACCAGGAAAAGATACCATCATCCCGGTACACCGATGACTTGTTAAGCTCGACAAGCTGTCCTGCTGAAAACCTGCTGCACTGCCACAAGGTTCCACTGGGGACACATCATGCAAGCCACAGATGGGCCTCCGGGCTGCCGGGGCCACGTCTTAGATTCGCAGTACGCCACACGTCTCGACCACTGCCCAGATTCTCATATCTCCGCCCCATCCGGTAGAACCACGGCATAGTTTAGCTAAGCAGGCAGTGAAGAGTCAAGCTGCCCGGTAAGTAACCCCCGACATACGTGGATTGCGCAATGCAAGGTTTGGTATGACTCTATACCGAGGCGAAAGCGAAAGATCCTCCCTTTCCGGAATGCGTATCCGACGGTATCCTGAATTGAATGTCCATGCACTAGCGTATCAATAGCACAGGGCTGGGCCTGGCGGCTACCTAAGCAGCTATGGAGGTATCGTGGGTATTTCTTTGGGATTCGCAAGGGTCCCGTCTCTCCGGTCCAGTCACCAGCCCTGCCTGCCTGGGTTAGTGACAGCTCTTAGGCCAGATCTGGCCGCGAGAGACGGGCATCTGCATCTCTGCTGACACTGCCTCGTGAATCATCAATCTGGGGTAGCTAAGCTGAGCCTGCATGTCAGGCCAGGAACAGGCAGTTGGATTTCACATACGGCGGGAGGGACTATGTTTGCCCGACCCTCGTGCCATTGCAACCATGACTGCATAAGTCATAAGTCTGCATCTCCGATGGTTCATCCTGCATCTAAATGATATGATCCAGCACACGGTATCCGTAATAGCAATGCATATGTCAGCATTCCCATGGGTTCATCCTGAGAATCCCTAAGCGCCCCTCGGAGCTCTCGTAATCCGATACTCGACGCCCGAATGAGTAATCGACTTCACCTTCGGAAATAAACAGGCAGCCTCGCTCGTAAACTCTTACCCAACAAGTTAATTCCGCCTTGCATCGTAAGGCTGAGCTGAGTGAGCGTTAGTCGTGAATCATTATTTCAATTTTATTGTTTTATTTCATTTTCTTCCTTCCATATTGGCACGTTGCATTGGGCTTGTTGATGCTGTTCCTATACCGAATAATACGGCGGCTGGCTGGCGGGTGCTCCGAAACATAGCTGCCGCTCTAGCCTAAGTAGCTTACCTGCAGGAGAGGGAGAGCCAAAAACGAAACTGCCAATCTTCCATTCCTATTGCCTAGTGCCTACCCTCCTGAACCGATCGGACGGGCAAAGGAGATCGGCGCCGGTTTCGTTTCGACGGGTGGGGACGCTATCCGAACATTCTAGATCCCGCAATTCCAGCCCTCGGTATCGCGTTTCTCTCCAAACTCCGGCACAGCCCTTTTGGGTGGGCAAGTCTGCGGTCGCCTCTTCCCACGGCGCATATGTAGAGGACTTTCGCATATGCAGACATCCACATAATCAAGAGTCCGAGAGTTGTACACATGCACGCACACACACACACACACATCTTCCGTGGCGCCGGATATACGGATGCGAAAGGATATAAGCCGCAGTCCATGACGGCATGAGTAACCGAGCATCGCCGTAGTATGTACGCGTTGCCGCGAAGCGGTTGGTAGACACATCATGGACGAGGCTTAAGTCGAGCCCGTCATGTTTTTCTCCATTTGTCAGTACCGTCCACCGCAGTTCGGGCTCTGGGGGATTGTGCGTCCAGCACCGCGTTGGTCGTGAAGTGACTATGACTATTACTGGCTCACTACAACTCGGCATTTGGCCCCTTTACTCATGCATCAGGGCAAGTTCTCTACCTCCGCCACTCCAGACCGCCTCGAGGCAAGTGGCGCGCTGCTGGCGGTCTATCTGGGATATCAAAATAGTTAGAAGCTATACCACGTGAATGCTATAACCGCTTTTGCTTCCGATTTTGCCTTGTTGGTGTAAGACGCAAAGGACGTCAGCTGAATTGGTTTCTGTCCTCATTCGCAAGGTTTCTAATACGCCCTATGCATACGGTCAACGTGCAGTCATACCGCCTTGCATCCCAATAATCAGCTGAGAGATATCCATCGAATGTTGCAGCAGCCAGCATGCATCACAATTGGAGGTATGGGTTTTATTTTTCCCTCTGAGGCTTTGATGGCCGAACTGAACTAGATCGTCCCGGAGATCTGGAATCCGAAAGTACCCGCTAACGGTTAAGCGAGCCCAGTGAGGGTGGTGTGGTGGGGGACGCGGTATTGTTACTAAATTCAGCAGCCGTTGCACCACGTTCGTTTTTGTCGGTCAGCCCGTGTCGTGTCTGGCGGTCGCTTAAGCTCGCGCCATTCCGACCTTCGGATAGCGATGCGAGATGGGATTATTCTTCATCCGCAAGATTTGTTTGGTCAAGTATATTGAGATTTACTACTACACATTCGAGTTACACGAGTATATCGAATTTGAATCCCGATCTCGCACCGAACTCGGACAGTTTTTACAAACCCCCCACGGAATCACTTCAGCCAAAGCCAAAAGATGATTATTGCAAAATGTCCAAGTGCATGTAGGTACAAGTTCATCACCAAGAATAACTCGCCTTACTGCGGCTTAATAATTTGATGACAAACCTGATGGTCATATTCTTCGAGGCTTGTAGCAGATGCATAACGCATTCGGACAGATTCATGTGCATCTTGTGGCAAGTGGCTGCAACAAGTGATGGTGGTATAGAGATTGGTGCATCGAACAACTGCATAATCTATCTACACAGCCTTACCAGATGAGCTGTGCTACTTACTGCCCATGTTCGAATCGGCATGCATTCGCTCTGCTACCCACGTGGCAGCGATGCAGCGGGCTAGCCGTGGTTGGGTGTATTGTGGGAGAGCTGTTGGCTGTCTTGTCTTGCCCGAGAAAGAAAGAGAGAGAAGGAATGCGTTACCTAACCCTTCGGCGGGTTCCGGTGGCCGGGCTAGACGCTGTCAAGCTGAGGCGCAGCAGCTGTGTTCTCCAGTAAAAAACCCTCCCGTCGTGACTGGTCGATTGCGGGGAGGGTCGGCAGTGGGCGGCGGATGGCGGATGGCGCCTAGAACGGGCACCAGCAGCACAGCCACTGTAACATTGCATCTGCATGGACGGCCGAACTGCATCGCGCCCTGAACTGACAGGCTCGCCTCGGCTTTCAGCTGGTCGTATCGTGTCTCCGAAAAGGGGGTCCCGGCAGATCTTCGTGTGTTTCTTTTTCGTTGGGAGAGGAAGGACGACGATTCTGGACTCGCGATGATGCCCGGTTTGTTGAGCAAGCCCTCTGCCGTTGTTGTTTGCACTTGGCGATCGAACTCAGCCACAGAGACACGGTCGCACCCACTCCCGGTTTGCATTGACGACCAGCCAGATGCGCAACCATCGTGATCAGATACGAGAAAGGCCTCCAGACTCGCATACTCAATATGCGCCAGAGCCGATGGTATCCTTCTCTGCTCGGCCCAAGGTGGATAGTGAGGTTGCCGGTCTGCATTGCGGCGAAGCAAAGTAGTAACCTGGATGAAGCCAGCTGCAGACAGCGAGCACTCTAGCTACAGGCTAGTTCTGTACACGAGCGTGAGTGCCGTGCCGTTGGACCCTATCCTCGTATTCGAACTACTCAGCTTCAAGCTCGCGCTGCTTTGCGTAGTAGACGTTATAGGAAGTGTGGTCGAGCCTGTTGACACGATATCTACTCTACCGTCTTCTTCTTAGTCCATTCTCATAGATGGGCTCGTATTGGCTGCGTGGAGTTGGTGCAGATGTCGGGAGCATAAGACACTATAATCATGTTGAAACACCCTTTGCGTATTCGGCGGCTAGCCAGCAGCAACGTGGTTCGTAAATCTATAACCTTATCAAGCAGCTTGGGTCACGCTGTCGGGCCGTGTAGCATCCATGGTAAACTTGGGTGTATCGGGCCCATTAGCTCCATCTCCATGTCTCCGTCCATGCCGTATGTCATCGCTGCTTCTTTCCAGGCGTCGCGCAGAGCGTCGTCCATGGCCAGGACAGGCGTGCTCTCGACCTTCAGCCGACGATCTACCACCAGATATGTGACCCTGTAATCGCCCCGGTATGGCCGCGGGCCACTCCTTCCTGCTGGGGTAACGTACAAGACCTTCAGTAGAGGCATTCCGCTGTGGCAGTCAGATTGATAGATCGAAGATGTGGCCATTCCTGGCGAGGTTCGAGTGCCCCGGGCTCCCTGCCTGCCGTCGAGGGCCAGAAGAAGTCGCTGGTTACAAATGCCTCGACATCGGCGGACTTGAAGCGTTGGCATAGGGCACGCAGTGCCACGCTGAGCTTGTCGGTACCAGCAATGACGCTGGCGGGCTTGAAGTTATGATTGTTGGGCGGCGGGTACGTGTATTGCAACTTGGCAGTCTCGAGTGAATCAGGGAGGAGCTCGAGGACCAAGGCAAAGATATCGCGTAGATACGCCCGAAGAGCTGGGTCCCTCTTCTCTCTGTCGGGGAGGCACCAGTCGATACTTGTCAGTGTCGATTACTGGCTGGCAATCTGACAGCAAGCAATGGGTCTGATCAGGCGCCATTCGAGGCTTCGGCGGAATTGGTCAGGTATTTCAAAGGAGGAGAAGACGCCGATGGGCCAGTCGGGGCATGGAGAAGCTCTAGATACGAAGGCTGAAATCGAGCCTCGCAGATGTCTTTCGTCGAGTAATTCTTTCTCGTAGGACGGCAGTCTGATGCTCGGTGCGATTGTGCGCATGTGATGGAGTCATTGCCTGGTGATAAATTCCTGGGCATCGACCATTCGATCATTCGTCAGGACCACCTCCTGGAAGCTGAACCTTTCGATCTGATGCTGCCATTTCCTGCAGACAGTGACGCACTTGGGCCACGTGGGATTGGGCGTGTTTCTGTCGAAGCTAACTCGCGCGTCCAGGTAGCAGAGGGTGTGAAACGGGACCTCGGAGAGGGTGGACCTTCTCCCTGGCGAAACGAAAGCTCCGTCGGCGCAAATCGGCGGTTGATTGAGGGTAGCAATGCTACAAATTCGAAATTCTCGGGAAGGTGATAGCTTGAAGTCGTGAGATGGGCTGGGGTGGTGGGATCCTGGCTTCAGCCCTTAGGCAGCCGCCCGACGAACGGCACAGCACTCCCAAGCTAGGCTCACCTCGACTGCGTGTAGATGGTCAAGATGTCGTGCGCATGGGAGTCAGCCGACACGTCGAAACTGTCCCTTGTATTCCATGTCTAGATGTCCACTTCAACATCATTGCTGTGCTGTGATACGACGTTGTTTGGTTGATCGTAGCTGTGATGGTTGATAGATCCACAACACATCAAGCAAGGCAGCGGAACTCAGATATCGTCAGAGTGCATAGCCTGTAGCAATGTATCAATGTATCAATGTAGCTTGCTACTAAACAAGAGGTAGTAGGGCTATAATAATCATACTACATCTATAATATCACTTGAGTTCCATTGTTGATGACACAACTGGCATACTAGATCAGGGTTCTGCGACTCTGCCTGATGAGCAGCAGTTACAGCGGGTACAGTCTCCCATGAAGTGGCATGAGATGCGGCAAGGTAGATGATAGCAGTATCGGTGACATGAAGCGGACACATGATACGGAGAGATGATCTGAGCATGTGATGTTGTGCCTTATGTCTGGGTGGTAAACCAAATACAAGTTCTCTGCCAATATACACCAATCAACCAAACATTCTCCATGTTGCCCACCAAATGCCGCATCTTGCACGAAGTATGGATTAAGTCATACCATTAGTATGTCGTGGAAACGAGACACGTCATATGTTCACATGGCATCGGGCAGGTATGCGTATCGAACACCTACTGATGCATTATTTGGGTGATTTCATGAACAGGCATGATACCGCTCAGCAACCCATGACAACAGTGACAGTACATGGAGTGCAGAAAGAACATGATAGGTCTCGTCGTAAATAGTTGAAATGGTAAGTACGGATTTTCATATCTCAATGTATCGAATTCCATGATCTCAATGTATCGAATTCCATGATCTCAATGTATCGAATTCCATGATCTCAATGTATCGAATTCCATCATTTGGTGGTAATTAAGAATTCAAATTTCAAATTAAAAGATAACATTCGACAAATAGCAAAACCTCAAGCCGGAACACACCAAACCACGTACATACGATCAACAGAACCTCATAATCGATATTATTCGATAGAGAATCACCTAGTTCATAACGACGAGACTTGACTGCCTACCGATGGTTGTGGCACATGAAGGCTGCCGCATCTGTAAGTGGCAGATTACAAAAGACAACAGTCACACTAGAACAGGCAACACACCACATAGCATCATGACCTCGAACTCTCTAGATGAATACAGAGATAAGACCGAAACATAGTTGACTCATCGCTTACATTGGACATACTATCAGTACGCTCTGGCATGGTATTTCCAGTAACAAGCCGGTGATGATGCGAGGCTGCGGCGCAGCCTTGGCTACATGCAGCCTCGTAACATAACTCCACCTGACATACCAACAACAACACCACCCAATCGCCAGAGGCCATTAGAGAAAATCTACTTGTGACTCATCACAACCAAACCAACGTGCTTGCTTGGTGACTCAACGAATCATGAACTCTACACAGGCTTTTTCTTGTCATGTAGTGTATTGATTATCTACTACTACGGCACCGAGTGTGATCCACACCCGGCAAGGCTACCGATCTAGCTTTCGATATGGGCATAATATGCCGCACACCACTTGCACAACAAAACATGACCACAAGTGTACGACGCGACAGAACGCGTATTGGCATTCGTGACTACGAGACCAAGACAGCCAGACGCGCCAGGTTACAGATTACATGACGCAGAATACGAGGCGTCAAACGAGTTCACGAGGCAGAGGCAAAAAGACATGATGTGTTTGGTTTGTAGTTTACTTGTTCTCAAATGTTCCTGTCGGATTGATTATGCCTCGTCGGACAATCCTTATAGTAGAAACCCCCATTCCCTTATGGTACACTTTGTGTGATCAGAACACCCTTAAAAAATCAAGAACCCAAATCCCATGATTCGTCATGACCAAGCCACTGTGCAGAAATAATTTGCGGCCATCGCAAGAAATGACTTTCGTAACAGACGTGAAACCAGAACACCTTCCAACAGTATGTGTGGACCCAACGCTTGCACTGCTCTAACCACCGAAACCGTACAGGGTGCGGCCTTGACGCTTCAGGGCGTAGACGACATCCAGAGATGTGACCGTCTTGCGCTTGGCGTGCTCAGTGTAGGTGACGGCGTCACGGATGACACCCTCCAGGAAGGACTTCAGGACACCACGGGTCTCCTCGTAGATCACTGTAGCGGGGGAAGACGCGTTAGACACGGAGAGAAAAGACGCAGACGCGTTGTGTGGTTCGAGGGGAACTTACTGGCTGAGATACGCTTGACACCACCACGACGTGCGAGACGACGGATAGCGGGCTTCGTGATACCCTGGATGTTGTCGCGCAAAATCTTTCGGTGGCGCTTGGCACCGCCCTTTCCGAGACCCTTGCCGCCCTTGCCGCCTGTAGAAGAGACGCGTCAGTACTCATGATCAAGATGGGAAGGACACGCGACGACGATGACAGGAAGTCATCATCACCGAATGCGGTAGAAGGTGGAGATGGTACTTACGTCCAGTCATTGTGAAGGTGGGAGTGGGTGAGAAGAAGTAATGGGTGTTGTGTTGGGATTTGGGTGTGGGAGTATCGTGCAATTAAGCGTTGGTTGCAGGACTTGACGTTTGGGATATGGGAGAAGAGATGTAGAAGCGTGGGGAAACGGCCAAGTTTAAATATGGACGGGAACAAGCGGCAGCTCCAAATCAGATCAGCCTGAGCCCGACAACTCTCGAACGAGCCAGAGCAGCTGGAGCCCCTGCAAGGGAACAAATGGAACTGCAGATGTGTGGAGGGGTGGAAGGGGGATGCGCTAAAAAAGTGCGTCAACTGCTGTTGTAGTGGGCAGTAGTGCGCTGCCTCAGGTACGTACTGCCCGCAGTGGCACGCCGTGAACCATTTTGGGGCCAATCAAAAATCAGACTGCCGACTTTAATTCTTCGGCCTGCACTCGGATGGTGGGGTCCTGACCGACACCTGGAAAATGCACCTCAGCAATTCCTCCCCCGGCAGACGAGATCCACCATTTTTAGACAACACAGCACAACATCAGCAGACTGGAATTGTAGGTGAGTGAGTAAAGCAAAATGGAAATCGGAGTCCATCCACCAACACCACCAAAATGCGCGCCCAATGCAGGCTAGCGCATACCCAGCCCGCGGCCGACGCCCCATTCCTACGCGGTCTCTGCTAGATTGAGTGAATGCTTTTCGTGACTGATCTACTGCCTTGCCTCGCCCCATGCCGAAATTCTCGCGTCTTTCACCAGCACCCGCGTAACGCGTTCACGGCTCACAGTCCACAATCCAGCCTCCTCGGCCATTTTTGTACCTTCCCCATAGTCACTTCTCCACCAGAAGTATTCATGTGAATCTCATGTTCGATGTTCTCCTGTCTTCCTGTAGATCCCGCTCAACCTTGATCCAGCTCGCGTCCAGCCAATCACTTTCCGGGACGGCAGTGCCGAAGCTGATTCTTGACGTGCTCTACGCGTTCTGCCTTACTGCTGCAGCACCGCTGCTTCACTATTTCCATGCTCTCCACATGTTCTCCCTCTCTTCCCGCGTGCAGTAGGTACGTACATGTCGATTGGTAAGTCTATCCCCGGATTCTTGTTTGTGACTATCGAAGTGAAGCTTCCCGCCGCATCGGCAAAGGCTGCTTGCTACTTCAGGCAGATGGAGATCCATGGCTCGCCGGATTCTTGCAGCCGGTGATTGATTGCATGTACTACCTGTCAAAGTCGACTGCCGGATATGTAGAGTCTTGCTGTCGTTTCCCACGTCATTTCTGTCACCGGACATGTATATGGTACGCTTTTGATATCGGCGATGCACATGACGCCACTCGGAGCCTCAAGACGCTCGAACTGCAATAGAAACGAATGCAGCTTCCAACAACCCCAAACTTGCAATGAATACAATATTGTAACTAGAACTTCGCATACTACATTGACATGATTGAATGCATTCTCCTCCGAGGTGCTGCTGCCTTGTGACACTGGCTGCATCTGACCAGCCTGCCTCAGAAAATGTGCCATACCGTTAATTCGGTCGATATGGCACTAAACTCCGATTCGTGACCAAAGAGTGGACGGCAAGTAAGCTGGAGCTGACTGTTTCGGCGAGTGGGGCCTGGACTTGATTGATGCACCCAATCAGAAATTCGGCCATCTTTTCCATGGCCAAATTCCCACCTAACGCGCAGTGCATCTTTGACAACGAACCGCACCCCTGTCTGATCCCAGAAAATTAATCAGTTCCATTAGGCGCGCAACTGCCTTACAGCACAGCAGATCCTTTTTTTTCCCTTGGAGGCAACAAATCAGTCACCCACACACATTCCCAATTGGGCATTAGCGCCATAACTGCCAAACAACCGCATTCAACCCAGATCAGATCAGCCACTTCCGCCTGTGGCCTTTTCAGATATTTAACCACCCCCCACCACTTACGTTCCTCCAACTCTTTTCCTCATCCACACCACAATCCAATCCACACTCCCATCTCTCTCACTCTCAACAACTTCATTGATCTAACCATCAATTCCATCAACCACAACACCATCAATCATCACAATGGCCCGCACCAAGCAGACCGCCCGTAAGTCCACTGGTGGCAAGGCTCCCCGTAAGCAGCTGGCTTCCAAGGCCGCTCGCAAGTCCGCCCCGTCAACCGGTGGTGTCAAGAAGCCTCACCGCTACAAGCCCGGTACCGTCGCTCTTCGTGAGATTCGTCGCTACCAGAAGTCGACTGAGCTCCTGATCCGCAAGCTCCCCTTCCAGCGTCTGGTAAGTCTTTGCATCCCTCATCATCACCTGCCACTGCGACTGCATCCTCACTGTCGCGGCGCACTTTCTCCAAAGTGCAATCGCGACGCGTCTGGATTGCAATCAACGCGCGCCTTCCCAACCCCACCTTTTGCAGCATCCATTCTAACATCTACTTCTCCTACCAGGTTCGTGAGATTGCCCAGGACTTCAAGTCCGACCTCCGCTTCCAGTCTTCCGCCATTGGTGCTCTCCAGGAGTCCGTCGAGTCTTACCTCGTCTCCCTCTTCGAGGACACCAACCTGTGCGCCATCCACGCTAAGCGTGTTACCATCCAGTCGGTATGTCTCAACCATTACATACCCTCTTCTCATCCGAACACATTACTAACAACCATTACAGAAGGACATCCAGCTTGCCCGCCGCCTCCGCGGTGAGCGCAACTAAGCGCGACTCTTCTCGAGTTTCTGGGGATTGCAACAGTGGAGGATGAACACTTCATGAGCAATATGGAATGGTTTTGATGACAACGGTTTTACAGGGCAAAGGGATAATCATGGCGTTTGTGTTCGCGTTGTTTTTACACTTGATGCTCGACAAGCGAGCCTTCTTCATGGGTTGTATAACAGGGCAGTATCCTTACGAGGTCTGCACAACTGAACAATTGAGAATTGATATGAACTGAACAAAACCGCCTCATCCTCTGCTCTTGCTTGTGACTAGCGCCCTGCATGTATTGATTTGATTATTGCCAATCCTATCGCTGCATCACTTGACGAAATTCTGACTGGGAGCCCTGCCCTTCTTGCAACCCGCTGGCGCTGGACATTCTGCCTGGATCTTGCTGTACCATGTCCGATCTTTCCCTTGGCGTCGCGTCTTGATCAAGATGACAGTTGTGGTATTATGGTCAGTACAGTCTACATAACCAACAGTGGTGTTGACTGGCATCATCAATATCACATATATAAATTCCCCTTGGCATGCAAATGATGGCTGAGGGTCACACAGCGTGAAACCAAATAGATGGACGCGATACAACTAACTACGTGCAAGTCCTAGTTATTCTGGAAATACGATTGATTCCCTGCCCTTCCCTTCGATCATCACCTCTTTCCATCTTCTACCTCTTCTTACTAAAGGACCGACTTCCAGCCCCCCTCGCGCGGCCTCTCGAGCCCCATGAACTGCAGCACCTGCCCCATGTGGTCGACGCCCCAGAAGCCCTCGGTCTGGCCCTGGCTGTTGGTGCACACCATCCACGGCAGGCCGAAGGCGCCGTCCGCGAAGGCCTTGTCGGTGTTCTCCTTGAGGGCTGCTTTACCTGTGGTGGCGGCGTCGGCGAGGGCTGTGGGAATGGGGCGACGGGTGCGAAAGTCAGCAAAATGAGGTCTTGTCCCGGGGTTTCGGGTGTGCCGGAATGCAAAGCAGATGTATTCTGTTCAGAATGGTTTGGAGATTTGCGGTTCTTTGGCTTCTCTCTGCTAAAATCTGCCACCGGCCTCACTCGAGGTGTATTCGTGACAGAACCAATAAGTCATCTTGGGATTTGCCTATGGCTGACTGACGGGAGTACGAAGAGAAAGAAAGGCGAACCGAGTACAGAAGGCAAAGAAAGAAACGGGCAAGGGACCCAGAGAGAGAGGTAAGCAACGAGAGAAAAAAAACCCACCCTTCTTCGCCGTCTCCTCCCCAAAGACCTTGACCAGCAGGGGCCCAAAGACGTCCGGCTTGGCGATCTCGGCGTGGTCGGTCCACATGGCGGCGTAGAGGGCCTCGAGCGCCCGGACGAGCTTCTCCTGGCCCTGCCCACTGGCGGCGTCCTGCAGCGACAGGGCGCAGACGGCGCGCATCGTGTGCAGCGTGTTGGGCGGGAAGTTGGCGGGCGTGGTGTCGGCCATGGGCACGCCGAAGGCGCGGGCCCAGCGGAGGCGCTCGCGGCCGATCCATTTGTCCTTGTCTGGTAGGTTGGTGTGCGTGTTAGTCCTTTTCTCTCTGTACCTGCGATGCAAGGGATGAAGTGGCATGTGTATGCATGGATGTATAAAGGGTCTGCGACGTATGATGATGATGGTGACAAGATGGGTGGTACTGGTAGTAGTACTTACTCTTGATCTGGATAGGCGCTGTGTTGCCGCACTGTAGACATCGCACCAGACAGGTATCATCAGTTTCTTTCTCCTTGACCACCGTCACTCAGGAGCGCGGGTACGGCTTCGTTCGTCATACTTCCCACCCGCCGTGGTGGATGTGTAATGTGTGCCACTTACAGCATGCATCAACCCGCCGAGGAAGATGGGGATGAACTCTACTTTGACGCCCTTGAAGACGGGGTCATGCTACCAAACCGCAAGTATCATTCGTCAGTCAAATCGGCCTGAATATCAAAGAGCCAGGGTTCTTCCTCTTACCCTCAGAATGTGAAAGGCCTGGTAGGCGAAGGGGCTGACCACATCGACATACAGCCGGATACTGGGGGCGGTGACCATGGTGGCGGTTTCCAATCAATTAGATCAAATCAATCAATATGCTTAATGCAGGCGCCCGTGTTCCGATCTGGTTGGTAACAGTAACACCCGGATCCAATCGCAGTGGCACAGAAGACTTGAGATATTGTCGCCTCAATTCAGTGCGACTTATAGCACTTCTTTATATTTGATCATCATGATTGCTTTTGGCCACAGCATGCCTATCTGGACCGCTAAGGGCGTACGCTCAACCTCGGCTGGTGGACCGAATCAGTAATCCAAAATCGAGGTGGGGGTGGACCACGGCCAACCTCCAACATGCCGAGCCGTTGCCTCTTGTTTCGGCACTTCCACCGACACCGCGTCCTACTCTGATTACATGAGCAGCTTCGAACGTGTACACCTATGCAGATCCATGGACTTGTCACTTTCACTCCGCTCGGCATGAGGTTTTGATAACTTTGATGGATTGCAAAAGCTGCCAGTCGACGGTGGTAACCATCTATCTATATACATCATCATCAGGACTCGTGAACATTACAGTACAAAAGACCCGGCAAGCTTAACAAAAATTGCGAACAAGCAGAAAATATTGCAGAATTCCTTTTACCCCCTTTTGTGACGCCTCTCGAAACAAAAATTCAGACAGACCCGACGGCAGATTAGCTTAAACCATCTGGTTCTTGCCGTTCTTGGCATGCAACCTCGTCAGCACGTCGAATGCGCCCGTGCCCACGCCGCTGAGTTTGCCCATGACGATGCGACTACTGGGCGACGTGAGATCGTCCCAGTCGCCATCGAGAATGGCGTCCTTGAGGAAGGCCAGTGTCGTCTCGAAACTCATCTTGGTGAAGGGACTGACGTTACCACGGAGACCCATTCGGTTGAACGGAGTAAACGTGCCGTTGCGCGTCATGTAGTCTCCGATCAGGTTGAGATGGCGGTTGTCTACACTGATACCGTGACCACCGAAAACGGCTGACAATTCCTGGATGATACCGCTGCGCGCCGCTTCAACACCATACACCCGGAGCACGGCCGCGATGTCGTTGGTCTGCGTCTTGTTGGGGTTGATCATGTGAGGGTACTTCTGCATCGCGATCAAGTTCACACCGTTGGTGTGGATGACCGGTCGCTGCCTTTCCTCGCCCGTGGTGGGGTCCTTGATCTTCTCATCGGCCACATAAGTACAGTCACTGATGCCGTCGATTTGCTGGATGACAGTCTTCTTGACCGCCGCTTGCACAAGGCTCAGCATGAGGATCTTGGGCATGTTGGCATCAAACTCCAGTGAGAACTCGCACCATCGGCCGCGCTTCTCATCGCACGAGAACTGCGAAATGGCCTTGAATCTTTCCTGGGCCCGTCCCTCACGGCTCCTGTTCAGCTTTTGCTTGTCAACACCACCGGCCTCCTCATCGTCGTCAGAATCCCCTTCTGGCGGAGGGCTGCCGCCAAAGCCTTCATCTTCCGGCACGTCGTCCTCATCAACGTCCATGCCTTCCTGGTCCATTCTCTGCTGAATGTTGTCGTCGTCATCGTCATTGGGGCCATAGGAAACAGCCTCGGTTCGGTTGGCGCGAGACTTGGCATTGGTGGCGTCGTCATCACCATCGTCGTCGTCGTCGTCATCCTCGTCACGGGGCGCACGCTCACCCTCGGGCGCAGCCATTTCGACATTGCCAGCCTTGACGCCAATTTCAGGAGCTGAAGCGACATCTCTGGCAGCTCTTGCCTTGATCTCCTTCTCGATGGATTTCTTCAGTAGCGACAGGAATTTACTCTCAACCACCCGGAGCACATCGCCAATCTTGATGCCGTAGGTACTGGTGTACTCATCCGACTTGAAGAACTGCAGCTTGACGTCGTAGATCTTGGCAAGTCGGTAGCCGATGCCCTTGCCTACACGCTCCTTCACGACGACCTTATCGGTGACGTGGGAAAGAGGAAGCCTGCTGATGGCTTTCGAAAAGCGAGTGATCTCCTCTTCGGAAAGCTCCTCGTTCACCATCAAAGTCATGGCTGGTGTCGAGATGTGGTCGCTAGCAGTCATGAGGATTTCTCGGAGACGAGGAATACCCAGGGTGACGTTCTTGGCCGAATGTCCAGCCAAATGGAAAGTGTTCAGCGTCATCTGTGTGGACGGCTCACCAACAGACTGTCCAGCGACGATACCAACGGCCTCGCCCGGTTCCACGAGCGAGCTGAGGTACTTAGTGTGCAGGAGAATCTCGGCATACTTGCGGGCAATGAGCTCGGTGGATGCTGATTTGTTACCCTTCTCCTTCAGGAGACCATCCTCGTTGTTCTTGATGTACTCAGTAACCTTCTCGTAGAACTTCTCCGAGGTGGCAAATGCGTGGCGGTTGGGATTCAACTCAGTGGAGATCGGGTCGCGGGCAAGAGCGCTGTTGGCTTTGGCTTCCTTGACGGCCTTCTTCATGTACTTCTGCGCGTACTCCTTGGAAGAGAAGATCTCCTGTTGCCAGCCTCTCTCGTCGATGGAGAGCTGCGCGACCTCGGAAGCTCGGTTTCGGAGCACGAAGCCAAAGTCGTGGAGGTACTTTTGCTTGGTGATGTCCAACCCATCTTCTCCGTACAGGAACTGAATCATGGACCCATCGGCGTCTCTGACCGAGGTATCGTAGGCGACCTTAAGGCCTTCCATACCCTTGATCAAACAACGTTGCAGGTATCCGGATCTGGATGTCTTGACAGCAGTATCAATAAGACCTTCACGTCCAGCCATGTGATGGAAATAGTACTCCTGAGGACGGATGCCCGTCAAGAAACGGTTCACAATGTAGCCTCCGGCGCGAACATTGGTCTCGTAAGGTCGGAAACAGGGCAAAGACTTTCCGCTCACCATGAGCGGTACTCTTCGGCCTTCCAGAACCTGTTGTCCAAGGTTGCAAGAAATGAGGTTGGCGTTGACACCACTACCCTTGGCTCCGGAAGAAGTCATAGACTGCATTTGGTTCTTGGGGAAGGGTTTCTCAAGACCGTCCGGAAGACAAGCTTTGGTGACTGCACCCGAGACCATGGAGTTTGCTGCGTTCATCATCGTATCGAGACCTTCCTGCTGACTGTCGTTTCTCATGACAGCCTCCAGGCGTTCCAACAGCAGAGGATCTGTGGGGCTGATGTCTTCATTCTCGTCCAAACTGACATACTTGGCAGCTGCTTTAAGACCGACAGTTGAGGCAGCAGCCAGCTCCTTTCTACGGTTCGCCTCTCCTTCAGGCGTAAGACGCAAATCATCCATACCACAACTGAAGGCTCGCATTGCCAGGTACCGGGTGAGCAGCCTGCCCATGCAACTCAGAAGCTTTGCAGCAGTCTCAGGCCCCCATGTCTCGTGGATTGCGTGAATGAATCCTCCGCCACTGGGACCCAGGTGAGCCTTATCGAGAATACCGTGGATGAACTCTCCATCCTGGAACAAGACCTTGCCTTCCTCGGTCTTGGATCCCCAACGCGACGCAGGCAATGATGTTTTACCAGTCATCCACAAATCACCGAAACCAATGGGCTTGATGTTCTTCAAGATGGTCGTGATGACTTGCTTTCCAGTCCACCGGCGTACGGGCTTGAAGACGGTGGGAGGAACCAGCTCGATTCTGTCCGACGTGATGTGCCCATGCTCCGGTCGCAGGGCACCGTAGACAAGCTGGTGATAGGCGCCTTGGTCCAAGAAGGTGTCTTTGTTGCAAAGAGCGACGGACACGGACAAATGATCTTGAATCAGACCTCGCAGGGGTTTTCCAGCCGTGTAAGAGAGGTATTGGTGGTCGGTATCGGCGATTTGCATGGCTTCGGCTCTGGCCAGCTCGTTTTGAGGGAAATGCATGTTCATCTCGTCACCGTCGAAATCAGCGTTGTAGGTGTTACAGTTGGCGTAGTGCATGCGAAGAGTCTTCTCATTAGGAAGAACCCGCACTCGGTGACCCATGATGGAAGGCTTGTGCAGTGTCGGTTGACGGTTCATCAGGACAACATCGCCATTTCCAAGATGACGGTGCACCTTCTTGCCCTTCTGGGTGTTCTCGTTGTGGTTGCTAGGGGCTAGCAATTGGTTGGCCAAGGCCACACGGTCCTCGGCTGACTTCTTCTTGAGGTTTATGATCTGGCCGTTCTCGTTCTCGATGGCGGCGGCGCCTGGCCACTTGTCCGGGCCATTGATGACGGCCTGTTGCATCTCGCGGAAATTGTGGCTCGTGACAGGTTCGGGATAGGTCAACTTCCTGGCGAACACGGGAGGCACACCGATTTCGCTCGTTTCGATGTTCGGGTCCGGACTGATGACGGAACGAGCGGCGTAGTTCACTCGCTTACCCATCATGTTCTTTCGGAACAGACCTTCCTTCTTCTCGAGCTTCTGCTTGATTCCATCGGCTTGTCGCTTGGCAGCTTGTCCCCGAACAGGATTCCGGTCCTTATCGATCATGGAGTTGACAGCGTCCTGCAGCGCAGCGCTGGCCTCGTGCAGTTCACTGATATCCCTTTTCCGGCCTGCCTGCTCTGCTGGAGAGTTGGCGGCCTTGTGAAGTTCGCCAAAGATCTGTGCGATCCTAGACGAAGTATTGAGAATAACCTTGTACAGACCGTTCTGGTCAGACTCGGCGAGGGCGCCACCGGCTGCCATAGCCTCGGGTCGGAACTTGTTGGGCGGGACCAGGACGGTCTTGATGAAGAAGGACTCGGCTGTAATGGGCTTCGACTGCATGCTCTGCGGCTTGGAGTTGTAAAGCAGCGATATCATCTCTTGCTCTTTCTCAAACAGCAGGTTTAGCCTGGACAAGACCTCCGTTGAGCCAACGTATCGCTGTGCAGGCTCTTCTTTCTTCGACTTGGACGCCGTTTGGGCGCCGTCGGTCATGACAACATCGCCGTTTTCATCGAGTTCGTCGCCTTCGCCCTCGTCGCTTGGCTCCTCCTCCTCTTCGGGTTCCTGCTCTTCTTCGCTTGACTGAAGCTCCACGTCGGCGATAGCTTCGTCGGTGCTGTGGCTCTGCTTCTTCTTCTCAGCAACTTTGGCCTTTTGTCTGAGAGTAAGAGTTAAGGCGTCTTTCCTTCGGAAATTGCCCTGGGCCATCTTGGCAGCATCCTTTTGCGACAGAGCCTTCTCGAAGATCTTGACAAATTGATCCTTTCGATAGCTTGGCGAGATACCCTTGCAAGTCGCGCAGTTTCTGCCCTTGACCATATCTCGGAAGAACTCCTTGACAATTTCCCTGCGCATCTCGGCAGAACCTTCATGTTTTCCTTTCCGGATCTCCGATGTTGCGAATTTATGCCTCCTCAGCGCATGTTCCGTATAGGCCTCTCGCATCTGCATGACCCTGTTTACGGACGCACTGTCCACGGCCTCGTCGGCAGCCTCGTCGGCCATTGATGGGACGCCAGGGATGTCCTGAGTGTCGGATGTGATCTTATCCAGATAATGGGCTTCGTTGAGAAGACCAAACTGCAACAAGCGGAGTTTGCACGATACAAGCGCGAGGTCTTCGTTCCTCATGCGGAAGCGGTAGCAGTATGCGCATTGCGCCCGGAGTAGTCGCATAATCTGGTCGAGGAATACTGGATGGTATACGGGAACCTGTGCGAGTCACGGTCAGTTGCATGTCCGTATTCCTTGAGCGCCTACTCTTCGATGGTTGGAATACATACCGGAAGGTCAATATGACCGGAATGGCCAGGGCAACTGGTCTGGTTAAGACCACATGTGGAACACTGATGCTCGCCCCATGCTCCAAGGGCCGGATCTTGAAGACCGCCCGGGAGAGGGTTTTGCAGATCATCGAAACTTTCAGGGTTCTCAATGCGCCTGACTGAGATGGCTTTGATTTCGGCAGGGGAGAGGAAGTCGAAATCGACACTGTCGATGCCCGACGAAATAGGTTGTGAGATATTCATGGTGGATGGATGGTGGTGTGGGAGCGGCTTGCTCGTTTAAGATTGGCTGGGACGTAGCAAACTGGCGACTACAGTTTACAAGAGTCAACAGGGGAGACAATATACTCTAGGCCTCAGCTTGGCCTAGAGCATTCAGAATTGCATGTCCCTCGGTAAGCCGGTGTAGCTGGTAGAGGAAAAAGTGAAGATATCTCGTTTTTTCCTATAGCTAAGTGGGGTGGAAGTTCACTGTCTTGCTTCGTTCGGTTTGCTCTGCAATGAAATGACCGAGAGTGGCAGAAAACCACAGGCGCAAGCTGCCGACAACTTTTTTTAGCGGTGAAAAACGGCAGATAGCGGGGCGCTTTAGCGCCTCTGCACTAGACTTGCAGTGGGAAGCTTAGTGGGCCACCCTCTCTCGACAAGCCCCTGCGAGACCCAACCGGCAAAGCTGGGTTTCGATAGATGTACTTCTATCCAACGTAGCAGCCGCGTAATAAAACTTTAAATTTTATTAAAAATTAATTATTATAAAGTAAAATATAAATCATTCTTCGAAAAAAAAATCGAAAAAAAAAATAGTTAAGGGAGAGTAAATTAAACTCGAGAAATGTATTTTAAGCTTGAAATCCGCTTGAACTTGCTCAAAAGATAGGTACCACTACAGAGGTGTAGCCACGTGACTTGGACAAAAGGTGCTGTCAGAGCTCGCTTTAGCTCCAAGGTTACCATACAGTGCAGACAGACGGGAGTTGGGTATCGGAATAAGGCTAAGGCGTATCAATCACAATCGACCATTGCACTCCAGCTTTTGCCGTTCTGCCGACTTGCCCATAATCCAACAACAGCACCTCCATCCCACCTGTCTGCCTTGCATTGCGGTCATCGGTTCCTCTTTCTGCGCCAATCCTTTGTCGACAGCCAATACCGCCCATAGACGTCCCAAGGCACCTGGCCAACCTCCATTATCCCCTCACATCTACAATATTCCTCGACCATGAATCGGCACGGCTCACCTGGCCTTGGGCCAAGACACGATGCTTCGAACCGAGTTCAGAAACCCGAGGGGCTTTCGGCAGCCGACAAGCTTGCCGCTCTCAAGGCCCGCGTCGCTGCCGCCGTCGGCTCCTCCACACAAGCGAAAGGCGGCCTACCGACGCCCCTACACCCAGTCGCCGCTCCTGCAGGCTCCAGCCAGGCCAAAGGTGGCTTGTCGACGCCCTTACACCCCGCATTAGCAGAGATGTCCGCGCCGCCGCAGAAGAACGTTGCTACCGGGGGACTGGCTGTAGGATTACACCCGGCCCTCGCTGATTTGGGCGCGCCCCCCAAACCCTTCTCCAAGTCGAACCAGTCAAAGAACTCGAGATACACGTCCTCGCGCAACGATGCATCCAAACCGAAGTCCACGGCCCCGGAACACAACCCGTACCTCGCCGATTCCTCCGCTCCTCCAGCCGCTGGTGCCAAGCCTCGTCAGTCACGGCAGCTGGTCTTCAATCAGAAGGGCAAATATATCGCCCAGGCGAATGCGCTGCGGCGACAGGCAGCTTTGGAGGAGTTGAAGCGCAAGATCACACAAACGACGAAGCGCATTGAAGACGATTCAGAAAAGAGCTTCCTTGTGGAAGCGCCGCCAGAGATCGAGTGGACCGATGAAGGACTGCTTTCGGGATCTTCCTACGATTCCGAGTTCAAGATTGACACCCCCGACTCCATTATTACAGCATATATCCAACATCCCGTGGCCATCGAACCGCCCCAGGACAAGACCATCCCGGAACCTAAGCCCATGTATCTGACCCAGAAGGAGCAGGCCAAGATGCGGAGACAACGCCGAATGGCCGATCTTCGGGAACTGCAGGCCAAGCAGAGATTAGGTCTTGTGGAGCCGGAGAAGCCCAAGGTGAAGATGAGCAATTTGATGAGAGTCCTTGGGCAGGAGGCTGTTTTGGATCCCTCTGCCGTGGAAGCCAAGGTTCGCAAAGAGGTTGCCGAGAGACACGACGAACATCTCCAGCGCAACGATGAGCGGAAACTTACCAAGGAGCAACGGCACGAGAAGCTTGCCGCCAACCAAGAAAAGGACGCCGCTCAAGGCCTTCATGTGCTGGTGTTCAAGATTACCACTCTCGTCAATGGCCAGCATCGATTCAAGATTGGCCGGAACGCAGAGCAGATGGCTTTGACGGGCGCCTGCGTGATGCACCCCAAACAAAGCCTGGTGATTGTGGAGGGAGGTGACCACAGCATACGCAAGTACAAGCAGCTCATGCTGAACCGCATCGACTGGACGGAAAACGCCCCATCTAGGGACAAGACGGCGGAAAAGACCGAGGCGATGCGAGAGTGGCTCAAGGCCGAAGACGAGAAGGGCCTCAAGGACCTGGGCGCCAACAAGTGCGAGCTGGTGTTCGAGGGCGACATCCGCGAGCGCGCCTTCCAGAAGTGGGGATCGCGGGTGATGGAGTCGGATACGGATGCTCGGGACTATCTTCAGCGATTCAAGTATCAAGAGTTCTGGAATGTGGCGAAGTCGATGTCCTAGAGCAGGCCGACCGATGATATACCCTACCCCGTCCGGCCAATTATACCCCATGTATTATTACAGCCATACTGCCGCTTCGTTCTCTGATCGTCTGGACGGATACAGATGGATTTAGCTTTAATGGCTTTTTGACGAATACATCTGACAATAAGATGGATCACATTATACCAACATGTGCACTTTCGAGGATTTTCGTGGCAGGATTGCTATATCGTGCCGAACACCTCTAGTTTAATCCAAAGACCTGGCGCCTTGCGAGAAAGCATGGCCTTGGGCACCGTGGTCTACAGTTAGAAAGGCCCTGGGCGTTCATGAATACTTTCGTGTCATGTGATAAAATAATCAATTACATTTCGATAATACTGGTGTTCGCCGCTATGTATACCCTGGTGAGCGACCCATCTCGCCTTGAGATCATTAAGAGTCTTCGCAAGATTGATTGACAGACCAAGTACTATTCCTGGACTGAATCGTTATTGGCGGTTTCGTGGCTAAGGGAAGCAGTTCACGCAGCAGCCGGTACCCGAGCCGGCGCCGCAATGCTGCTGCTATCACCGCTGTCCATCGTCTCCTCGCTCCCGCCTTCTGCCCCTTCTGCCTTGGCCTGCAACTTGGCCTGCAGCGCGGCGAAGTGCTTCGACATGGCCCGGGCGTTGAACTCCTCCCCCGTGACGAGGGGGTACTTCTTGCGCGGCCCCTGGATCCGCGCGTCCTTGCAGGGCTGGTTGAAGAAGGCGATGGAGAACCGCTCGCCGTAGTAGTCGCCCGGCTCGCCGCGGGGCGCCTTGACGCGGTGCAGGGTCGACTTGAACCGGTCGTCCGACCACGACATGAGCAGGTCGCCGATGTTGCACACGATGCTGCCCGGGACGAAGTGCACCTTGGACCACGCCGCCCCTTCCTCTCCTAGGGTATCGGGGTGCTCGGTTACTACTTCCCGCCCCGGGCAGATTTCTAGCCCGGACTGTCCTTCTTTTTCGAAGAGGAGGGTTAGGAAGCCCCAGTCTGCGTGCGCGCCTGCCCGGTGATAGATCTGACTCGTCTTGTTGTCGTTTTCGCCGTCGCTATCTCGCCCCTGGGGCGTTTCGAAGTAGTGCAGCAGGCGCAGGACGCTCTGGCAGCTGGGCTTGGAGGCGTCGTGGTACCTGACAAAGTAGTCGTCGTCCCCGAACCCCAGGCCGCGGGCCAGGCAGACCATGAGCCGCTCCGAGACCCGCTGGAGGCGGCGCATGAACGCCAGGCACCGGTCCCGGAACCCGGGCAGGTGCTCGTCGCTCAGCCAGAGATCCCCGTCCGGTCCCATGTTCTCGCCGAACTGCAGCTGGTACGACTCCTTGCGGTCGGGCGCGCCGGTCGAGGGTCTTATTTGGGATTCCCGCTCCCAGCCCACGTTGCCCGGGTTCCACGGGACCGTGGCCTTGACGGCGTCGGGCAGCCGGAAGAAGCGCTCCGACAGCGCGAACATGGCCGCGATATCGGCGGGGGCGATGCCGTGGTCTACCACGGCGAAGAAGCCGACGTGCTCGGCTGCGTCGCAGAGTTGGGATGTTATCTCGTCGATGCGCGTGTCGAAGTCGGCTAAGGAGATCTTTGGCGCGACGGGCAAAAGGTGTTTGTCAGGGATCACGATGTCGGTGTTGTAGACGTCGCCCTGGAAGTGTGATGGATGGACTTACCTGTGGGATTTCCCGATCAACGTACTTGGTTCCATTGGTCATGGTGGCAGCTGATGGAAGTTACAATGACACGATGGGGTTCAGATCCAGGGGGCATGCAACAAATACTCGGGAGCATATATGAGATTCATTTTCTTCTAACCTGACTTTTCTCCTGTATTTACACGAAGCCTCTATCGAGAGTGCGGCCTTCATCACTTTTCTCACAAGTCGGCAAGCACGGCGAACACCTATCTATGCAATATTGATATCCTCACCCATGACGTCCTCTGATAGGATCAACCTATGGAAGCCAAGTGCCGATGCAGCGAACGCAATACCCCAAGCGGGGCATTACAGTCTACCCAATCAGTGTACATACTGCATATGCGGCCTGACACTCCCCATTATCTCCTCAATCAGGATCGGGGATGGCCGCTCCCGGCTTCACGGACGGCTCTGGGTGGTCCACGTTTATTTCTCTGATGCGAGCCAAGATCACCAATATCGTCGAGCTTCAAGTCTTCTATACTCTAGTATATACATCTGACCGGACTTTGCATTGACCCGAAGTCCTATTATCTATTCACATGCCAATCACCCCCCGCGCAAGATAATCTATAGTCCCTACTTCGCCACACACCCCGCCGCCCCCCCGCGCCCTCCCGCACCCATCCGGACACGGCGCCGCAGGATCAAACTGCCACCCAAAGTAGGTATCCGTCTCGTTGGCGAGCACGCCGCCGATGAGCCGGCTCGCGTACGGCAGGTCCCAGGACTGGCGGAAGATGTCGGGCGAGGCGACGCGGATCTGGCCCCAGCCGCGGGCGACGAGGGTGTCGATGCTGGTGCCGTAGACGTACTCGCGGAACCCGGCCCAGCGGATGGCCGACGCGCACATGGGGCAGCTCTCGGCGTTGGTGTAGAGCGTGAGCGAGGGGAACGCCGCGAGGGCCGCGGCCGGCGATAGCTGGTACGGGCCGTGGGGGTCCGTGAGGATGCTGGTGCAGTTGTTGATGGCGGCGATCTCGCCTGAAGCAGATATGGAATAAGTATCCCACACATTATAACAGGTCGGTGGTACATACCGTGTAGGGTGGGGTTGCCCGTCTGCCGGTTTGAGTTGGCTCCCGTGCACACCAGTTGGCCAAGCCCGTTGTTGCCGGTGTGGTTGACGATGACGGAGCCGAACGCGGCGAATGGGCATGGCGCGTGGAGAGCCAGGTTGGCTTGCCTCATCCAATATGCCCTTGTAGCATAAGGGATGCCATTGATAGAGAGTGTCGGGTCCTGCATGGGGAACTGATGGTCTCGCCGCTCAAGGGGATGCTCATGGCAGAGAACCCCGGCGAATATCGGAGCCAACAGTAAGCAAAATTTGGCGAGCATCCTGACTATGCAGTTGTATCTGATCCAGAGAGTGAGTCTATCCGGCCTATATCGATCACGAAACTATATACCTGCCTGCCCTTCTGTAGATCAGCCTTTATTGAAATGGAGTGGCTGGGATACATGCCATCTTTTTCGTCTGGGTTCGAATCGGGGCCACCAATACCAATGTCCGATGGCGGCCACTGCATGTATCGAGAACCAAGTAAACAACCGACGGCAATCTTGTTCACCAGGGTGTCAAAGCCGTTAACGTCTTTGCTGCAGGACGATAGTTTCGCTATCAACCCCACACTTCGGCTGATACCCCGACAGGCGGAGATGGCCGACGTTCACCAACAACGTCTCACAACTTACAGAGATAACATCAACTTGATCTCCCCAAAGCGCAGGAGCAGATAAGTAACCATTTCTAGTTGATAATATATATAGAAATACGCGTCACACAGTAGTCTACCTGTTGCCAATTGACTGGCATCGTCCCCATCCGTACATGCATCATGTCTCCCCATGCTATCACACGACCAGACCCTGGCTTCACCCTCACCCTGTTGGATAAGTCTCCCGAGGATAAACATGACTTTGGTGCGGTCGTGGAAGGGCTAGATCTCAACAACATTACGGGTGAGCACAACGTGTCGCTTAGCTGTTGAGTCTCTGGTCTAATACAAGTGATGACCCCTGAAGATGCCGATGTAAAGGCACTGGCCGATGCCATATGGACCCACAAGGTGGTGGTTGTCAAGGGCCAGAAGGACCTTGCCCCTATCAAACAGGTGAGTCGAACACCCGTTGCGCATTCACTCTAGCAAAGTAACCTACCCGGATGGCCGTAGCTAACCCTAGCCACAGTGGGAATTGGTAACCCGCTTCGATCCCGAGGCGCCCCAGGTGCACTCGCACGGCGACATCAAGTCCTTCAACAAGAAAGGCGGCGTCCTCTCCGCCGCACGGGAAGTCATCGGCATCCCCGGCGCCGAGAACGTCCGACTGATCGGTAAAGGCTACCAGGGGCCAGACCACTACGGAATCAAGGACAAGACCCTGCACAAGGCGCTCTCGCACGACTTCCACGCCAAGCCGCTGCCCGAGGCCGAGTTCGCGGCCGGCTTCACGCGCTTCCAGCGCTGGCACATGGACGCGCCCCTCTACGGGCGGGACCCGGCCTGGTTCACGACGCTGCGGTGCTGCCGGCGGCCCCGCAGTGTCGACGGCAAACCAATGACCATTCGCTGGGACGACGGGTCCGGGCTGGAGATGGAGTCGGAGCCGGGCCTCACGGCCTTCTTCAGCAACGTGCAGACGTACGGGCTGATGACGCCCGAGGAGCGGCAGATGGCGGACCACTCCTGGGTCGAGTACGCGCCGCACCCCTACGTGTGGATCGCCGACTGCCGCGGCCGGCCCAACGGCCTGGGGCTCGAGACGGAGGGCCGCGAGAGGGCGGTCGAGGAGGAGCTGGGGGGCGGCGGCTTCGACCCGGCCGCCGTCAAGCGGTACCCCATGGTCTGGACGAACCCCGTCACGGGCGAGAAGGCGTTCCAGGTCCACGGCATCTGCGCGCGGAAGCTCTTTGTGCGGTCCTCGCCGCAAGAAGAACCTCGCGTCATCGACGACGTGGCCGAGATCCGGGCCTTCCTCAAGCCGATCCAGGAGAGGGTGCTGAGGCCCGAGTACATCCTGCTGCCGAGCCTTGAGGAGGGCGACATCGTCATGTGGGCCAACTACCAGATGTTCCACACGGCCGTCGACTACCCCATTTCGCTGGGGCCGCGGACGATGCATCAGGCCAACATAGGGGCCAGTATTGGACCGCAGGGTCCTGTGCCCATCCCGGCAGCGACTTGACCCAAGGGATGTGTGCGCAGAGAATGGGTTGTTCATGATGCATTTTCAATCGAATAGTGGCTCTTTTTCTTCTCTCTCTTTCCTTTAAGAAACTCATCCTGTAGCTGTCGTACACTATGTGTCATAGGGGAAAGGAGGTTGCGAGTCGTCTTCGCCGGGTGAACCAAGGATACGTTCTTGTTGGATACGAAAACGGCCATGATTATGAGAAGGTGTGCGAAACGAAACGTCTTCGTGGCAAGATGTAATTACAGACAGACATAATTCTTTCCGATCAATTGATTTTACAGTTTTGTCAAAGAATACCACCGAGGATGATGGCACAAGTGCAGGGTTTCAGCTTCTAGCCAGCATTCGATTCAGCTCAGCTTTCGGATCCTTGAGAGAAGAATCCAAGAAGTATGGGACTCTGGTGATGGATCCCCAGAGCCGCAAGGAGAAACGCGACACTTTCGACCGCGTCGAGCCCATCTATCTCGTAAACCTGTTACCTTTGGAGGCCAACATCCCCAGCCTCCATGGCTTAAATGAACCAAGATTGATGACGACGGTGCTACAAAAATGAAAAATGCGCATATGAGTTGCGACTATAACCGGAAGACATAACCCTATGTTGGACCCCGATGGTATCTACACCCCGATCTATCTAAGACTCCTTGCCAGCCTTTCTGCCTACCCACCTATACGCCATCACCACCTGCTGACCAATCTTCTCGTCCGTCTCCCGCGCATGCTCCAGCCCGCCCCGCCGCAGCCCCCCCGGCAGCGCGAGCCAGACCAGCAACAAGAACGCCAACACCGCCAAGATGATAGGCTGCAAGACCCAGACCCCCCTCCCCGCCGCCACCACCCCCACGACGAACGGCACGACCGCCGCCCCGCCCCCGCCAAACGCCGCCGCGAACCCGATGGCCGAGACGTGGTAGTCGACCGGCAGCAGCTTGGTCGCCGCGACGATGGCGCCCGGGAACAGGGGGCCCAGGAAGAACCCCTCGAAGCTGACGAAGACGGCCGAGGCCGCGAAGTTGGGGATCAGCCAGTACAGCACCTGCAGGGCGAGGGCGAGCACCAGGTACGCCGCGATGGCCCGCTTCTCGCCGATCTTGCCCGTGAGGAAACCCATGGTGACGCGGCCCACGGCCAGCCCGAGCCAGAAGAAGGTCACGGTCAGCCCGGCGTCGAAGGGCGCGGCGTGCCGCACGTCCAGCATGAAGGTCACGATCCAGCCGCCCAGGGCGTTTTCGGCCCCGACGTAGGCCAGTAGGAAGACGGAGAGGAGCCAGGTGATGGGCTCGCGCATGACGGTGCGCGTCGTGGTGCGCTTCCCATCCGAGGCCGTTGCCGAACCACCACGCGCGGCTCTGGCTCGATAACGGTCCGCCGTCGCGCCCCAGAACACGCTCGACGCCAGGACCAGCTCGAGCGCTGCCAGACCGATCATCAGGTAGAAATAGGCGTACCAGGGCAGCCCGGCCTTGACGACCATGGCGGTCGAGACGAGGGGGCCGACGGTGGCGCCGAGGCCGTACGAGCCGTGCAGGAAACCCAGCAGCTCGTTGGCCGACGCCATGTTGCCGATCCACGCGTTCCAAGCCGAGTCCTCGAGGCCGCTGCCGAAGCCCGGAAGCATCATCAGCAGCGGCAGGGCCGGAAACGGTAGGTGCAGACACAACAGGACGTGGCCGAGGATGCGCGCCGAGGGGGCGATCATGGCCACCCCCCGCTGGCCCAGGTGGTGATGCACTAGGTTATTGGACAGGGCGGCGACCAGGTAGCCGACGAAGGAGGTGAGGAATAGGAGTGATACTAGCGTGTAGGATATGTTGTAGTATTCCTCTATCTGTTGTCATGTTTCCACAAAGAAGGGGTGAGTGTAAGTAAGTAGGTCACCGTCAACCTCAACGTGGTGATGGTGGCAGATATTCAGATTCAGATCTTGCTGGCCGGAAGAACTTACATAGGGGATCAACGGCCCTATGCAGGCATCGCTCATGCCCATGATGATAAAGGAGTAGTTCGTGACCAGGAGCCGGTAGATATTGATTCTTGGCTCGTTCCACTTCTCGGCGGCGTGACTTGGCACAGCCTGCAAGTTGCCATTATCCGGGATGGAATCAGCTGCGGCCCCGGCCTTCTCAGGGTCTTGGCCCGTTGATAACGGTCGGCCATCCGGCGATGGCTGGGATGGGGAAGACATCGGGCTAGATTTGGGATCTGTGACGAAACGGCGACAGAACTCCCGGGCTGCAAACGACACTCTCATAAACAGACGAGGAAAGAACACCAAAAGTGTTGACTTGGGTCTGACTGCATTAGGTTCTCGACAAATCGCCGACCATTAAGTACAGCAGACGGACTGTTCCTCAAGCATTCTCGAGAATTCACGAATACCCAACGGTGCTCGGGTCGGGATTGGGATCGGGGTGTTTGGCCACCCCAACCTGCCGAAACCAGCCAGAATCCGAGAGTTTGCTTCGCGCCATTCCAATTCTCCGCACTTGTCGTGTCCGATGAAGGAGCGAAGAGTTGTTTGCAGGTGCAGCATGCGTGTGCTTATCACCGACACTGTCCGGGGGCTCGCATGCCAAGGAATTGGTAGTTGGTTAATTGATTGATTGATTGACGGGGAGGAGCCGTTCGTTCGCTTAATGGGCAGGCAAAGCACTTGCATAAAGGATAAGACCCGAATGCTGCGCTGTATGCATTATATGCATGCCATTTCCTATCTTTATCTCGATTTGCTTTAGGCCCAACGATGAACGAACGCCCAGGCCTCTGCTTCGCCGGGCCTTATTGCAACTCCTCCAGCATCTTCCGAATCTCCACCCACCCCGATTTCATCGCAAGATCCAATGCCGTTTTCCCATCCCGCGTCCGCAACTCGAGCACCTCGTCCCACTCCGCCTCGTCCAACGTGTCCTGAAGCCGCTGGAGCAGCCACCTGACCGACTCAGCCCGATCGTAATACACCGCCACGTGAAGCGCCGTGAACCCCTCGCCCACGTTCCAAACATCCGCCGTCAACGTAAGCAGGCGCCGGGACGAGCCCGGCCCCCACTGCCGGCTCGCGTGGTCGAAAATAGCGCCGAGCACGGCCAAGTGGCTGCAGGCCGCCGCCGCGTGCAGGCCCGTCCGGTAGCCCACGGGGATCGCCCGCGCGACGTCGGCGCCCATGTCGAGCAGTTCTCGCACCATCTCGGCGTGCCCGACGTAGCACGCCTTGTAGATGGCGCTCGACCGAAATGGACTGGCGCTCGGCGCCGAGAATACGTAGTTGGGGTCGACACGGAGCACGTCTCGGTGCTGGGCAAATAGCCGGATCATGGCGACGTTCTCGTTGACGGCGGCGTGAAAAAGGGCCCGGTTTGCCGGGTCGCTCTTGAGCGTCTCGGTGGTGGTATTGTTGTCGGTGCCACCTTTGGGCTTGGGGACACACACCGTACACTTTTGTGCGTGGCGCAGAACGAGGTTGCTGCAGCCCGCGCTGGCCATGAGAACCATCAGGTTCAGCTCACCCTCGATCAGCAGCGTGTTGGGCAGCAGCCTGTCTTTGTGGTATTCTTGGTAGCGATTGGCCAGCACCGGCAACTGCTTTCTTATCGGGCACTGGTAGACATCTCGCGGCAGGTCTATATCGTCATCGGCCGGAAGCAGGGCATCGCTCTCCTGGGCGTGTTTCAGCCAGAAGCAGCCGGCGTAGGCGCCTAGCGGGGATTTAAGGTCCCTGAAGTCGATGGTTCTCAGGCAGAGCTTGAGGATGGCTAGGTGGGACTTTGGGCGCACATCCGCCTTTAGGTCCTCCTGTAAGAGTGCCAGACCTTTCTCTAGAAGGTAAGTTCGGGCGGTGCCATGTATCAGCTGTACACGCTCTTCTTTCTCGTTGTCCAAGCCGTATGGGCGGTGATTTTGATGCTCGACGAACCCCCGGAGGATATCTGACAGGCGATTCTGAAAAGCCTGCTCAGATCCAGGTTGGTCTGACAACGAAGCCAGTCTGATCTTATAGGCGTCCACGCTAGACTCCCCCACGGTCAGAAGAGCGAAGGCCTGCATCATTTGCTGCAAACTCAGGGGCTTCTGGCTGAAGACAAGTAGCTGAAAGAATACCACAGCATCTTTCCGCTGGTTTTCAGGGATGCCAGCGATTATCCTGTCATAAATGTGCGATAACCCATCAGGGAGATCCTCCAGGCGCTTGAGAACCTCGTCAGTGAGGAGGGATGTGACGTCCTTCTTCACCATCCCGACGACTAGCCACACCCAGAGGAAAACACCCTTGGCTCGCTGGATGATGGTCTTTGCCAACCTGTTGCGCCCTGCTTCTGGAAGCGTCTGGAGTTCATTTTCTGTGTATGCGCAGATGTCCTTCGTATTGTTTTCATGCACCACCAGTGTTTTCGCCGATTCGGGCAGGAAGTGCTTGTACTTCGACAGATCCCGGGCGGATACTAGTGCCTTGGTTTTGTTTCCTTCTTTGGTCACGAGACGACGGAGGTGACTCAAGACTTCATCAATGTCATCCTCGCAGCATTCATCAAGAGCATCCAAGAAAATCCGCACCTCGGTGTTGGCGGAACTAAGGTCGCTCAAGACCTCCTCCGTGGCGCTCTGTAGCGAAGGGACGGTCCAGTCTGCTTCATTAAGGTCCTTGTAGTGACGGAGAACGCTCGCCGAGATAGGCTGACCGCACGATATTATCTGATGAAGAACCGTCCGATACATACCCAGCGCTGAGTGAAGTCTCGTGTCTCCTTCCTGGGACCCATCGAAGAAAAAGTAAACTGGGATGACGGTGTTCGATTTCTCTCTCCTTGCATTTTCCAAAGCTTTCCTCGCAGACTCCACAGTCATCTTCAAAAGGGTGGACTTGCCGGAGCCCGGTTTGCCGGAAATGACCAAGAGTGAAGTGTCAGACTTGTCCCACTCACGATACACATCGGACTCGAAGAACCAGCTACCGGTTTTATCCGGACTGAGCTCCTCTACTCCGAAGTATCGGCAATTCATCTCATCAAAGCGGACTGTAGAGCATATGGCCCGTACTAACGACCAAAATCAAGTCAGTGCATGCCAGGTATGGTCATGGTGCAGATGTTGTTTTGATATCGGGAATTTTCTTCTCGCTTGGGATTAAGTACCATGAGTTTCCGCCGCGACACTTTGCCTCCATCGAAGGATACAGTCTTTGATATATTCGTACCCCGTTCCATCATCGTTCTTCGCAAACTTCACCATCTTTCTATGATCCGAGCGTATAGGCGTTATTTGCGAGTTCCCATCTTCGGGAATCGTCGCGGACTGTTTCGGTACGACCTTGAGAGAAGAAGAACATGTCAGCGGGGTGAGAATGTTCCTAGAAGGTACAACCATACCGCAGCCACTCACCATGAAAGACTTGCTCAAAAGTTTCCCACCGATCTTGGTCTCGTATTCCTCGTAACAGTACAGGGTGCGGATCCCCCCTTTTTTCCGCGCATACTGCTTTCGCTGCTGATCCAAGAGAGGCGACTGCTGTTCGAGGTGTTCTAGCATGTTACTAGTTGTTTTCACAAAGAGTGATGCTATGTTCAGAAGCATCTTGGCCATGCTCGCATCCTTGGAACCGAGATGCGGGGTACCCATAAAAATGACCCCAAGCGTTGAGCTGTGGATAGAATGGTGTTCGTCATCTTGTTCGGAATTCTCGTCATGGGAATAGATCAACGCCTGGTCGATATTCAAAATCAGCTATCGTGTCTTTCATAGGCGAAGCGGTTAGAGTCGATGCGGCAGGTACGAACAGATTTGACCACCAAGCCACCGAGACTATGGGCCACGAAGATGATGGGCCGTTTCTGGAGGAGCCAGTCAGCAGCCAGACACGTCTTCTCTTCCCTCTTCTCGTGCAAGTGTAGCACGGGGACAGCGAACGTACGCTATGCCCACGTCTTTTGATGGCAAGATCCTGCACCAGACTTTCGCCGTGATTATGAAGGTGGTGGGAGCTGATATGCTCCCGGCTGTGCGTGGACGCAGCGTACCCGAACGTCATGATTCTAGCATCATCAAAATCTTGGGGGAGGAAATTTCGAAGCCACAGGACGCCATCGTCGGCCTCCCATGTCTTTTCACGATGCCCGTTGAGGCCATGGACTGCGACGATGCTGGTCCCTGTCAGCACGTCTAGGGTCTGTGTACGGATTCAGCCAGGATATAACTACTCTATACTCGTGTCGGTGCCCTCGGCTAGGACCTTTAGCCCGAATCCGCTCATGGTACGTGAAGTCGATGGGACTTCCAGGAGCTTGAGCTTGATGTGAGAACAGTTTGCGAGTTGTAGATGGAGAAGCGGGCGCGGGGCGGTGCTGCCACGAAGTCTGGTTGCTGTGGTCAGGTAGGAGAGAGCGGGGAGCGGGGGCTGGAAGCAATTACGACGACCACAGATCAGATGTTTATTTAAGGAATGTGATCGGAAGAGGAAGCCCCCTCTAGCCAATAAATGTGTTGTCGAGGACCCTGCGCCTCATACATGGTATTACCTTGTCGGGGTCAGAAGAGATGTGTAAGAAGTATGGTCTGCACCACACCCCTCAGGGGCCATAACGCTACCTTCTTCACTGCCTTCTGCACCGCCTTCTGCGCTGACATTCCGCCATGTTATTATTGTTGTTGCCGTACTACGGGAGGCATGGGCTGTGCGGTGGCAAGCGTTAAGTACCTACAACGCAGAACTTTGGTTGGTTGAATACACCCTTGTTAGCACTTACACAGATCTGTTAACCGCTTGTGGCTGCTTATGGCTGTATATATACGGTTCCCACAGGCGTATACAGCCGGACTATTGGATCACGACTGCTGTCCGGCTGAGCCTCTAACACTCACGTAAGATAGCCCTATGCGTTGGTTCTTTGCTATTCGCAATGTAGCGGCAGTCCTGGCTACCCCTTGAGAATTAGTTACGTTACATGCGTCTTCTCAGTTGATAAGAAGGCTCCCCTCCTACCTTGTGGTCATGCTGTTTAGTCGCTAACCTCGTCACTTCACTCGTCTTTCTTCGAACGTGCCCAACTCCCAGACTCCAGTCACCATGTCACACTGTCGCTCAAATTGGTCTTGGGTGCAGTGTCTCGGGCTTCTATTCCTACTGGCTTCGGCCGTACGCAGCCAACAACTATGTCGAGGGCTGGATCGTGATTTGAGATTCTGCCGGGCCAGATCTTTGGAGGAAGAGCGCGAGTGCGTGGCCGAGCAGAATACTATGCTTCACCTCATGGACTGCGTCAAGCAAGATCACAACGAAATCGATGAATCCTGGTGCCGCAGTAGATACCCCGGAGACGAGAAATTTGACGCCTTGGAAACCCCTGGTACCGCTTCCGATGAGAAATGCTTGGCTCCACGCGAAGTGCTCCTACAAAGGAGCACAAACCGCTGCGGGACATGTCTTTTGACTGGGGCTCTAATCAGCTGCCCAAAGAATGACCCGCGGTTCCTCAGTTGTCTCTGTGAGCAAGGCGCACGACTGCACCATCTTCAATGCCTCGCCACATGCTTCAAAGATGACCCAAAAATGGGGAAAAAGGCAGCTTCCCTTTGCCCGGATTTGCGCAAACGCGATGAACTAATCGATGCCGAATCCAACATAATAACTACCAAAGTTGTGGAGCGTCAAGCTGTAAGTTGATCAACAAAGCATCCAGCCGCGTATGTTAGCTGAATTACTCCTGCGCAGCAGCCCACCCACTACCTGCCACTGTCGCACTACTACAGGGTGACGAATGACAAAGACCAGACGGCTCTCGTCGTCTGCACCGTCGACTCCATGAATCCTGCAAAATCTTGTAGTTACGTCAAAACCCAGGCCGCTGTGCCCACCGACTACATACTCCCCTCCGAGCCCACCCGCCCCAATTATAAATCGAAGGTCACGGAGTCGGCTGGGCGCTATATCTGGTAATATGATTGAAGGTGCACATTGTGGAAAGCAGGGGGAGGGACAAGGCGTACTTGGACATTGGAGATGAGACCAGGCGTAACGGCACTGGTTGGGGTTTGTAGCTAGTCACCGACTCACCGGCTGGCACCGGGCGGTCAATTCAGATCTCTGGACTCTCACCGGGTCTGGCTGGACATGATCTTCTGTCTTCACTCATCTTGAAATCGTAAGAGTTGATCTGATTGGCCAAAGTCAACGCACTGCCTTAATATTAAACACACTTGCGTATCGATCTCCAATCCCGATTGGCTGATATCTATACATCATCCCTCCTTTTCCAAGTTTTCATGATGTGCTTGGTAGGCTTGGCACCTTCAAGGTTCCATTGCCTCAGCCTGATCCAAGGACCCTGAACACAGGATATTGCGCCCGAAAAAGAGGGCTGAATGATCAGTGTACATAAGCACTCCGTAATGATCGAGTGGGCGTCCCTCTTTTCAGCTTTGCGCCTCTCGCAAGGAAATCCCCAAGTTCTTTTTGATATTGTAAGTACCACGGTGCATCTACGGCGCCGCCCCAGTGCCTTGGCACAGCCTGCTCAACAGTAAGGCTGCAGACCACGACACCACTGGAAATAGGACAAGGCTCTGAAGGATTGAGGCCCTATGCTTGGCCGGCGATGCGTTAGAAGCCCAGCTCAGCAAGGCAAAGGATCGCCTGCAAGGGAAATGAGACGCGGTGTGGCGGGCGTTGGCTGCATCTCTTTCATGTGGTAGGGATGTACATCCGTTTTCCGAATAGGCTACTAACGATTGCACAGAAATCGATGTAGTCTCTGCCTATCTAAGAAGTAAACTTAGTTGAAGGAAGTAGCGAGCGTTTTGTGCAACTTGCAGTACGAGACAGGAAGACGATAGAAGAAAGGAGCAAGGAGAAATCAAGAGAGAGCAGTGAATGTGAGGTCTCTTACACCCAGGCCCCGGGGACGTACTGAGGGGCAAGGGGCAGGTTTGACTTGCACAAAGGAAGAAACTCAGATGCTGCATTGTATGCATTATAATGCTCATCAGAGCCTTTCTCTGCTACATACGACCATATCCTGCTGAATACTAGGGATCCCGTCCGCTCTCCCATATATAAGCAGCAGAGAGCCGAATTAGTACTAGGGTCGGTGACGACCTGGGAATCCTCGGTGTTGTATGTTTTTGCCCTTCCTTTTTGACCAGCTCTTGCCTAATGCTGCTATCATCCATTAAATCGATCGTATTTGCCTTATTTATCTTTTTTTTTTTTTTTTTTTCATGCCAAGCCATCGGGAATAGCCAACAAGCGCAAGTACGCAACGGCAGCGGAAAGCAAATGGGGCATGGATGACGCCCAATTGGTGGCCAGCGGAACAACGCCGAAATTGTCATACATGCGTGTGATGGCAGAGCATCCATTTCAGCAGCGTTTTCCTATCAAGGGCATCACGGCATACTTGGAGCAGGCACACGACGCCGCTGACCATTTCGGCCCCAAACGGATGATGCATGAGCTGAAGCCAGTAGTGATACCCCAGCTAGCGAGACAGATTGAATCACTGAGAAGCCAGGTTAGAAGGAAGCCCAAGATGGCAAGCCGGTTGCATTGGTTGCATTGGTCACATCAGTCATATCCGCAGCTATCTGATTTGAAGCGACATGGCATATGTGGTAGTAAGATTAAGAACACTATTTCCCCCTGACTGAGTACACACACACACACACATTTCATCATCCAACGAACGTTTGCGCCAGTAGTAACAATGGAAGTAGTAGTAGTGGTAGTTGGTATTTGTCCCCTCCCCTTCCACAAAAGTTGTTCTCCTCTCACATAAGTGATATAATAGTAGTAAAAGAATGGAAATATGTTGTTGTAGTTGACATGATATTCGTTAAAAAGTTGGTCACTTTCCCCTCACCGAAACGCCTTACAATGATGACCCAGATCGTGAAAAGCCCGAGTGGCTCCCACCCCCCTCTCTGTCCCCCAGAGTAGGCGCGTGTGGTACCGTAGGCAGCCAGAAGAATAAAAACAAGCGCCGTCATCCAGTGACAAGATACCGTGGAATGTTCCCCGGTCGGTATGTACCCCCTTTGATTATTCAATCAGGGGGCCCCCCTCCAAAGAAGAAACAACAAATTCGTCAAGTGTGCCCTTTATACATCGCAAAATCCAACATGTATATGTCCTCATATGAAGCGAACGTAAATTGTGTAGTAGCGAGTGGCCGTTCTCCATTCTTGCGTTATTGCTCGAGTCCCATGCCTCAGTCAAGTGCAAGTTGCCTAGCGCCATGGCACACATCCTGGGTTGGGGAGGGCTTTATTCAAGCAGTTCCTCTGACCCGTCGCGGATAGAGTGCAGCAGTAGTAGGCCGTCACATCGGCGCGGCTAATGCTCGCCTCATGCGGCTGCATGTATCTGAAGTTGCTCTGACGTGAGCATATCACAGCTCAGTCTCACAACTCCACCATCATTACCTACCCCTTGGCCAGATCATCTGGCGTAAGGGCGGTTCATGAGGGCGATCTCGCGGGCGATATCGGCCCACTCTAGCTCTCTCTTGACTCCAAAGTCTTCGTTCCCCTTCTCTGCGACCCGCCTCGAGTGCATCAGTTCTTCCCACTTGAGCAGCTCATAGGCAAACCGGAGGTGGGGTTGAATGATGACGTTCAGTCTTCGCGCGCGGACGAAGCAGTACGCTCGTGGGAGCGACATATCCAATTCCCGCATGACTTCCGCAATACAAATGGTCGCGCTTCGACTGACGCCGACTCGACAGTGAACCAGCGTGGCTGTGCCATTACGTCGCCCACGCTCTGTCATGTGATGCGTTAGCCTTATAAGCAAAAAGGGAGGTGTGGGAAGAAAAGGTAAACAGGATAGAGACTTACCAATGAATTCTAAGCACCTCTCGAATTCGTCTGTCAGCGGATCAATGCCGTTATCCTGGACTCCCTGGACAACCATGACGTTCTCAGGTCCCCATTCTTCCAGCTCGCCATCCCTCCACATGGCCGTCTCCCCCACGCTAAGGATCTGGCCGATACCCACGGCCCTCAGCAGGTCTGGGTTGTTGGCATGCCCGAGGTTACCGAGATACATGTAATCGAGCACCCGACTCGGGAACGACCCGTCCAGGCTTGCCATCCACTTGGGTTCGTCATGGACCAGGGCGGTGATTTCCAAGAGGCTCTTGTCTACGCACAGCGGGGACTCGCGCAGGAGCCGGGGCGCAATCGAGGTAAGCAAGGCAACATCCGTAGGATAAGCAAAGAAATTGCGTTTCATCGTGGTATGCAGGTTCAGCCACGCGTCAGGCACGGCACGGCCTGTGCTGTAGCTGAAGTAGGCAATGCCCAGCAAGGAAGACTCGGTGTATCCGTCGGCGCAGTGCAAGAGGACCTTCCTCGGCAGGATCGACCGGGTTTCCGAGCTTCCATCCATGTCCACGTCTCCGTCGAAGTCAGACTTGGGAGGCAGGGTTCCGTGCGAAAGATGCCATATCCACTTGCATGTCTCCAGAATGCCGTCCGCTTCGGCGTGGGACCATGTAGGCGGCAGGATGCTCCCAGACGAGGGGAAGTCCAGATAGGGGTGTTTGACGTCCTCATCAGGCCCTTCGGCTATGGCCTTCAAGGCGCCCGGGTTCAAGCGTCCCAAGTCACTACACTCTATCAAGACGTCAAACTGCTGCTCCTCGTCGCTGGCAGGCTCTGGCGTAGGGCCCAGCCACACGTTGTGGGAAATCTCGGACGCCTTGGTCATCGCATACATCTCGGCCCGTTCCTGGTGGAAAAAGTCTACGACATCGCCCGTCAGGTGCCCTTCTGCGTCTATCGAAACGATCTCGCTGTGCTTCAGCTCGAAAGTTTTGAAGGAAGCCGTGCAGATGAAGGTGTTGTACTTGGGGAGCTCGAGGTCTTGATCCAAGTGCTTCTTCCGCCATTTCGCCTGTGCCGAGGCCAATTCCCAGGCCACCTTTCTCACCACTGCCGGATCTTCGCCGTAAACAACAATGTCGGCCGTCATTGCCGCCTTTGCGGGCTGAATCTGGAAGTTCCTGACCGAGAAGCCATCTTTGGGATCCACGTCCAGAAACTCGCCATCTGCGCCCGGCTGTAGTAGTTCTGATGGAGCAATGGCCCCCTTGAGACGCGAGACGCTGAGGTCGCCGTCGGCCTTGACGATTGTAAGTCCCCTCAAGCAGCAAGGCGTTCTTCTGAGCGCCCTCTTGCGCGCGATGAAAAAGGCCTGCTGGATGTGGTTGTTCGGATGCAGCCCGTGCAGCCACGGAAACACCAGAGACGGGTCCGGGAGTGGTTGTCGGGAGATATAATCCAAGGCAGCGGCGATATCGGCGGCATTGACTTTGTATATCGACAGAGGGCCCGATTCGATGTGGGTATACTTGTCGGGTGGGTAGAGCAGGGAGAGCTGGCGACACTCGTCCTCGCGGGCGGGCGAAGGCGGAGGAGTGTTGGGCTCCTGCACTGGAGCCGGGCCGGTGGGACAGACGGGAAGGTGCTTGTTGGGTACCGGGGTGGCGGCGGTCTGTTGCTGCGTGTTAATGGTGTCGATGGTTATGGGCGACTGCAATGTTACGATGCCCGATGATGACCGGTGGGGCGCTATGGGTCTGGGGAGAGCAATTGTCGCCATACTCTCTAGCATATATGGAGTTTGGGGATGTGGCGCCGAAAAGAAGCAACTCTCTCTTTCTTGCGGGTTTTTGCACTCTCACAATTCCAAAAAGTAAAATCCCTCGAAATCTCTCTTGCAGAAACCGGTAAACAGTGCAAATGGTATAGGTAAAGACGTAAACATGCGATTCTGGGAACGGGACCGCCCAACTTAATTAACCGCTTGCCTCTTCCTTCACGAGACCGGCCGGGCTGGGCCAATTGGGGGCTGGCCTAGATAGCGGGGTCGTTCCAAGACAGGAGCCGATTACAGTCATGCGAACCAAAGCTCTTAGCAACATTCGATAATCGTCCAAGGCAGGTAGGTAGCAAGCAATTGCGACAGACTAGATACGTTGGTAATTAGAAAGGAATACGACCTCGGTTCCTTTCAATTACTGTATGCAGTCTGATCTGTCCAGAATGTGAATGGAGAAGAGGGGAAGAGAGGAAGTAGGAGAAGAATATACACCAACCGTCAGGCGAAAGATGGAGGGTTAGGTAAAAGAGGAAACATGCAGGGAAGATGGAGGTGGAGGGTATATCAGTTGGGAGCCGATGTACCTAAGACTTGAAGAAAGAGCGCCTGTGTTTCACTCACGGAAGGGCAGCCTTATCTTCAGTTCAGCATCCCTGCAGCGAGACACGGCAAATGAACCTTGGCTAAAGCACGACACGGTCAAGGTTACAGACGAACAATACAACACAAGCACGGGTGGATTGGAGTTTGGAGAGACCCTTTTGTCTTTCTAGACGTCCTGTCGTTCACTATATAATCCACATCATAATCTCCATACGATAGGTCTGAGCAGTACTACTACGTCGGGGGGTACGTAATATACTTACACCGGTAGCAGGTAGGCGATCTGAGTGCCAATCGAGCAAGAAGATGGTGTGCTCAGTCTGCTTGCTGCTGGTGCTGGTGTTGCTGCTTGGCTTTCAATATCGATCGATCAATGCAATTGGGTTCAGTTAATACTCAGGTTGCATTCAAATACCCCATGTAGCGTGACCTAACCCGCCCGCCCAAGTAAAGTCTACCTAACCTCCATACCAGACCAGACCCAACATAAGGCCAGAATCTGTGATCTGCAGTTGTTTCAAGACAATCTATCTGGTTGCTGGTCGCGGCCACTGCCCATGATGCCCGGAGTGTAGTGGCTTGAGCAGATAGACGCCAGCCGCTGCCAACCAAGTCACTATTGCAACTGGCTACTGCTCGCATCCGTCTGATGTTTTCCGTGTAGCAGGGGTCGGCTTGCGCTTGCGGGGAGACAATGAATGACATGGATGCTTTGCCGTCGCCGGCCGACATCCGCGTTAGGGTATGGCCTACCGATCGAGATTTGATAAGCACTTAGCGGAATGGAAACAGCCAACCCATCTACCACTATCTCTGGGCCGTCATGGAAGCTGGCAGGATGGACAGGATACTGTAGATAGGCCCATGCAGTACCTACTAGCCCACCAACCCAGGCGAGTTGGCGCCAAAGCCAGATATGGCCGTGAGCGGACGCCGGAAGCTACAAGGTGGCGCCAAGTCTTTTGGCGAAGGTTAATGCAACATGTCGTCCCAAGTCGTGGCTGAGAGCGATGTGAGCTAACTCACTGGGTGACCGGGCTACTTGCAATCTGGACGAATTGCTATTCCCGAGCTGTGACAGGGCGGCATGGCATGGCATGGCATGGCCTGGCATATCGCATTGCATCTCGGAGCAAATGGGCGACCGAGTTGGAGATTTGATAGGCTTACAATCCCCAGGCTTGCAGGAAGGGCAGTCAATGTGCGGCATGGTGGGAGGCAGGAGGGAAGCTGGGCCAACAGCAGGCGAGCTAGGGGTTAGTTGGAACGAGGGGAAGGACTAGAACACACGCAGATCGCTACCAATAGGAGGTCACCCCCCAGCCCTGAGCCAGACACCAGAAGCCGCCTTCATGCTTGCATGCCCACCACGACCAGGCCAGGGTCGGTCATCGCCCATCCGCTACTACTGCACTCTGCCGTCTATGAGGGGGACGCCCATCTCGATACCTACATATGTACTCAGTATGTCGTCTTGTCGATTAGATATTCAGCTTCGATGGGATGCATATCTTCTGCGTCATGTGCCTTAGTATGGTGTGACGATTCCAGCCAGTATTCGAGTATAGCTGCCATGGATGAGGGAAGAGAGGCATCTTTACTTGACGTACATAGATAGGTGAGGTTGGAGAAGTAGTGACGTGACGAGCCTTGAAGGGGACGCCCGCACGAAACACTGCAGTGCTGATTGCCGCCGTTCGTTGTCAGTGCTTGTTCCGGGTGCATTAGCGCCAGCCCCAGGTGTGTCCCCACAGGGGCCTTTTTGAGTCGCCCATCGATCCATCCCCACATGAGTTGGATGGTATAACATTACTATTTGCGGCCGCCCCTCGAAGCTCTGCCCAAGTTCTACCAGATAACACTCCCCATCCTGTCGGTAATGCAGGATGCGACGGCGGCATCGCTCGATGCTTGAAGTGAGGTTGCAGCAGTCTGCAATGAACGGAAGCCTGTGGTGCTGAAAGGATCGCGAAAGCGAATCCATGTTGAATCACTTGGGAAGCTTGAACATGTTTCGCATAGGACGAATAAGCATTGGAGCCGAATAGAGTTTGAAACTAGTCAAGTAATCCCTCGAGAAGGAAGAGACAAATCAATACCAGAGCTTTGTTCAAGGCCGAAGAAGCGAATTGAAGGGGTATCGTAGAAACTACATATTGATATGTTATCCCAGAGCCCGATTCGGGGTTGATCAAACTCCATGGTTCGTCGTACTCCCGCCATCTCTTCCAACGTTCTTCCGTTGAGATAAGGGAAATGTCCGATAAACTATACCAATCCCACCTCACCGGCAAGGCGCTAGAGATGAGCCTCCCCAGTCGTCTGTGGGCCGAGGCCCTGTAAACTTGCCCGCCGATCCGACAGAGCTACATATCGGATCAAACACGCCTGTGCGTGCCTTCGAACGAAGCACCAGACAGGAGACTGCGCAATGTTACGGATTTAAGATGCATCGTCTCATTCTCCACCACGCGCAGGTCGAATAAGAATGCACATATATCTAATATTTTCTTCGACAACCTCGTAATTAACATATTTCAATCCCGGAAAATTAGTGAAAAAGGACTTGAGCTCTCTTAGATCTCATGCATTTTCAAGAGTATATATCAAGGGCGCCCTGGAATACGTGGAAAGATGGCTGGGTTAATAGGCCCAAGGTTTATTTCGATACGCGCGAGCCACCTACCTCACCATCTCTCTTGCTTTTTTTGGTGCCTGACATATCGCAGGAGCTCGAAGCAACTACAAATATCCCAATGTCTCACAAGTGGCCTTTTGCCAGGGGCATTGGGCGTACAGTAAGAGACGCTGTCGGGGCCAGCCATGGTTCGTTTCTTTTGTGTAGTACTGATACAATTTATTGGTTTTCCTGCAACGGAGCCCGATGTCTTCAAGGGGAAACTGCTCAATATATGTATTGTAGATCCCGTTAGACTTGGCATGCTGATCTGCCCTCTCTCTCTTTCGTGTTGTCGTGTTGTCGTGTTCAATATTGAATTGAATACCACCCTCGTTGCAGCCACATGGAATAAATAGAACAGCTGCGGGAGGCAAGCCACTGCGCAAGCCACAAGCACCACGTCATCAAGCGGGTTGTGGGATTTCACAATGTCGGCTCTTTCGTGCATCAGTCTGACCCGACCCTTGTCAACGACAACAAAGCAGCGCAGCAAGCAGCAGCAGCACCATGGGCTTCTGCATTTAGTTGCCCGCGATTTAGGGTGGAGTTTGGGAATCCAAAAAAGAACTCTCTAGCTGATGGCCAAACTCATGCGCACGTTTCCCAGCTGACCTCTTTTTCTTTGCCTCCCTCTCTGGTAAGACCGGGAAGCCTAGGTCAGGTTACCCAACTCTCCCCCATTTTAGGATTGGCCTCCCTTCCAGACGCTTTCCCCCCAAGACGAAGAAGATAATGCCATCCGATGTTTGCTGGGGGCACGCGTGGCCTTCTTCTTCCTAGCCGCACTCCGAGTGACTTGATTCCATCCTGCTCCAGGCAGACACTTGTTTTGAAAAACCCCCATAAAGCCGACAAATGACGTGAAGGGGAAGAAGTGGCTTTTTGTCCGAGCCAACTCGGGTGTTGGTAGTGTTTCGACCGCGGGAACTCGACCCCTACGCACCCACAGTCGCTGCGACAAGATCGCCTTCCAGGTGCAAGACAAGACACCCTCTTCTTGTGTGACATTTGCCCGTCCAGCTAAACAACAGTGACAATATCAAAAATGCCCCAAGCAGCTGGCCATCAGCACTTGGATGCTGATGCGCAGCACAACTATGGGCCAAAGTGCCGCTTGGCCCCGGTAGCCCGCCCTTTCTCTCAGACCGCCGACGACGACGGCAACGCCATTCCGCCGGTGAACGCCCAGTTCTTCTACACCTCCGCGATCCCCATCGACGATCCTCTCTCCACCTCCACGATAGCAAGCGCGGCAGACGCGAGGTCCGCCAAGGGACTCGTTCTTCGTCCCTTTTCCCGCGGCGACAACAATGCCTTGGAGAAGGCCTGGCTGGGGCTGGCTTCGGACGAATACTGCCGCAACCACGACCAAGCGCGCCGCAACCGCAGCCCGAGCCCTTCGTTGGCCAAGGCGAATACAGAGAGGCTGGAAGAGATCGTACACGACTTGGCCATCAAACATAAGGAGAAACACGCCCGTGAAGGTCCGGGTCATGAGCTCACGCTGCCCGACATCGACCCCATGTCCGATACCGAGACGGAGCTGCCCTATGCTGCCCTGAGCTCTTGTCGGATGTCGGTATCCAGCTTCGCACCTCGTTCTGTTCTGTGGCAAGGAAGCGTCAACTCGCATTGGATAGGGATAGGCTGGCCCGTGAGGTCATGGTTTATATGAAGACGTTGCGGACAGATGCCACCGCTTCCGTCACACGCCGGCATGCGTCGATGAGCCACTCCAAATCCGAATCTCTGGCCAAGGCTGCCTTTCTCGCGAATTCCAAAGAGAATACCTCGTTGGCAGATCTTCCAAATGACATAGGTCGCAGGACTTTTGGCAGGAAATCGGAATCGGCATCTCAGAGTCGCCGTGAATCCCGGGCGCGTTCTCCGTCATCCCTGACCGCACGTGGCTCCCCGGTCGAGGCTCATGCAAGCAGTCCGATATCTGTTCGAGCCAGTGTTGCAGATGACGGAATCTCGGGGATGCCCTTCGTCAGAGTCGGGACTCCAGAGACCATCCACTACTCTCCAAACAACTCTCTTCCTCGAGGCCCCTCGTCCTTGATCGAAAGCAGGATGATGGCCGAGGAGAAACCGAGCAGGGAACGGCCAATGTCACCTGAACAGTCTGCTGCTGAGATGCCATCGACCATGCCTGAACGTGGTAGGAAACCCAGAGCCAAGGCAGCTGTCGCAGTGCCCGTTGGGGTGTCGAGACTTCATGAAGTGACACTGCCAGCTTTGCAGATGAAACCCATATATTGGTCGCCTATCAATGACATAGCAGCTGTACAGCGGGCTACATGGTTCTACAAGTATGTTTCTTCCCACTTCTCATTTGCTCAGTACTGGCTGGCTAATTATTCGAAAGAGATACTATGATGCCTATTGATACAGCGGTGGCCAACCAGCTGGAAGCAGGATACCGAGAGCTGAAGCCGCATACGGAAACGTGGCGTGACGAGCTGCGGTGCGCGGTTGAGGTCGGCCCAGACGGAGAAGAGAAGGTTTCTCACCGCTTGTGGTCAAAGGAGATAGACGAAGCCGCTGCGAAGTCGAAGGTGCCTCCAGAGCCAGTCATCCCAAGTAACCCGTTTTGTGCCGCGCGCTGCTTTCGCGGCGAGGCGGCTGCCGAGGGAAACCTTTTGCCTTCTTCCAACGAGGACAATTACATCCAAGACCAGTCTCACCGGAAGTACGACCAATACCATGTCATCTACAAGGACAAGGACAGTGCCTTCTTGCTCAAGCCCAGTCTGAAACCTTCCGCTTACTACGGCCGAAGACCAGTGGCGAAGATCGCTAAAGGCATTACTATTGGCATTCCGGTTGTGCGAGGTTTCGATGCTGCCGCCTGGGCCAAGCTTCATGAAAAGAAGAAAAGCCAGGTGGCCCATCCAACCAATCCCAGCTCTGCTGCTGGCGCCTCCCAGGAAAGCACCGGTCCGGGTGTTTGCCCAGGTTGTAAGACAGAAAAGGAACGCGGGCAGGTAACGGACCTTGTGCTCGTTGCCCACGGCATCGGCCAGAAGCTTGCAGAGAAGGTCGAGAGCTACCACTTTACCCACGCAATCAATGCCTTTCGAAGAGCCGTGAATCTGGAACTCGGGGGCGATGTAGTCCGGTCAGTTCTGCGGGAGGGCCAGAATGGCATCATGGTGCTGCCCGTCAACTGGCGCCAGAAACTCTCCTTTGAAGAAGGCGGTCCCATGAAGGAGGACGACAAAGCCGATTATATGCCCGAGGGCTTTGGCCTGAAAGACATCGAGCCCCCCACGATACCAGCAGTCCGATCTATGATATCCGATATCATGTTCGACATTCCTTTTTACATGTCCCATCACAAACCGAAGATGATAGCGGCTTTGGTCGGCGAAGCCAACCGGGTCTATAGGCTATGGTGTCGTAACAATCCCGGCTTCTCCGAAAGAGGTCGTGTACACATAATCGGGCACAGTCTGGGTAGCGCCATGGCTCTAGAGATTCTGTCCTGGCAACCCACCGTTACGCCAACGTTGGATCTGAGCAAAGAGATGTCACTGCAGCATTTCGAGTTTGACACGAAGAATCTGTTCCTCGTGGGCAGCCCGTCAGCGTTCTTCCTCCTGCTCGAGCGGGGTGCCCTGATTCCGCGGAGGGGACGCCGTAAGCCAGGGGCTGATCCGGCTGACATAGTATCTGGTTCTGTGGTCGGCGAAGCCGGGCAGTTTGGATGCCTTGCCGTTGACAACGTCTACAACATTCTGGCTCGAGAAGATCCCGTTGCTTATTTCCTGAACGGGACGATCGACCCCAAGTACGCGGCGAGCCTGAAGACGGCCTACGTGCCGAGCGCCACGACGACGCTATTTCAGTCGGTGGGCAATGCCGTGTGGAGTCTGGTGCCGGGCACGAGCAGCCAGGCGAACAACAACCCGGCCATGGCCAAGCCGCCGCCGGCGCTGCGGCTGCCGTCGAACCTGGAGCTCGAGGTGCACGACTTCACGCGCGAGGAGGTGGCGGAGAAGAAGGCGTTCCTGCTCAACGACAACGGGCAGATCGACTACTTCCTGCGCTCGGGCGGCGGGCCCCTCGAACTGCAGTACCTCAACATGCTGAGCGCGCACTCGAGCTACTGGGCCAACCACGACTTCATCCGCATGTTCTGCATGGAGATTGGGCGGAAGCCGGGCAAGGCGAATACGTTGCCGGCTATGCGGGCTATGAAGGCGAAGAGGCGGGCGTTGCCGGATATGTCCTGAGGGAGAGGGGTAGAGTGAGATTGAGAGTGAGAAAGAAAGAAACAAAGACAGAAGAGGAAGAACACGTCAAGTGTAGAGATTGCATGTTTGGAGACTGGCGTTGATTGATTGTCTTTTTACATTTGACTCGGTGGTTAGACGCATAGCGAATACCCAATTGCTTTCTGTCCCTTCCCTGCTTCTCCTGTTGCCGCTTTTGGGCTCGTGTTCATCAACCATATAATGAGTATTTGATACTTTGAAGATATCCCCTCTTCTATGACTTGCATATTACAGTCAGGTCCGATGGCCACTGCGTACATATATCATTACACTTGCCTTATTTTTCAACGCGTTGAAGGCACTGTTCACCACTGTGAAATGAATTGTCAGCCTGGTGGGAATTCGCGAGACAGCGATTAGGGCGAAACATACCGTCAGATCCCAACGTGGCACCCCCGCCAAGGACCATGGCGTTGCCGAACCTCTCGGCCAGCGACTTGGCCCATTCGGCGTGCTGGGAAGTAGTAGTCAGTGAAGCCCGTCCGTCCAGTAGGGTAGTTGTCTCGCGAAGATGTACGAACCTTGCTGTGCTTCGGGTTGGCCGGGTGGTTGGGGTCTTGCGCCTGCTGGGCGATGGCCTGCGGGAAGCTGGGATTGATGTTGGGCGGTAGTGCCGCGTAACCGCCGCCGTACCGGGCATCGACGTAGTTGCTTGTGTAGCCGCCGGGCGCCTGTTGGTTTGATCAGTCGTGTTGGAGTCCGCAACGGCAAGTAGCAAAGCAGTCAAGACTTTGAGTCGAGGAGAGCCGGTAGCCAACAGGGGAGGGAGAGGGAGAGGGAGAGGGAGAGGGAGAGGGAGAGGGAGAGGGAGAGGGAGAGGGAGAGGGAGAGGGAGAGGGAGAGGGAGAGGGAGAGGGAGAGGTCAACGAACCGGGAGCTGCGCCGTGATGGAGGCGTATTGCTCCGGCCGGAGCGCGCCGGCGTTCCGGAGCACTTCGAGGTCTCTCCGGATGTTCTCGATGGAGCGGTCGACTTGTTGGGTCTTTTCTGCCATTGGAGCTATGATGATCGGTTGGTGATGTATAAGGGTCGATGTTCTTCGCCGGAGGCTTATTATTACCCTTTTGAGCTATGTCGATAATGTATTCGAATGTTTGATTCTTCAATTATCTCAAGTAGTGAGATAATAATGCCGTCCTTGGCAGCGACTGATACTCTGTAGCGTTTGCCCATTTTCGCGAAGTGACGGACTGGTGACGCAATCGGTCTCCATCTGTTCAGCCGTAGCTCCTCCCTAGGGAGACACAAGTAGCACAACATTCGCTTGAGAGCGTTGCACGATATCGCCTCTTAAGTCCAACACAGACTTATCTTCATTCGTTTGAAGTCATTCTCGAACGATGTTGCAATGTTTCTTTCGCGTCCCCCGTGTACTCGCACAATTCAGGGGCATGCTACACACCCGTATGTACAGACACTCATTCACATACAGGTCAAGACATAAAGTTTCTGCATGAAATTCATTGTGACACTCACTGTACCTCAGGATACATGGGATTATGCACGTCAAACCCCAAATCCAAATGCTGGGTTCGCTCATCCGTGACGTTGGTTGTACCTTCTTCAACAACGGCCCATCACTACGATCCTTGCAGCACAGGTAAGCTCGAACCCTGCCGGCGGCTTCGGCGGAATCGCGTTCGACTCAATCAATACGTGAATGAATTGCTAAGCCATGGAACCCGCGGTGAAATTACATACATTGGGGAAGCTTTCAAGGACACCGGGAGGGACTCGTAGATAGCGATCGACTCTCCCTTCATTTGATTCGAACGAGTGCTGCTGCAATGCAGGCACGTACTTTCAGTCCAGCCTGCATACCCTATGTACCTCCCATAGGCGCTGCAGAAGCGAGCGTCAAGCATCGGAATCCTCCCCTGCCACGTGTGGATGCGCATACTGGGTTGGCCCGTTAGCCGTCCACCGCCACCTCGACCAAAAGGGGTTATCGATACCCTGGCTCTGGTTCTGGCTTGGGAGTGGGATGGATGGAACACTGAAACACTGGCACTGGCTGACAGGTCACCACCCATGGCTGGTCATTACAACACGCATCTACCGCCCATGAAGGTTCAATAGCTACCCACCGAAGGCGCAGCGCGATCCTTCCGGAGCGGTTTGATCAAGCGAGGAGCACGCTTCTTCCTCCATGCTTCCCCCTGCTTCCATCCTTATTTCCTTCGTTCGCTACGTGGGATTAAACTTCTCCAACGCCGCTTCCCTCCATCAGCCTTACCGGTCGCCCAGCCGACGCCTGCCAGATCCATACGAGGCCTACAGGATCTCAACATCGGGAGGAACCAACTGACACTGGGCGGCGTGGCTAAATATAGATGAGACTGGGGAGGAGATTGTTCTGTAACACCAGACTTCTACTTCTCAGCTCTTCGCCTAATCAGCCCCAACGGCATGAGCGTCATCGGCGACCAGGAGTGAGGATTCCCCTATCGACCAATCCCGGATAGCAAACGTAATCGGCGACTAGACATACCCCAGGCATGCGTTCTGGTAATCAATGCTGTATGCATGCGTGCATATGCTACAGCACGACTCATGCTCTCCAAGGGGGTTTAACGAGATTGTCTCCGAAAATACCTGATCAGTCACTTCCATTGGATTAGGCCACGATTCTGCGCCTAGTCTACCTGCATGGAAAAGGAGGTCAAAAGCCTGCGCCGTCGCAATATACCCCCGGGAGTATCGTACCCGCTAAGCAACTCCTCTCCAAGCGCAGTTGCGTAGGCGGTAGGGGGTACAGTTAAAGACGCGCTCCTCGCCCTAGACAAGCCCCTGGAGCGCCTTTCGCAGCGCGAACTGCGAAGGTCATTCATTGGTGGGCCAATGAGCCAATGGTACCAGCCTGCCTGACGCGTGGGGATGCTACTACTACCTATGAGAAGTCCTACCAAGTCCCTGACAGCTAATCGAGAAATGAGAAATCAGAGAAACGGCGAGCTGACAAATCCTCCCTACAATGCCCTGACATGAGGAGCACAGCACAAGCGAGCGCATGGCACTTTCGGCAAGAACACTCTCGCCCAGCGCCCCCTGTGAACATTACGTCGCCAATTAGACGTGGATGAATGAAAAAAAAAAAAAAAAAAAAAAAAAAAAAAAGCATGGGAAACGAACGAGTTGCTCAGCTGCCGGATACTTCTGTGGAGACATAGGCTGCTCGCACTTCACTCGGTCTTCAAAATCCAGGACCTAATCCAAGCCCCTATCTCTTTCTGTCTTTCATCCCTGACCCGAAACGACATTGGTCGACGAGGCGACAATCATGACGGGCCTCTCTTGTCGTATCTAGCTAGTCTTGCCGGTATTGCCAATGATGACAACGCGAACGAATCCTTCTCAATCTTAAGGCGAGAGAGCTAGCTAGCTCTCCCCCCTGAGCTTGACGTAATCGCACATCGAGGAGGAATAGGTAGGTACTTTCGGAAGCTGGCTTCCGGGGACCATAGGTAACCTACCCGTTCGACATCTCCCCTGGTATGGGATATTCCGGCGCAGATGGCATGCACAAAAGGGCCCAAGAAGCTGTGGCCTAGATCGTTCATCTAACATTGCATGGGGGAGACAGGCAGGTCGGGCCCAACGAGGTGGTCCCGACGCACGAAATACCAATAGAACTATGTCTGGTCGCTGGGTCTCAGGACGGTTTACCTCGACTTCATGGGTGCTAAGGTATCGGGGGTGTGATTATAATAATTGCACAATGTAGAAGACTCTCTGGCGAAGACGGGTTCTGCGGAGCATAATGAAGAATCTGCCCTGGCCCCCCTTTACCCCCCGCCTGCCTGCCCCCGGATACAGCAGCAATAAAGCATTAGGGGGGCTCGGTTCCCCAAGAGACCCTACACCAGGCGCCCCACGCAATTGCAAAGCTATCACCTTCCGGGCAGGCGGCTCGTAAGGCAGATTGGAGAAACGGACAGCCAGAGTGTGTAAGCGCGCGAAGGAAGGAAGCGACCGTCAGCTGGCCGGGGTGCCACGCCGCGCTCTCGAAGTACCCATCCATCCATCCATCCATCCCACATGGCAATCAATCTAAGCGCGGGCCAGGCAGAATCCTTCCTGGCCGAAGGATTGGGGTACCCATTGGATAGCGACCAGCGCATGACTGCAGGTAAGATGGGACGTTATTTGGGTCGCTGTCGATATCATACAGGAAGCACTACATGGTAACCTCAGTATCTACCGAAGTCCTCTTCTAGAACACCGGCATGGTGTTATTATGCCTATGCGTGGGGTGGGTGCGAGGTCGAGGTCGACGGCCAGGCATATCATTGAGGTAAGGCCATCGATCGCCTCGGCTGGCATGGTCTTTTGTGGGCGCCGCTCTGCAACCATGCCTCTCTTTCGGTTTCTATGAATAGCTCTTAACCAGCCGCCACGGGAATAACATCAAATTTGGGCATATATACCCTTGCTGTGCGTGGGTTTGTTACGCTGGCCATTCAAGCGGAAAGCCCGTGGCGTCTCCTACGAGGGGGGCTTGGCTTCATGACGATTCGCAACCGTCCAACCCAGGCTGAGACCCATGGAGCCCCCTCTGCTGCTCTTTCCCGTTCGTTCAGTTTGGCTTGGGAACTTGGTCTCCAGTCCTTTCTGAGTAGGTAGGTACTGAGTGGTGAGTATGTGTCAATAGAAAGACGGGCAGGGGTGCGGAAGAGGAGACTCGATCCAAGGCAGCCATATTGTTGTGTGTCCACCACTACTACTTCGTATTGACTCTCACCTCACTGTGTGAACATGCGATCCGATTAGTTAGTACTTGTTGGGGTGAGTGGATGTAGAGTGTGTAGGTTCTGAGAATCATGATATTTCGGCAAGGCAACACCCCTTCCCCTCATTTACTGCCTCGCGCATATGCATATGTGTGTGTGTAACCATCAGTAGCCAGTCAGCGCTCTGTGTAACGACAGTGCGAAGCGAATAGTCCCCGCGCTGGAGCCTATGAGAAGAGTCTCTCCGGTTGCTGACCGTCAGCCGTCAGTCCACCAACCTTGTGTAACGGAAGACAACTCATCGCCATCATCATCAGCAGCAGCATCAACGACGGTAGCAATGTGTGGTAGGTAAGCTGGTTAAAGACGGCCCATAATGCATGAGAGAGGAACCCTGATGGACGATGGGCCGACGATCAGTTCCAGAGGCGCCTAGGCGGGCAGTAGTATGTCTGCAGGATCGGAGGGGGGAAATAAAGTAAAGTGGTATGTAGCCCTATAGAGACATGCATCACACACACCACCACCACCCACAGACGTAAAGGAGCCAATGATATGTGCGTGGGGGAGCCCGACAGGGGGCTATACTCCAGGCTAACCATGTTGGGCGGCAGTGTCGAAAAAGGGGAAACGAGACCCTGGTCCGAGGGCAGACTGCCAAGCCCGCTCCTTTGTGGTGGCAGCTCGACTCTTGTCTGCCAAACATGGCGGACATAACCCCAGCTCTTTTGCAAGACGCATTGCGAGTTGAAAGTGGAAGACACCACCCCCCGCCGCCCGTCCCATTTCGAAATCGCTCTTTGCATATATTCTCATTTATTACCGGAGAACGAACGAAGCACTGTGAGAGTCCGCCACCCTTGCCGGCTGCTCTTATTCCCGTCTGTGTCTGTGTGTGTGTCCGCATCATGGGGTAGATATAGAAAGAAAGCAAGACCAAAAGAAGGACAGGGGGATAGTGGCCAAGCGCACGTATGTACCTGCGCATGTACTGTATGGCGGCGGCACAACCAAAACAAAGTTTTTCCGGAAGCATCGTCGGTTCCTCGTTTCCAGAAAGTCGGGACCAGTCACGACACGCAATGTCGTGTGTGTGTGCCTCCCCCAAAGCAAGCAAGCAAGCAAGCGCGCAACCGCGACACGTTTTTTCGGGGGCGTTCCTTTAAGGCTGACTGGGGAAAGAAGCAGACGGGAGGCGCAAACAAACTGACGCGCCGCGGGCAGGCTAGCTGGCTGTTGGCGGACGGCGCAGGCGCGCCCTGTCAGCACCTTCTTCGGGAATCTCACCAGAAGACTCATTCACGGCCATCCAGTCAGACCGGCGGCCGGCATGGTGTGTACATAAGAGAGGGGGGCAGGACGATGAATGGCCAAATCAGGACATTGCTGTCTGCCACCCCCCTTGGCTGTGACGACGGTTGGGGACTTTGCCCAATCATGCCGCCGATCCAGGGCGTGGAATGCCTTGTCAGAACCTTGTTCCTCATCCTTCTACATATTCTAGACATCATTCCAAAGGGGTAATGAATGTATGTATGAGTGTATGTGTGTGTACAATGCAATGCCTTCTTCGTACATACTACTCGATGCCTATGCATCCTGTTCTTCGTCGTATCGGATTGCTGCCATGGCATCATGGCATGGGCGTTGCAGATATGCAATCAATTGAAAAGACCATGCAGCGTAGCATGCTTGCATTGAGTAATCAAAATCAGCTGGGGGATGGGCTGTATATCGAGTCGCAGGAAAGGCAGCACTGCGATGACCCAGAGGCCCGGAGGATCCATTAAATGGCAATTGGGCAATGGGGAAAGAGGTCAAAATTAGCTTGGTCTAGCCTCCTCGGAAGTGTGATTCAATTGCGATGCATGTGAGTAGAAATGCCCATCTTTTCGAGCTTGTCAAATCCACTTCCCGACCGATGGTTGGTGGTTCGTCCAGATGGAACCCCAGAATTCAAGCAAAATACTTACCTGAGTACTTGCGGTACGGCAATCGACTAAAAGGTACTTGCTTCGGTACAGCACCCCATCCCCCCATGGCGCACGCGTGGATCCGCCGGCCGTCCTTTGGTGCAGGGAACAGCGAGCAGAGCAAAAGCCATTCGAAGTCCCAAGGGCCAAACCCAGGCCAGGCATCCTAATAAATCAAATCGGCCGGCCGGCGAGCGAGCGAGGTGCATTCCAGGAGGATCCATCCCACCAAATTGACGGATGGCAGATCCAAAATCCCACCTGACGTTGCATCGACTCTATCTTTTCCAATTAGCGGCAGTGGGCACGCCCTGTTTCATTCCTTCATTCGAGGGCCGGCTTCTGGGCCTTTGGGGCCGCATGTGTCCGTCTTGGATGGAGGTTCGCAAGCTGGCATTTGAATATTTGCTGGTTTGGTTCGAGATCGACAGATAGCCATGGTGGATGACGGCTCACTCAAGGAAAGTGGTATCAGGAGCGGTGGCTCTCTCGCTACCTCAATATCAGCTTCTTTGAATTGACTGAACCCATCTTACATAAGCCACCTATTCTTTGCTTGTGTTTGGCGGAGGGAGGGGTGAGGGGGGCCGGTGAGCAAGGGGGTCAGGCGAACAACCCAATCAGGAGCCCGGCATTGAATAGAGAATGATGCCGGTTGATCCCCCCAGTCGCCTGTAAGACAAGACGAGCAACACATCCGTAAAGGGTAAGTCGAATCGTAATAGTCCGCGGCACAACTCGGGGGTCTGGTTACACAAGGACACAGAACCCCCATAAAACATAACAACAAGATAAAGAGATGGTGCACCGCCGCCCTGGTAGGTATGATCTGATGCTACGTGTTGTGTTGTTTGGGTCATGTCCGCCGCAGCAGCAATGCTTGTTTGTGTCTGGTTGAAAGCTGGGCGTGTAGCGGCTAATCTCGCACTGCCTCTGTGTAACACCACAGGAACCAGTATACATCTTGCCTGTTTTGATCACAGCAAGTATATACGTGATATCTTTCAATAGCGTCCGCAGCGCAGCCACACTAACACAAAGTCCTGCCGGGCAGATTAGGTGATGATGTAGTGGGACTGCGCTAAGCCTCGCAAGGACAACACAAAATAAAGCCTGGGAGGGGAAGGCAGGAGGATCAATGTGACGGACCGCCTCGAGATCGATTGTGCTACCTACAAGGTAGGTTAGTATAACGGAGCCTTGCTCTGGCAGGAAATCCAGTAGTCAGCAGGATTTGGGGGCCAGGAGTATTCTCGCCGGCTCAACCTCCAGACAAACACCTTACCTTCTGTGTAAGTGAGTAGGTAGTACAGTAAGTGCTGTAAAGTGTGCCCTTTTTTTAATCCCACAGTCCATAGGGTCCGGTACCATGCACATCGCGTATTGAGCCAATCAGCAATCCGTCCTCGCAGCGGCACCAATCAGTTGCTATCATACCCGCCGTTAGTACATGCAGTTAGTAAACAGCCAAAAGAGCCAAAAGTCTGTGCAAAGTGTCAGATTCCTGCACTGGGATTAGGCTGGGTGGACCAATTGGCAAGGGGCGGGCACGATCCATAACGGCGTACTTTTCATGGATGACCCGTTCTCTGGGTGGACCCAGTTTGGAGATGGGGATAATTAAGTGGATGATTCCTCCGGACGGGGCCTACTAAAAAGTACTGTGGCATGATTCCAGTTCACAGTCTCTCCGAGAGCTGCTTGACAGTATGTAGCTGCCTGGAAAGAGAGAGAGAGAGAGGAAGAGAGAGACGGTTAGCTAACGTGCCTTCTCCGTCTCGGCCATCCCCCAAGCTTCTCTTTGTCGTCCGATGCCAAATTAGATGAATTGGGAAATGGAGCACGGGGAGAAGGGCTCAAGCCGGGCTTGCGGGGTCCACTGCCAATGCCCCCCGTATTGCTACGCATGTCGTTATTTTTTGCTGCTTTGGGCAACTCGGCGCATTTGTTGGAAAGGTCGCTCACTGCTCAGTTTTCTGCCCGCGCCAGCTTGCTACTGTACTGGAGAGAAGTAGAGAGTGTATGGCAGAATCTCTCGTTTCTTCTCTTATATCGCCAAGAGTGAAATGAAATGCCATGTGAATGCCGTAAGCTAGCCAGTCATCGTTCAGTTCCTGGATGAACCACATGCGGCAGCGACATGTAGATGGACGGTGCACTCCTGCGGCGTACTTCTTGTTCCCTAGGGCGCCACTTGTCTTAGCCTTCCCGTTGGCGATCGGACGAACGACATAGAAAGAGGAGAAGGCTTCCCGTGTAAGATGCTTCTTTTTTAAGTAAGGAGGGCGTGCGTGCGGCGCGGCTCCCCTTAGCAACCGTGCCCCCAAGAACGGTGCGATGCAGCCCTACTGGTTATGGACTAGGAAAGGGAAGTTCGTAAACGCAAGCGCGCGCGCTGTCTCTCGCTCACGTAACTTCCGCCATATTGTCCGCATGGCGAAACGTGGGGATGTTGGGTGTCAGATCAGAAAAGCAAAAAAGTTAAAAGTCAGAACCCAACTTCGTATCGGCATCAATGAAAACGATACCCCCTTACCATGCCAACACAATAGGCAGAATCTCGCAGCAGGGCATGAAGTCGTATAGCAAGACATTTAGATCATCACGGGAACCAACATACCTACTTTTCAACTGAATCATCTCACTGTCCCTTTGGTTTGATACAAAAGTAGTGTAATGAATGGAGACCCCTGGGGGGAGACCTTCCGTATCTGTCTCTGTCGTTTTGATTGTTTTTAGAAACGAGCTCCGCCGGACCGACATCCTCGTTCCACAAGGTCCCTAAGCAAGACGTGCGGGTGCGGAAGACCCATCACGAACGTCCTTTTTCTGTTAGCTTCATATTCAAAGCCAATAAATAAGGTTGGGGGGAGATGTGATCTGCTTGCTGCGACATGGGCTGGGGAGGGGCGCGGCCAGGCGGCGGCGGCGGCGGCGGCGTTGACGGTGGCCCAAGTCCAAGTTCATACTGGGCTGGGCCGGGCTGGTGTCAGGCAGAGGTGGGCACAGTTAGATATGGGGATCTTACTCTTGCCCAGTCGGGGTGGGAAAATGGAAAAGGACGGAGGAGCAGAAAGGACGAGTTTGGTCTGTGTACGATAGCTATGGGTAAGTAGGTAGCATCACGTAATTGAGGTGGTCGATCCCTGGAGCAGAAGGGTTTAGTGCTCATCTTTCTCGCTTCCGCGGCATGCATTGTTGATGCACCATCCTTGGCCGGCGGGGTCTCTCTTGCTCTTGGCCTCCCGCCTTTTCGATGCGTGTGTCTGGGTGATTCCTCAGGACGAGGACGGGCAAGAAGGGCGGACTCAGAGAAACTGTTTCCAAAATCTCGCTGGTCGTGCCGATTGTGGGCTTGGGAATGGGTCAGGTACAGTGAGTATATGAGAATGTCCTGGTCGACATGCTCTCGCCGCAAAGAGAAGCCTTTCCCGTGATCAGGAGTATTCTACCGAGATAGCGGGACCTCGTCGTTCAGGGTCCAGGCCCAGAACATCGAAAGCAAACGGCGGGCCCAGCGTGGTGGAAGAGGCGGGAGCGCCTCTTCAACAAGTTTGTTTCTGGGTGCAGGTGCCCTGGGCACTGGGCTTCTTCTGTCCTGCTGTGCCGCAGACTTGCACGGGTACAGGGCTGGGGGTTGCGCGCGGAAGAGAGCTTGGACTCTGCCTGCATGCACCATAGTAATAGTGGCCAATTGGTCATGAAAGTACGGTACTGAGGTGCTTGGGTAGTAGGTTCGGCATTTTGGCATTCTTTCCCAGAGCCCACCCCCCGTGGCCCGTCTCCGTTCGCCTGCTTGCTTAGCTAAGGCAGGTCGGCATGGAGCGAAGCCATGGTCGTCTGGTGGGGGGACTCGGACACTGGAAAGTGGATTCTATGCTGCATTACATTCATGTGAGTCGTAGTAGTAGTGGCCGTGGTAGCAGTCATGGGATGTGCGAGGGAGGGACTGTGTGTCTGATTCTCTATCGGCGGGTTGCTGGTTGCCTAAGGTACATGTGAATTTTTAGGGCAGGCCCGATCCTCGATAAGGCCAATGTTCCCCTCTCAAACCATCTCGTTCCTTCCTTGTCCTATCCATCAATTTGATGTTGGATGTTCTCGTAATTTTAGTATGTAGTTGTTGTACATGGTTGGGGATATCAATCAAAACAAATGCCCACGAATGCTATCCAGAGGAAACCGTCTCAATGCAGTCCTCAATATCGTCCAACCCGAGGACATGTCCTATACCAATGACCGTGGAGGTATCTAGCGCATAATATTCAAAGAATTCCCGATGCAGGAAACCAAAGAGAGTCGTAACCATAAAACCCCCAAACTCCAAAAAGTCATCTCTAATATTGTCTCTCGGGCGGATTACATATGTCGCCGGAGTAACGACGACGCTGGTTCTAGCACGCTCAGGTTGGAACTGCGCGTCTGCGAAGCAGTGAGCGGCGGAAGTTGCGCGGATGGGATGTGATCGATCCTCGAGGAGGAGCGAGCACCGTGGAGATCGTAGCCCTCGTTGCGTACGTTGAGCGTGCTGATGTCAAATCTCTTGGAGCAGCCGTCTTCCATATGCCTAATGTGACCTCGTTAGCATTGCATGTCTAAAATATTTCGAAAAAGATAAAAAAAAGCGAAAGCCTTACCTCCGAAGGGTGTCCTTCCGGGCAAAGGTGCGGCCACAGAAGTCGCACTTGTGGTTACGCTCCTTCATGTGCACACTTTGGTGGTGCCTCGAAAGGTCGGTCTTCCGTACAAACTTCTTGGTGCAACCTTCCACCTGGCAGGGGAAGGGGTACTCCCGCTTCTCGTCGTGAGTTTCGAGATGGGCCTTGAAGTTGTAGCTCCGGCTGAACAGCTTCCCGCATCCCTTGACGTCGCACTGAAAGTTGGCCTCGTCTCTGGTCGTCAGGCGGCGCTGTTTCGTGCGAGGTGCCCGGTGAGCCGCCGCCCTTTGAGACAGGGAAGGCGACCGCCCGGCAGGCTCCAAGTAGCTCGGGCCAGATAGCCTGTAGGGTTCCGCATCCAGCGGCGGGTACTCGGGCCTGGACCAGGAGTGGGAGGGAGCTTCTGTCATGTAGTTGGAAGTACTACTGGCAGAGCTGTAGCCACCCATGGTCACGGGGAGTGCATGCTGGGAATGGGGAGAAGGGTACTGAGATGCTTCGGGCGGGCTGCGATAGCCGGAATGGCTCTCCATTTTTAGGCGCGGCGCCGGAGAAACACTATGAGGATAAGGATAGTTGCCTCCGGTTATGGGCTCCGGAGTGTGTGATAATGTTCTGGGTTGGTGGTGGTGGTGTTGAGCGTGGGATGAATGGGATGAAAATGCGTCGTGTGTGTAAGCCGGTGAAAAGGTTGAGTCGTACCCGGCAAACGCGTCGTAGTCCATAGAGGGAATGGTCGGAGGAACCTCCCCAGTAGAGGAGTTATGCAGCATATTCGACTCGTCCCACTCCGCAGCCGAAGTCATGGAATCTAAAGAGGGCAGAGAGGGCTCGGGATTCATGCTGCAAATATGGTCATATAAAATTCGAGTTTGTAAACGCTGTCTCCCATGTCAGGGGAAGGATAGTCCGTGTTGGGCGAGGACACGGGAGATCTCGTCAGCGCCGGTGGTGAGTGATGCTCCATTTGGCCTGTGGTGCAAGTCAAGGCTGATTTGTACAGGGGGGGGTACTGTCGAAGAGGGGATCGGTGGGATTCTTCCAAGCTGAGCAGATCCGGAGGATTTTAGAGGGTGGCCAACGCAACAGAGCAGAGAGATTTTGATCGAAGGAGACTGAGCAGTTATGTATCCAGGCGATTGCAGCAGATGGCTATAAGCGCTTTCAACTTGAGATTTCGATAAAGTGTGCGAGGTCTTCATATAGTCTTGCTAGCCATGTGCGGGCATTGGTAGGAATATTATATGTACTTAGCCAAAGGACCCTGGTTTCCTCAGCTCACGCCCCGGGGTTGGCCTGGCGCCTTCCAGGGACAGGACAGTCAAAAGTGAAGTGGTTAAGTGAGTAACCCACACTGCCTCACACTGCCCCTCTACCACGGCCAAGTCGAGTTGAGAGGTAGATTATAGGCGTGTTAAAGATGGAGAGGCGAGCGAGGCACCGCACATCGTCTAAGGCAGAATCGGGGGGACCAGGGCTGGTGTTACCCCATACATCTCATAAGGCAGGCTTCTGCCTGTTGATCATTTCGAGTAGTCTCATAAAGTCGCAGCGGCTGGGGGTGTGGTCGAGGTCCCGCAGCGGGTACCACAACCCTCATCCTCCCTCATGCCATGCCATCCCATGGGCTGTAGAGATTTGGGGGCCGAGGAGGTAGGAGGGAAAGCAGCAACAGGGTAGGGGAATCCTGTAGCTAGCACTCTAGTCAAAGAATACCTTGCATATAGAGCGCCCAAAAAGGCAATTGGCAATGAAGTGTAATAGGTCCGTGGTGGGTCTGGACAGCACCCATCCATACCCACACCCACTCTGTACCGGTGTACGCATCTGGTTGGTAGAATACCGAAAGGTACTCGAGGTACATCTTTGTAACAGCTCGGATGAACAGCAAATCAGCTGTGAGCACCATGCTCCTCGGCTCAGAGAGGCAAGACAGCCGACACAACCAGGAGCCCTTCTCCCATGTCAGTATTGCAGGTGTAGCCATGTATGTATGTATGTATATGCATGTAATGCGCGCGCATAGACGATTAAGTAATCCAGGCCGCATCGGACTCGAGTCATCCGTCGTAGCCAGCGATATAGCAGATGTGGCAGACAGCCCTGACCGGGCAGCAGCTAGTGTAACCATTGGGAATCCATGGTTAGGCGTATATCAAATAAGCGCGACAATTGGGAAGCTAATCGGTATGTAGCTCTCTTGATGGAGACGAGAGAGCGTAAGTTTCATCCGTTTAATCGACCGAGATTGGCCTAGCACAGACGGCAGTGTTCCTGAAGACAACTGCCAGAGCCTAGGCAAGTATGGTTGATGGGACGAGATACCCCCAAGGTGGAGAAGAAGAAGAAAATGAGGTACATACATAGAGAGGTCTGGGGAGGGCAAAGTACCAAGCGAGCTAGGCGGAACAAAATGAAGCCAGAGAGACAGCAGAGAGACTGATGAGACGGAGGGATTGACGCAGGCGCGGTGGTTTGGTTTAGGGAATGGGTAGGGGTCGCTTGGCAGTGGGTAATGTATTGATAGCAGTGGATCTGTCCCGGTGTTAAGGCACGTCGACTTTTTTTCTGCTGGGATTGAGCCTTTGCTTGTCTGTCATGTGGTCCGGCCGGCGACGATATGGCCCGATACAGCCGTTCACGTACATGAAGCCCGGCAAGTTCCATCTCCAGTCTTGATCTTGTGTATCCCGTTTGTCGATGCAGCCTCACCCAGTCCATGCCCCAGAACTTGGCACTTGGCTTTACAAACCAAGGCGGGAAACCACCTGATGATGTGCGCCGTGCTGTGCTGCTCCTCTCCTTAAGGCTGATGATGAGGAGATGAGATGACAGGTACATTAGGCACTCAACACCCCCACCCAGCCGCAAGATTAAAAAGATTACCGCACCCATCAATATGTGCGCTGGCGACCGTTAGCCGGGGACCGTTTTGGTTACACAGGGTCTATATCGCACACTATAGTCAGTATGCAAGAATAGAAACCAATAGCAGAGAAGCGCCTCGGCAGTGCAACCCATCTCTTCCGTTTACTTGCCGTAGTGCGCATGCACCGCCACGCCACGTATGGTCAGGCTGCGAATGGGGGGGGAGGGACGACATATGACGACGATGATGTTGAAGATATGTAAACCGGCCTTTGGAAAGATACGTACATGCCGTGCATGTACGTAAGGTTGTGGGTATGTGGTATCAATGGTATGCAGTCCAAATTGCTGTAACCAGAGGACTGGGAGACTGGAGCGATGCAGTGAACTTTTGGCGACTTGCGACTTTCTGCAAGGATGAGGGTGCCATATCTTCGTCACCCAATTAGCTAGCGGCGGCTGCTGATCCGCGGCCGGCCAGTGCTGTATTGAAGTGGTTCCAGGGCATGCGCAAGGGTGACACTGACACAGCCCTTACAAAGCGAGACGGGCCAGACTGCGACTCTGTACTTTCTTTGAGCACACGAGCTTTCTTCAAGACATGCACAAATTCCTGGCATGCAGGCAGATACCAGCTGCGTAGTTCGAGGTAGTAGGAGATCGCGCAGGTAAGGAGGTCAGCACGATCTGCTGATGCTAGGTAGAAACGTGGCAGTTGGTGTGTCGAGCTGGGTGAGATTGAGATTAGGGTGTGCAGTCAGCATCTTCATTGTTTGATGGACGAGACGAGCTGCATGCTTTCTTGGGCATTGGCTCCAGTGATTGCCAGGACGAAATCCGGGTGCCGGACGACTGGGTTCTGGACTGGGCTAGTCTATTGACTGGGTTGACCCGGGCTTGATACTGGAATAGAAATGGCATTTGTTTGCGAGGCGGCGGCCGCTAGCGAAAAGGACTGCGCAGGAGAGAGCATTGAGCACCAGTAGGCTAATGCGATCCCGCAAACGCACCGTTGAAGGGATGAACCCGTCTGATTGAGGGCAGGCTTCAGGGTTCAACCACCCGCCAGCGCCCAACCAGCCCCAGCCCTGCCAGGAAATCAGTGCTAGCGGGCTGTCTGTATTGACATCAAATACCTGCGTCTGGTAAAGTTGAAGAGAAGAGGGCTAAATACAACTGCTACGTAGAGTACCCAGGCGGGGACGCGCTAAAAGTTGGAACTAAAAGATACCGCGCATCGACGAAGTTGGGCGTGCTCTTGATCAACGAATGCCGCTAGCTTTGACAAGTAGGTTATTAATGCCCCCCTTATCGATCTGCGTTGAAGCCTCGGAAAGCACAGTCACCGGAGTCCTCCGCGGATCCTGCACGGATGCGATCGCGAGCTTGCTGTGATATCAAGATATCTGTTTTGTCTGTGTTTTTCTGGTTCGACTATAATTACGTGGGCCTGGTGAATCTGGCAGGAGCGTTAGAGGACCAGGTGCCAATCCGTTACAGATGGAAGGATCAAACCTTCAGTAGTATTATGCGGACGGGTACGCCATGCGGGTTGTTGAAGAAACGCCTGCTAGCCACTTAGCCTCGTTTCCTCGAGGGAAATATAGAAATGCGTCATGGCACATTTCGACAGTGCCAAGATAGTATCATTTCTCGGTCTCAACCAGACCTCGACCATGGCCTGGACAATGAAAGATGTCTTCATTATCCACCCCAGGACCCCATTGCTGGCCCCCATCTCCTTGGCCATCTACAGTAGCAATGCCTGAGGTTTAGCGTGCTGTTCAGGAAAGCTCTGCATTCGACTCACTCAGCCGCGCCAGAACCAACCATCTCCATGAACTGACGTACTTGTACAGCCCCTATGCTCTCGTGGGCATCGGGTAAACCAATACTTGACCATTGTGACATCAGTAATTATCTTGATTACCATAATGGAGGCAGGCGGGTAAGCGTCATAATACATTACTAATATACGCAAGAAATTCCTGGGTAATAGGAAGTGTGCATTGCATGTTGAGGAGCGCGAGACGCCATGCCACTCCGGCCATCTTGATCATTGGTGACCAAAATGCGCCTTAGTCGTAGCATCGCCACCTGGGAACGACCAAAGCCACATCATGATCCAAATTGCAACCGTGCCTGTGTGCGGCACGGCTCCCGACGATTCCTATTTTTAAAACAGAAATTGAGGCGGTGCAAGAACCTTTCATGAGGAGGTGGTCGACCCATCGTCAGATCTCATTTCATCACTCGCAGACTTGAGAGACAAAAGATCCGGTGGCTTTTGAGGTGCACAGGGCTCGTAGAAAGACCGCAAGCCTTGGATGTAGTCAAGTCATGGCAATGCCCGTGTATGGCGTCTGCGTCTCCGACCAACGCCCGGCATGCGAGTCCAACTCCATAGTCCGAGGCTCCATCCGCCATCCGAGTCGACCGTGCGACCTCCTCAAACGTGGTCCGGACGTGTTATAACAACCGGTCTTTGGGCCGCTGCTGGTGGGGTGGAGATCTCTCGTCAAACCACTGGAGATGATTTGAATCTTGAAGCTTAAGAGACTGTTGCTTGATTAAGGTTGGTAGTCCGTTCCAATTGGCTGCTTGAGCATGGCAACACCATATTCCAGTTAGTCTGGCAGTTGCGCTACCAGCCACAATTTCCAGAGCCACGCCACCTGTGGCACGAGCTCTGACCTCAAGTTAGTGCTAACTTCCAACCTTATCCAGCTGCGCCTATCGATTGAAAGATACAAGGCCAGCCCAGGTCATCGAAAGCAATTCCATCCCTCCCAAAGAACTTCACCATCGACAAGAACCTGGCAGCCATCGCGAGATTGCGGACAGTCTGCGCTACCTGTGGAACCATTGAAGGCGAGCCGTAGTTTGATGAGGCTCGAACGCCTGGGCTGACAGAACTGATGTGGACGCGTTGAATCATCACTCATTTGGTAAGCTGTACCGGCAGCCAAAGGGTCCAGAAGTGGCTACTCAATCAAGTCTACATTCCAAGCCAGACTTCAATGCCAGTAGCTTATTCCACTGTTTTTTTCCTGGAGTAAGTGGAATAATTAAGACGGTTTATTCCTGCGGTCGCTTGTAGCTTGTGGTCGAAGCTAGCTCCATTACCCTTCCTGTATCTTGTCCCCCCAAAGCATCCAGACCAGCATTTGCCAAGATGAAGTTCTTCATCGACGACTTGCCGGTGCTCTTCCCGTACCCACGGATATACCCGGAGCAATATGCCTACATGTGTGCCCTGAAGCAAACCCTGGACAACGGCGGTGGCAAAGGTGTTCTGGAGATGCCTTCGGGCACAGGAAAAACCGTGTCACTGCTGTCTCTTATTGTTGCCTATCAGCAGCATCAGCCGGAACCGAGGAAGCTGATCTACTGCTCGCGTACCATGTCCGAGATCGAGAAGGCCTTGGTAGAGTTGCAATCCCTGATGAAGTACCGCGCTGAAGAGTTGGGCCACGTCGAGGAGTTCCGAGGTCTTGGCCTGACAAGTCGAAAGAACCTGTGTCTCCATCCATCCGTCAAGCGCGAGAAGAGCGGCACCGTGGTGGATGCCAAGTGCCGGAGCTTGACGGCCGGTTTCGTCAAAGAAAAGAAGGAGAAGGGCGAAAACGTGGACCTCTGCATCTACCACGATAACTTGGACCTTCTCGAGCCGCACGACTTGATCCCCAACGGTGTCTGGACTCTCGAAGACCTCCTCGTGTACGGAGAACAGCACAAGCAATGCCCGTACTTCACCGCGAGGCGAATGATGCAATACTGCAATGTCATCATCTATTCCTATCACTATCTACTCGACCCCAAGATCGCGGAGAGGGTATCCAAGGAATTCTCCAAGGATTGCATCATCGTCTTCGACGAGGCTCACAATATCGACAACGTCTGCATAGAATCTCTCAGCACCGACATAACAGACGACTCTCTGAAGAAGGCCACAAGGGGTGCGCAGAACCTGGAACGTAAAATCAACGAGATGAAGGAAACAGATCGAGAACAGCTAGAGAACGAGTACCAGAAACTAGTGGAGGGTTTGAGGGATCAAGACGAAGCTCGGCAAGAGCAAACCTTCATGGCAAACCCCGTGCTGCCGGACGATCTCCTGACAGAAGCAGTCCCGGGTAACATACGCCGTGCTGAGCACTTCGTGGCTTTCTTGAAACGATTCATCGAGTACCTCAAGACGCGAATGAAGGTGCGACAGGTCATCTCAGAGACGCCCCCGGCTTTCCTGAGCCACCTGAAAGAACACACGTTCATAGAGAAGAAGCCGCTGCGCTTCTGTGCAGAACGTCTGACATCGCTCGTACGGACGTTGGAGCTCACCAACATTGAGGATTATCAGCCCTTACAAGAGGTGGCCACGTTCGCGACCCTAGTCGCTACGTACGAGAAAGGTTTCTTACTGATCCTGGAGCCTTTTGAATCAGACACAGCTGAGGTCCCGAACCCGGTACTGCATTTTACCTGTCTCGATGCTGCAATCGCCATCAAGCCCGTGTTGGATCGATTCAGCGCCATCATCATCACTTCGGGAACCCTTTCCCCACTGGAAATGTACCCCAAAATGCTTGGCTTCGAAGCCAAAGTCCAGCAGTCGTATACCATGACGTTGGCGAGAAGGTCCTTCTTGCCCATGATTGTGACCCGTGGAAGCGACCAAGCTCCTGTGTCTACTGGCTTCCAGGTTCGCAATGAACCCAGCGTGGTTCGAAACTACGGCAACCTCCTTACCGAGTTTGCCAAGGCCACTCCCGACGGCATGGTCGTCTTCTTTCCATCCTACTTGTACATGGAGTCTATCATCAGTATGTGGCAAGGAATGGGCATATTGGACCAGGTGTGGAAGTACAAGCTCATTTTGGTCGAGACTCCCGACGCCCAGGAGACATCGTTGGCGCTGGAGACCTACAGAACGGCTTGCTGCAACGGCCGAGGCGCGGTTCTACTTTGTGTCGCTCGTGGAAAGGTCTCAGAGGGTATCGATTTCGATCACCAATACGGCAGAACCGTGCTGTGCATAGGCGTCCCATTCCAGGTTAGTACACATACATCCACGGTTTTCTTTTCCCCCATATATACGCTTGCGTTGCTAACTAACTCATTGTAGTACACCGAGTCGCGCATCCTCAAAGCGCGCCTCGAGTTCATGCGCGAGGTCTACAAGATCCGCGAGAACGACTTCCTGTCCTTCGACGCGATGCGGCACGCGGCGCAGTGCCTGGGCCGCGTGCTCCGCGGCAAGGACGACTACGGCATCATGGTGCTGGCGGACCGGCGGTTCCAGAAGAAGCGGACGCAGCTGCCCATGTGGATCAACGGGGCGATGCAGGAGGTCGATGGCAACCTGAGCACCGACATGGCCGTCATCGCGGCCAAGCGCTTCCTGCGCGAGATGGCCCAGCCCTTCAAGGCCAAAGACCAGGACGGCGTCAGCGTTTGGAGCCTCGACGACCTCCGTGCCCACCAGGCCCGGGAGGACGAGGAAAACATCCGTAGGCTCCGCGAGGAGGCCAAGACGGGCGAGGCTTATCGCAAGATGATGGCCGAGCAGGCGGCGCGGGACGACTACGATATTGATGAGGACGAGGAGGCGGAGATGATGGAGATTGACGGCATGTAGATAGATTCCCAATGAAGCAGACAAAAATTGTTTCGCTGATTAATTAATTTATCTTACTTTGAGCCTCAGTAGAGGAGAAGGATGGGGGCAATTATTTTGCCATGATGACGACGATAAGGAGTAGAGCACCGATATATGTGTTTCAAAGACGACCACCCACACACATACAACTACTACTGGAGAAAATCAACCCAACCAAGATTACCTTCGGCGCCGAACGCTGATGCAGAAAGCCAAGCTCAAAAAAGTCGAAAAAAAAAGATATGAGGATAATAAAAAAGGGGGTCGGAAAACGCAGGAAACCCAAGTAGTTGTTGGGGTACCAGCATCGCTCCTTTGCTGCCCTCTCACTCGCTCGCGACCTGTTGCTCCCATCCTCTCCTTCTCTGTTTGCCTGCCTGCCTCTCGTGCTCATCGCTGCTGCCACACGGCACGTAAAACCCCTTTCATGGCCTCTCACGTTGGCCGAATAACGGTACGCGAAGATAAGCAGCCGGCCACAACTTTGCTCTAGGGCCCGTAGCCAGACGAGTCAAGTTTGTCGTCACCACCCAATACTCTGTATCATGGTATTAGTCCAAATGCCCGGGGAATGTCAAATCTTCAGAAGGAGCAACGTACGAATACTGCTTAACGAGGTAGCCTTCTCCGCCCTGTTCCATGTCGATGTTATAGACGTAGAACCCGCCGTCGTTTGTCACCACCATGACCTGCGGGCTAGTGCTGCTCATGGCCACAACGCTCCTAAGTTGCTGCCCCGGAGCGCCGCCTCCTGGCTTCGACGCGGCGATGGACGACTTGGGCAGCTTGATGTAGGCGAAGTCGCGCATCGGCTCCCACATCTCCGTCACGGTCTGCGGCAGATAGTTGCCTACCACCCCGGCGACGCTGCGGCCCATAATCTGTGAGGAGCGCCGAAGTATGCTGCTGAACGACCCGCTCTGCCTTCTATGGCTATTACTGGTATTCGTTGCTGGAGCTGGCTGTCTCGCCTCCGCGGCGTCGCTCGGGGGAGAACCGGTCGTGCTGCTGGGAGAGTCGTTACCACTGTCGTAGCTACGACTCCTTGACCAGCGATCTGCACGAGGGGATCCGGTGGCGGCCGCAGCATCAGAGGCCATGATGCTATTCTGGTTCTGTGGGGGCTGTTGCAGACGGAAGATGTGGACCGTGTCGGTGGTAGAAGATACGCAGAGCAGGGAGCTGGCCATATTGAAGGACATGCTGTATATAGTGCTTGGGTAGGTACCGCGGCGGAACTGGAAGAGCTTATGCCCCTTGGGCACCGAGAATACCCTGATGATGGTGCCAGTCTCGCTGGCCGTGGCCAACAGGGTTCCGTCGCTATTCATCTCGATGAACGAGAGCGGGGATCGATGGGCCTCGATGACGTTGACGGCCTTCAGGGTGAGGGTATCGTAGATGAGGACATCGCCGGTGGTGACGGGGGCATATAGCGAGGCGGGAGGCGCATGCGCGGGGCGTTTGTCGGGACCGTCTTCGCGAGGCTTCGGCAGGGGGTAGGCCAGGTAGCAGTTCTCCGAAGAGGGAGAGAGGGCGACGATCTTGTTGGGGTTGGGAGAGGTTGCAATGTTGGTCAACAGCGACATGTTGGAAATGTCGTAGAGATATATCTCGTCCTCCAGCACCACCGACAGTCGCTTGCGGTTCAGGCGGACGGCAAGGACGGCCGACGGGAATGTCAGCTCGCAGATTATGGAAGCCCTCTTGGTGTTTTGTATTATCAGGTGGCGCGGAGACAGGATGATGGCGACGAGGGAGGTGGAGAAGAGCATCTCGATGATGGTGATGTCGCCATCGTCGCTGCTGAAGATCTTGTTGAAAGGGTCGGTGTGGAAGATGCGGAAACCCTTCGAGGTACCGACAGCGAGACAGCTGTCGTCCTGGTTAAAGGTGACGAAGTTGAGGGCTGTGTCAGGCATGTTGAGAGATACAGACTATTGTGACCAGTGGGAAAGACGGAGGAGTGGACGACGGTAAGCGGCCAAGGGTCCCAGGAAGCTGCTGGATACCGAGGTCCGGGTCGTACGCGAGGAAAGGCTATATGGATTAGAGCTTTGGTCAAGGATCAGATGAGATATAGCTGGCGCCTAAGAGAGGGCGGTTTGGTGCAGCAATAGGCAGAAGAAGAACAACTGGAGCGTCAAGTATTATTCGGGTGGTCAATTCGTTGTAGATTGGTCGTCTTTCCCAGCCCAGCTAGCTCAGCAACCAGGAAATTGGGAACGCATCTGCTCTGCCCGGGAAAGCATACGACGAGCCTAGGAAATATCTGGAGGAGTCACAAAGAAGTGTTCTGTTCTATTTATTGGCAAGGGGCGGGTCAAGAACTTCAAAGGCGGAGAGGTTGGTGGTTGGTAGGACTGGCAGACTGGATCGGTTTTCGACGATTCGATGCTCAGGTGCAGGCGAGCGAGGCAGAGAGAGGCCGCGGCGCGCGGGCAGGCAGTGGGCGAGGTGGGGAAGCTAAGCAAGCTTTCCCGATCAGAAGCAGAAGCTCCCCCCGAGAGCTATCAATTTGCAGGCTTTCGCTAGGCGCTCCTAGGCCCAAAAACCCACCGTGACTGGCCCAAAGCACAGCTCGTGAGCAGTTGCGTCAGAGGGTTACAGGGGGGTTGCCTACCTGCAAGAGGGGTTGCACGACTTGGGGTCCAGTCTTTGTTTCAATTCCCCAAGTCAGACGCCTCAAAAGCCTCAACTCTCACACTTGGAGCGCTCTAACCGTCCGCGCCAATCATCAAATGGCAGCTATCCCATCTCATACCAGGCCCCTCCCCCACCGCCGGCTAGTAGGGGAATGCTAGGAAAAGACTATCTCTTAATCAGCTCAAGCTTCGTACATTCACGTTCTTTGATTTTTTCACTCGAACATACAAGGCCTATTCTGTGTCCTCTTCATCGTGTCGTGACGATAGCCAGTCCATCATTTGCGAATACTGTTGCACCCTGTTTCGCTTGCGCGCATCGCGCTTTGCCTTCTTGTCCTTGTCGAACTCCTCCATGGATATTATCCATTTCCAAGCGTCTTCGTTGGATAATATCTTGTTCTTGACCGCCTGTCTTACAGTCCTTTCCCATAAGCCATTGGCTGGTTCTTGTTCGCGTGAACGGATGGCGTCTCCATCGACATCCGGAGGTTGATGGCGAAAGATGCTTCGCAGGGCGCCGGCTGCATTGCAGGCATGCACGAAGCGGTGCATATAGAAGCCCAGCAAGAGTAGATCGCGATTCGGTAGAGGATACTTGTCGGGGTCCGTTGTCTCCAGTAAGTAGACATCGCCATTGCGGAGAGTGGGATGATCACCGATCTCTTCTTCTTCTCCTTCTTCTCCTCCTCCTTCTTCTTGCTGTGATCTATCGTAGTAAATAGAACTGGAATTGGCGGGGTCTTGGGTTGTGTTGAGGTAGAGGAACTGTACCTTCATCCTTCTCCCATCGTCTTCTTCATCCGCTTCCAGTGGCAGAGGGCGGATTACCAGCTCAAATCGATCCCACCCCTTATGAACATGCACGTTCAATGGAACAATGTTTTCGTTGGTTCTTTCAGGGTTGGATAGGATCCGGTCGATTCTTATGGTCATATTCTCGGGGAATATATTCTCGATCCCCCTTTGAAACATCAGCAGGCGTTGGGATTGCCCCGTAACGCTGTATGGGACAATATGTGCACCCTGGGTCTCCCGCGGATGGCCATCTAATTCAGGTACATCTTCCTGCGCATTTCTCCTGGTCCAGCACCCTATGACGTCCACGAGCTCCTGTATGAAAGGCTGGTTTGCTTTAATGAAGTCTCGTTCTCCTGATTCGTACTGGTCGAACAAGCCGGGCCTCCAGGAGGTGTAGTCGGGTTTGACATCGGGGCAGACGGCGAGAGCGATCATCAATCGTATATCTCTTTCAAGACTTGCCTTTTCTGGTGCTGTACCGCTTTGTGAACGGACCGACTCTTCCAATCTCCGTTTGAGATGCTCAGCAAACTTGAAACGGTCCTGATATTCTTGAGGCGCATCTCTTTGAGGCGCCTGTTCATCTGGGGCAGGTTGGTTGCCGACATATCTTGAAGTGATCGCTGGGCTCTCCATTAAGAATTTCTATTGTTTAAGAATTATTTACGTATTATTCTCGATTTTTCTTCTATAAATCTCGGAAAATAATTCTCGTTATTTTTTTATTTCGAATAGCGCGAGAGAGAGGTCGTGTTAAATAATACCGTTAATAATATTATTACTTTAGGTGCCGACAGTATAGCTGGTTCCCGGCAGGCTGGCAGGATACAGGTACAGTATACTCGGAGCTTGGACCATGAGTTCTAGTATTGCTTCAACTAATTGTTTCCGTCTTAGGTAGTAGGCTAGTATCTTGTCAGTCGGTAGAGATTTTTTGCATTCCCGTTATCAAGCTCCTCTGACTCAACTATTCTTCGCGTGGCTACCCCGCCATTCAGTGAAAATCCTCCCTAAGCTAGATCTGCCGTGTTATGCTGCATAAAGAGCTGGTTGGAGCAGATTTAACGCCGGTCCCACCACCGACTGATCAGATCGGACTGCTACTCTAAGTGAAGAGTACTTCGGCCAAGTACATAGACATCCGGCCATCCAGCAAGGGGTGTGGCAATGCCGAAAAAGTCAGCAGCACCGGGCTCGGCCCCGGCGCCGGGCCGTTCAACCAAGGAACTCGCCCAGGATGACTTGGTCATGTCGGTATGTCAAGTCAAGCCGCGCCGCAATACATGGAGCCATCGGTTTCCGCATTTCTGTCTGACCTTGATGCTCTCTAGACCAACAGCAGTAGCATCGTCTCCAAAAGAAGTGTCGAGCGCATATACTATCCCGACGAGCCCCATTTCTTCCGTTTCTTCGTCAAGAAGTTCCAGAGGCGCTCTCCTCTGGTCAACCGTGGATACCACTTCCGGCTGCACGTCATCGATGTCTCCGTCCGCAATTTTCTCAGGCGCCCGTCCAGCAAAAAGAAGGTCATCGTGAATCTGGGAGCCGGAAGGTAAGCCCTGCTTCCTTTACCCCCTTTCTTTACTTTTGTTGCTAATGGCCATCCGCTCGTCAGCGACGTACTACCCTGGCAGTGCATGACACGCTACCCTGAAGTTTGCCATGGGGCCAAGTTTGTCGACATAGATTTCCCTGATCTCATCTCCAAGAAGCGTAGAATTGTCCAGGAGACGCCGGAGCTGCACTCGGTTTTGACGGGACTCGAGTATGGCGACGACCAGTCCGACTTGCAGCTGACAAGTAACGAGTATGTGCAGATCGGTTGTGACTTACGCCAGCTGAGCCGCCTGGAAGATGCCCTGTCCAAGGTGGTCAGCATCCAGGAATGCGAGTTCATATTCATCGCCGAGGTCTCGATTACCTACATGGAGACGGAAGCCGCCGATTCGGTGATTCAATGGGCAAGCACTCTGGGCCATGGTCAGTTTGGACCCCCTACCTCCCCTGGCGCCACCGTTGATTCTCAGGAGACTGACTCTGTTTGCAGCCGAGTTCTGCTTGCTCGAACAGATCTTACCCGATGGGCCAGACCACCCCTTTGCTGACATGATGGTCCGCCATTTCAATAAGATGAGAGCGCCCATCAAGTCGGTCAACAAGTACCCGACTCTCCGAGCACAGCAGGAACGCTTCAACCGCTTAGGATGGGTGCACGCCGACGCGCAGTCCCTCTGGGGTGCTTGGTCGTCCGAGAAGTATCTGACCCCGGAGGAGCGGCTGAAGATCGACAAGATCGAGCCGTTTGACGAGTGGGAAGAGTTTGCCATCTTCGTCAGCCACTACTGCATCGTCTCTGCCCATACCAGACCAGACGTGCTGCCGCCATGCCGGGATCTCACGGCGGAAGGCCAACAGGGCAGCATGATCCCGTCTTTCAAAGTCAGTACCGCATTCACTGAGTGCGGTAAAGCATGCCAGCGACGGTTTGGGGCCCCGATGAAGATGCAGGATCAGTCCGGGCACGAGTTCTTGGGTAACGCATGTGGGCTTGGTAACGTCACCCGCTTAAGCTCGATCGACCTGTTCACTTCGCACCCGCAAGATGCCGATATTGATGTACTATCGGTTGGTCCGTCGAGTAGAATGTGCCATAGTTTGGTGGATCTGGGGACACATGGCCAACTCCTGACTGGTGGAAGGGCTTCTCCATCAAGTGCGTTCCGCGACTGTTGGAAATTTGACATGACTACACGTTCGTGGCACAAGGCGGCGGACCTATCGCAGCCATTGTTTAGACACTCGGCTACACGCCTCGGCCGGTCGAGTCTGGCGCTGGTAGTTGGCGGGAAGACGGATTTAACTACTGTTTTCAAGAGCTGTTTGCTCTATCAACCCGATGCTGGCTGGACAGAGTGCACCGTTTCTGGGGCAGACTATGTACCTGTCTTCGGGGCCGTCCTGGTTTCCTACCCGAACCCAATCTCTCCTGGTTCCGAAAGCGGCGAGCCCGCGACAGGATACCATGGGTTGCTCATAGGTGGTCTTCTGGAAGATGGCACGCTAGCAGAGCAAGCCCTGTACTGGCGCCTGAATCTCAGGGGCACCGATAAGCCAGAGTTACGCTTCGAAGCCGTGTCGACTACTGATGATTGTGGGCGTACTCAGCCCAATGCCAAATGGGCCGCCGAGTCTACGTTATATCGCTTTGGTGCCAGTGCGGTGATGGGCGATGACGGAAATCTGCTAGTTATCGGGGGAATTATCAAAGATCGGGTGATCCCTAGAGACGAAGAGCTACTGCTCATAAGCACCAGCAACTCTCAAATTCGGATATCGGCAGCAGCTCCGATCATCCAGCCCGGGGCCACATCGCAGACCGATATACCTCGGCCTGCGTTGCTTGGAATATCGGTCTGCACCAGCGCCGCTGGAGATCTGGTTGTGATGAGTGGTGGTGCCACTTGCTACTCGTTCGGGACATACTGGAACTCGGGGACGTACAGCTTACGTTACAACCTGCCTGGAGCTCCAACGCCATCTCAAGATCCAGCTCCCGTTCCGTGGAGGTTCCAGAAGAGCGTGGAGTTTATAGAGAACGCGACTGTACAATAATCCCCACCTGACTTGATCAATATTCCGCGAGTGTAACTCGAGTCCCGAGCGTAAGTAGTTCTACCTCGGGAGTTTGACGAGCGAGCTGCTGTTGGCATGAACGTCGTCATTCGGGTCGATTTAGGGAGGGAAAAAACATACATACAAGAGCTCACGCTGTTCAAAATAAAACAAGGGAAATACCCCAGAAACTTTGTATTATGTTTAAACCACTTATAAGCTGGGCTGAGGAACACGACAGCCTACGATTCAGTATTCTCGATTGGCCAGTAATCCCGCTCTTCAACGTAGACCCGTAATCTTGTTGCACAGAAGGGTCACTAGATACGGACCAATATTGTATATGTTTATTGAATAGATACAGGGTGATGGCGAAGAGAGACGGTCCCATTCATGTCAACAAGGTATCAGACTAAAGTCGCACTACCGCTATCGGGATCTCCCCCATCCAACGCAGGCCAAACCTTCGCATCAGGCAAGGGTGTTGCGCGTCACTAAACGGACCCATTGGCCTCCTTGGATGCCGGCGGCATTGCTACTATTCCGGATTTAGACCCCCCGGCAGCGCTCGCCATCTTCTCGTCCGAGCTGCGGAGACTACTGCTATTACCGCCCTCCTCGCCGCCCCGCTGGCTCTCGACGTCGTCGCCACCGATCCCAGGTGGCTGCACCCCGTGCAACGTCTCCTGCCCCGCGTGGCTGTAGCCAGGGACCACGGCGGGGATGAGGGTGCGGCGGTCGGGCGCGACGTAGTTGAGGGCGCAGTACATGGCGATGGACGCGAAAAACCCATACAGCCAGTTAACAGCAAACAAATTCGCTATCCCCGCCCCGACGCGGACATTCTGGGGCCTGACCTTGTTAGCGATGCCCGGCAAGAGGGGCGCAATCACAACCAAGCTCGTGACCGCGGCGCGCCAGTTGCAGGAGCCGTAGATCCCCCTAGGATCATACAGGGCCGGCACGTCGTAGCGCTTGCGCTTGATGAGCCAGTAATCGGCGAACAGGATCCCCGCCACGGGCCCCATGAAGGACGCGGCGCTGGACATGAAACTCAGGAACGTGGCCGCGGACGAGACGATGATCCAGGGACAGAGGGCCCAGCCCCCTACCACCGAAGCGAAGACGACGCCGCGGCGGATGTTGATGTAGCGCGGGCAGAGCGTGGTGATGTCGTTGGCGAAGCTGATGGAGTTGGCCGAGACGTTGACGCTGATCTGGGCCAGCAGCCAGATGCCGGCGGCGAAGAAGGCCGCCGCGCGGCCGCCGGGCGTCGACTGCCACTGCGCGATGATCTCGAGGGGGCTCCAGTAGGTCTGCCCGTACAGGTGCCGCGAGGCGCTGGCCGAGATGACGCCGAAGACGCCGCAGATGGTCTTGAAGAGGGGGATCACGGGCAGCTGCCACAGCTGCGCGCCGCGCGACTTGCTGAAGCGGGAGAAGTCGGGGATGTTGACGGCGAGGGTCGAGTAGCCGCCGGTAACGCTGGTCTGACCGCATAGGTCTCTGTTAGCTTAGGAAGCAAAAACAATAATTCCATTGTGGCTATTGTGTTGGCCCAAAGGGGTGCTGTAGGAAGCAGCTGTGATAGAAGGGTGGGGGACCACCATTGTGCACAGGGGGAGGAGGGGGAGGAAGGTAAGGTAATAATTCCCAATAGCTGCTCTTTTACCTAACGGTGGTCGAGTGGTAGTGATTACGCTGGACTGTGCTGGTGGTAAGCCTTTCCGACCGCCTCGTACTCGGAGACACCCTGCCATAGCATCCTCGTTCGATCCTACCACCCAGCAGATGTTGTCGCAATCACCTCGAGCCACTTCGGGACGGATGCAATAACATACTGGGAGCTTGACCACCCATATCTCTTTCTTTTTTTTCCTTTTTTGCTCTATTCTTTTTGGACACATTTGCCTTCCAGGACGAAATAGAGGAAGGGACACTGCCAGGAAGCTAAAGACGGAAATCGTGCCAAAGAGCAGAACTTACCAAGTTAGAAAGCCAAAGCCACGCCCGCTTGGACCCCGACACCGTCGCCGGCGCATAGAAGAACTCGCCCTGCCCACCAGCCCGAACCGTAATCCAGACAACCATAGCGACAGCCATAGGCGGGACAAGGACCGTCTTGACCCAAAACATGCGCTGGAGCTTATGGGTGGGGATGAGCAGCAGCGGGAACTGAATACACCAATAAACAAAGTAACTCAGCAGCCCCTGGCTCGTCGTCCCCGCCGACTTCGGGAGATGGTTGGGGAACCGGGCGTAGCTCGGCCATATCGCCGTCAGGATGGCCGTGACGCAGGCGCCGCCGTTGGCGCTCTGGACGCCGAACCAGAAGAGGGCCAGGACGCCGCGGGCGACGACGCAAAAATAGGCGAGGCGGTAGCCGTAGGCGGCGCGGATGGCAATGGGGAAGGGGATGTGCAGCTCGGAGCCGACGGCGCCGTTGAGCACCGTCGGCACGGCGTTGCAGAGGCCCGCCGCCAGGACGATGAGGATGGCGTCCGTGGCCGACAGGCCCGTCGTCATGATGGCGCTCGCCTGCATCCAGGTCGAGATGGTGATGAGGTCGCTGAACCAGTACGTGATGAAGGCCCATTTGGTCCATCTGTATGTAGTTACACAGTATCTGTCAGTATCATGGACGGACAGATCACATAGAATGAGAAGGGATAATTACGTTCGTTTCTCCTCCGGCACAGGATCTTGATCTGTCCGTCGCACAGCGTCAGTCGCCTCGCTTTCCAGAAGTAACAACCAGGATACCGGGACCGTATGCCTCACCAGCATTTGTCCACACATCGGGCGGCGCAATGCTGCTGGACTGCTTCGGCAGCCTCCAGCTGCTTGGCTGTGTAACCCTGAGGTAGACCTTCTCCCGGATGGCACCACCGCGCCTTCTTATTTGCTGTTGGAAGTCCATGGTATTCTTCCCTTCATTCATTTAACCGGACGTATAAGTCTGAAAAGAAGCAAACGAAATAGTTGATTTCTCTGCCATCTATTATCTGACGGGCAAGAGCATAAAGTAAAAGAGTCCACCCAGTCGGGCAGCCTATTGGGGAGGGGGGACTACATTCTTCAAGCCGAGTCGTCGACGGAACGCCTATCCCTACCAGCAGCGGCACTTGCGAGCGAGCGTCCAATCGCCCGGGTCGCGACATGATTCCTATCCGGAATATCTCCAATGCTAGAGCTTATCCCACACCCCATGTTCTGTGTTACCTATCTGGCAGATATGCCAAGACCAGACATACATGCCTGCATACGGAGTAGACATCATAGATAAGAGGGGGACAAGGGTCCGTTAGTGGTCGGGACGAGCCGATCAACTCGTTACGTCTGGGGCGATCGGCGGAGCCTGTCCCCCTGTGCTGATAAAGCTGCATGTTAAAACTGACTGTGTAGCATTGCAGTGTTGGTGGGTGTAATCATACCTCGAGTGACCATTCGTAACACAATAGCCAGGTAACCCTTGTTCATGATGCTTCAATCCTGCACCTTTACTTGATCATGTCTGACCAGCTATTAGTATTCTTACATAGGCTGCGAGCACCTAAAAGGTAACGTCAGTCATACGTATACCTTGTTACATTGGTGTTATTTGGGGATGTTGCGCAATGAATTTCAAGTCAGACAGTCGATGGCTCAAAGATCACGGCCAGCGACGTCAAGTCTATGTAAATCAGTGGTATCACGAAACACATAATCAAATCAGCAAAAATCGTGGGTCGAACCAAAAAGAAATATGCATTACTTCCACAATAATGCTGTCCCAAACACCAGTCTATCTAGCCTCGACAAAGGGATCTCGAGGACGCGTTATACACAAATGCTACAATACAAGAAAGACTGTAGGGAAACAGCTATGCAACAAATGACCTCCAATTGACGTTCCCTTTCGTTTCACACGCTTTACTCGCCCTTGAGCTTGTCTTGCGTGACGGTGAAGGCCATGTCAAGGAGGTCGGCCTCCTCCTTCTGGTGCACCGACTTGAGACCGGTGGCAACCGAAGCCGAGGGGTTGCGGCCGGCGTACATGACGTGCTTGCGGTCGTGGTGCTGCGTGTTGTTGAGCAGCGTCTCGATACGCGGCTGCACGAAGCTCCAGGCACCGGCGTTCAGGGGCTCCTCCTGGCACCACACAATCGTCTTGGCGTTGGGGTACATGTCGAGGTTCTCCTTCAGTTGTTGCCAAGGGAAGGGGTTGAGCTGCTCGATACGGGTGAAGGCCACGTTGTCGATCTTGTTCTCCTGGCGGTACTTGGACAGAGTAGCCCAGACCTGGCCAGAGCAGAGAACGACGCGCTCAATCTCCTCGGGAGCCTTGATGGCGCCAGTCTGGTGCTCAGGGTCGGGGATGATCCACTGGAACTGAGCATCGGGGCCGGTGAAGTCCTCAATGCTCGAGCGGGCCAGAGGGTGTCGCAGCAGAGACTTGGAGAAGAAGATGACCAAAGCTAATACACGTGTTAGTCTGAAATTTCATTGATTCGTATACGGGTGAAATAAACTTACGCTTGCGGAACTGCCTGTGCATTTGCCTGCGCAGGACGTGGAACAGGTTGGCCGGGGTGGTCATGTAGGCAATCTGCATGTTGCAGTCCTGGTGCTGGCGCTGGATCTTCTCGGCGTCGGGGTAGATGCGAGGATCCTCGTTGGACAGCTGCAGGTATCGCTCCAGACGACCGGAAGAGTGCTCGGGTCCCTGGCCATCGTAACCGTGAGGCAGAGACATGACGAGACCAGTTCGCTGCATCCACTTCACCTCACCGGAGGCAAGGAACTGATCGATGATGCACTGAGCGTTGTTGGCAAAGTCACCGAACTGGGCCTCCCACATGACGAGAGCGTTAGGGGAAGACAGAGAGTAACCGTACTCGAAGCCAAGAGCACCGAACTCACTCAGGGACGAGTTGGAGATGACAAACTTGCCCTGGTCCTTGCTGATGTGCTGCAGGGGGGTGTAGGTATCCTCGCTCTCCTGGTCGTGGAGCACAGCGTGACGCTGCGAGAAGGTACCACGCTCAACATCCTGACCGGAGATACGGACGTGGTGGCCTTCAGTCACCAGCGAACCGAAAGCAAGAGCCTCGGCTGTGGACCAGTCAATGTTCTTACCCTCAGTCACCGACTTGGAGCGGTTCTGCAGGATACGCTTCAGGTTCTTGTGAATGTGGAAGCCCTCGGGCGCAGAGCCCAGTTCTCCACCAATGTGCTCCAGTGTCCTCTGGTCCACACCAGTAGGCATGTGAGGGAGGATCTCGGTGGCCAGCTCCTTGGGGGACTTGAAGCCGTTCCATGCGGAAGTGGTCCACTCCTTGGAGGTGGGCTGGTACTCCTTGGACTTGGCAAAGCTCTCCTCGAGCATGCCCCAGACCCACTGCTTGTGCTCCTCGACGTCCTCCTTGGTGAAAGAGCCGTCCTTGAGCAGCTTCTCGACGTAGAGGTTGATCTGGGGGCTCTTCTCGCTAATGCGCTTGTACATGAGGGGCTGAGTGAAAGAGGGCTGGTCAGTCTCGTTGTGACCGTGCTTTCGGTAGCAGACCATGTCGATAACGACATCGGACTGGAACTCGGCACGCCAGTCGGCAGCCAACTGGCAGACAAAGTTCACAGCCTCGACATCATCGGCGTTGACGTGGAAGACGGGGGCGTCGATGGCCTTGGCGATATCCGTGCAGTACGAGGTGGATCGGGCGAATCGAGGATCGGTAGTGAAACCAATCTGGTTGTTGACGACCAGGTGAATGGTACCACCGGTAGAGAAGGCGGGGAGAGAGTGGAAACCGAGACATTCGTAGACAATACCCTGGGCGGCGAAGGCAGCATCACCGTGCAGCAGGACACCCATGGCGGTTCGGTGCGTCGCCTCGTCGTTGTTGTAGTGCTGGATAGCTCGGGTCTTTCCAAGGACGACGGGGTCCTCGGCCTCCAAGTGGGAGGGGTTGGCAACGAGAGAAAGCTGGACACGCTTGCCCGAGGGAGTAGGACGCTCGAAGTTCATACCGAGATGGTACTTCACATCGCCGGAACCTTCGTCCTCGCCACCAGCACTGCCGGCGAACTCGCTGAAGATAGACTCGTTGGGCTTGCGGACGACGTTGCTGAGAACGTTAAGACGACCACGATGGGGCATACCAATGACAATGTCCTTAACACCGTAGTCAACACTGCGGTCGATCAGGGCCTTCATACCGGGGACCAGGGTTTCACAGCCTTCCAGACCGAATCGCTTGTCGTTGGGGTACTTGGTAGCCAGGAAAGACTCGAAGCTGGAACTCCAGATGAGACGGTCGAGAACACGGCGCTTCTCGTCGATGGAGTACTTGAAGGGCTGGGGAACCTCGACACGCTCTCGGAGCCAGTCGCACTTCTCTCGGTCCGGGATGTGGATGAACTCGACACCGTAGGAACCGCAGTAGATCTTTTCACATGCGGCGATGATCTCGCGGAGGGTCATCTTGTCGCGGCCATCGCGCTTGAATCTAGGCAGGATACCGGGGCCAAGACTGTACTCAGCATCCAGGTCCTTTTCGGAGAATTGGTAGTGTTCGAGCTGTAGCTCTCTGGGCTTGACGTTGGTGAAGCCCTTGGACTCATTGCGGATGCCGAGGGGATCGATGTTGGCCTTGTGGTGGCCGCGGGCCTGGTATGCGCGCACCAGCAATTGCACCTTCAAGTGGTTGGTGACATCTGAACCCTGTCCCTGACCGATGGTGCCGACGACACCGCCCGTGGCGCCAGCAGCACCGGGGACCAGGTTGGGAGGGGGCGTGAAGGCCTGGGAGATGGGCATGTCGCCGCTCTCCATGTTCTTGAAGTATACCTGCCACGAGACGTGGACGCTCTGGGGGTCTTCCTTCCATTGCATGTACATCTCATCGATATAGTTGGCGGTGCTGCCGGAGAGGAAGTTGTCGCTCGGGTCCGGACTCGAGGCCTGGGCTGAGGCATATCGGCGCTGGGCGGAAGCCGTCGACAGGGCGAGGGGGCGGCGAGCCGAGGCGAGAGAATAACTTCTCGAGCTCTGAGCAGCGCATCGTGTGGACTGGCTGCTAGCTCGCAGGAGCTGGCAGCCAGATCGGCGAATGGAACTGCTGAGCATGGCACCAGGCTATGCTTGCAACAAGCTGTGACGAGCTATTTAGGTGGAGGGAATTAATGGCGGAAGGATGCTGGCCTCATGAAAAGCAGCAAACCAGAGAGGGCGGGATTATGATATTGCAAAAATACTCCGTACCTGCAAGCTCCAACCCTCCTTTTCTCGAAAGAAATGGGATTGAAACGAGGAAAGAGAAATGAGCGGCGGAGTAAGTCTCGTAGGAATTGGTGACGTTGAAGTCTTTAGGAAGAGAGAAGGCCTAAAAGAATCGTGGAACAAGTCATGGGAAACAAGTAGCTGCAGAAAAAGTCGCGACTACCCTGTCACAGGGCCCGAACAGCCATCCACCCCCTGCAAAACTCCATGCTGGCCTCCCTTCTTTAGCTTCTGCTTTCTCCTCTCTCATACTTACCGCACCTATGAGCAGTGCATCTCTCTACACAGGCAATAACCCTTCTTGCTGCATCAAAAGATGTCCATAAGCCCTTTCATTCTCTGTCTGCACACGCACATATATATCTACCTACTAGGCACTCGCATGCGCATGCAATATTACCTTTGCCTGACAAAAGTGTCTTGCATCCCACTGTTGCTGCCATAGATCATAGAAGATATCCATGCATGTACGTATGTACCTACCTGTCTCTCCTACAAACTCCCGTGCCCGTCTTTCTTTGCCCCCCATTCACCCGACCAATAAGGCCATAGCCAATAGCCCTACATAGAGAGTTTTTGAAGGCACTCCGCGTATTGCCGGGCCACGAACCGCCTCGGTTATGCAATTATGTAATTATTATCGTAACTACCGTGGATAGGGGAGCGACCAGGGGAAAGTCGGCTTGCTGGTCCAGAAAAGAGGTGCTAGCTCCCTACGAGATGCCGCGAGAGTCCCGAGAGTCCCGGCCAAGCATCGCGAAACCAAAGCCGAAAAGCCTCGCGTTCGAGCATGCAGTGTTTGGCTTGCATGCACCTGCAAATAGCATCAATGGGCCAGAAATAGCTAGGCCCGGTCAATCTCCGACATGAGCTGTTTAGAGCGGTAACTCAACTGCCAGTTGTTTACGGGCCTATGCACCCCGACGGGTTGGACTTTTGCCTTGGCATCTCCAAGTCTCTCTGCACAGCGACGTAATGTTTCAGCCCGGAAATGCAGTTAAAGTGATAGTTTGCGAAGTGCCAACCGTCAATTGAATTCTATTTGAGAGTCCATGCCAGGTGCCAGGAGGACTACTGCAAAGCGACCAATATTCGTCCTTGGTTGGACCTGAGAAATATATCCCATCTTGGTGAATGAAACAAGAGCTCTCGCCCAATCCGCCCAGGATCTGCGGGCAGATAGACTTTTCGGCAAGCTGGAGAACCTAGGCAATTTGGGCGGTTTGGGACGGGGCAAGGACAGCTCAGCTCCGACTTCTGCTGAGGCAAAGACTGGAGAAGGTGGCAACGACATCTGTCAGAACTCCACCACTATTTTTGGCTTAGGAGCCAGAGGCCGCGGAATTAAAGCGGATTTCAAGCTTAAAATACACCTTTCAAATTTAATTCACTCTCCCTTTATTAATAATTTTATTTATAAAATTATCTAATTTTCTTAAAAGAATAAATTATATTTTATTCTATAATATTATATTTTTTAAAAAGTATTTAATTAAATTATATATATCGAAATCCAGCTTTGCCGGTTTATTCTCGCAAGGGCTTGGGAGGTAGCTTCTGAACCGATGATGGAATGTCAGCCACATGCAACTACAGGTCCGTATGCAAGTAATCGATATGTCAGGCCTAACGGGGAAATGTCAAGGGCGGTTGGGTCGTGGCTGTGGCAGAAGGAACATCAACAAGACACCGGACTAACCAAACAGCCAGGCTTCTCCCGGCAGCTGGCAGTAGATATAATAATAGTGTAAGAGTAATCGGCGATTATTACACTCGCGTAATTAAATACACATATACCTCGGTTGTGTATTACTACTAATTACTCCAGTTGAATGCTTTAAGCATAGGTAGGCAATCAACCTGGTTATTCCGGTATCTATTTGATGGTCCTACTGGTTGTGGCTGTGGCCGCCTATTGAATTGAGGTAGGTGCTTTGATGCGGATGTGGCTTAAGCTTTTCCTCTAAAGTTATCATGCCAGAACAAAGCACAGCTTTTGATGATGAACCTAAACATCATCCCTTCCTTGCGACCGTGAGAAGCTCGCATCCTGGAGTCATATCGCATCAGTCGCTTATCGTAGAACTCGGCATCGCAGTTTCCTCACACATGCTGACAGGATCAGCGCTGAGGCCTGAATGAAGCCTGGAGCTGATTCGACGCCATGGCTATCCCTCGAGGCACTGCAGCGTACAAGAAGAAGGAAGGCATTCTCACAGTTACCGACGATCAAAAATCGATAATATGGACACCTCAGGCCAACCCGGAAGGTCCTCCTGGCATCACATTGGCCATCTCCAATGTCACCAGTATGATGAGGACGGCCTTGACGAGGATAGGATCAATGCTAATTCCAAGTAACAGATCTCCAGCAGACGCCTGACACTGCAGCCAAGGTCATGCTGAAGATTTTCGAGAAAGCAAAGGACGGCGCAGAGCCCGTCTCCTATCTCTTCCACTTCAACTCGCCAACCGATCCCAGAGGGGAGGCGAACGTACTGAAGGATTTGTTGTCGCGGCTTCTGGCCGAATACAAAGCCAATGATCCAAGCGTACCACGGCCTGCGGCCGGTAGCGCCTCGGGTTCCATGGCCTTTGCGAACGCGGTCAACTCTAAACCGTCTTCTGCCCGCTTCTTTGACGATGCGCAGCTCAAGATGGACATCGAACTTCAGCAATCCTTGATGAAAACAGACAGGAGTCTTCACCAAATGTACATGGAAGGCCGATCCACGAAGCCCGACTCCATGTCGGATGCCATATTCAACATGCAGTTCTGGTCCACACGCATAAATCTGCTCCGGGCTCATGCTATTGAGCGAAGCCAGAAAAAGGGACCGTACAATGTCCTTGCGACGGTCAAGCCGATCATCGAACAAAGCACCGAACCTGACAAGCCTAATACGATGAAACTAAACATCACCGTTGAGCAGGTTCGGATGATATTCGACCAACATCCCTTAGTCAAGAAGATCTACAACGAGAACGTGCCTCCACTCAGTGAAGGCGAATTCTGGGAACGTTTCTTTCTGAGTAAATTGTCGAAGCTGCTGAGGGGCGAGCGCGCCACTGGATTGGAAGCCACCGACAGGGTGTTCGACAAGTATGACGAGTATGAAGACATTACGGCGTTCTCAAGCAAGATTCTGAGTCAGCATGTGCCCCATATGATCGATATCGAGGGCAATGAGGAGAACCAAGGCGGATCCAAGGGCGGCAACCGGAAGGATCATGAGATGCGGCCAAGAGGTCGACAAGACGTGCCCATTATACCCACTCTCAATAGCATAAGTGGGAAGATGCTGGCGAATGTCTCGGCTGCCGACAGCGCAGCCGCCGACTCTGCCGGCTCGGACGACATCCACAGTCAGCAGCTAGCCTTGCGCGATCTGCGCGCTGAGGCCGAGGAGTCCAAGATCATCTTGAACATCAAAGAGCAAAGCCAGTTCTTCTCCAATCAGGCTAATGCTGCGTCGGCGGCTGACGAGATCTTTGCTAAGCAAAATCCCACGAAGTTGTTGAAGCACGTGCAAGGTGACCTGGGCTTGCTGCGTGATGATGGCGCGGGTGGCGTCGACTTCCAAGCATCACTGGGCATCAACGACGAAAGTGACAGCGACGACGACGATAAGAACAAGAAGGCACATGTGGGATCCCGGGGAGCACGTAAGGCAGCTCAGAAGCAGATCCTGGACAGCATCCTTCAAAGGCGGGCACAGATGTACGGCCACTCTTCGGATGAGACTACACCCATGGGCCTGCCCGCCGAGGTAGCTGCCAAGTGCAAACTGACGCATGCGACTACGATGGAGTTCATACACCAGTTCTGGTCTGCCTTCCTCTCTGGCGATCCCGACAGGGCCGCAGAGCTCGGATACCTACTGGAGTCACTCAAGCGGTCCAAGGAGCGCATCAACGCCGTCGAGGCCGAGGCGCAGAAGGCGAGAGACCAGGAGATCGAGCGCAAGAAGGAGGAAATCCGGCAGATATACCAGCGGACAGGTAAGAAGCGGAAGCTGAATGCCAATGCTGTGCGAGGAGGAAAGGACGCCGTTGTGAAACTGATGGGACCAGTAGTCAAGTCGCTAGATACTGCCATCGCTGCGTATCAGAAAGCACTTGCCGCCGAGGGGATCCAGGCGAGCACCGAAGGCTAGGTAGCTAAGAAGAGCGCTTACAGTAGATTAATACAACACCCTCAAGTCCCTGCGGGAACAAACCGGCCGAGCCTCCTTAAGAGCAAGCAGTTCTGCGGAATATTATTACATCACTAATCGTTTATTCCACTGTTTATAACTTGGAGCAAGTGGAATAATCTACGGAATGTTAGTACATCACTATTCCTTTATTCCACTGTTATAACCTGGAGTAAGTGGAATAATCAAGACGGTTTATTCCTGCGGCCGCTTGCCCCATGGCTTTTGGCCCGCATATCGCGACAAGCGCTTTTGTCGGAACTATGTGTAATCTATCTTCAGGCGCGCAAGCTAGGGGCCGGATCAACTGGACTCTTGAGACCCCTTCGAGCCATAAATTAAGAGGCGATGAACTTGATCCTATCCTCGTCAAGGTCGTCGTCCTTATCATATTGGTAACATTAGAGATGGGCAATGTGATACCAGGAGGACCTTCCGGGTTAGCCTAAGGTGTCCATATTCTGGACTTTTGATCGTCGGTAACTGTGAGGATGCCGTCCTTCTTGCATCATTATATAATCTTGAAGGCGTCACATGATGCTGCATAGGGTTCGAGAGCCACGGTAGCCTGCTTTGCAAGACCACGACAGCGCTTGTTCTTTCCCGCCCATACTCTGCTCCAGCTTGGTACGTTAAGATTCACCCCTTCGAGTTATAGCACGGGTCGTGCATTGGAGGGATTGCTTGCAATTTTACGTTGCCGAATATACTGCAGGTCGGGTATCTCATCTGAAACCGCAAGTCAAGATCGCCTTATATTGCCAATGGTGTCGCATGCTTCCAAATCACATATTGCAAGAAAAGTAAGGAGGTGCCATACTTCTATTGGCCAGTTGGCTACCTATGACGAATCTATATGCCTCGCTCGCACTATAAAAGCCCTCCTTGTCGCCATTATATAAAAATATATATACGGATACCTATGGTTGATGCATTCATTATACGTTATTGAGCCGCGAGAAGCGTGCATTTTGTCTTGAGGAGCTCAAGCGTGGGTAGCAAGTGCCTACTATAGGCTATGAAGTGGGATTTTGATACACATTGATAATAACGACGGACTCGGATATGGATCCCCAGTGGTAGGGAAGGTGGGTACAGGTATACTTTGGAAATCAGCCGCGCATATCGAGGCACAGGAGACAGAGACGTTTCCTTTGGACATGCGGTTTCATCGAACGGTTCATGCCACCAGACAGCCAGACACAGTCCGCAGCTAATGATCTGTACACACGTTATGCAGATCGCATGCCAGCCGACAAGCTGCTGCATCTGGACAGGCTGAGAAGGCATTGTCGCCGGCACAAGCCGTACAAAACACGGCTAAAACATCCTTCCGTACACGTATGTAGTTGACGTGCGGCTGGCAGGCTGGCTCGCTGGGAGCCCATCGCCAACCCGACATGCATCTCCACTAATCTCTGGGACTTGGACGCCGCGTCATGCTGCATCGCTGTGGATCAATCGGATCGAGTGCTATCATAGCGCACTTTTGAGCGCATATCGATGTTGTACACAACAGGCTAAGAGGCAATTCTACTCTACTTAAGTTTTTCAACAGGAGAGGGAGAGACACCGAAGCCGAAGATCGACTGTCAAGAAAGAGTCAAGGTTTCAGATCTCCCGATGAGACGAACAAACGGGTATGTCGCGGCGGTCATCACATCCAGGGGTCCAACGATCAAATCGTCGAATGGGATCTGACCTGGTTACGGAGTCAGTCTAGGGAATGAGCAAATGGAAGGCTACAGCAACCAAGCCAGCACCTTAATTCAACCCACTGGAAGGGTCGGCGGGTGGGGGGCACGGGCAGAGAAAACAGTGGACCATGGCTGAAGCCGTTAGTTGTTTAGGTCGTGCTGATGGTCACTAAGCAGCACTCCCAGCTCCCTCGCAGTAACCGGCAGCCACCTTCCAAGGATTGGGGGTCTGTTAAGATGTAACACCAATTAATTGGGCAGCAAATCACAAGGAACGCTGCTAGGCCGATCAATCAGAGAACAACATTGAACAACCTGCTTGCCTCGTATTGATTTTTTGCCAGTTCAGTTAGCTAGCTAGCTGCTTTTACATAGCCCTGCCAAACGCCGTGCGCATCTCTCTCTCTCTCCAAAGGGAAAATACGAACAAAACAACTTCCATTTCCTGCTCGCTCATAGATTGATTCGTCTCTCCCAATCCTGCTCGTTATCAGGCCAGCCAGTCGCTACCTTACCAATTCGGCTGATTCACCATGTTGCGCCTACTGGTCGCTGGATGAACGACGACCAAACACGCCGACGACGACGCTTTGCTGCGGAGAATAGACCAGGAACAATAAACAACCAACAAGAACCAAAAATTTGAAGAGCCCTTCCTTTGCGTGTGTAGCCCGGCGCAACGGTCTTTGGGGGATCGCCCATCTAAGTCGGTCGCATTCCCGTTGCCAGTGACGTCCTCTGACGGGACGAGCGCATTCTTGAGTCAGGAGGGGTGCCATCTAAAGTTCGGTCGGGAAAAAAAAATGTTGTCCCATCTGCGCTTCCATCGACGGGGCCCGTCCAATCCCACGTCGCCCAACCCCGACAGCAACGTCTCCTGGGATGTGCAGCCTCCGCAGCTCGTCCCCGACGACAGCAGCGTGCCCGCGCCCGACATTCGCCCCCGATCGTCCACCTCGCCGCCCCAGAGCCAGCAGGCCCCAGCCCGTTCGCAGTCGCCGCCGTTGACCTCGCCGCCTCCCCCGCCGCAGCCTCAGCAGGCACCGCCGCCTCCTCCGTCCCAAGCGCCGCCCAGCCTGCCTCCGATCGCCCGAGTGGCCTCTGTCTCCGAGACGGAATACTCGGCTTCCGAATACTCCGTCTATGTGGGCGACCCGGAATCGCACCACTCCCGGGAAGAACCGCGAGTGCCCGCTCGATCGTCGCCCTACACCGAGCAGACGGGCTTTCTGGGAGGGCTGAAGTACCGTCGCGAACAAGATGCCGCCGCCGCCGCCGGGGCGGTCACAAGCCCCAGGGCTGGTCCCTCGGAGAGAAGCTCGAGTTACTCGCTAGACAGCCGGAACTCATCCAGGCCCAACATCGCCTCGGCGATGACGAGCCCACCGGGCAGACCACCCCTCAGGTCGAGCAACGTGGGCTCCTTCGTGTCGCCAACCGACCTTCAACACAACACCAACATCACTGGGAAGCGCCCGCCGGGCGCGCGGATGAAGACGGAGCCAGCTCCAATGGCGAACCAAAATGTGGCCCCAGACCCGCCGAAAGGGAGGAAGAGTCTCCCGTTTCTCAAGAACCCCATGTCGACCCTGCTTATGAGGAGGAAAACCAGCCAGAACATACCGGATCTATCGCTGTCGCTACTCAATGACCGTGGGAAAACGTCGTATGAGCCCATCCGGGGTACCAAGGTTCACGACTTCAGCGCCCCGCGCCCCAAGAAGCCCGTGTCGAACAATGTCAGCCCCATGCCGCCCACCGAGCAGACCGTACCCGAGGCTATACCACCCAGCAAAGAGGACCTATCGCCACCACAGCGAGCAGCGCCGCCCGTTCCGCCAAAGGACGAACTCGAACTTTCTGGAAGATCATCCGCCTCCATACAATCACGCCGCCCCGTGTCTGTCGATGGTGCGGCCGCCCTGCAGAGTGAAAGTGCGTCGAGGTCCACCAGCGCCGCCCGGCGAATAACTCTCATGGACACGCAGATGCGGAGGAAGAGCTCTGTGCCGTCGTCTATCTCGACGTTGTCGAGGAATCTGTCCGGCATGTCGGGCAAAGACGTGCTCAGTGCTCTACCGAGGCATATGAAGAGCACATCGTCGAGATTCAGCTTCGACATGATGGGGGCCGCGAATGCCGAAAAGCTTTTGGAGGAGAAGCATCGCCAGAGAGAGCAGGAGAAGCAGCCAGACGTCACTGGTCACCGTGACTCGCGCTACGACGAATTTGAAGAGGATCCTTTCGAGTACGACGATCTGGATTACGACGATGGGCTGGAGGAGAGGATCCCGGGAGTCAATGCCGACTACGATGAAGAGGAAGAGGACATTTACGAAGAGCCGGTGGAGGAGTACGACCCAGACAACGACCAGGAAAATTTCGCTGGCTTCGTTTTCCAAAGGTCCAATCCTCACTCCAACTTGGCAAGTCCCCAGGATGCGATGATGGCTACTACTCCACGAGATGCCGAGGGGAACGTTATTGGGTTCGCCATGACACAAGGAACACCGGATATCAACAACCGACTTTCACAGATTTCCGTCCAGGCGCCTGAACCCTCGCATCCGCACTCCCCCGTATCTCAAGCGCTACTTAGTGGCGACAGCCCGACTGGACTTGGGATTCAGGGGCTAGATGCTGCTATCCATGATTCGAACCGGTCATCGCCACAGGAAACCCAACCGAAAGACATCCCCGCTCCCGCCCCTGCTCACGCTCCCGTTCCTGCACCCCTGCAACCAGACGACGAACTCTACTTCGGCGGCGCTGGTCTCGAGGGAGAAGGGGATGGTGTAGCTATTGATGAGGCTTTGTTCGACTTGGAGGATACCGATCAGTACGGCAGGCCGCTAGCTGGAGTGTTTGCAAGTGCGCTTGCTCGTAGACAGGCTGCCGAAGAACAAGCAAAACGCGAATCTGACGACGTAACCTCGCGTCTATCTGGAGCGTCTGCGGTCACTCAGTCGACCGCGCATACCTCTTTGAGTGTTGTGCCCAACCAGGAGCCATTGCCAGTTGACAACCAACAACCTGAGGATGAGAAGAGTTCATCACCCAATGGACTGGAACAACCACAACCGGAGTGTTCTACCACCGCCGAGACGGACAATATGGCAGCTTACCAAGCAGCATTAGCAGCGGCTGCCCACAAGGCCGCCGCCTCGGGCAAATTCCGTAGAGATTCGGACCCGCCACTGCCAACCGATGTGACCATTACTTCGCCGACGACTTCTGGTGGGTCTGGCCAGTCGAATGCCAACATCGACTCCTTTGACGACTACGAATTTGACGATGGTTTTGACGACGGCTTCTCCAACGGCCTCGACGACTACGAGTTGGACGACGACGCCATCATTGCGGAAGCGAACGCAAGCGCACTGGCCCATGACTCGGACGGGTGGTATGGACAGGAGTTTGGCTTCTACGCCACCCCCGCCCAGCCGATACCGCACCGCAACATGAACCCGGGAAGCGACACGGACCCCTTCTACGGGGGCTTCTTCGGCTCGAACCAGGGGCTGGCGCGCTCCAAGTCCGGCCACCTGATCTCGCGGGAGCCGAACCTGACCCCCATCACCGAGCGGTCGGAGTACTCCAACCGCAACTCGATTATGAGTCTCATGTCGCCCAACAGCACGACGGCCCGGGAACTTTCGTCGCTGCAAAGCCCCGGCCTGGCCCAGCTCGCCATGATGGCCGACGACGACAACATGTCCCTGTCGGCCCTGCTACGTCTGCGGTCCAAGGCGTGGGGCGACTCTCAGGCCTCGCTCGTGAGCTCGCGCGACGGGTCTCCTAGCGATCGTAACAACGACATCGCGAGCCCCTGGAGCCCCGAGGGCCGCGAGCAGATGCCCGGCGGCCACGACATGTACGGTCGGAAGAACTCGGCCTTCTCGCTCTGGAGCCAGAGCGCCGATTCGGGCGCCGCGAGCGGGTCGGGCAGTCCGACGCTTACTATGTCCATCCCGTCATTACCGCATAATTCTGCTGTCCCGCCGGTGCCGTCATTGAACCCGGCGGCGTTGGGTACGAACTCGAACCCGAACTCGAGCCCAGCGACGGTGGCAGGTCCAGTACCTTCTGCTATCCCTCAACCCCTGTTCTCGCCGCCCCCGATACCCACGCAACCAGCACAACAACCCACGACGTTCCCGCCCGTGCTGGAAGACGAGGAGGCGGACGACGACGACGCGGAGGGGGACTTTGACGACCAGGCCAGCGCGGCGAGCGCGGTGTTGAGCCCCCAGCCCGGGGTGCCGTCGCAGCAGCGGCCGCCGGGCATGGGCCAGGGCATGGGCCACCGGCACAAGGGCAGCGCCGACTCCATCTCGTACGTCAAGGAGGAGGGGGACGGGCGGCCCGGCGGCGGGGAGCCGCGGTGGGTGCTGGAGCGCCGGCGCACGGCCGAGTCGGGCGAGATCGAGGTTCTGGGCCGCGAGGTCGTGGAGGGTGGGAGGATCTAGGGCTTCCTCGAGTGCCTTCCCGGCCTGAGCAGCTGGTTCGCCGCCACCACTCCGAGCGGTGGTTGACGGACGATGCTCTCGCTTATAGGAGCATGCAGCAGCAGCAAACAAACAAACGATTGAAACGCTATCAAGACGAATGGGATGGGTTCCATCCTCCAAGAAGAAAACGTCTGTTATACGCATTTACGCAGCAAATTTGTCGGAGATGATTAGAGGAGGAAGAAATATTAATAGTCGGTACGACGGCGGCACCTTTGTTGATGGTTACTTTACTTGGCTTTTGTTTGATACGACACGACACGCCACGCGCACAACGCAGCTTACATATATATCAACTTTTCGTCAATCATCAGCGCTGCCGGTTGCGTACAACATAGAAAGCGAAGCAAGAGACAGAGAGAAGGTGGCCTTTGTTTCTTTTTTTTTCCTCCCCTTTTCCTTTCTAGGTGCACATATATCAGTTATATTATACAACATGGGAAGCGAGGTTTTGGTGTACAAAAGATATCAACACTCCGGGGAACTACTGTTTGTTAAGTTATATATCAAATGGGTTTTCCGGGGTTTCAGGGCTTTAGATTGGATTCGGCGCTTCTCGTGTTGAGAAAGAGAGGGAGGGAGGGATATTCATTCTTCTTTCTGTACTATAGGAGATATATACTACTGGCTTGTCGTCACCACACATTGCCTGTGGGTGATAAGGATTAATTCAAGGGGGGAGAGGCGCCTTGTCTGGCTGCTGTAATAAGAAAGGATAAGCTTGTTTCTGCTGTCCCGATTGAGTGATGTGAGATATATGATATGGCTTCAAGAGTCCTCATTCAAGCGATGTTCTGATAGACATATAGGGAGAGTTAAAATACTCTAAGTGTATTCGTCTAAATTTCTACTTCTTCCTCTTTCTTTCTATCTCTACATATATGACTCTATCATGAAGAAACCCCTAAACCCCAACCTCCCCCCAAGTCTCGGCCGTCTTCCGCGAGAGCACGTCCCGGACCCGCGCCTCGAGCCACTCGGTGTTGCCCCAGAAGCCCCAGCTCGCCTGGAACCGCAGCCAGTCCACCAGCGCCGCCTCCCAGTGCGCGACGAAGACGTCCCACGCGTACGCCTTCCCGGACACGGCCTCGAGGCGGGCGAGGTAGCGTTTCAGCAGGGCCTTCTCCCCTTCTTGCATGGCTAGGCGGGACGGAATGGAGCGGGGCGATGGGACGAGCATGGAGACGGGCACGGAGCAGGTGAAGAGCTTGGCGAGGTCGCAGGCGCCGAGTCCTAGGCCGACGTACTGGAAGTCGAAGAAGGCGACTTTGGCACTGGAAGAAGAGGACGATGCGCTCCGTCCAAACATGTTTTCGGATTTCACGTCGCCGTGGATCAGGGTCGCGTACGGGGCGGTGGCGGGATGAGACGGCGAGACATAGTACGCCGCTTGCTCCGCGGCCGAAGAAGTAGACCCTGTTTGGCTCTTTTGGCACAGCGCCGCCCTCCATTCGCTGTCTTCGTCGTCTTCCAACGACGCGTACTCGCTGCGTCGCGTGGCGAGGTACGTATATCCACCGTTTTGCCAGACGCCGTGTGCCACCGCTCCCTCCCCGTTGTTGTTGCCGCTGGTGCTCGAGGCCTTTGCCACAAACTCCAACGGCGGCGGGACCAGATGTTGTCGGTCCATGTCGGGTGTATAGTAGCGAGCCTTCTCCTCGTCGCGCCAGAAGAAGCCGTGAAACCCAGCCAGCCAGTCCAACGCCGCGCCGACAAGGTCCGGGGTCAAGACGCCGCGCTTCTCAAGGGCGAGGGGAAACGAAGACGCCGCTTTCGCCTTCCTCTCCTTTTCGTTCTGGAAACACGACTGGTAAGCAGACGGGACCTCCCTCTGCAGATCCCGCAACAGCAACGCCGTCGTGGTACCGTCATGCACACTCCCCAAACACTCCGCAACGATTACCTGCCCCTCCCCATCCCCATCCTTCTCACCATCCCTAAGCGACGACAACCGCGGCGCCAGATGCGCATAAAAATGCTGCTCGACCTGATACGACAAGATCTTGCGCAAATGCCCCTCATCATCCCGCCTCTTGGTAGCCGGCGGCTTAATAAACTTCAAGACCAGCGACAACAGTGGCAAGTCCTCTCCCTTCTCCTCCCCTTCTCTGGGAAACCGGGCCTGGACCCGACAGATGTGCCCGTACCCGGCCCACAGCGACTGAACCGGCCTACAAGAGACGAGCTCGAGGCCCTTCTTGGCCAAGAGGGAGGCGGCTATGCCGTCCAGCGACGACTCTGACGACGGGGGTGGTGGCATGACTGTGACTGACTGAGAGGTATGCAGGACTAATCTGACTGGTCCCCCCTTTCATGCATGCAAGTAAAAATGGAAGGGGATAAAAAAAGGAGGGTGGTGCTACCGGATAAGTAAGTGCAGGGTCTCGTGCAGCTTCTTTCCTCATGTGACAAACAACGTATGCAGCATTCCTCATGCTTGCTCCATGTCGGTACTTGGCTGTCGTGGTAGCGCGCCAAAACGGCGGCCTGGTGGGTCTCCCACGAGGAGCTACGGGCCTGCGTCTCCACCAGGAGCGACTCTCTTTCTACTCACCAGGCATCAGGTATATTCTAGATGACACGACCGCACACTTGACTCAGTAGGCCGTACATAACCCCAGCTGTTCAAGCACAAGATTAGGGACAGACAGACAGGCTGGATTAACTTGCGACTTTCTTCGTATACACTGACTAACTGGCTGCACATCTCCCAAGACACAAACCAAAACCGCTGCTTTCCGCTTGCTTGCTCGCTGGCATTACATTAACTACCTAATCCTGTAATGGAAACCCTTCAGGGTATATATATCGCTCTAATTTATAATAACGAACCGTAACCAGGTCCCCAAAAAGAACACCATTTCGCTTTTTTTTCTCTTCTCTCTCTCGTGGTGTGTGTCATGGACCGGAGGAAGGGGGTGGTGGGGATTTCGAGTGTGAAGGTGCGTACCGTCAGGGTTCATGATTACCACCACAACAGCAAATAGTAGCGTATGTGATGTAACCAAATAAACACCCCAAAACACACATATCACCACCATTCCCAACCCGGCAGCAGCCACCATGGCTCATTATTCTAAGGATGACCCGGCGGCTTTCTGCTACCGCCTCCTCCTGCTCGTCGAAGATTATCCTGACTCTTCTTCCCGCCAGGTGACGAGTCGGCCTCGTCCTCCGTCACACTAGCCGAGTCGACTTCGGCCTCCTTGAGCTTCTGTCGCGCCTTGTCCCTAAGCTGCTCGGCCTCCTCGCGCGCCTTTTGCGCCCGCGACTGTTTACGCCACATCGAGGCATAACGGCCTTCGCGAGCAATCAGCTCTTCATGCGTTCCGCGTTCGACCACCGTACCGTTCTTGAGCACCTGTTTCAGAATAGTGTTAGTATCTCAATTTTTCATGTCCGTCAGGTAGTTTACGTACCAGAATCTGATCGGCATTAACAATCGTCGACAGACGATGTGCGATAATGAGCATGGTCCGGCCCTTGGCCAGCGTCGCAAACGAATGCTGAATCTTCTCCTCCGTGTCCGTGTCCAGCGCCGCCGTGGCCTCGTCCAGCAGCGTGATGCGCGGGTTCTTCAGTATCGTCCGGGCAATCGCCACCCGCTGCCTCTCGCCGCCCGACAGCTTGACGCCGCGCTCGCCCACCACCGTGCCGTAGCCGTCGGGGAAGTCCATGATGCGGTCGTGGATCGAGGCGGCCCGACACGCCGCAAACACCTCCTCGTCCGTCGCGTTCTGGTTGGCGTACCGCAGGTTGTACAGGAGCGACTCGTTGAACATGTTGCAGTCCTGCGGTACGATGCCAATGTACTGCCGGAGCGAGTCGATGGTAATGTCCTGGACGTCGTGGCCGTCAACGAGGATGGAGCCGCTTGTAGGGTTGTAGTAGCGGAACAGCATGCGCATGATGGTCGACTTTCCACCTCCTGACTCGCCGACAAGCGCCGTCGTGGTCCCCGGTGCACAGTGGAACGAGAGATCGCTAAGCGCATTGCGGCGCTCGTCGTAAGAGAAGTTGACATCTCGGAACTCGATTTCGCCGGTGCACGACGTCAGCGGCTCGGCCCCCTCCCTGTCGTCGACAAGCGGCTGCTCGCGGAAGAGCTCCAGCATGCGCTCTGCCGAGATCAGGTTGTTCTGTATCGTCCGGTAGAAGGTCCCGAAGAAGTTGAGCGGGCCTTGCAACTGAGCCATGTACGTGATGAGGACGACGAATTGGCCAACGCTCTGGAAGCCAGCGGCCACGCGGTAGGCCTCGATGAAGCAGGCAATGAGAAGCGCAAAGGTGAAGACGGCACCCTGGGCCGAGTTAAGGTAAGCGAGCGTGCAGCGCACCCAGTACTCGAACCCCTGCATGACATCCATCGCATTACGATAGCGACTGAATTCGTACTGCTCCGCGTTGAAGTACTTGACCGTATCCCACGAGTGCAGACTGTCGTTCTTGACAGCCTCCATCTCTCGATCCGCGTTGACGTAATCGCGGCGCAGCTTAACTCGCCACGACGCCAATCGGATCGTAACGTATATGTAGAGGATGGTGGTGATGGCCACAACAAGGCCAAGGTAGATGTCGAAGGTGACGGTGAGGAAGACGACGGCCACAACGAGATCAAACATCATCGGGCCTACTTGGAAAGTCACCAGCTCCAGGAAGGAGTTGATGGCGCTTCCCTTGTTGAGCGCGGAAATGACCTCACCGGTGCGCTTGCTCATGTGAAACTCGGCACTCAGATTGTGCACGTGCTCAAATGCAGCGGTTGAGATGGCACCGTACGAGTATTGTTCAACGGGAATCCACAAGACGGTACGCGCGGCGCTCAGAATACCCTGAGAGCCCTGCAGCCATTTGAAAAGCACATACAGCCCGATATACAGCCATGGTGTCTGCACGTCATCGCCCGACAAAGCATCGGTGATCCAGCCACTGGTCATGGGGACGAACACATTAAGCACACGCTGGGAAATCATGATCATGAAGCATACGATGGCGAGACCTTGCAGTTTGCGCGATTCCTTAGGCCAGAGGTAGGGAATCAGGATGAAGAACCCTCGGATGTAGCTGAACCAGTTGACGTTGGGAGGCTCGGTGGGCTTAGCCCAAGCATCTTTCGGCTTCGCAGAACCATTCTGCCCGGCTGCGGCAGACGGAGTCGCTCCGTAGGCATGTCCATTGTTGGTGCCGTCGCCCGACTGCGCTCCTGCCGCCAGCAATGGCTCCTGCTCGGATGAGGAAGAAGAGCCGGGCAGATCCTTGGCCTCGGACTTTGATTTCCAGGCCAGGGAAACAAAGAGGATGACACACCCGAGCACCAGGACCGCTCGGCCAAAGTGGATGCAGACTTCGACAATCTCCCACGGCGTGGCCTTCTCCCGGTACTGGCCGCTCTGCTGGCCGCCGACGGCAGGTTCGTGGTGCGGACGCGTGTAGAGGCCCAAACTGGACGCGATAATGAGCACCTCGAGCGGCAGGGCCGAGACCCAGGTGGCGAGATGGACTAGGGTGGGCGCCGGCGTCGTGTCGATCAAGCTAATGAGCACAATAGACCAAGCGAAGAAGGACCCGATGATGAAGACGATGGCCGCCTGGCCGGGCCACCACTGGTCATTGCGATAGATCAGCGTCTGGGCCAGGATGAGGACGGCGTGGCCCACAAAGGTCAGGATGATGAACGTGTGCAGCAGCCTGAGGGCGAGCTTGGCCGAGTCGGACAGGTCGATCACGGGTTTGGCCGCCTGGTCGCGGTCGGGCTTGGCCCGGACGGGCAGCGGGCGGCCGCCGGGGCCGCGCAGCAGTTTGTTGTCGTCGCGGGGCGCATGGAGGATGCCGTAGGTGATGAAGCCAATCAGGAAGACGCCGAAGACGACGGCCGGGTAGGCGATCTTGCTGACGTTGAGGATGCGCAGGATGGTGGCGAGCGGGACGCGCTGCGGGCGGCTGCTTTCGTCGTCTACCGCCATTGTTGACGACGTGAGTGATGTGGTTGCCCAGGCGCTCTCGTGTCTTTCACTCTCGCTCTCTCACTTTCTCGGGTTCTTCGTGTCTTGGTAGGTGCTCCCAAACAACTGGGGCGGCGGACCAAGGATCAGAACGGGGAGCCGAGGTTTCTCTTCTCTTCTCTACTTAGTCAGTCTTGACCAGCAAGCTTCCACAGCTTTCTCAAGCCTCGAAGTTAGGTCTGGTGTGGGAAAGAAAAGAGAGGGAGGGGAGAGATTTTGTTCCAGAAACCGGTGAAGGGAAAGGAAAGTAAGTGTATGTGTATGTATGGATGTACGTACGTTGGAGCTATGTATGCACAGTTGCAGCGTTACTGTAGTAGGTCATTAGTAGTCGCAACATCGGGTGTCGGAAAGAGAAGGACCAGACCCATGCTCGGCCAATTCAATTCATGGTGGATGGATACTAGGTTCGGTTCATTCTCGACTACCTTCCAATTGACTACCGGCTTGCCTCACCACGCATGCCATGCCATCCATGCCTACCTGGTCTAGGTAACTAGTGAGGTAAACACTTTCTTTCCGTGCTTTTCATTCACTCGCCGGTCCACACTTTTTTTTTTCCTTTCCTTTCTTTCCGCCCATTCATTGCCAGTAAACCGTTTGCCGCAGTACAACGCAACGGTGGCACCCATGCTGGGTTCTGTCTGGGCCGTTGCTGGGCTCATGCTGGCAAATGGCCCCCTTCGCAATTGAATGAGTCGCAGTCTAGGCTGTCCTGGTGTCTAGGTCCGACCCTGGGAACAGTCCGACTCGCCGACTGAAGCCTTAGCGGCGTTTATGTAATGATGTCGTATCGCCGGTGTCCACTTATTAAGCACTTCTGCCAGAGGCGGGGCTTCCCGAAAGGGCGCACCCAAGGCACCCCCCTTCCACCCCTTCCACCCCCGACACTTGCTGGCTGGCTGCCCACGAGCCAGTGACCCCTCCAATCTGTACCTTGCAGATCTCGTCTCGCTAGACGGAAAGGATTCGAATCATGCCATCATACCCAGCTGGGCCTGTCTGGATAAAGACGCGGTGGCTTGGGTTACCATCGGTCTTACGTGAGATGGTTCTAACCTCTCGGTAGCCATTGCCCGTCAGGCAAGTGGATCAGCTACTCATGGCTTCATTGGCGACAACTTCCCGTCTCGACACCATCACAAGTCGTGCTTTTGATAAACTAGGCCTGGAAACGGATCGAGTCCGGCTTGTTCTGCATAATGGAGCCGTTATTGTCCTCGCTATAGCTTCGGCACCCTTTATCTTCATTGGCCCGGATCAGCCTGATCACATTCGGGGGGCCATCCTCGGGATGGAAATTTATGACAACTCACAGATGGTTCTTCAACACAATGACCCGCTTCGCGCATCCGGAAGCTAATGACGAAAGCACGTCACTTTAGTTGGTCGAATTGTGTCGTATATCACATTGTCTAGCCACGTTCATACCCTCCTTTATACTCAGCAGATAGCGGCATCTATGCATGATATCCAAAAACAATACCACTCTATCCAAATGCTCCCGCAGTCCCGACTCAGATGTCCTCCCCAGAAGTGATGCCCTTGACTCGTGTTTGGTTGCCCTACTTGTAGTGAAACCCCAACGCCTATAAGCTTGGGGATTCCCAAGCATCCCTACTCAGGCGAACAAACCAAGATTGCTTGTGAGGTAGCGCAACCTGTCTCTCTTTTGCAAACCCATGTTTTTGAAGATGCCCGATGAATCTATAGTGTATATGTCAGTTCCATCATCACGCATCTCAGGGGTTGTGGATATAACGAACCTCTCATTGTCAACTCGGGGCTCAAGACAGATATTCATGGTACGGTAGTCAGCTTGCAGACACCAGTGTACCAAGCTAGAAAGCCAAGCGGGCACCAGGCCCCTTGCCCACTCCTCGCCGATCAGGACATGCAGGCCTCGGTCCCAGTCGTCCGCAGTAACGTATCGACCAAGCCTGTCTTCCTTGACCCAGTATATCTCAAAATAACCAAAGGGGATACCGTCCCACATACCAATGGCCGGGAACGAATTTGGTGACTTTAGGGAGTCCGTTAGGAAGTTCTCGTTATACTGCCCCCAAAAGGCCGAGACTCGCGGGTTAGACAGCCATCTCTCAAGAAGGCCGGCGTCAGACAGCGTAGTCAAGTGCGCGTTTTCCTTCTCGCCCGGCGTCTCAGGGCCTAGGTGAGGCACGGGCTGGCTAGACGCGGACGCCACGCGGAAAGATAGGTATTTACCTACGCTCGGCACAAAACGCGTGTAGAATATCTCGCCCATCCGCGGTGGCTTGGGCCGCACCGGATACCGTACCCCATCCTGGATCCGGTACTGGAGGGCTGGTGGCGGGTAGTAGGTGGGCAGATGCGAAGCTGAGAAGTAAGGGCCAATAGGGGTTGCAGGTTTGTTGGACAGGGCGATAGGGATGGTACCTCCGGGCATGTCGGACATCAGTTGGCTGGCAGACGTGATGGACCATCTGTCGGTGGAGTCATTCTTCTCTGGTGAGGTTGGGCGGCTACCGGGTGGGGATCCGTGACGGGAACTGGGCTTCTTGGGTTGCAGTGTGAAAAGAAAGAGGCCGCTGGGGATCTGCCAGAACCCGCGTCTCGTCACAAACATTTGATCCCAGCCACCCGCGCTCTCCGACGTGGCGACGCCAACGGAAGTGTCGAGGGTGGAGATCAAGCCCATCCTCTCGAGCTTCGGGATCATGTTCCGGGAGCGGAAGACGCCATCCCTCTTTATACGGATCTGCCACTCCCCCTTGGGCTTGGCAGTTTCCGGCGTCGATCGAGAGGCCGCAGTGTCCAGGTATGGAGAAGGCGCCGGTTGCTGAAAGTACCAATACAGCGAGATGTATAACATCAATGCAACCTGGCGCGAAGGGCTTTTGGCTGGCTCGTAGTCATCTGACGAAGGATTGGAAATGCTGGAGATGAAAATGGTATCAGACTGGAGAGTTGGTCGCGTGAACCTGTGGACCTGCTCCTGTTCTTGATCCTGATCCTCATCCTGAGCACCGTTGCTGTCCCCCTGAGCTGTCGCAGCCGCAGCACCCCCGCGGCTGTCACCATTCACCGGCTCGGGGGCATCCTCGGTGTGTAAGGCGATAGTCCAGCCTGCAGGGAAGGGCGTGTGCCGGTGGTTTGTGTCGTTTGATTTGAAGAAGATGCCGTTGAAGATCGGCTGGGCCACAATGACCTGTCCGTCAGGCAGGTGCACGAGTGACGACATGGCTGCCAGGTACTGAGACAATGCTAATGGATGGTGCCGTTGTCAATGTACTGAAGTAGGGTATCTCTAGTGCTACCTTCAGATGGCTCGACTGATTCGGGCGTCTAAGGTGGGATGGAAAATGCGGGGTATATCTGGAAAGGCAGAGAGGTGCTAAGATCAAGTGCTCGCATTGGGGAGGGACATTAATAAGTCCCAACGCGGCTATCACAAAGGTTCTAGAAAAGATACGGAACACAACGTATCGTTGCACAAGCAAAAGCGGTGATGGCCGAACAGTAACACATGCGACGCGGCGGGATCACCTCACGAAAAGACGGGTTTGGGGGCGGGCAGGTGTGGCAAGCGAAACTCTAGATCTGACGGGGCCATGGTGGGATGATGTTGGGCAAACGGTGTCCCCGACCCGTCCTTCACACACGTCACCGCACTGCTCAGCGTTCCTGAGAGTCCCGAAAAAAAGGGCTGCGACCTGCGGGGAGGAATGCAATGCTGCACACCAACGCAGACTGGTAGCCGCGCCATCCTCGTGGGGTCGCGTGACATGGAGACACGTCGGGTATGGATTGCGATATGGTATTTGACGATGGCAGTTGTGAATATCAAGTGTGTGCTATTGATGGATGGGAGATGGTTGTTGAACGTGACCAATAGCTGCTTGGGTATTGTCAGCCAAAGCCAGCAGCCAGCGTCGGCCTTGGGGAGCTAACGGGTGGGCGACCCCGTAGTGACTGGATCAGCACCGAGGGGCGCTCAATTGGTGGATGAGAAACTCGTGCATCTCCAAACTCGACTTTTGACACGACTCACCGATAAGTGGTAGTCTACATACGGACCAACATACCAATAAGTACGGCTTCTTTCTCCTTCATCTCATGACCAAAGACGAAACACATAACTCATTTCAGCTATGGCGCTGAGAGGGGGTGAGCTCGCTTCAGTGCTACATATGACCTCATTTACGGAACCTCCACTCTCATTTCCTCGACGGTGTTCGGACTCCCAACTAAAAATCGCGGAAACCCATAGATGGCACAGCAATGGAACGCAAGAGTTATATGAATGATCAATGAATGCATAAAAATAAACGCTATGCATGTACCTAGTTTATGCGAGCCGCCTCTCTATCAAGCCAACGAAACAAAAGAAAGGGAAAAGGTATTCGGTCTATGTATTACAACGGGAGGGGGTATCGTGACATCGAAGAGAATATCTACTCGCCTGTGTTGTTGTTGTTCTTCTTCTTGTCTTTCTTCTCCTTCGGTTTCCTCCTGTCCTCCTCGTCCTCCTCGTCTACCTCCTCCTTGGCGCCGCGCCTCTTGTCCTTCTCGTTGTCCAAGACTTCTTGCACCTCCTCGTTTCCGAGGTCCTTGGTCTCGTCGTACTCGACATCGTACTCCGCAGCCACGATCTTGATCTCGTTACGGAGCCCGTTGGCGTCCTGGACTAGAGCCTCCCACTTCTGGGGGTCGAAGCCTCTCGCCTCTGCGGCGCAGTTAGCACGTCAACTCGACACCAGCCAGGCATCTAAACCATGGATATTACTTACCATACAGAGTGTTTTGTCGCCGGGTGATGGTCATGTTCAGCGCGGCCCGGTAGGACAGGTCCTTGCTGATGAACAAGAAGTAGAGGTAACCGCCCATGATGGTGGTCAGACCGGCCAGGTAGGTCACGGGTTCCATCATATCCCACCCGAGATCGGTGTGAAAGGTCAAAAAGTAGACGGCTCCCCACCACGTTGAGAGGATACCGAAGCCGGCCTTCGCGAGGCGGTGGGCGGCACGATGCGCCAGCATATCGCAGTCCTCCTTGATCTTGGCGAGATCGCCGATGCGTTGCGACATGCGCCGCAGCCGAACACGCATGTAGTGGGTGCGGTCGTTGAACGAGGGCACGCTGACGCGCAGCTCCGTATCGTGGCCCGTGATGCCGATGGCGAACTCGCGCCCGCGGGCGGCATCCCGGATGAAGTCACCGATCTCTGTGCTACTACTCCAGCGCACCCAGTCCTTGTGCTCCTGGGGTGTGTCAGCACCCTCGTGGCCCAGGCCCGACGCTGAGGCGATGTTTGCCGACTTCTGGTTCTTGTTGATCACGTTGCCCGACGAGTCCTTCTCAGAGGCCTCGGCGCGGAAGTACACGCTAGGCATTTTCTCCTTGCCATCCTCGTCGAAGACCGGGGGCAGCTCGGCCTGAATCAGCCGTTCGAGATAGGAGAGCGGCTGCTGGGGGTGTACCAGCAGGGCAAGAGGCTGAATGTCCTCGTTTTGGCCTATAGATCGGAATTCGCCCTTGTTCCCCTTCTCGTCATGGGTTGCGTCGGCGGGAAGAGGTATGATCAACTTGAGTAGCCGCGTGGGTGTAGTCAGGAGCTTTCCTGTAAGATAACATATTGGTTAGCAGTTGCGCTTCCTGGTCCGCCCATACCTAAGGAAATGTGAGAGCCATAGTCACTTACCTTTTGTCATGGTCTTGTTCATTTTCTTCGCCTCCAGGTCTACAGGGGGCTTGTCGGCGCCCTCTCTTTGCCATGGTCCTGCGGATAGTGCGAGTCAGCCATAGTGTCATAGAAGTGGTATATGTACATCGAGGATCGAGTGAACGCACTCCTGATCTGTTGCTTCACCGCGGCCTCCATGCCCCAATTCACTTCCGACTCGTGGCGATCGACATCGCGTTGGTTGGCTTCCTTGGCTGTCTCGTCCCGGAGGTCTTTCTTGGGTTTCGCAGCATCACCAATAGCCTCGCCGGCAGCGCTCGAGTTCATACGAAGCCATGTTGTCGGGCTCGTGCGTGGTTGTTGTAACTTCCATGCCGCCGATCGACTGGACAGGACGGGGGATTGTCGCAATGGTCGCAACGCGGTGCTCGTCAGCTGTCCGCAACCTCTCCGTAACACAAAGCTCATGACTGATATCTGTTGATTTGCCTCGTTTTCCACAGGGTCAGTTCATAGGGGGTGAAGATCTATCTTTTTTGGACAAAAAGAGATTCGCCAATTGTTGGTATGGTAGAGGCCTCCTTGTTGTCCCCGGAGCTTTTGCCCGGTTGCAGATAGTCGCATTCGCATGACGTCAATTCTTCCAAGCTAATCGGCCACGCTACTCCAGTCACTGCTCATGAAACACAGGTCAAAAGCAATCAAGCGGCATGGGCCTCTGCCATCGCGCAAGGACAAGACCATTAAATCGTAGATATGATTCAGATCCACATGGTTTGCTGCTGGGAAGTAAAAGAAGCTTTCCAGTCCCCTGGGATTTTAACTTGGTTAATATTAGTAGCTTCAATCATCCATCGCTAATAGTGGCCTTGCGACGCAGGCACCAACCTTCATTGCTTAGGTACGGCAATTTTGGGCCGAACTCTCTTTCAATTGACAGCTTGACGGTGATCATGAACCACCCTTCGTCTCATTCAAACCGCATCCCCGGTGCAGGACGATCAAGAATACTTGTAGTCTTGTGGTAGCTTATATGCCGAGACGGCTCACATATGGGACGATCAATAGACTCAATTCTAGAATGCTTCTCCCGAAAACTTCCATACGCACCATAGGCGCATCTCGTTGCGGTCCCATAAGTCCATTCTTTCGATCTTGGATCTTGGCTCTAGCTGGTCAATCATGACCCAATTGAGGTCTAGGCTGACGTATGACTTCCTCGCCGTTATTCTTCCGCGCAGCAACCTCTCGTTGTCCTGCTGCTTACTGCATCTTACGATTATCAGTCGCTTACCGCCACAACCCGTCAAAATCTCTGTTGGCCGAGCCCGTCTGAGCCCCGGACCCTCAAGTGGTCAACAGTGGCTGGTAGCTCTGGATGCCCAATCAAGGCCGCCCTGCGAGAAGCTATGGGTACCCGCTACCAGAACTCCGGGTCCGCGACTCCGCACGGCATGCCTGATACGGATCTTGGGCTGTGCTAGCACTTCTATAATTGGGTGCAGGATCAACCAAGCCCTACCTTCTCGGTGCTTCATCGACGGGTGCCAAGGCTGCAGCCTGGCAATAAACCCGAGGGATGGAGGCTGGAGGTAGGTGACAGCACACCACCGCACCATGCTGTCTCGCGCTGTGCCGCATAGGACTTCTTCTCCGCACTTGGTCATCATGGAGAGGGAAAAGTTCTTATTGCGCTCGTCGGCCACCTTTCCGAGGCCCGGGAAGATGGCTTGCATCGTCTTCCCGAAGCGAATATCAGGCAGCCGTTTATACACTTAGCCGATATAGAGCAGATGAAGATCGAGTGTCATTTTTCTGCACTCTGACTCTGGTTCTTTTCCTCCATTGTATTGTCAACCCGCATACAGACCACTCCGGTGGATTTCTTCATCACGATGGCACGATACAGCCTCCAAAATACCCTCACATTCTGTCTGCTGCTGGCGTGGTCCCGGCCAGCATTGGCTGCCGACGGTAACCTTTCCACGGACTTGATTATCGGTCTGTCGGTCGCCGCCGGTGTCACCATAGCAGTCCTCGTCGTCCTCTGCTTCCTTGCCCAGTGCGTCCCCGGACTATGCTGTGGCCTCGCCCGGAAGGACGAGTCGTGGTTCAACGGCCACAATGACAACATGAAGCAGTTCCAATCGCCATCGCCAATGGTGGAGAAGCCAGCACCCATTGTCCATCCCATGTACAAATGAGAAACCACATTTTCGTTCTCGTACCGAGGACCCATCCACAACATCATCGACACGGCGCATCGAAGGGAATTACCAGGCGAAGAGGGCCTGGACGATGCAAGGATTTTGTCCCGGACTCGCATACCAGACACAGCCACCCATTTGGCGGCTCGCACAGCTGTCCGACTACTCCATCAATCACATGGGTCACATCTCGGGAAGTAACTGCGAAGAGAGATGTACGGCGTCGCCTTTGGAAGAAGAGGTTCTCCATCCACGATATCATGGTTTATGAGCCTCCTTTCTTTCTCGGTCAAGACGGAAAGAAGGATGCGAATCACGACGTATGCATACGCCAAGGTTGGGTGTTACGTGGGGGGAAAAAGAGTCAGGAGTTGGGTTTACAGCATGGGAATTACATTATACCTCGGAGTTCAGGGCATCACGGCACGGGTCGGGGACGACTTTTCGTCCCACCCAGCATTAGCATCAGCGCATCATGATCTTATATACCCATTTGCTTGTTTTTAGGAAATGCTACACTCGTTCAGACTTCAACTGCGTACCAATTCTCATTCTGCAATGTGACCTTCGTACATATACACTGTTGAGAGCCGTGTCTATCACATACGACCACAGCTCTCAGACAGCTAGGGATCCCGTCCGCTCTCCCATATATAAGCTGAGAAGCGCCGGATTAGTACTAGAGTCGGTGACGATCTGGGAATCCCCGGTGTTGTATGTTTTGCTCAATGCCGTCACTTTTTGGCGGTACCTGATGCAGTATCCCTTCATTTTAATCGTGTCCCATTATTTGCTACGGTCCTGCTCTGAGTTATGCTCACACATCGAGCCATCTTGCGTACGCTACCTCCCGACACAGTCACGAGAACACCACTCTCTCGCATAATAACATTGGGAACTTTGGGAAGGGAGGAGCGCCAAGCATTATCGGTTGGTACATGCCAAACAGAACAGTCGGTCACAAAGAGCCGCCCTGGAAACGGAAATCACCCTTGCCTGACAGATCATTAGCCAATCCCGATGGATCACCACTGGAACCACTGCCCCAATCAACTAAGATGCCTTTTTCTATAGGGATATCATCGATACAGATGAAGCAGCATGGAGAAAGATCCATCGGGCTAGGAAACAGTCACACGCATTTCATGATAGGAACAAGTTAATAGCAACCCAAAATCTACAGCTCAAGTTTCATACACCTCCCAACTTCCCAGAGTGCCGCGCAATGGGGGAAGCAGGGGAAGTCATGGGATATGAACTCCTCCCCATTCTTCCTGCTTGCCCTACCAGACTCAAAGACCCAGATGCCAAATTGGTATTGCGCTTAGAGATGGAGATTTTACTGCTGGGTTCGGCAATTCAATGCGTGCTTGCCCGGTTAAGTGGTCCATTCAGTACGTCCCAGGCTCGAAGGTTGGTGCGCGTGTAGACAACTGCTGTCACAGGCTTCTCAACTTCTCTATGCCGAGGGACAGTAGACACTAGCAAGTGCTCCTCGCTCGCCTTGTCATGGATGTGGCTACATACCATGATTACTGGCACTTTCGAATTGCCCAAGATACAGCTCAAGGCAATTGGGCTCCTCTGCCGGCAGGGAGAGTAAGGTAAACCCAAGCGCCCAGGCATGTACGTAGGGTTTTGAATTGCGTAGGTGTCGCAGTCAAGACGCGATATCTTTCGGAAGGCGTGCAATGGCAACTTGAGGATTTGTGTCATGTTCGCCCCGGCCACGAACATCATGTGAGATAGGATGTCTACCTGTACCATAAATGGGTAGGAGCAAAGCGTGATATGTACGAGACATCCTCGTGCAAGAACAGGGCTGTGCCGGTTGTTCATGATTAGAAAGCAGACAGTGCGTCATTTGCTACGAGAGTATTCTATTCTAGGTAGAGATGACTTCATGCTTGTTAAGGTGGTTTCCTGAAACTGGCAAGCATAAATGTTCGCATGCTGTCTCGAAGGAAGTGTTGGCTTGTACTTGCGCAATGTCTGAAGTACTTGCTGTTCCGGAAACTGCATGCCTACCAGAGAGGTTCTTTTCGGTCCTTCCCCATATACCAGCATCTACGTAATATGACGACGCAGCTGGCCGGTTTGATTAGTTATGGGCGAGTGCGCGAGCATCACATGCACATGTGCCTTGAGCTTCACCTTACTCTTTCCCCGAAACATCACTTATTGCTTCCCGTTCTGAAAATATGCCACCGTGCCTAGGTAGATAACATGGCAATGGCTCTGCAAGATGCCACCCGCGCTGCATCTGACTCTCTGCCCAATATTTGGCATATAAATACCGCCCTCTTTTCCCACATCAATCCTCAATTCTCTCCAGATCAACTCACATCTTCAACTCTTCAACACCATCATCCATCTTCTTCTTCAGTATTCTTACAACCGGATGCATGCTGAAGTCGGCTGCGTTTGTGTTGCCATCTCGAGTGAGCTTGGCATGAACAGCGGAGAGGGAAGCCCATGGTTGCGAGTGTTGCAGAGAACACGACGGTACAGCTTGAAATACTAACCCCACGCTAACATGTTTCTCTGCAGCAACGCGACGACACAAGTGCCCCATTTGACCTCAGCATGCATCTCGGAACCCCAAGCCAACAGTCGCCGGCATTTCTTGGGCTATCGATGCGTCCATCATGGGTCGTTCTCGTGTGTACAAATCGATGAGAACCTTCTTTGCCGCCTTGCGACAACAACATCACAACTGTGTTTGACCTCAGCCTGCGTTCCGAGTCCAAGCCAGCAGTCGCCAGCGCTTTGATGGACCACACATACGCCTTCCATCATGGGTCGTTTTTCTGTGTTTCAATTTCGGAGGTTTACTTTCTCCCTTGATTGTCTTCTCACCTTCTCTCTGCTGGAATCACCCATCCAGAGAGACGACGAGAGGAACAAAAGGTAGGTGGATTGCGGAGAACGCCTCTAACGAAATATTTTTATGATTAGTTTTAGATCAATCCGAACTTCCTGTAGTGGCAGCGACAGCTGACCTTACGAAAGGTTCTGGACAGGTTCGCGGCCAACTCGACTCCCTTATATGCGATCGGTTTTTTCGGATCTCGGCCAAACTCTTTCCGCCTACCGAGGATTGGGGGATTTGGGGTGGCCCATGGGTTTGCTGTTGGTTGGTTGCCTTCGCTGTTAGGTTTGAAGCATGTTTGGATCAGTGGGTGAGGAAGGTGCAAAAGGGGGAGAGTGGGTCTTGGAAATTGTGCATGTACACATTGTGACGGGAGTTGGATACTGTTGTTTCTAGAAGTTGCGAGCTAAATGCGAAACCTTTCGAACCTTTAGACTGGTTCCTTTTCAAGTGATGTTTGTGATGGTTATGTGGTGTTTGGTGCAATGCATGCAAGTACATACATACATATCTATGTATACGTCTGATGACCAGGGGAGCTGTGATCCATGCCAGGGGCACAGGTGAGTACGGGAGGCCGCATTGCCTTGAATTGATGGATTCTTCATGTAGCTACATGTACATACGCTTAGTACACCAGCGCAAAAGACTTCGCATGTACACTGGCATATCCAATGCCAGTCTCATCTCATACCGTATTTCCCCTCACATTGGCAGTAATGCTTTAGTTGGCCTCCAAGCCACATACGTGACAGATCCCATGACCGTGCTGTGACAGATGTACAAGGTGTGCCAATGGAAATTGGTCACCGGTATGGGTCAATTTAGACTGGGCAGTTAGTCAACCGACACTGCTGCGAACTCGAACATTCATGTTCTCTTCGCATCTAGCTTAGGCAATGCTAGACTCACAAACGTTATCGCGAGTGTGGCATGGTTTGGTTACTGCAGGTCGAGGGCTTTTGATGTACCCTAACATGGACAAATTTGTCACATGTCCTCCACCTCCGGCGTGATTCACAAGCGATGGACGTGTACTTACTCGCCACTTGCCTCAAGATTCAGCTCAAGGTGGCCCAAGTAGAATATATGGCTTCACGCATCCCGAGTGGATGCCACACGCGAATCGAATTGGAGCATGGTTGCCAGAGAATTCGAGAACCCCTGAGCAATTTGGCGACGGTTGATAACAATCACCTGGTCATTGAAACCCCCCCTGATGAAAAGTTATTCTGAAGGAGATCCGCCGGCCGATGAAGCAAAACCATGGGAACCAACGCCAAGATAATCGCCGCCTTCGGAGTCACGACGAACAACTTGCTCGTAGGTGCTCCAATGGGAGAGCTCATTCCATGATTTCCCGGGTACATGATCCCGGACGACCCCCTAATATGAATGGATGATGGTTCATCTCATCCGAGCGAGCGTACATCTTAAAACCGAACGAACCTCATTCCATCCGGATAACCAGAAGGGGGTAAGTCCGACATATATTTCGGCCGAGTCACGATAAGCAGCCCCCACGCGCAAACATGGTAGCCGACGTAGTATCCAATATGGCATCCATCGGAGGCAAACCCCTAATAAGGTAAAAAGCAGATTAGTTCCCACGTGGTTCAGCTACCGATATTGAGTTGATGGACCCTCCTTTTCCCTCGCGTGAAACACGCCGACCATGTTCTCCGGGTGTCGATCGCTCCCCACCAGCTTGCCTCAGCACCCCCCAACAGCCTACCAGATGCTCGGCGAGCATGTCACGGCATCTTGTACGCTACTAAACTGTGTACAAGAGTGGATTTTCTCTCCCAGATGGGTTCAAGCCGAAGAGGGACCCATGCAAAGCGAGAGCCGGCCGGGGTAAGGGACGAGGGACTGGCTCCTGAGGTCATATTACTTTCGGCGCCGGCATGATGTCCCGAAGGCAGGGGACCCGTTGACAAGCGATCTACATTTCAGGCGCAAGGACCCCTTTTCAGGCAGACGACCAGGTTCGCGATCAAAGAGCTGCAGATACGCCACACGGCGACAAAGTATGACATGTGGGAACTCACGCGGAACAGGTAAACGTTGATTTCAGATATTGATTCTGGGAGGTCAGGCTAACTAAAGTTATCAAGGACGTGTATCTTGCCGGGATGGAAATCAGTTGCAGGTCAGGGAGGCTAAACGGGGCGTAAGAAGGGACTGACTTCCTGTTGGTATTTGGAAGCGACACCGGACAAGTCCAGGTACCAGGTCATGCTCGGATCTATTACAACCGCCCACAATAAAAGGGGAGAATACCTGTCAGATGAGCGAGCTCACCTATCAAGCTAGCCTAGCCAGTCTGGTTCCAGTCTACCGGAGAGACGTCAAAGCACTTTTGTGGGTATCAGATATGTCAATCTCGCCGTGTCTCTGGACCCCATCGGTCCATATATCAACATCATTTGTGTGATGCCGAGATGCCGCTGGTAGATGACCTGGATCGGAAGAGATAGCTCCTTTGGTAGTCAAATCGTGGCTCGGATCACTCGCTTGTAGCTAACCTTGTCGAGGGGTATCCACGGTACAGGCACTACCGAGATGGAGCAAAGATGGCGAGAAAAGACCGCCCATGACTGCCGACGACGGCGACCTAGCTCCATTCTAGGCGTTGCAAAACGGCGATGCTAGCTCAAGGTACTCAGGCCAGGGTGAGCTAGAGTTATCCGTATGTACATACAGTAGTTTGTGGCCATCACTAGATCCCACTAGTGAGTCGGTCTTCTTTGATTTAGAAGACCCCGAAGAAGCGCGAGATGTTTTCGATCACTGCTTCGGCCACGCTTATTATTAGTGTATGTCGTGAAAGTGTGTGCCTGGATGTCTTGATGATGGCAGTTGGCCAGAATGCACCATTGCCTGCGGGCGCTTATGCTGTCTCACAGAGGAGGCTGAAAAGCAAATAGAACAGCTGCAGCCGCGTTGGGTGGCGACGGAAGTGTTGAAAAGATCAGATAACCAACACGCATTAGTAAGATGTAGACATATTGATGATGTATTCCACTGGGAACAGTAATCAGCCCTGCCTTGCTTACCGTCGTTCGACATGCCCGTTCTTCCAAAGCCCCAGAATCCTTCAGAGACAGCTGCTTCCTTTCTTTTTTCGGTGCGTGCGAGATCGCATTGGAGTCGCCAATCTAACCGCAAGCCAAGGCGAAGATGAGGTTGATGAAAAAAAGGAAGATGGAAAACAACGACCCTACCATTGGTCACAGAGCGCCTGCTATAGTCGCGCTATCGGTCTAGCTGTCGACTAGTCGGTGGGCCATTCGACGAGCTGAAGTCCCGCACCGCCCTCCGCTTCTAACGTGGCCGGGAAAGAAGCAAAAGACGGCTTGTTCCGGATCGTGCCTCGCTTATATACCCAATACCCACTTGGCAAAGTCCCATGGAAGAGAAGATTTCACAGCTTCATACTTGGAAGTGCCGAGGAGCCTGTTGCCGGATAAGAAAATCTGATTGCCACGTACGTGACTGGCCACCGGGCTGGGCTGCTTGAGCCATCTATGCATCCTTGACTAGCGTCGGCCACGACCAAGAAAAGAAGGGACAGGATGCGGTACAGGCTGGTCTGCCCGTGCTTGGCAGAAATATGGCGATAGTTGTGGTTATCATCGAACTGGGCAAGTGATAGCAGAGACCCGGGAGGAGGTGTAGTAGCACTGAAACTGAAGTCGAAATAAGAACGACGTGGTCCTGTCACCGAGGAACCGTATCGTTGCTGAAATCCAGTCAGATCCCTGGCGTCGATCTCCCTCGCGTAGCTGGCCTTGCTATCCTCATTGGTCCCAGCAGCAATCCATCCCCTGTGCGCATCAAGATCAAAAATCCAGACAGGTCGCTCAGGAGTCAATACTTTCAGCTAGTGCGAGTCGAGCCGCCGAGCGCCTGAGACATACAGCCCCCTGCTCGGTACTCATTTTGGTGCGACATATAGCCTGCCGACCAATAGGGTGCCGATTCCGTCGTCTTTGTCCACGCCCGCATCTAGGCATTGGATGGCAACGAGCTAAAGCCTCTCAAGTGTCCATTGCTTGCCAGGACCCAAGAGCCTGGGGCCAAATCGTCCACTAATCGTCCACTAGTCTAGACGTGTGCCAACGTGAATGCCGCGACAGGTCCATAGAGCGACGTCTCAAGCGTTCAATGATAGGGTACGGTGCTCCAGTGTAGGTACGCAGAACATTGCGCTCCGTCCAAGACGGTGCTGGTACTACGTCCCTCCAGGATGGCCGGATTAACAGTTCGAGTGGGACGACCGATGAGACCTGATACATCCCCGGTATTGCATTGACAATCGGTATTGCCAGCCCTGCGCGATGATGCATATGGAGTCCTTTGTTATGTTGCAGGGTTGAGAGAGCGCAAGCCAAACCAAGGTGAGTGAGTGTGCCGAACAAGAAAAATCTCCGGGCCGGGTTTGATTGCATGCCACCCAAGCGGCTGCTGCCAACCAAATCCATGCCCCTCTTGCCTGGCGAAAGAATCCAGCTATTACGCCACGTCCCCCAAAAAGCAATGCGATCGATGTGATGATGCCGCAAGCCGTACCTAGATCCTGGCAACCATCCTGCGCCTAGGTCATCTCCCCACTGACCTAACCCGCGATACGATGGTCCCATGACATGTCCCATATCCATACAATTGCTCGAGCACTTAACTTGAGTGATTTCCGTTCAACCTACGGGGATGTCGCTCCACGTGTTTGAGGCCCAGTAGCGGTCGCTCTCCACCCCCTTAGTCTAGGCACATCGTAGACAGCTCAGCTTGACTGGAAGAGGTAGAGTCATCCGGGAACGGCGTCCATCAGAGAACCCAAACTAATCTGTATATTTGTTTCAGTCTCAGGTTGTTGGTCCATGTGTATGTGGGCGCGTGGGAGGCACCATACATCCCTGGAGCCTCTGACTCTCATATAGGGTGTGAGGCCCATCGCCTTTGTTCCTGTTCAAAGAAAGATGCACGACTGAAACCCCCCACGACCATAAAATATCACTTCGGCCGTCGATCATCTTCTTAGCTCTGCATCAGTCGAGATCCTTGTCCGGGTTGCTTCTGCCCGTTCTCGAAAGGAGCCTCCAAAGAAGCTCGACAATCCTTCGGTGAGACATAGCCACCATGTCGATCCCAGACGAATTGCTCCGACAGTATCAAGGTCAAATCGTGCCGCGTTCTTTCAATGCCGGATTCGTCACCCTCAGCTACATCGTCTCCTTCATTGGGGCGGCGGCGACCTTGGAGTTGATGAACCGCCGAACCTCCCGCAATGGCTACTTCAACCACTTCCTCCTCGTCAGCAGCTCAATAACCATGGGGGTATCGCTATATGGTGTATGGTGAGTGTGACCAAGCCAACCGCGCCGACATAAGGAGCTCTCGACTAACTAGATGCCAGCATTACATCGGCAACCGAGCGATCGAACTTGCGGATGGCCAACTCGAACTCCAGATCGCGTATTCACCCGGGTTTACGGCATTATCCTTCTTCATCCCCATAATGGTACTCCTTCTTGCGTTCGTAGCTGCGGGCACAAACCAGGTATCGTGGTATCGAATTGGAGGCGGTGGAAGTCTAGCTGGAGGTGCGATATGCGGAAGTAAGTGGGCTTCCAAACTCATCCCTTTCGTTGCAGGGTGGTTGGAAAATACCCCCGAGACACCGTTTCGTGTCACTGACAAGGATTCTCGCTAACCCAACGTGTTGTAGTGCATTACCTAGGAAACGCCTCCATCGCGAATTTCGCATGCGTATATAGCACAGCCAATGTGGTAGGCAGTGTACTGATTGCCATGGCTGCCAGTACAGCTGCCCTGTCGCTCTTCTTCCTTTTCCGGGCCTCCTGGACAGGATCTTGGTGGAAGAGAGGCATATGCGCCGTTGTCCTGGCAGGGGCTGTGTCTGGGATGCATTGGTGTGCTTCCACCGGAACCGAGTATCGCTTGATCCGTCTAAATTCGGGTACGAGCCCCCTGTCGCGCAACACGACCGTCATCGTTGTCATATGCCTGTCTGTAGGCGCTTCCCTGACGCTGGCTGCCACGGCCATTTGGACTGCCCATGTTATGAGGAAGACCGCAACAAAGGCCCAGCAAATCGTGCTCGCCGCTGCTGTCTTTGATCGGGCGGGGCGCATACTTGTCACGCCGGATGGTCTGCTGCCAAGCGAGAAGGTTACCGACACCTACATTGAGAGGACGCATGACGATGTGTTCAATGTAGCGAATCCCCTGTTCCACTGGATGTTCCGAGTATCGAGGAACTGGGCGGGGTTAGCAGCGTAATCGACAACATGGCCGACCACCTTGCCGATTTGCCTCGAAACAGGAAGGACGGCAGAGCTCGACTGATCGACGAGGACGGACAATTGATCGACAACTACGATGTCGTTTTCCGCGAGCTCTTCTGCATCGCTGCACAGGGGTTGGCGGAGAAGACCAGAGAACAACTCGCCAACGTCGGAATCCTCTGGGATGAGATTTTGCCTACCGGCGCCCTCGCGCCTCGCCCTCTGTCACCCATCGCAAAGGACAGGCCGACGAGTGAGATGGGTACGGAGAAGAGTATGGAAGATGCTGCTGAAAAGGGCGAGGGTTGGAGATCTAGACATGAGTATTCTCGTGGCTCACTCATGTTCTTGGTGCGGCGCCTTGACAAGTCTCGGGATGTGGAGAAGCTCGAAGCGGCCGGTTACCGATTCGCCGACGTGAACCAAGTAGCGCACATCATCAGCTCCAGCATGCAGATCAAAGCACAGAACGTAGATTCTAAGCTTATGGATATGGCCGCATTTGCTGAAGAGAAGACGATGATGGAACCTGGAGTTCACATGGGGTTCTTCGGTGTCCAAGCCCGAGTAGGCGGGGGGTTCGACATTGTCGTCAGGAGGGGAGCCCGGAACCTACTGCCGACCGTCCAGATGTCTGAACACCCAATGGAGTCGTGGCAGTTGGATCTCATTCGCCAACTTGATGGATTGAGAGTCACGACCCTCTGCTCCAACTTGAGAGAGAGCAAGAGAGTATCGCCTGCACTGTCGCTCTTCGCCTGCAAAATTTCCGAATCGATCGAAGCGTTGCGGGCCCTGGTCAAGAACCCCATCTTCGACGAGGCGACCCTGACGGCCAGGGTGGTGCAAGTTCCATGCAGGGCACCCTTCGGATCCTCATCGGCCAACTCCTGCACCATGATTAGCTTGAGGGTTGTGATCCCCATTCATGTCAACGTCTTGAGTCCCCACTGCGATCTCATGCCACTGAGCTTCTTTAAGGTCCAGCAGTTGGTTTACAAGGATTCTCCCCAGCACATCGACTTTGCAAGATCAATACACCGCGAACTTGCACCAATCGTCAATGCTAGGAGTCCGCAGGCATCCTTGCCGTCCTCGCGGCACAACAAACCAGACCCGTTCTCGGCAAGATACAAGTTCTTCAGGTATTCAGGATCGTCGGCTGCTGATCAGGCTGTTGACGATAATGGAACCTCGATCCCGACCATGACCCGAACGAAATCGCATGGTGGTTCCTTGCATTCGGTCAGCACGCTGAAATTGTGGACGAGAGCAGAGTCAGAGCGGCGGGCGGACGACATGCTGCCCGACAGGCCCTTTGCGCCAAAGATGGACAGCCAAGAGCCGTCAACACTCGGTGGCATCATGGTCTCGCAGGAGATCACCGTGGTCCGTGAGGTGGAAGAGGTGGAAAGAGCAGCCCAGAGCTCTCAGACCAACAGCAGCAAACGCCACGCCAGAAGAGATTCGAGTCAGAAGCCTACGGCTGGCTCATCGGTTATGGAGATGCAACCTATGGCTCGCCGAGACCAAGAAATCCATGTCGGGTTGACACTTGGGTCAGCTACTGTCGAGAGTCACAAGAGTGGTGAGGCAGTGTCATTTGTTGATGACCTTTTCGCCGTGTGTGTTGGTAACCGACACGGAGTTTGAGATGTGTAATGAAAGACGTATATGTAGAGATAGCCCGCCAGGGAGAGAGTTAGGCTAGGGAACGATACCCAAAAAGCTTGTGGTCGTCACGCGGCGCAGGCATAATGTACTTTAAGAATAATAATGCTGATGAGGCATGAGATAGTATAATCAAACGACCACATACCCATTGATCTACTCCCCAGGAGATCAATTGACGATCGTGAATATGCCTTATTCTTTTTTTATTCTGGTAGGGTGGATGGGTCTACCCATGCGCAGCAGTGAGCTGCGACGTCGGATCCTTTTGAGGCGACTTGCTTAAGGTTTGGCCCCAATTTCCCAGGTTGTTTCCCCCTTTTGGTACTACCACTGAAACCAGCAACTCAGTTCAAATATTCGCACAATTGGATCCAAGTCAGTACATTTGCCAAGACCAGTAACCTTCCGGAGCAGAACCCGGAGCAGACCTCCTGAGCAGCTGACCTGGGTGTCCGTGTCGGGGATAAAGAGCCAAGCACAGGAACAAACCAATAGCTTGATGGGGTTGCTATAGTTCTGCTGCATCGTGATCACAGCAAAATTGCATTTGCAAAACCGAAGCGGAGACTCTCCACTGGGGAAACAACTGGAGTTGCACTCTGGAGAAAAATGTCCACCGCAACCCAACCTTGCCAACACCCAACACCACAACTCCAACGCCAAAATACACGAGAGATGGCAGAACGCCACAGCTGCGGCAGGAACGGCCGACGACGCGAGTCACTTACGACAGTGCCCCGGATCGTTGTGTCAGAGGGAGAAAGATTGGGGAACCCACCGCAGTCCACTCAGAGCTCTTGAATGATGACATGTGGGCGGGTGAGCCCCAACTAGACTCCAAAACCTCCAAGCCTCAACCCCCACCCGCTGTCCCCATCCCCAGCCCAATTGACGGATATCATTTGCTGCCGGCAAGCTGCCCAACAGGTTCACTCATCAGTGACTTGCAGAAGAGGGAGAATCAACTCTCACCCGCGCGACTAAGGCGAATCGGAAATCCTGGACATTCCAGCAGCCACGCCCACTCGGGCCTGCCACCTAACGCCGTCTTTTACGGGGCTTCTCCACGGGCCGGCCTTACTGGGGCCAAACTTCCCCATAAGTTTACCCATAAGTTGCCAGACAGGGTTTAGAATCACCATGTCAATTGCGTCGTTCAGACCTGCCCGGAACCGGTGCTCCTTGCTGCTTGCTGTCCCTCCTGTCCCTCTCGTCGCGGAGAAGGGGGCCGGCCTCCCACAGATTGACACAGTAGCCAGGTCGCAACAGGTAGCAGTAGACCGATAATTGGTTTTTGCCCCATCTCATTTTCGACCCGTTCTGTTGGCAGCAAAGTCCTAAGTCGCAGCATAAACCCACGATAACCCGCGCGACGTCATCGTCCCGTCTGGCACAAAACTCGTCCCAATTCGTGTCAACTGCGCCTTGCCTGCCTGTTTTTTTTTCTTCTAGATTCAGACCATCGCGCTCCATCTGAGCTTAATATCACCTTTTTGGCGTTGGTTGTGCAGTGCAGCGCAAGCTTTGATTCTTCCTTCATACCACACACACTTCGCCCCTGTATTCTTATCTAGCTCAAAGCAGCAGCTGCCGCATCTCGGTTATCAGCAGCTTATCCAGCTCCATTGCCGAGCTATCCCTCCGCGACCAAGCGAGAGCTCCCAATTCCTTCCACGGACCTCACACCCCGGATAATTAACTCATTCCCTCCAATCCGGCCACCAGAGAATGTCGAGATTCCAAAGAGCAGCTGGCGCCCTCCGGCGCATAGCGCTGCCTACCACCGCCGCGACCGTAGCTGGTGGTTCGCTTCTCTACTTTGCCTACCGACCCCGAAACATCCCCGGCTATGATAGCGCGGCGGTGCCGCCACCCTTCCTGGACGCCGATGGCACCTTCAGAATGCCCCGCTTCCCCAAGGTGAAGTCGAGATTAGAACAGATCGAGGATCTGAAGAAGAGCTACAACCCCAATGAGGAATACGACATGCTAGTAATTGGTGGCGGTGCGACAGGTGCCGGCGTGGCCCTGGACGCTGTGACGAGAGGACTGAAGGTCGCCATGGTGGAACGCGATGATTTCAGCAGTGGCACAAGTAGCAAGAGCACCAAGCTGGTCCACGGTGGCGTGCGATACCTCGAAAAGGCCGTGTGGAATTTGGACTACAACCAGTACCAACTCGTACGCGAGGCGCTGAAAGAGCGCAAATACTTCCTCCAGACCGCACCCCATCTCAGCTCGTGGCTTCCCATCATGTTGCCTCTGGACCAGTGGTGGAAGGCTCCCTACTACTGGGCGGGCACCAAGTTCTACGATTTCCTCGCTGGCAGCGAAGGTATCGAGAGCTCGTACTTCTTGACGAGGAGCAAGGCCATCGATGCCTTCCCCATGCTCAAGAAGACTGATCTTGTCGGCGCGTTGGTTTACTACGACGGTGCTCACAACGACTCCCGGATGAATGTATCGATAGCTATGACGGCTGCCATCTATGGCGCCACCGTCGTCAACCACGCCGCGGTGTCCGGCCTTCTCAAGGATGCCAACGGAAAGCTGTGTGGAGCCAAGATCAGGGATTGCATTCCCGAGCGCGACGGCAAGGGTCCCGGTGAGGATATTACTGTCAAGGCGAAGTGCATCATCAACTGCACAGGTCCCTTCACCGACTCGATTCGCAAGATGGACGACCAGGACTGCCCAGAGATTGTGGCTCCCGCCTCCGGTGTGCACGTCATTCTCCCTGGATACTACAGCCCGGCGAACATGGGCCTGATCGACCCCAAGACATCCGACGGACGAGTCATCTTCTTCCTGCCGTGGCAAGGCAATACCATTGCCGGTACTACCGACGAGCCTACCTCCATCTCCCAGAACCCCCTGCCCGACGAGAAGTCCATCCAATGGATTCTCAACGAGGTTAGCCACTACCTGTCCCCGGATATCACTGTCCGCCGCGGCGATGTCCTTGCCGCCTGGTCCGGTATCCGGCCCCTGGTGAAGGACCCCAAGGCTACCAACACGCAGTCGCTGGTGCGAAACCACCTGATTGACATCTCTGAGTCTGGCCTCATCACTTGCGCTGGAGGCAAGTGGACAACGTACAGGCAAATGGCCGAGGAGTGTGTTGATGAGGCTGTCAAGGAGTTCAAGCTGCCCACCAAGGCCTACCCCAACGCTCCCCGCGTCAGCGGAACCGAAGCCATTGACGACGGCGCCATTCTGGACGGCAAGTGTCAGACCCACGAGGTCCGCCTGATCGGCGCCCACGGCTTCAGCAAGACCCTGTTCATCAACCTGATCCAGCACTTTGGCGTCGAGACCGAGGTTGCCAAGCACCTCACCGAGAGCTACGGTGACCGCGCCTGGACCGTCGCCGAGTTGTGCAAGCCCACCACCAACCGCTTCCCCGCCCGCGGCGAGCGCATCGCGCCCCTCTACCCCTTCGTCGACGGCGAGATCCGCTACGCCGTCAAGCACGAGTACGCCCAGACCGCCGCCGATGTCCTGGCCCGCCGCACCCGTCTGGCCTTCCTGAACGCGCAGGCTGCCCTCGAGGCCATGCCCCGCGTCATTGACATCATGTCCGAGGAGCTTGGCTGGGACGCCAAGCGCAAGGAGCGCGAGTGGAAAGATAGTAAGTTTGTCCAATGACGCGCACGATGCCTTTCTTGGCTTGTTACATTGATTGCTAACATATCGTGCCAACTACAGCTCTGAGCTACCTCCAGTCCATGGGTCTCCCCGAGCCCATGCTCACCGTCACCCGCAAGCAGGTCGAGCAGAAGAAGCTCGACTTCTTGACCCCTCGGGAGCACCAAATGTACTCCCGTCATGATAAGCCCCTGTAAGGCTGACGGCGGTGACGAAAGAAAAAGGAAGTAGAACTGAAAAGGTGTTTTTCGCTTGGTTCTTGTTGTTTACGATATGGGGCATGGGACGTTTTGGTGTTCTAGATCCGGGTTTTGGATTCCCTTCAGGGCCGGGAGCAGCAGTCTTCTTTGCGACTCAACTTTTTTGGATTGTAGGGCGTGATGTCAATATGGCTTCTTTGTATAGTAGTCCTATGCCGAGTAGATTATACCAGTATACACGTATACCAGTACTTCCTAACTCGACCAACACGAAACTTTCTACGCTGCAACACCCCCGGCATATAAACTACCTATGCTTCGTGATCATTGGCGACAGAAAAATCAGGTGTTCATTATCAGGTTCTTTGGAGGAAGAATCATGCCTGGTAGCAATACATAGTTCCTACGTCAGTGCCCCAGTGCGTTCTCCCCCTGTTGACCCAGGTCCACTTGTCCATGCATGCCATTCCTGTAAAACTCCATGACCAAACACCGATTTTCTCTTCGCGGTGATCGACAATCGCGATTCCCTCGGGGATCGTCAACTTTGATATTACAGACTAAAGTACAGTATGTGTTGCACACTATGTGACTCTCCACTTTAGCGTGGGTGGTGTGGCTGGTCCACACACACACACGTCGCCACTTCACTGCTCACTTGAGGATTTGTCGTGGTGGGCGCATAGCACGGCATGCGCCACCTTTCGCATGGCGCACCGGGAGCACCAGTTCCTCGCCCTCTGCGCTGTGGCATCGTTACATTCCGCTTGAGGGCTAGCGTTTTTCTGTTTCAGGTGGTGCCGTCTTCGTCGCTCCTGGAGGCTGGGCTAGAGCTTCCAGGGTTCGGTGGCGGGTTGGTCGCATCTCGGGCACATTGCCGAAGACGATGACGCCGGTGTGCGGGTGTTGTTGCTATCTCCGGCGTCGATGTCGCGGGTCGTGGCTGGTGCCGGTGTTTCTGTTGGTGTTGACGTCCATCTTCTCAACCGCTGTCGGATCCCTGCCGTCGCTGCGGGCGTAGGCTGCCGCGGCGTGGGGGTGGTGTCGGGGGAGTGGCAGTGTTGGTAGGCGGCGCGAAGCACGTCGTCCCGCGCACAAAGGGGTGCTGCGACAAATCGCCGCCGTGAGCACCGCGCCCGGTCCGGAGGCTGGACCCGCGGCGCTGCAGCAAGTGGTTGGGGTTTCGGGCGGCGGCCGGGTGCGACAGCGCCCACTCGTGGTACTCGGGCGGCGTGACGACTTGGGCGAGCGGATGGAACGGGGGGTGGTGCGGGTACGACTTGATCTCGGCGAGGACGCGGGCGGTGTCGATCGCGGATCGTCGCCCTTCCCCGGCTGCGGAAGAAGAGGAGGAGCTGCCGTTGGGGCTAGTGGTTTCTTTGCGGTGCAGGGCTTCTTGGTACCTTTGGCGGGTCTGGAGGATGTGACTTTTGCCGCTGTCGAGGCTGAAGCTTTGCTGGCGCCGGAGTCGGCTGCAGGAAGATATCGGGGAGGATTCCTGGACGTTTTCGAGGGTGCTTTTGTTTGCTTTCCGGGTGGTGGCTTCGAGATCAGGGGTCGAGACGATACCGTTTCGCAGCGTCGCGATGCTGCGCTGCTCGGTGATGGGGGCGAGTTCCGTGCCGTGGCCGTACAGGAAGGGCGTGAGCTCTAGGCGGGATAGGGGGGACTCCTAGTTGATGTCTATTTCCATGAGCCGTGCTGGGGTGGCGGGGAGCCATTTCGCCGGAACCGGCTTCAACAACGTCCCGCTGCTGGTTATCTCCTCGGTACAGATAGACGACGAGGACGGAGTCATGATGTCGGGCATCGAACTGCTCACCTCCGACGCCACGTTTTCGTCCGAGTCCAACTTGCGAGCTCCTAGCAGCGGAGGAGAGTTGGTCATGTTAGATGTATCGGCGAGTATCCGAGGAGCTGAAGCTGTTGCTGCCATGGTGAGATCGAGTAGTGTGTGTAGCTTTTGAATAAAGGGTGCGCAATGAGGATATAAGCTGGGAGATATATACAGACCACAAGAGAGTCTTGTGTTGATTGAGGTGGTGCTTGCGTGTGGTTTTTGGTTAGATGTACCAGACATGCATCGATGAGGCACGACGAATTCGTCAACCATCATGCGGCTTTGCTCACAGTAAGGCATGGTAGCCACGACCGTGGCTTCCTAGGTGTAGTTTTCAAAACCGCCATTTCGCAGTGGAACCACATGACAGATGAACACCAGCTGGATACTTCCGCCACGACCCCATGGGATAGAACATTGAAACATACCTAATCAAGCGATGTTGGAAATACCGACTGTCATTGTGAGTGCATCTCTATACGGACGCAAGGCAACTGTATGCCAGTGGATAGCCGCAGCCCCGTCAACACGAACTTTTGGGTTGAACTCTCAGCCCTCTTGTGCGACTCGCGAGTGGTAACATCCAGGATGAGTAATCAGGGGGGGGCTCGCCTAAAAACCTGAGGGTAGGTAGATGGGGCTCGCCCGGCTCTGCCTACTACCCGAGACTCGCACGCCGTGTAAGATGGCATCAATCTGTTTTTGGTGCGGGCCACTGGAGACATACTTCCCACACAAATGCTCAAGTGACGCAGTGCGACAAGTTGGCCGTCACACCTCTTCCATGGCCAGAAGCGAAGAGATCGCATACGAGTGATTGTGCACATCCACCATCATGACAGAACACATGTATGAGCCATGTCATGGCAGATACATCTATGTATATTTTTGACTAGAATATACCTAATACATAATGTCGCTAGCTGAGAATCTTGGCATGGCTCTGACAAATGGCTTAAAGGCATGGACGGAAACATCTACGGATCCCGAATCATCATACATCAGTTGGGCATTCCTGGCTAAAGAGCAGGAGTATTGAATATGTACTCACAAACATCCATGATGATACCATTCCACTGGAAATAGGGTTTTACCTGAATGGGGTGTCCAACGTTGAACAGATCCAATCGAAACGCTGAATCCCATGTGGTGTAGCAAGCAGGAGGCATGAACATCTTTGTGTAAGTACGCAAAATGTACCCACTGGGTGACTTCCACCTTCGTTCCCCCCGGTCTGGGTCCCGTCCGAATGTTGGTTGATGCCATCGCCATCGGTGCCTTCCACTAAAGTTGTCAGGTGTCAAGTACAACCCACCTGACCGTCCATCGTTACTTCCTTCCCACTTCAAACATAGATCTCCAACCCAGGCCCAACCGACCACCAAAAATCTCTCAGGCATCAACTGGAGCATCAACCACGTGGGCCTCATATTGCATGCCCTTTTGTCGTCGCCGGACCTGGCAAGTATCTCCAAGGACCCAGTAAAGCCGGGACAAGATCACCGTCATGGCCTCACATAATGATAATATCGCCAAAGACCCCAACGGCCACGTTGTTCTGTCCTCCAGCGAACCGGCAAAGAGCGCACCTGGGTCAAGCAACACGGAGATGAGCAAGTTGCGTTCCCCGAACCAGCCCAATGCACCATCACCACTCCCACCGCCGCCCAACGGTGGTTTGGTGGCCTGGCTCCAGGTTGTAGGAAGCTGGTGCCTCATGCTCAACTGTTGGTAAGTAACTCGTGATGGCCATCCACATCTGACTGTGTGGATGGGTTCTGGGGTATTCGTGGTGAAAAACGCTCCAAGCTAATCGATGAATCCCCAGGGGCATCGTCAACGCCTATGGTGTGTTTCAGGCATATTACCAGACCAAGCTGTTGACGGAACGGTCCCCGTCCAGCATCGCTTGGATCGGTTCTGTCCAGGCCTTCTTGCTTCTCTTCGTTGGTGCACTCACCGGTCCACTCTATGACTACGGCTACTTCCACCATCTCATCGCGGCTGGTTCGTTCCTCATGGTCTTCGGTATGATGATGGTCAGTCTGTGCACCGAGTACTGGCAACTCGTCCTGACACAGGGACTCATCGTCGGTCTCGGAGGTGGATGCTTGTTCGTGCCCAGTATTGCCATCCTGCCCACGTACTTTTCGACGCGTATGGCCTTCACCATAGGTATTGCTGGAAGCGGAAGTGGCATTGGTAAGATTCCTCGCTGGCTTTAGGCCACCGACCGTGTTTCCCTGATACTGGATCTGACTGTTGTCCCAGGCGGTGTGATATACCCTATCGTGTTTCAGGAGCTCGAAAACAGCATTGGGTTTGCCTGGGCTACCAGAGTTATTGCCTTTGTCATGCTTGCCACTCTCAGTGTGCCTTTGGCCGTCATGCGGCCTCGACTCAAGCCGTCGGCGGTCCGTAAGCTCTTCGATTCGGCAGCATGGAGCGAACGGCCCTATTCTTTCTTCGCGTTTGGTGGGTTCTTTGGGTTCATCGGCATGTACTTACCTCTATTCTACATCTCAGTCTTTGCTATCCAGCACGGCATGTCGCCCAGACTGGCATTTTATCTGATACCGATCCTCAACGCTGGATCGATCTTTGGTCGTATCTTCCCCAATGTAAGTAGTTGCCATTCCCCTACTTTGATTCATGGGTACTAATCATCATGGCTTCCCGTGCAGTATGCGGCAGACAAGACGGGTCCCCTGAACATATTCATCCCTACCTGCCTTGCCTTGGCACTTTTGTCTTTCGCGTGGATGGCAATCTACGACTCAACGGGTCTTGTCGTGTTCACTGTGGTCTACGGCTTCTTCTCTGGGACTTTCCTGACGTTACCGTTTAGCACGGTAGTCACTCTTAGCCCTCATATGGGAGTGGTTGGAGTGCGCATGGGTATGGCTTGCGCTATCGGAAGCTTGGGGCTGCTTGTGGGAACGCCTGTTGCGGGGGCTATTCTTACACATGGATGGCCAGCACTGCAGGCCTTTGGCGGCTTAACGCTCATCATCGCAACCATCGCTATGAGCGCATCGAGATTTTCGAAGGTTGGGTGGCATGTTAGTGCCAAGGCTTGATGGGGAGCAGATAACCAACTATCGTACGGCTCTTTGCATATGTGGCTCGGATGAACATGTCTGGATATCGAGTTAATGGACGAAGACACACCAAATCAGGTCTTTCTCTACGTCGAACACTTGTTTGTAAAACATATTACGGAGGCGGACACCTGACTTTGCTGGCCAGTCGCAAGGCAATGATCACGGCTGGTCAGATTCATGCCTTGACTATGGCACACAATCTAATTCGAGAATGAGGCAAAGGTGTCTTGAGACAGCTCTGGCTAGTATTATTCCAATCCATTTGTCAACAGCCTTGACGCCAGAATGTGTGCAATCTATACCGACAAGTTGAATAGGGGCAGGAGAGTCTGCGTTGCCTTGCACATTGTCGATATCTCGTCCTATCGGTTGTGTTGGCGAAGAGGTGAACTGCATATTTTGTGGATACTGCCGTCTATGTCCGTCGATCGCTTCCACGAGTTTACCACCATCCTTGATGATGAGTAGGTGAAAGTACCCCATCTATCTTGTACTTTCGACAATGGAAACGGTCCAGGGGCCGAACTTGGAGAAATTGGAGTAGCTAGCCCTCCACAGCCGCGGCACCCAACTGCCGGCCGGCTCAGCCACAAAAATACCCGACCAAGGTAGAGCTCGGCCATTCTTTACGGATGTTGCATGTTCGACGGGAACAGGCAGACAGGGTCGTGATATAACCAACACAGCCTATCAGTCTACCCCTCCGAGCGGGCGCACGGGGGAAGGAATGGTATGAAATATGTCGACCCGGAAGTCTTGGTCAGTCTACGGTTATCTCGGGCGCTTAGCGTACCCAATCTCACGGGTTCCAGGGTCAAGACTGCCACTATCACCAGCGATGAGATCGGTCATGCCCGCATTGTCTCTATTCGGGGAGGAGGAGATGGTTCGTCGATGCCAAGGACGAAGTAGGCGACATACCACGAGGCCGACCCACTCCATCGGTAGCTCTCTGATGTGTATCTAGCCGATCAAATATGGGTTATCGGATGCCAGAGGTGGATCGTGACATCGGCAACTCGCTACACCACCATCATTTGTTCACCCTGTGCATACCCCTCACCTAGGCCCCCTCCCTGCCAAATGGCGCAGGTAAGTCGAAAAGTGTTGTGCCGTTGGACATGTTTGTGCAGGGATTCCCCACAGCGTTGGTGAAGGGTATCCCCTTCCAGGTGTGGCTATTCTCCCCTTGGCGCTGTCACTCGGCACGTGTGTGTATATATATTCCGTCTTGGAATCCTGTCTCTTTCGGGCACGATCTTGTGGAGTCGCTTTTCTCTTTTGGGCTTGTTCATTTCTTGTTCTCTGTATATACAGATAGGCACATTCGAAAGAAACCACCATAGTTGCGCCGGCCCTCTCTCTCCCACACCAGGCGGCAAATATTATCATCAGTCAACAAAATGGGCGCCAACGTCCCCGACCCCCTATCGCAAGTCGAGTTCTTCAACGTGATCGGCGGCGGCCCGCGCGGGGCCAAGGAGAGCCACCGGGTCGAGGACCCGCGCACCGAGGCCGCGCTCTGGGACGCGCCCGTCGCCTCGGCGCAGGACTTGGACGAGGCCGTCGCGGCCGGCCGGCAGGCCTTCACGACGTGGGGGCGGAGCACGCTGGCCGAGCGCGCCGCGGTCCTGAACGCGGTCGCGAAGGTGCTCTATGATAACGACGAGCTCCTGACGGGCATCTTGATGCGGGAGACGGGCAAGTCGCGGATCATGGCGCATATGGAGGTCCAGAGGGCGGCGTTTCATTATGAGTATGTGTCCGGCTTATTTTCCGCTCCCTGTGATGTGGCATATGACCTGAAGATCAGGGGAGATACACCCCTTTCCAAACTATTACGGGAAGTGGAAACTAAACAGATTTACTAATCTACATTTCGGCAGGTATTATGGTACAGTGACCCCTGATGAATGGCACATTGAAAGATGAGTCTTTGAGACTAATATGCTAAAACCTAACAGCGACCGTGCAACTCGAGGACGAGATCCAGTATGAAGACGACGACATCCAGGTCATCGGCACGCACGAGCCGTACGGCCTCATCGGCGCCATCTCGCCCTGGAACTTCCCCCTGATCCTGTCGAGCGTCAAGGTGGCCTCGGCCCTGGCGACGGGCAACTGCGTCCTCATCAAGCCGTCGCCCTTCACGCCCTACGCCATCCTCAAGTTCTGCGAGCTCGCGCAATCCGTCCTGCCCGCCAAGGGCATCTTCCAGGCCCTCAACGGCGGCGCCGACGTCGGCGAGCTCATGACGCGCCACCCGGGCATCGCCCACATCAGCTTCACCGGCACCATCGCCGTGGGCCAAAAGATCATGGCCAGCTGCGCGGGGACCCTCAAGAAGGTGATCCTGGAGCTCGCCGGCAACGACGCGGCCATCGTGACCGACGACGTCGATTTGGACGTCATCGTGCCCAAGGTCGCCCTCGGCTGCCTGCTGCACGCGGGCCAGATGTGCGTCGCGTCCAAGCGGCTGTACGTGCACGCCTCGCGCTACGACGCCTTCGTCGCGGCGTTCCGGGCCCATCTCGCACAGGGCTACGTCGCCACCTACGAGGACGCCGACGCGCCCTCGGTGTTCGGGCCGCTGTCGAACCGGCCCAACTTTGACCGCTGCCGCGGATTTGTGGAGGATTGCCGGAAGAATGGGTACGAGGTCATCACGGTGGGCGATGATGACAAGGCGGCGGGCAAGAAGGGGCTTTGGATGGCGCCGACTATTATCGTGAACCCGCCGGAGGATTCCCTCGTGGTGCGCGAGGAGCAGTTTGGTAAGTCGAAGCCTCTCCCGCGATTATTAAAAGGGGGCGAAAGGGGATCCCCGTGAAGGTTGTCCGCCTCAATATACTGACTCGTAACTACCAGGCCCCGTGGTCCCCATCATGAAGTGGGAAGACGAAGCCGACGTCATCGCGCGCGCCAACCTCGACAACGCCGGCCTCGGCGCCTCCATCTGGTGCCGCGACGCCGACCGGGCGCGCAAGTTGGCGCGGCAGCTGGAGACGGGCACTGTCGTAAGTACTTCTCTTCTCTTCTCTCCCCTTTCCCTCTCTCCATCCTATCTTTGACGGGAATATCACCTAATGACCTCCTCTCGCGATGTGACAGTTCATCAACCAACCGCCGCAGCCTCACCATGCCGGCTACTTCGCGGGCCAGAAACTGAGCGGCGTAGGCGGCGAGCTGGGAAAGCAAGGGTTGTTGTCGTACTGCCAGACCAAGTCTCTCCACATCGGGAAGAAGTAGTATTAGCGACAAAGACGTCACGACAACTTTATGCTTCGCGCTGGGCTTGTAAGCCAGGCATGAAGCAATCTGGGGGGTGAACTTCGAGCGCAAGCAGCGCCTATTCCTCCAGAAAAGGGGACGGGGGTTGAGCCCGGTCGTCACCAACGCGCCAGGATGCCCGTACTTGTGAACCATTTCACAATAATCGTCGGTATTGTCAAGACGTCAGAGAAGCCTCAATAGTACACGAAATACATGCAAGAGCGAGTTGTTGGCCTGATACGACCCAATTCTAGGATGACTATGTGAAATCTATCGTGATGCAATGTACAGGCATCTGTTGCCAATATGTCCCAATAGAGAAAACCCGACGCATACGGCCGAGTTTGAAAAGTGATCTACACCAACCATGCGACAAGATCTGCTCAAAATCCATCGGCATGCCCCCCCCCCCCCTTAAGTACTTGAAGGGATGATGAACATCATTCTGGGCATGCTGATCCGATGCGCAACGACCGTCACAATGATTTCTACAAGCCGGTCACTGAACAGTTCGTAAGAGGAAAGCAACCCCGTAGGACTGTTTTCTATATGTCGTCTATGTTTACCAACCAAGGATACTGCTGCCTTGCTTTTGGGTGAGAATTGTGCCTCAAGTGGACAGTAATTTGACCGCCCAGAGAGGCATCTCATCTCATGCAGAAGTTTCAAATGCATTGTCCCAAGCCAATGCTTTCAACGCCGAATAAATATAGGAAAATGCACAGTGCAGCAAGCATCAAAACCGCCGCCATGTACAGCAGAGTCGAGCACGTACTGCATAATGTACTGAACGCCGCTTCCCGAAATGCTAGTGAAAATGAAGCAGCTTACCACATGTAACGCGTAGGTTGATTGAATCAGTCGTATTGGAACAGAACACTGATAGACTCGCCGTGATGGACACGACGAATGGCCTCGGCAAACGCCGGAGACACATCCAGAACATCCAATTTGGGGCACAGTCTCTTGTGCTCTTCTTGGGGGACCGAGTTCGTCACAACGATCTTGTCGATGGCCGAAGCATTGATGCGGGCGATGGCGTCCCCGCTAAGGACTCCGTGGGTCAAGAGCGCGTAAACCATCGTAGCCCCTTCCTTCTTCAGCAACTTGGCGGCGCGGGTGATGGTGTTGGACGTGTCGGCAAGATCGTCGACAAGGACGCACACACGGTTGGCTACGTCGCCCACCAGCATCATGGTGGCGTTTTGTCGATCCGTGATTTTCGTAGGGCGGCGTTCCTGGCGGGTTTCAGGATTAAGACTTCTCGAAGAAGGCGGGAACTTTACCTTGTGAATGAGAGCAAACTCCATATTCAAACTGTCTGCGATCGCGGTGGCCCTCTTGGCACCTCCGGCATCCGGGCTGACAACGACGGCATCTTTGAAGTTCGGGATGTTCTGCTGTACATACCGCTGAAGGAGCGGCCGGCCGTACAGGTTGTCCACAGGGATGTCGAAGAAACCCTGGTATTGGGGGTCGTGGAGGTCGAGCGTGATGATGTGGTCGGCGCCTGAGCATGTCAACAGGTCGGCAACAAGCGTTCCAGCTTGAGCCACCCATTGTTTGTAGCCGGGCTTCCCCTGGAAGCTGGTGAAGTGGTTGACTTTCTCGTAATCGTGGGTTGTGAATGCGCCGGGAGTGCGCGCGACTGACGAGGTGGCACCCTTGAAGTAGCTATCGCCTCCATTCATCCCATTGGCACCGTTGGCCCCATTGATGAGTGCAGGCGAGGCAGTGACTGACGGCGTATGAATGTTGTTCTCGGATATTTGAGCCCTGTTCAGCCGCCTGCTGAGGCCGTCCATGCCATTAGTAAGGCCGGCGCTCTTGGGAATGCCGGGGGCAGGGGTCGCCGGAACGCTCTCGAAAGTGTAGCCGCTGCCGGGAACGGTGGAGGGCTGTTTCGACAGAGGGGCGCCGGCCTTGTTGTAGGGAAGATCGGGCTGGCGAGAGTAGGGGAACAACGGGAGGACGGCGGTCACTCTCTTAGCGGAACCCGTCTTGCAGGCCGAGACCATGATGCACAGGTCCATGAAGTGATCATTGACCTTGCCGCCACCTGATTGGATGATATAGACATCCTTGCCTCGGACGGAATCTTTGATTTCGCATCTGGTCTCGCCCACCGAGAAGCTCGAAAGGACGCGATCGCCTTGGGGCAAACCAAGGCTTTGGCATATGCTGTCGACCAACTTTGGGTGGGAGTTACCCCCGAGAATGACGATGTTACGAACCATTGTCGGTATTGAGGTTCTGTCTTGGCGTGCAGTTTATCGGTGGAGCCGCGGCGTGCTGGGTTTCCGAACTTCGCTCGATGGTGGGATGAGATACACCAAACGGGCTATAGAGCTCTGGGAGCTATGTATGGAACAAGTTGTATCTGCCCAAGGAGCGAACAGCCCAAGAAAGATAAATCAATTGCTTTCAAAAGATGACGCAGGTATTCGTGATCGAAGGACCCGGTAACGGAGCGCGGCCAAAACCTGCAACAGCCGAGGGTAATCTCAGTGCCCTAGAGAATCGAGATTGACAAGGGCGTTTTGTCGGTGAGCAAGTAAGCACACCGAGAAGACGGGGAAAAGAGACAGAGGTAGGGCTGTGCGGTAAAGATGCTGGCTAGGCAGGAGACGAAGGTTAGAGGTCCATAACTAGGAGATATAAAGTCTGGAAGATACAACAGGAGATCTAGGATTCCGGGTTGGGTCAAAGAGGGAACAAAGTAAGGGAAAGGAAGCACAAGGCCGGCTGGAAGAGCAAGACGAGCGGCATTGGATAAAATTTTGGAACTCGGCAGCTAGGGTATGTTAGGCATGTACTGGAGGCTGTAGGCAGCTGGGTCTTCTTCTTTTTTCCCTCTCACATTTTGCTCCCTTCGTCCCTAGTAGGTTGAGTTGATCAATGCAAGCTTGCCAGTGGTTGATACACCGTCGCAACCCAGGTCTGGGCTGGACTAAAAGAGACCAGTCAAACTGACTTGCATCTCTCCTCGTGGTGGAGAAAAACTTTTTTTCTGTCGAAGTTGCTAAGACCCATGGGCGTTTTGGTGGGGTAAGAAGCACTTTAAGTAACAGAACGCGAATTGTGTACCTGCGGATTGGGAGGTTACAGCGGTTAGGTTAGATCCATGGCGGGGTTTAGGTGACGAGGGGCTTGGGGCTCTCTCGCGGTTTGTGTGCGTTTGCCTTAGGAGGTACAGTACGTTATCAAACACAGGAAATGTTCGAACACTACGTCTAATACATGGGCTCCCCTAAGACAGAAGACAAGAGAATGAATACCCGTTCATCTTGTCTGTGGTGGTTCATGTATGTCTGGCCCATATCGTGCTGTATCTAAAACATTGATCGAAGCTCAAATTGGAGCTGGCGTACCTGGGATGCCCAATGATGCAATAGCGATAGTAAATCCTATTAAGGTACATCAATGCTCCAGTGGCTGGAGATTCGTCCATCTCGACACAAGTATCTGCGCATTTGCCTCGCGCCTATCGGGAGAAGATAAAAATCACCGTTCGCAACGTAATCGACACTCATATATTTTTTATCGCGGTCTCTATACGGTAAACTTCAATTTTTTTTTAGAAAAAAAAGGGGGGAAAAAGGGAAAACAGGGGAAAAAAAGAAAAACAAAAGGGAAAAAAGATAGGTACTTTACTCCGTACTTCCAGCTCTTTGGCCAACGGGAATTGCCGGATTGGATTGGCAAGACGCCTGTGCAGTTGGGGTTGTTAGAGCTTCTGGATGCGTCACCAAAAATTTACATGCATGCTCGAAAGTGGATTCCTGAGGCTCAATTCAATTCGCTCCAATTGAACGATTGGCAAGCATCTCCAGCTTTCCCTCTCATTTCAGTCGTAGTAGTCTGATAGGATAAACAACCGGCATTGCTTGAGCCGCCTACGATCGAACACAACAAAATGAAGATCCTCGAGTCCCAGTCGGCCTTGCTGACCAACCATGAGGTCTACACCTTCCTCCAGAACCAGGCCAGAGAATATCAGGAACAGAAGCGGCGCGGTCCTGGCAACCTGGAGACATTGCGCAGAGAGGTATGATATGCTTACACCAACACCCCCTGTCGGTTTTCACCACGTTTGACTCACAATTTTACCGCAGCTACTCCAATACCTGAGGAGCGAAGAAAATCCTCTGTCGCAGGAGCCTCCAGCATACAATGATGAATCCATTGCCAAACTCTTGGAGAGGCTGAGGCCTTATGAGATCCAAAAGGGCGAGATGGTCATGATCATGAATCTGCGTCCCGTGAACATCCCCATGTTGAATGCCGTCCTCGAGGACATGGAGGAGCGCTTCACTGCCGAGGAGCAAGAAGACATCGCCGCTGGCATTGAGGAGGTGCTGGGCAAATTCCCACCCAAGGGTCAGGAGGAGGAGGGAGATGCTATGCAAACCACCGAGAACGGCAGTTGAAAGGACGGATTGGGTATCACGCCTATGCTACAACCCTTTTCTTGGCACGCGAACCGCGTATCAGCCTGGTAAGCTTACATCCACCAGAGTTTCTCTGTGTTTATCATTTGCTAACCTCTTCTCAGCTGACCACGCATCCCCCTTCACTCTGGCCACCGTCCGCGGTTCGGGTCTTCATGGCCGTGCTGCAGATTTCCTCAAAGGCCAATTTGAACAGCTCCCCGGACACTGCTGAGCATTCCACGTATTTGTCGGCTCTCATCTCCTGAGACACTCTATATGCCTCTTGAGGATAGATAATCCCGTTCGGATCCGTCTCAGATCTCAGGTCACGCTTCAAACCCATGACTATTATGGGAAGGTGCGCTTCGATTTCTGCGTACGTTGCACGAACCTCGTTGATCCACTAGATAAAGTGAGGTTAGATGCGAGGATTGGCCAGGCCTAACAAGAGTGGAGGAACGGAGGTAGAAGCGAGGGCAGGCAAAGAGAGCCTCTGCGTACAATGCGTTGCATATTGATCATACTCAGTCTTTGGCTGATATCATAGCAAATAATGACCAAATCTGGACGAAGCAGTCGCCAATTCTCTGGACTTGCTGTATCGTAGAATTCGAAGCGATATTGGGCATTCTTTCTCCGTGCCTCAAAGACAAATGGCTGATCTATGTCCCGTAAGAGCTCGATATTTACCCTCCCTTCAAGAGCACTGCTGCCCTTGCTCATGCGTCTGAGTCTTATCAGCGAACCGTATGTACTGTTTTTGAGCTGATCGTGGAGGCTGAATCGACTTACGAGAGAAAGGACGACTTTCCGACCTTCTCGTCTCCCAGCAGCACAATTTTGATCGACTCAGAATCCATCACAACATTCTAGGCCACTTGTCGTGACAGTTGAGTCTCGTGTCTACCTCAGTTATCTAGGATCCATGTATTTGATTGATCGCAATGGAGCGTAGTAGTAGCTACTGGGTTAATAGCGCAAAGCTACATCAGGTACAGGCAGCAAGGTATCGATAAGCTAACCATCTTCCTCGCCATTGGATAAAAATAAAGGGCGCCACACAGCAAACCAGCGCTCCATCTTTTCGCATTTGCTAGGCGGAATCCCACGACTAATAAGAACACAGGGTTTGTGACTCTTACACCCAAACGTCTGTATCGTTAGACGCCCTCCTCTGTACTTATTCCCTTTGAGAAGGCCAGATGCATGTATGAAGGGTCTTACTAGTCGGCCGGCCACAAGTCGACTCTACTATGACTTCTGCTTCTCCACACAATCTTTTCTTGGGCAGCTGTCAGTGACGAGCCTGAGCCTGACTCGGCGTTATACTGCCACAGCCGCAACTCAATCCCAGAAATTGACTTTGCTGCGACGACTTACAACCAAAATGGAAAAGGCCCCGGAATACGGCCGCTGGACCAAAGACGCTCTCATCAAGCGCATCTACCAACTGGAATCCGAGAAATATATATCACAACAAAATGCTTCTTCTTCTTCTACCCCGCCGCTGCCACAGGAGACGGGGCAGCAGCAGCCCATCCCCGAAGGCGCAGTAGTGGCGGCCGATGATGCGCCCGCCCCAAGGCCGACCAAGAAGAAGAAGGACCGCAAGATAGACCCGTCCAAGTACAGCACGCGGCTGGTGGCCTTCAAATTGGCGTATCTGGGCAAACCCTACGGCGGCTTCGAGTTCCAGGCCTCGGCCACCCTCGCGACCATCGAGGAGGAGCTGTGGAAGGCCCTGGTCCGGGCCTGCCTGATCTTCCCAGAGAACCCGGACGAGGTCCGCTTCGAGAACTGGGAGTACTCCAAGTGCGGGCGCACCGACCGCGGCGTCTCGGCCTTTGGCCAGGTCATCGCCCTCCGGGTCAGGAGTAACCGGCCGTTGCCGAGGAAAAAGGGGGATGATGCTTCTGCTACCGCTCCGGAGGGAGAGGACAGCACAGACCCACAGCAAGAAGAGGCCCAGGAGGAATTACCAGAGGAAAAGCCCTTTGACGACAACACAGACGAGATTCCGTACTGCCGTATTTTGAACCGGCTGCTACCTCCAGACATCCGGATGCTGGCCTGGTGTCCCACCACGGAGCCCACATTCTCGGCGCGACACAACTGCGGCGAGCGACAATACCGGTACTACTTCACGCAGCCGGCCTACTCTCCGATCCCCGGTATCCTGGAGAACCCCAAGAAGGAGGTGCCGGGCGGCGTCAAGGACGGCTGGCTGGACATCGATAAGATGCGGGCGGCGGCCAAGAAGTACGAGGGGCTGCACGACTTCCGCAACTTCTGCAAGGTCGACCCGGGCAAGCTCATCACCAACTTCATGCGCCGCATCTTCGAATGCGACGTGGTCGAGGTCAAGGACGCCGCCACGGCGCTGCCGCACCTGGGCCACGACGAGTTCCGGGCCCCGCACATCCCCGCGAAATCGACGTCGGACGCGGAAACATCGGCGGCCGACTCGTTCCCCAAGGTCTACTACTTCCACGTCCGCGGCTCTGCTTTCCTGTGGCACCAGATCCGCTGCATGGTCAGCGTGCTCTTCGCCGTGGGCCAGGGCCTCGAAGCCCCCGAGGTCATCGACGCGCTGCTGGACCCGGCGAAACACCCGCGCCGGCCCAACTACACGCTGGCCAGCGAGTTCCCGCTCGTGCTCTGGGACTGCATCTTCCCCGACTTCGCCATCACCGACGCCCCCGGCGCCGACCCGGCCGCGCCCAAGGCCGACACGGTGGACTGGGTCTACGAGGGCGACAACAACCCGCTCGCCAAGCACGGCGTCTCGGGGCTGGTGGACCACCTGTGGGAGGGGTGGCGCGAGCGCAAGATGGACGAGATCCTGTCGGGCCAGCTGCTGGGCCTCGTCACGCCCGGCGGCGGCACCTCGAGCGGCGACATCACCAAACGGCTGGACCGCAAGGCGCCGGCCTACATCCCCACCAGCCAGCGCATCTTCGAGGGCGACAACCGCGACCGCATCTGCGGGCGCTACGTGCCCCTGCTCAAGCGGGAGACGCTCCCCCTGCCCGAGGACACGTACGACCGCGAGGCCCGGCGCAAGGGGTACAAGGACGCGGACGAGTGGCGGGCGGCGCGGGCGAAGCGGTGGGAGGGCGTGCCGCGGCAGAATACGCGGTACGATGTTGATCGGCACGTGGTGCCGGGGGATGAGGGTGATGAATAGATACAGAGAGGGAGGAGTTGATTGTTTGGCTTTTACCTAGATCGCATAGAACGAGGTTTGGCATAGCACGCATCTCAATTTAAAGGACAAATCATTGGAGACTGTGATTCTTCTTGAGAAAATCAAATGTTGGTCATGTATGTGCCTCTATTGCACCTTGTATATTTTCTTCTTCTGCTTGTGAACACTTTTCGTCATGACCCGTTCCGCACCTCCTCGCCCCCTTTTTCCTTTGCCAACGCCGGCGACTTCTTCCCCGTAGCCGAGCGCCGCTTGTTGCCATCCTTGACCTTGCGCCTCTTCTCGTCCTTCTGCTGCTGGTGCTGGTAGTGCTCGCCGCCGCCCTCGTCGAACAGGCAGCCGCGCACGCCGCGCCAGACCTCCTCGACGACCTCGCGCCGGGGCAGCAGCTTGGGAAACACGACGACGAGGCCCTCCTCGCCCTCGACGACGACCACCAGGATGTACCGCACCCCGAACCCCCAGAAGGCCTCGTTGATCAGCACGTCGCGGATCTTCTCGGTCGGGATGAAGCGCGTGGGCCCGCCACCGGCGCCGGCCCCTGATCCGCCGCCGCCGCCGAACCAGCCGAGCAGGATCGTGCCGGGGGTTGAGCGCGTCTGGATCCCGAGGCCGCGCAGGACGAGCAGGCGCTCTTCGACGTGGATTCGGCGGATGGCCAGGTAGAGCGCGCACAGGCTGAGCGGGATCAGGGCCCAGGACGGGGTGCGGGCGGCGATTTCTTGGGCGAGGCGGCCGATCGGGGTGTTATACAATAGAAATTCGTGCTGCTCGGGCGGGAGGAGCCAGAGGTGGCTTTGCCGGTACGAGTGGTGGAACTGGGTCCAGTACTCGGCGTAGAGCAGCAGGCCCGCGCCGAGGGCCAGGACGAGGCGCGCGACGCCGACGGCGAGGAGGAGCAGGCGCTGGGTCCGGGTCGGGTTGCGGGGGCGCGTCGTGACGGTGAATTCGGCGGTCGTGGGCGAGGGGCGCCGGACGTGGAGGTGGGGGGCGGAGGTGAGCATGACTGGCTTGTTGGTCGCCGGGTCGGTCAATTGGTGAGACGAACTGATGTTCTGTGCGGCGGGCAAGGCTGAGTAAAGGGAGGGAAGTCGTCGGCTATTGGGATCTCATGGTTTTCATATCGCAAGTTACTCGAAGTAGGCGTGTATCACTGGGGATGATGAACGACACAAGCAACAGCAGGCAGGTTGTTCTGGACAGTTGTTACAGTCTTGATGGGTCTTCCTTCGAACTTGGTAGTCAATGTTCAAACGAGTGTACAGTTATTTCTGCCGACCAGACGATTTTGCTATGGTAGAAACATGTGGGTTGCCAATGTTGAGTGTGATCTTGTCGGAATCCCGAGCTGTTTCTACGTATGAGTGCAGAAACACTTGCGGGCGGCATGCAGCATGCGACAATGCTGTCCCTCAATTACTGTAGCTAGAGCTCTTATCGCAGGGGTGCATCTTATCCAATTCGTCCCCCTCCCACCGGCAAAACCCCGGCCCCCAGCACAAGTAGTCTACATAAGTCCACGTAGCGGCGTTTTCTCTCGACTGTAATGGTCAAATTGGTTAGAAGGCGCTTGACATTCTCAACCCGCCAGAATTTCCCAATTCCGTAAGATCCCCCGACTGCGGCGCCCAGGGCGAATGCCGCGGTGGTCTTCACTGTCCGCTTGGGTAACCGGCGTGTACAGTAGGCCCTAGGAAATGGAGAGTACGCTTCAGGGAGGTTTCACTCAGCAGAGTGTCTCCCCCGTCGCATGGCGCTCTGGATCACGCTCGCTCGGGGATTTGGGCTAGTGGGTTGAGATGGAGTGGTCAACTCCGATATTCTTTTTTATTTTTTTGTCCTTTTCACACATCATGCAAATTACCAAAAGACTTCCGTTGTGTTCATCGGATTGAGATCTTTTTGTTTGACAGTCATCTTGGCGAGTTGCAGCTGCGAAAAGAGGTTGCACAGGCATGATTTGAACCCCGGCCTCCCCTTTTGCTACGTACTAGACAGTTCCCAATCCCGACAAGTCACAATCATCATCACCAACCAGTACAAGCATCACATCATTGGGAAACCAAGGTGGTTGAAGCTATCCAAATTCTATTAAGTAGCAGAAGATTGGTATCTGGTAATTAGGTAAACAGGTTTGTCGAAAGAGGGTAAGAAGCAACAGCTGCGGCGTGTATCAAGGTAGACACCCAGCGGGAGAAGAGAAGACAGAAATCATCAAATCGTACACAACATCCACCATTCATTGCCACACCAATGTGTGCAATCTCCACTACTCCTTCTCCTCATCCTCCTCCAGATCTCATATCTTCCTCCTATCGGGGACGATTCCAGTCCCGCGATGGCTGTAGCTGTTGGCCACAGGCTGTTGTCCGCTGACCACACTCCTATTATCCTCTTCTCATGATCGTATCAAGTGATGATACCTGATAGAGAGAAGGGAGATGAAAGTAGGAGACCACTTATTCGGTGGTGGTGGGGTTGACGTCGGAGCGGAGCTCGACGGGGAACTCGGTGATGGGGGTGAAGATGGGCATGGCCGGGTTCAGGCCGATGGGGACCTCGAAGCCCTTGGGAGGGTGGAGGGCGTCGGGGATCTCGATGATGTCGCGGTAGTAGTCGGGCAGCTTGTTGCAGTAGCGGGCCCAGAGCTTGACGATGGAGGGCAGGACGGTGCGGCCGGCGTGGACGAGGCCGGTGTTGGGGGCGACGTAGACGTGGAGGCCCTCGACGGCGCTGCTGAAGACGCCGCCGTAGCTCTGGTTCCAGTAGTAGTTCTCGAAGAGGTCGCCGGCGATGCGCTCGTTCCAGGTGCGGATCACGTCGCCCGTCTTGTCGGCGACGAACTTCCAGACGTTGGCGCCGACGTCCCAGCGGCCGAGCGTGTGCAGGCCCCAGTTGGCCTCGACCGAGGACAGCTCCGAGTAGTGGTTGTGGTAGGCGTCGTCGGTGGTGCCGACGAGCTCCTTGGGGATGGCGGAGCCGAGCAGGATGCCGGCGACGTGGTTGCGGGCGACGGGGTTCTGGCCGTTGGCCTGCCAGGTGATGTAGATGACGGTGTTGTCGTTGAAGTACTCATTGGCCAGGAGGGGCTCAACGAAGCTGCGGGTCCAGTTGCAAGAAACGGTGATGTTGGTGTCGTGGCCGTTGTTGTACAGGTTGGGGGTGACGAAGCCCCACTGGGGAATGCGGTGGTTCTCGAGGTCGTCGTAGAAGAGGGTGAAGTTCTTGACCTTGGCGGCGCGGTCGGGGTCCTCGGCGATGGAGTTGAAGCGCATCAGCAGGTTGTGCTTGCGGACGTAGTAGCCCTCGGTCGGGTTGCTGTAGTTGAAGCCGTCGAAGCCCGAGTAGGGCAGGCCCTCGTTGTAGTCGCCCCAGCTGATGCCCTTGTCCTCGAGCAGGTCCACAATGGTCGAGACGTTCTTGTCGACCAGGATGAAGCTGTCGCTGTTGAGGCCGAAGGTGTCGCCGCTGGCGGGGGCGATGTAGTTGGGCTGACTGGGGGCGCCGACTCCGTACTCATTGGTCAGGAGGATACCCTGCTTGATGAGAGCCTGGCAGTTGGCTGTGATGGTGGGTTAGTATGATGAGCAGAAAGAAAGCAAAGACAGAAGGGAGGGGGTTTTGCTCACGGTCGGCGGTGGCGTTCTCGTAGGCAGTGGTCTCGAGGTAGATCTGCAGGATGCGATCGAAGGCCTTGCCCTTGACGTTGGAGGTGGGAGACTCGGTCTTGGCAGTCGCGGCGGCAGCGGCGATGTCGCTGGTCGCAGTCGCGGTGTGGGTGACCGAGGTGGAATCACCAGAAGAGCCGGCGGTGCTGGCAGGAGCGGCGGCCGCGAAGCTCGCCGCCGCCAAGAGACCGAAGACCTTGGGGAGCATGGTTGCTATTAGTGTATTATCTGAAAAGACCGTGGTTGTTAAGTAAGGATTGTAGTGAGTAGTGAGTAGTGAAGACTGCTGAAGGACTGTGAAGCTGCTGATGAGGATGGAGAAGAGAAATCGTGTTACAGCGGGAAGATTGTCTTCCTTATATCCCCCATTTCCATCAGCAGCATCATCAGATTCCCGCCCACCGGATCTCTTGTCCCCAAAACACGGCCACCACACTATTCCGCCTAAATGCCAGGCCCGGCGAATAGGTTTGCCAAGTTTGCCCACCGCCCTGTGCGGGTCACGCACTGGCGACCCTGAGTAATGAGATCAACAAGCCCATTCCGCAAGACAATGTGCGAGCTGAGAAAGCCTCTCTTGGTCCAAGCGAGGCTGCGATGGGCAAATTGGAGGCTATACTCGTTTGTTTGCCGTCAGTGCCCCAGTCCGGGTGGGTGCCACCTGAGAGAGGGAGAGACTGAGAGATAGGGTCCAAGGCGTGAGGCGACCCCATCTTCGGCGGCTGGTGGAAAGGGCCATCAGGGTCTCGAGTGTTTCTGGCTGAGAACTTAGGTAAGCACTTGGGCTTCGTGCCCGTGGTCAGTGGAACTCTCGTGTAGAACCCCTAGGAGAGACGGCGGAGATTTGTTGAGGTTAGGAGGTGACAAAGTTGCAGCCGGTCAGCCACTCCCTCGGCCTTTCTTGGTCTAACGGCGTGAGCTAAAATCCTCCCGCTGGGTCGCCGGGGGAGATTGCAGCGGAGGGTCCCGGTGTGGCTTCTTCTGCATGGCATTTCTCAGAGTTGCATCAAATGAGACATGGCATTGTGGTGTTCGCGGGGCGGGCGGTAGATCGCTGGCCGTTGCCTCCGTATACCGTTTGCGACATGCGTCAGGGGTAGGTATGCACTTGATTGGTCACACCTCGACACACGAGTAATGCCCCATTGGTCATTGCCTGAGCAGACATTTCTCCCTTCCGAGTAGGGTTCGCCGTCGGATTCTTCGATAACTGACTGAAGTCCCGGCATATCGGCATCTTGAGTTGCGGTACCCTGACAGCTCAGCTAACCTCTGTGTCGGTAGTAGGCCATTTCCAAAGGGGGATATCGCAAAAAGGCCTAGCCCAACGCGCTTCGACAACCAATTGCCCTTGTGACCAACAGTCGAACTACCACTTCCACGTTCTAGACCGTGCCGGCGAAAACGCCAGGTAAGGCAATGAAAATCCAGGGTCCGCCCCCAGAGTCTCAGATGCCGCCACACCGTTGTGGTCGCTATGGCCGCCTCGACAACCGCCGGACTTGATTTAGGGGGAGAGGGGAAAAGGGAGGGTGGAGGGTTCGAGCCCGCGCCGCCGCGGACTTTCGCCTTCCCCTCTCCCCAAGTTAAGGCGGGAAGAAGACCAATTTTTGCTACGCAAAATTCTTCAGTTGAGGCTTACCTCATCTGTACTTTCCGCCATGTGTGAGTGTGTGTGTATGTGTGTCGCCTGTGAGACCTGGGGGCGGGCACGCACAGGCTCTCAACAGCGTCTCTCGCCCGCGGTGATTGCGATGGGCGGCGCACAGGCTCGCAACACCATCCCAATGGCGATCGCGACTCTGAAGAGGCGAACATGTTCACCACGAGGTCGAGAGGCACATGGCAAATTTGTTTTGCAATCAATAGACATCATCAGACGGTCGATATTTTGGGCACTTCGGGCCAGCATGGCGATGCTTGAGCCCTGAAGGCTGGGGGACCACGAGGGAATTAGAGTTGCGCCACTGGACGATTTCCATCATGAAATCGAAAAACACAATTTCCACTGCAAAAACCTATTGCCCCGTTTGGCATCTGGTAATAATATCGAAATCCTTTCCCGGGTATATAACGCGAGAGTTCCCCGTTGCCCCTCCCCTCTGTCTCTCCTTGGTCTTGTGAACCCGGCTAAGACATTTCCAGGACCCAGATGGGAGCGACACCCGGCGCACCCATAGACTTCCAATATTGTCCCCTCTTTGAGGTTTAGACTATGGGGTTTAAAAGGTGACCCCGGACATGCAGAAAGAAGCTTTGTTTCAGTCGATCTGAGACCCTCTCTTCCCCGGCACGAACATGCTGACGCCATTCGCAGATACTTGGCTTTTCACATATTTAAGACGAGGAGCGATCGGGCTTTCCGGGACCAGGCATCCCAGTATGTGCAATTGGCCGCCATCTGCTCCAATGGCCGGCATATAAGACCTAGTGCTCCTGTTACCCATCTTGTCAGAAGTATGCCCCTGATGGTGAAAGCTCTGCTCCAACCAGAGTCCACCTTTCTATATAACTCCGGGATTATTCGGTGTTGCTGGCATATTATTTATCCAATGACACTATTTCCACCAGGATAAATATTATGCGAATAGCATTAAACTATCCCTGGCGTGTACAGGGCGGTATGTATGGTCTGGTGGAAACCCGACGATACGAGCATCGCGACAGCCATGAGACGGCACAAGAAACGAAACCGGAAGAGAGGACGCCAAAACGCTTCTAGAACTCCGGGATGCCAAGGAGCGATGAACGATCAACCCTCATCGCCTTCGCATGCAGATCAGATTGATCGACCGTCTGTGTACGCGATCCGGCAACCGGCATTGCTCCCCCTCGCCCCGTCGTGGGCTTGGCTGTGAAGCACCGCCCGCCCGTCCGAGTCGCAGAAGCCGGGTCACGGGGTTCCATCGGGCGCGTGTATAGGCGAGTCGAAACTTTTGCAAGTTTCGAGGCTGCGAGATTGGACGGTCCAGAGTGGCCTGAACTACTGGCTGATACTGCGACTTAGCAACACAGCCCTAGCAAGGGAGGAAGAAGCGCCCTATTTATATACATACTTCTCCTGTCACCCTCCCCCTCGAACGCGTGTACAACTGTACAGCCACGGGCGCGCCCTTTTTTTTAAACCCTTGCTGCACATCGTCATTCTACAGGAGCGACGACTAGCGATTGCGGGATTAGGGGGCCCACCCAATATCGCGATGGCATCAGCGTGGACCAACGCTCCACTGATGTGACAGGAGCCCTAAGGGGGCCCCTCATTCGAGGACCCTTTCCACCCTTCCACCTTTCTCACCCATGGGTAGGCCGGATGCGGTTTGATGATGTTCTTCCTCCATTCTTCGCCCGGCTACCTGGTAGGCACATCAATGTCAAATCAAGCATGGACTTCCATACGCTCCCCTTTGGTGGTGCCTTCATCTATCGCGACTCGCTCATTACGTATGCTCCCTCCCCCCCAGGTCAGGCGGCGCATTCGAATGGCCACATCATGGGCATCGTGGAATGCCACGTACTTTCTGATACAGCATTGGCAATTTCTTTCCGAGTTATAGATATCTATATGCCATTGGGTTTACTAGAAAGAAAGAAACAAAAGCCAAGCATCAGGGTCCTCTCTTACTTACCGTGCAACATTGACTTGTCGTGCAACACAGTAACACCCGTCCATTGATACATATCCACCTACCCTTATTTTATACCACAGCACAGCCGCCATGGCCGACCCGTGGATGATCGCCCTGACCTGCATCTTTTGCGTGGTCGCGATCTCGTCCGTCAGCAGCGTGATGCGCGATTGGTACTTCAACAAGTACCGGCCGCGGCGAGCGGCCCGGCAGTACAACGAGCGGACGCTGGAGTTCCAGAGGGAGATGCGGCAGCAACAGCTGCAGGAGCAGCAACATCAATGGCAGCGGCAGCAGGAGCTGGAGGAGCCGATACCACTGCCGCCGGCCTTCTCGCGATGGGGCAAGGGCAGGGAGCGTACGTACGAATACGTATGAGAGAGATAAAGATGGCACGTCTGTTTATTTCATCGCATGGCCAACGTCGTTTTGGCTTATGAAAAAACCTACGAGCTGGGCCGACCGAGTGCCCAGGAGTCACGATCAAAGTCGAGCAGTGTTCGCCGACTGCGGCGATCCGCATATTCGCCTGCGCTTGACTGTATCATGGCATACCACTCAACGCTCACAATGACCAGACGAAATCGATTCATACTGAGTTGATGGGCATTGAATGCTTTAGAAAACGCTTCAATGGCTTCTCGGTCTGCACTCTCTATATGAGAACGCCTCCCTGCCCGGGCATCTTCCCTTGCCAATCCCAAAGCAAACAAACGGAACCTACCCGACTGCATTTCGACCCTACTGGCGACCTACTTGACCAGCAAGCAAACAAGCAAGCAAGAGGATACATCTATCTGTCGGCACCTGGCACAGCGATCATCACCTACTGCTGCGAACCCTGAGCCAGGCCACAGAAGGAGCTTCCGCATCGGCCCGCCACCATGGACGCCGGCACCATCTCGATCGTCATGATATCCTGCCTCATCGTGACTTTGGTCGTTATTTTCGCCCTGATATCTACCTACCTCTACTGGTACAAGCCGCAGCGGGCGGCCCGACAACAACTCGCCCAGCAGCGAACGATGGTTGCCGATAGGGAAAGGTGGGAGTCGCGCCTCCAACAGCGGCAGCTACTCTGTCAACAGCGGCAGCAGCAACAGGAACTGGAACAGCAGCAGGCACAGCAGCGGAAACAGCAACTGGAACAGCAACACCAGCAGCAACACCAGCAGCAGCCCCAGCAGCAGCCCCAGCAGCAGCAGCAACCAACAGAACTACCACGGCAGTCACTTGTCTGCGGTAGAGATTTTGTCATAGATTTATGAGGCTATACAGAGTGATGCTGCTGTCTCTCAGGCACACAAAGCGAGCCAGGAACACAGCCAGCACAGAACCGGATCAGATACAGGATATCGGCTTGGTTAAAACTGTACATAGCTGTCTTCTTTAGATATATGAATCTATCTAACAGAGACGCCTGTCTCTCACATGAACTAGTTGCTACCGTCCCCATATCAATTCTGCCGCGAGGTCGTTAACACCCGCTTGTACAAGCACGTCTCCCGCACCACCGTGACAGTCTCTAGGCAGATGTGAATGACATCTCGCTTACCTGACCTCATGTGATTACTCATCATCTTGCTGTTTCCTACCACCGGACCCAGCCATCGCTCGTAATTGGCGATACCTGTTACATGCCCGTAAAGGAGTAGCAACAGGCAAGATATCCAAATCCGGATACCTAGATACATACTTTACACCGCCACTGTCTGTGTTCCAACGGCGGCGGCTGGAATAGATCAGATTGATACGCTTTCATCCGCGCAGATAAGACCCGGATCTACAGTGCCTGCAGAAAAAGCACGACGATACAGAATCTGGCGCAGCGGCCGGTGAGACAATCTCAGCTGGCCGCAGCAGCAGTAGCCTCAACAACGTCTTTTGCACTGCATCCTCCCCCGCCTTCCTTCCCGCCCGCGACCGACTCGGGGTCGTCCTTCCGGTCGATTGACAGGACAGGCGAGAGATTCCCAACCACTCGGGGTTGATGATGAGACAGTGAAAATCCACACCGCATGTCCGGGGTGGTGATGTCTCCTTCTATCGCCTCCTCTCGTCCACTGGTTTGCCGCACACCGGTGATAGCATCATCTCATCTCGCTATACCTACTCTTCCTGTCTATAGTCGAATCCACAAAAAGCATATGTACGCATGCATGCAGTCGCCGCTTCGTACATACATACATATACTCCATGTCTTATCTGGGCCCCGATTGGAAAACTAATCCCCGACAAGACAGGTTGCGCGCCAATGGGCAGAGCTTGGGCATCTACGCAGCAACGGCGGCAGTAGGAACGGGAAGAGCCACGCCGGAAAGCCATCCCCGTTTTTGACTTACCAAGACGGCTTCCTTCCTATTCCCCTCTCGCTCGGTCAAGGCGGTCTAGAACCAGGAAACGCGCGCGCGCGGGTTACGACGTAGATTAAACGTCAGCGAGTGAGTGATGGACCGGGGTCGGTTACTTGTCACTGGTCACTGGTCAGTAAGGCCCGCACGCATTCCCTTCTTGTAGTACATACCCCCATGCCAATGCCAATGCCTATGCCTATGCCTGCCTGTCGCCCGTAGGTAAGGGTAGGTAGGTAATAGGTGATAAGGTGTCAGTGTCAGGGTGTGTTGCTTTTCTCCAGCGGCCGGTCTGCAGCGCGACGCTAGGGCCGGGTTTCGGGTCCCCCTCCGTCGTCCTCCACCACCCCTATAACGGAAACCCGAGAGTAATAACAGCACGCACAGAAAGAGATTGGGAGATTTGCCCCAGGCCCAGTAAGCAACCCAAAAGAGGGACCATGGTATGGTAATGTAGCAGGCGGTAGCAACAATCGTCAGCAACAAGATAAGGATAAGCAGTCAGTCAATGGGAAAGTGGTATGTAGCTGTGTAGTTAGCGGTGATGGTTTCGGCCAGGCGTTTCTAGGCCCCAGGGCCATGGCCACATCAATGCCATCGATGCGTTTCGGACCTTCACATCACACGTCGGCACTCCTGCTACTGGCTGGTATACGACGTGCGCATTGATTGATAGTAATCAGTTGAGAATCTCGTCACCTGTTAGTGCGAGTAGCAGATAGTTGCTGGGAGACACAGGGGGGAAAAAAGCGTGCAAGTATATGTGCTGGTGACGCTTGATAATTCGAAAGACGTCTCTCTCGGTGCCGAGGGAAACACCAACCCACTTATTACCAGATAGCCATAGGTTCGTAACATGATATGGGACCCGAGGCGCGAACCCTCCCCTCTCTTCCCCAAGAGGAGACAACGCCTGCCAGATACCAAATACGTGTTGTATCTTTGCGTGTAAGTGCTTGCTTTTCCTTGCATGCCGCCGGGCTTTAGGGCCACCACAATTGAACGAACGGGCGGCGGCTGGGTTTAAGCTGTCAGTCTAATTACCAGCTTAAGGTGAGTAATAAGAGCGTGTGTAAGCCGCTAATCAAGCCCCCAGCACCCCTTTTCTTCCTAGGGATGGGCCGGGGAAGACTCCGACCACAGGAGTTAGTGGCCGTGATCGAGTTTCCGATTGGCTTCTATGAACAATCATGAATTGCAAAGATGATAGATCGTGTTGTCCCCCATCCCTATACGTGTTGTTTGCCCGCGCCCGCGCCCTGCTTGAGATGGGAGGAGGAGCCACACGGAAGTCCGGACCATCACATCCATCAAAGTGATAAGGGCCGGTCAGCCAGCCAGCCAGCCAGGCCCCCCTGATTGCCTTTTCATATTATCACCTCGCCGATATTATGTTCATTTGGGAGCATGCAACGAAGAGGGGATTCGACCGTATTCACGATAACTCGCGTATGGGCCACGAGCCTGTGACGAGGGTTTCAAGAGGTTCCATGCTGCTCGCCAGAGCTGTTCCGTGCAGCTTTCTCCGCACTTAATAAGCCGAAGAGGGTGTGGATGTGTGTGCCACATTGCTGCACGTTGATGTGTTGCTGCTTTCTTGTGGTTACGTGCTATTCAATGTGACGAGGCCGGGGGGTGCAGCGAATCAGCGCCCGTCTGCCTCTGCAGGGATCCGACAACCCTGCCATGAAAGAAGTGCCAATCGCCCTTGTATTGGGCTGCGACAATACCCCAAAGTGCACTTGCTACTGGGGGTTGACGGACGTAGTCGGAAAGCCACGACATACCAAGCAGGAAGCTATTGTTCGTATTAGTGCGCCGGCGCCGGCGTCGGCTTGGAACTCGAACTCCTTTTTTTCGTGTCCGTCGGGTTTGGAGAAGGAGTATGCGAGTGGCTCGTCACAAACCCCATAAGCTTGGGGGGAAAACGATAAGCGAATTAGAAAAGCAAAGTGTGTAAGTGAGCAGGCGGAGAAGGAAATGAATGCGACGACCCAGAAAGTAAGTGCCTTATCAGATCGTGACTAGATTTTCGAGGTGCAGCCAGTAAAGCAGCCCATGCAGGGACCCTTAGCACATACGAATGAATGCTGCTGCAATCAAAGAGAAAAGTCGTACATGCGCAATGGGCAATTTGGCAGAGAATGCGATCTTTCTCCGAGCTTCGCCAAATGAACCTCCCATCCATGTATGTAGTAGGTATGTATGCCAATTGATGACTTGAAGAGAAGAGAAGCCGATGGCAACGTTGCGCAACAATACGTGTCGTTCGTCGTTCGTTCGTCGCCGTCGGCGAGACCAAAGCGCGCGCGCGCAATCTCCATGCGACAACGCACATACATTACGTTCCTTACTGATACTATCGATTTCTGTACGCATCGTGCAGCCAGAAATCCGCGATCCGGGTATCCCGGCAATTTGCGCCGGGAGGGAAAGAGCGAGAGAGATGATACACAATACCCACGTTCTCGTGCGTTCTATTGTCAGTAGTGTGTAACTCTTGACGGTCTGGCTTGTGCCATCGCGAAACCCACCAGGCAAACCAAACCATTGACCAAAGCGCCCCGGTGTATTGGAGGCCGGAGCGATGGAGTGGCATGAGACCTGGGTCCGATACCAACTCCGCCATCTGGTGATCATGGAGATATGGGGTCATCAGGTTCGGAGTTACGGATTGCTTAGGTAGCTTACGGCGTATTGGATGTATGTTGGGGTTTTACAGTAGCTGATCGACGTCGGCGGCGCGGGGTTGTCGCAGCCCCACGAAAACGATCGCCAACTCCAGAGTCACAAAGCGACCCTTTTCGACACTGTAGGTAAGTAGGTAAGCTTGTTGGTGGCGGCGCCCCCACGGTTTTGGCAAACGGGCAGTACGGGGGAGGGTTGGACAAGACCCCTAAATGACTTCGTGTGGTTGGCGGGCATGTGCATTTCATTGTTGGAGGGTGTCGTGAGCGGGAATGCATTGTAAAATTGCCATTGTCCCCGATACCGCCAGTCTCACTCAGCAAGCCCCCTATCTATTGTTCGGGAAATGTCGTGAGATCAGGAATCTGCGACGGAGCTGGTCGGGAGATGCGTGCCTGCCCATCCATCCATCCATCAATCGCATTGCGCCCTGCCTAAAAGATCCAGTGTTTGCCGCCCGCCAGTCCCAGAGATCAGCGCAAATCAGAAGTCAGAGAAGGCGAGCGAGGGCCCGCTGTTGACTGGTTCCTCGGCTGTTGATCTGATAGCCGGCGGGAAGGAATTCCTGACGTAGGTCGCCTAATCTTTCGACTCGACGAGTGAAATGGTATTGCTGCAATTAAGTTCTGGATACCGCGCCTGTCCTGGTAGGAGATGATGCATCGTTTGGGTTTGCGTCCCGTCAGGTACGGTTATCCCGACACTACAAGGCGGGCTCGCGGGAAATGAGACGGGCCAGCGATTCTGATATGTCGATGTTCAGCTTTAGAGGGTTGTAGATTTGTCACATCTCGGAATTTCGCAAGGAGCGAGCCATGTTCCAGTTCAAAGTGAGGTCATAGGGCTGCTTTTTCTCTGCCGGGATGTCATCGCTGGGTTTCATGTTTGCTTTGCCTTGCCCTTGTTCTTGCTTCGGACTGATTGAGTTGCCATCGTAGGGGCAAGGGCTGAGTCTGTTTGAGTAAACGACTGACTGGCCGGCGTAGGCGACACAGCCCGAGTCGATGAGCAAACACATCTCACGATGTCGTCTACGTGCATTGCTAGACGGGGCAGTACTGCTCATGGCCAAAAAGACTGGACGTAAGAACGTAATCGGGCTGCTGCGCTCACCCGCAAACCAACCGCACGGACTGCCTGGGTTGGGTTGGCTCTGGCGGCCACGTTTTTCTTCTCGGCCCCAGGTTTCGTTCGACCCACGCGCTGGGAGCGACCGAGAGCCTGGCTGGTGCACTGCCCCTAGGGCCAGACGTCACTGTCAACTAAACCAACTGTTGGAAACGGGGCGTATTTTACGTGCGCACGTAAGCGTAAGATCAGAAGTCCGGGGCTGGCGATGGATGGGCTGGATGTTTGGGCCAACCTAGGCAGTTGACAGCTTCGAGTCAACGGTTGGCCTCCGGACTGGAATGCTCGACTCGTTCAAACACGAAGCTGTATGTTGCATATTGTCACCTGGTGCCTATCCTCGTCTCGCCTCCCTCAGCTCGAGTCGAGGATTCCAACGTGGTTTCAGCAGACCATTGCGTCACTCCTAGCAAGAGTCAGGATGAACCCGTCAGCGAGTTTGGAAACGCCGAAAAGTGCCTTCGGGCGACAGCAAGCGAAAAGCTCGTCAGTCTCGGTCAACTTCCCGGAAGGGGATACGAGTCAGGACACGTTTCTAGCTTCTTTCTAGCCTCTTTCTAGTCCCTCTTCTAGGCTCGGTCAGGTCCCTGTCAGACGGATAGGCGAATCTGGGTATTCGGGCAATATATGGAGTATCGTGGTGGGGCAAGGGTCCTCTTCCCCCTCCTGGACCTTCCTTTTACCACCGAATAGTGCTTGTGCAGGGTGGATTTGCTCGGGGGTTGACCGTTGGCAAAGACGATCTTTCTCTGCAGCAACCGCAGCTTCTACATACGCGCCTACTACTACATCCCCGCGGTGATCAATTCCATTTGTCAAAAGTAGCAAATCTAGGGAGGCGGTCAAGCCTACACCTGCCGCACCCACTGCACTGTAAAATGGGAATGTGGTATTTTTACTCTTTGCCATGATAGGGTTGATAGGGTTGCTAGGGGGTCGACATGCTTCTAGAAGGTGTCCTATTGATTAATCGGTCGTTCTGCGGCATACTTGGCGACGCATCGTGCTGGACCGCCGACTCGGTAGTGAGTGGCTGACCGGAATTAGTGAAAATACCCCAGCCCGTTGATTGTACTGTAGGCACGAGTGTCGAGTATGTACTACGAGTAGGTAGTAGCCGAGCAGCCCAGACCCTTTATTAGCCGATCCCGTATTAGGGAGGTAGATCCCCTTGGGCCCTTGATTTCCGTTGGCCTCGTCGGACAGAAAGGCGCCGTCAGATTACTACCACTTTGACTATGGGTGCCCCGGATCCATTTCGCCGTCTTGGGAAGCTCCAGAACGAAAACACAAGGATGGGGCAAGACGGAGAAAACAGGAAGAGAGCGAGCGAGGCAGCAGCAATCTTATGAAGGGTTGCACGGAGCGACTTACGTTAGCCTCGCTAAATGTGCATCACCCTGCCCTATGGTCAGCAGCGGAGAGGATACAGGCCAATCAGCAACGGCCAGGCGGATATTACGGATTATGGCGGCACATGCGATACGATACGGTACGGGCGGTGCAGAACCCGAATTATGACTCAGTCCTTTAGGTCTCGTTGCATATAAGACGTATCTCAGATAGAAATTGGTTGGACCTCGGCGTCGTCGGGGTGGACGGAGGCAAGTCTCGTTAAAGCTGAGGGCTGACCGGGACCACGGACGGCTCGTCCAACAAGAAGTTGGGCAAAAGGAAAGAAACAGGAAATGCAGGCAAAAAAAAGGTGAGGGTCGGTCGCAAAGATGGATCCTGCTGGCCAACGAACGCCCAGCGCATGCGCCGTTTGTCGCAAAAGCGGTTGTTGGGAGGGACCAAAGCGGTCTAACAAATTAGTCGGCGTGGTCGCATGTATTGGCTGGCTGGCCTTCTGTTATTAGCTGTGTGTGCGTTGTTGCGTACGTACGTGTGTGCTGGTGTGCGTCGTTGATTCAGGATTTCTCCAATGTTGCGGTCAAACCAACGCCGGGAACGAATTCGGAGACTCGCCGCCGCAGCCAACGACAGGCAGCAAGTATGTAGCAGCGGTAGAGGTATTATTAAACCATTGATATTTGAGTTCTACGACTACGACTCTGCTTTTCGCATCCGTGTGTGTCAGCTTCCGGGGTACTGGCATGTCTGACGTCGTTATGCGAAGGGGTAATCAAATGCGAACGGCACTCTAAATCCAAATTTGTGGCTTTCCTGGGGTTTGCTTATTCGGGCTTGGGAATGAATGGGGGAAAGGCATGGGGGTAAGCACGCAACACACTCGTTGATTGAATTCAAGGGGCCGGCGGTCAAACGAAAAAAGCAAACCGTCTATTTTTACACATCAGAATACGACAAGAGGATTGTTCGTTTGTCCAGCTTCCGTTTTCTGACAGCCCCCATTTCCGAATTAAATTGACTGACTCGAGGGGTGTAAGGCAGGTCCCTTCCACAGGCCTCGCCAGGGAGGATGAGCATGGCAAAAGCAAACAGTCCCATTATGACGAGGAAACGCAGGAAGAATTGATATGCACACGGCTCGCCAGTAAGTAACCGAGCCGTAACCGCAAATGGCGCCGTCGTCGGCTGTACCTCTCACATGCAGTAAAGTGTGTGCTGGTGTTAGTTGAGACCTTTTAGTCGGGGTTTTTTCCGTAGAGGAGAGCGCGGTAGAATGGAACCGCGGGCTGATGGAGTCGCTGGCGCTGGCGCTGGGGAGAGGAGTCGGGAGAAGGCCCGAGGGTTGGCCACAAAAAGAAGCAACGGGGTGGGAAAAGAACAACCGAACGACTCAGAGGCGTTGTGTGATTGGCTCGGAATGGCTGACTCTTTGCAACCGTGGTGTCGGTGAGATCTGACTACGCCTGCAATGATCAATCCGACAGTTAGGATTCCCAGTTGAGTGTGTGTGTGTTCCAAGTTAGCCCCATGCCACACCACCACCAAAATGGAGGGGGGTCGAGGTACATGCTCCGAGGAGGCCCCAATAGCTGTGCCCCGCCAGCCCGCGGCGAGGCGGTCTGTTCCCGAGCAGTCTTGGGAGTACAGATTATCCCATACTGACTTGCATTACCTTGTGCTTACCGCTACTCCCTAGGCTGATGCGGCATGCAATGTACTCTTTTTTGGACGAGATGGGCTTTTTGCGCCTGCGTGGGGGAGCCCAAAATCGTGAGTCGGGGAGGCGTAGCGTAGATGATTCATGCCTGCCTCCTGCCTGGGGCGGCCCTGGCCAGAAAGTACCTTGATACCGGCCTCCCTTTCGGTCCCTTTTTTCGGTCTTATATAATTCTTGATCGTGCCTCAGCACCGGACAGGCCACCCTGGGAATTCCCCGTTTCTGTTGCTGTTATATCTATAACTCGATACCCGACCGTTTATTCTCCCACAAACAGGTTTCTTCTTTTTAAAGACCCCATCGCCGATTGTTTTATATCGCCCAAGCGACTGATCCCAAACTTGAAGCAACTTTGGTCACATTGGTTGCAGCGTTCCTTATACCACGAGATCCGCCCACCACCCACCCGCCCGCATCCACACCACTTACATACAACGGACAACACCTACGTACGTCACTTACAACACGCCTTACACGTGAAGAGCCGACACCGCGTACATATATCAACCGCAACGCGTCCGCTCCGAGAAGAAGAACGGACCTTGTCGCATCCTACTCAACAACGATAATACTACTCATCGCATTTCAATAACAACAACTACTACGAAAATGTGGAACTCCTTTGGTTCGTCCGGCTCCATGAGCCCTTACACGCAACCTCTCGACATCCCATACTCCAGCGCATCGTCGCGCTCCTCCGCCTACCAGCCCAACTGCGCCTTCCCCTCGTGGCCGCAGGGTCCCTCGCTGGGTTCCAGCAGCAGCAGCCGTCCTCACTACGAGAGAGCGACGTCCTACCTGTCGGACGACGACCTCTTCTGGCAGGACTCGGAGAACGACGACGCCCACAGCGTCTCCAGCGCCGAGAGCCACGGCAGCTGCTATGCCACGCAGCAGCCGACCGAGGAGGAACTGCAAGAGCAGCGCCTCGAGGAGCAGCGGAAACGCGCCCAGATGCAGCGCGACGCCCTGCGCTTCGTCAAGCTCGAGAAGGAGCGCCGCCGCCTCGCCGCGCAACAGCAGCCCAAGCCGCGCCGCAGCAGCAGCCATACCAGCAACCCTTCCAAGAAGTCCAGCAACATGGCCTCCATCCGCGAGGCCGCCGAGTGAGGAGCCCATAGATAGGCTCCTCCTTATCTTTTCCTTTGGTCACGACATCTTACGAATGGTGAGTCCCACTTATACACACTCTCATGATGAGATGTCCTACCACGCGCATACGACTAACACTTTGGCTTCAGAACATTTTACGAACACATTATGATACCCATCTATGATACCCAGCGATACCCCTTTTGAAATTTCACATCAACGTACATACATACACGCATACTTGCTGCCCACGCAGCCGTACAGCATCGGGCGGGAGGTAGACAGCGCGCCGGCAAAACCCGGGTTTTCCCGGGTCTCTCTTTTGCCATACACTTAGAGAGATGAAACCATGGTGGCTTTGCCGCCACCACTGGACCATCAACTTTTACAACAACTATTACTCTTCTTTTCGAAAGGGGCGACGTACCACTAGATGGCGCGCGCCAGCATACACTTTGTTTTTCCCCCAAGTCTGTTTTTCATTTGGCTCTCTGAGAGTTTCGGATGATTCTGGGGTTTATGGTTCGACAGGCGGTGGTTAGATGCGGAGGAGAGAGCGTTTGAGTCACAATACGCCTCGGAGTAGTGAGGGAACCTGTCTCAGCCACGGATCTTGTGTTGCGAGATGGGGAGGCGCCGCCGCCGCCAGCCAATCACAACCGCCACAACCTTCCACCTCGGTGTTTGATTTTAGGTTGTGACTGATCGGCGATGCCACTGTTTGGTGATAGAGCAAGACATCAATCAAACCCAGCATCGCATCGCTTGCTGGTGAGTGGTTGATGGTGGCAAGAGAACGCGAGGAGAGGCTTTCGGTCAACCAAACCTAGCTTTGTGTGCATCACTTTTTGTAATAGCTTTACTCTTACAATTCTATTCGCTTCAACATCTTCCAACAAGAGAGTTTTCTTTCGTGCTCGCTAAAGATTTGTGTGTGTGCGCGTGGTTGTGTGTAGGCAGACACGGGAAAGTTGGTGCCAGTACGCGTCATTATTCGTTCGACGAATAGCTGCGCGAGGAGACAGGCCGCCGTTTTTATTGGATGCGACACCACCACCACACGCTTTCCAAGCAAGTAAGTAAGTGTGCTTGTGTGCTTGCGTCCCGGAGAGACGGGCGATAGGAGTTGGCACCGGCACTAAATGAGCTCGCTCGGTACCTGACATATACTAGCTGTATGTCAATTTGTGTGTGTGTGCCCGTATAAGTGAGTGTGTCTGGAGTTTATGTTTGAGACTATGTGCATGTTGGTATAGCTATGTGTCAAGTGTATGTCTGCCTGTTTAATGAAAGCACCATCTTTCGACCAGATACCACGTTTACCTGGTCCCCCTTCCACCCCAAATGCCACACGCCGCCGTTGCATTCCGAGCAGAACAATCCTTTAGCCAACTGGATGTATGTCGGACCCCCAAAAACGGCAATGATCCAACGTGTTATTACTTCCAATAAGGGCCCGTCGGGCCATTGCGGTTTCATTCCAATCTTGAAATGACTGGCACTTTCCTATACAAGGAACTCGCTCGCAAAGTCCGAATTCATCCGGGACAATAATTTGTTTGCCTGCCTGTTGGTCTTCTTTTTTGGTTTATGGTCGCTTGCCGCTGTAAGTAAATGATGGTGGTGATTGGGGGAGTGATGTGCTATATAGCTCTCATGTTCCGATATATATCAATCACATTGACAGGGGTGTAGGGGAAGGGTTGTCTACGGCCGTGATGTGATGCGAAGTGGTCCTTTTTCTCACTTATACCCGATATTTTGGTTTTTCTTCTCCCTGAAAGCGAACTCGGAGTTAGCTGGATCTCATCACCGACAGGGGGTGATGGGTTTCGTCAGCCTTGGATTGCGCGCGCGAGATCTGGCAGTCTGGATGTGTGTGTGTGTGTGAGTGGCGTGAGCTTGGGTGGTGTGTGGCAGCAGGCAAGGGGGCTTGCTGCTCCTGCTGTGATGGCAGAACCTAAACTTTCATCACACCTCCCCTCCCCCTCGCAACCCTATTCGGGAAGTAGGTGTGGAGTTACGGTTGAACGATCGGCTGTCCTGATTGGGAATTGGAGCGAGACTTGGCGATGGCTTCGTTCCTTTTTGGGCAATTCGTTATTGGCTGTGGCACTGTGTGTGGTTGAGAATGTGATAGAGTTGATTGATATTTCCACACTTTGAATTCTTGATAGTTATCCATCAATGCAAGGCTGTACCTTCCTCTATGGACTGACCGAAGTCAGCAGCAACCTGTTTGCAACGTACACCGACAGCATGCATGCATATGTAGATAGTGGGTGGGAGGAGTGTTGGCTGTTGGAAGGGGAAGCACGTCGGCTGTCGTTTAAACCACCAGTCACAACGCCCATCCTGCGAATGCTGCATTCTCTGTCGTCCGGTCTGTTGGTTCGACCAGCGCGTCAATCTGGTAGCCCCCCATTTCTATCATCGCTCCACGCCAAGATGGCTGTTCGTTCCCTGGTCCCGCGTTGGGCACTCACTCACTGCCAACTTGGGGGCGGCGGCAGCCTTCTCATGTATAACAGAGAAGACTAATCTCGGCTGCTTCGGCTGCTTCAGCACACGGATCAAGATAGCGACGGGAATGGCTCGGGGGCAGCCGTGATAGTAATCTAACCAACTCACCTTGGTTGCTCGGGGCTTGCCAACCCGCCCGCCCGCCATTCGCCTCTTCCCGAGTCTCGGTGAAGATCGAAGGGATGAATGCGGGATGCGGTCGAGCAAACAAACGTCGCAAGTAGCCTTGCCGGTCCCAAGTTGGCAACTGGCTTTCGTTCTCATCACACGCTAACACTGCTTTCGGGACCAGGAAGTTGCCAAACAAAATGAAAGCAGGCTCTCCTTCAAATCTGACCAACTCTGCTTCCGCGCAGTGCGCGGCAGGCCAAGAGTAGTAAGAAAGCGCAGCCAGGAAGCTGAACAGGTCACATATCTACTTTTAGACGCAGGAGGCTGGGCCCGCTGTGCGTAACCGTTCACAAGGGCTTAGATTCGGCATCTCGGTTCCCTTGAAGATTAGGCATGACCATGTATGTCATTGACTATAGGGGTGTATTTACAGTCGGCGGCCGGGCAACCTGGCTTGCCAAATATAGGCGCTCGTCTAATAACTCAGCCTGCTTTCGCTAGGTGCATGCGTGCGGTATAGTCCTACATTGCAACTGCGTCATCATCGCCTGTGGGTGGGCAATGGGGGGTGTCAGGTGGTATGCAAGTATGCCGTAATTTTACCCGCGCGGCGAAGCGCGGCTGTGTGCGTCAACGGCTCGACGTATGGGCTGCTCCTCCTTCTGGGGGCAGCAGACCCAGGTCTCTGGATCATACACACACACACGCACACACACGCCAAACGCACACACCACACGCTCGCTTCCTCCTCCTCCTCATCTGCAGCTTGCACTCGGCTGCAGCCCAGCGTACCATCGAACCAACAAAGTCTGGAGAGGGAAACCCACCTGATCCTGATCCCAAGCAGGCTGAACGGGGCACTGTTGGTTTGGAATATAGTAGTGGCGCCTTGGGGGCCATTATTTCATATCTCCTCGAGCCCCGAAGGTCAGGGGCCAAGCACGAGGGTCTGTTTGCTTCCCGCCTTGGCCCTCATTGGCCGGACGAAAGGACAAGGCCTTTGTCAGCGGGTGCCGATGTGGTTGTCCTACCGCACTGGCGATCTCCCGGTCCAGCCCATTCATGATAGCGGTGTACGCATTTGTTTCCTTGCCAGAAATTCCTTGCCGCTGCTCGGTCTGCGCTAGCTTCAAGGTGGAGGAGGAACGACCGGGGTTCGGTCGGATCATGCCATGCAGCATTTTAGCGTACTACCATCGGCATGGAGCTCGTCTTCAGCACACTCGCTCACAGTCATGATCGTCCATGTCAGGGATTCGGCCGTTCTGCACAGCGAAATTCGGGGCCCAAGTGGAAGCAAGACATTATCCGTATCCGTAACGTGACTTTTAAGGTGCACGCCCCTCAGCAGCCCGGTAGGCAGACCAAAATACGAGGATATTCTGGGTAGGACAACATGAATACCAATGCAAGGGGTGCTGGCCCTTGATTGGTGATGATGGATGATGGATGGATCCCGATACAGCCCGTGGCGGCTGCTTACCTGGACTGATATGCAGATGAGCGCGGCAAGAACTCCCCATGGCCAGAGTACCACACGTACGTACAGTACTGATGCAAATTGAGTTGGGCCGCGGGGTAATTGACCCCGATCCAGCCCCGAATGTGATGAGGAGGCTTGATGGCACTGGATCTGGAGCATTGGAGCCCATTTTGCATCTCCAGCCATCGAGAGACACGGGTCCGCTTTTCGGGTCCGAACTTCATATCTGTGAGAATCGAGCTCAAGAAGTCGTTGGAACATACATTCTGACCGCCTGGCGCCAGTGAGACACCGAAATTATAGCCGCTGGCCGCTCCTAGTGGTTGTGTAATAGATGAGTCAGTTCTTCTAGAGGACTATAGCGCGTTCTCTTCCTGCTCTTGTGTCCGACCCCAATAGGTAATGATAATATCCCGTGGAAGGGCCTGAGACTAGTGTGGCCTCTCTGGATGGCCGGATCAGGCGCCGTCACAGCTGAGGGCGGAGATGCATATCAAATAGACCGTTGCATGCCCCTCCCAGAGGATCACATCTATAACCTGGTTCTCTGGGAGGATCCAAAGCAGAGCAGAGGGGGCAACTGTCGATCAAGGGATCCGGTCGGCTTCCGGCATGCGGAGCTAAGCTTCCCGTCTTTCCCAGCCATCTCCGGTATATATGCCTACCTGGGTACAGATCCGAGCGCGCAGGGCTTTGTCCTGCAGTCGGCTTGACGCAAGTAATTCATCACGACTTCCCCCCAATTCAGTCGACTTGCAGGCGGGACAAGGTGAGACCTCTGTTACTATGCCACGCCTCTGGTCGTGCACGCAATGCCGTGCTCACCAAGTAGAGCACCGTTGCAATCGTGGCAATATACGCCGGCAGCCATTTGCCAAGTGATACTCACAATCAAGAGTCGCATGGTTGCAAGCCACGATGTCGCTTTGGCGGGGTAGGCAGCGAAGCAAATAATAAAAATCCTGGGCGGGAACCCTGGCGAACCGGACGAACCCTTGGGCGACCATGCATCACATATTTCCATCCTTCAAGTTGGGGGTTTCATCTTCTAGACCGGCTGAGCAAGTATAGACGTTGGCGAAGTACGGAGTAGGGCCGAGAGTGCAGATGCAGTCAATTGCAGTTGCAGTTGCAGCTGCGGTTGCTTATTTAGCTGTGCACAGGCACAGGCACACAGGCACACACGGTCTGTATGTGGGAATGTGCAGTGTGCAGTGCAAGAAAGAACTACCAAATCCATCCAGAACAGGCCCACTACATATGTAGATAATAGATTAATTGGTGATCTGGCTCGTGCACGACGGTAGCGGTAGCGGATTATGTGATATCCTTATTTTTCTCACCACCACCTGTCCACAATTGCCAAGCCACGCCGCGTGCATGATATGAGAAGGAACGAAAAGGACATTGAAGGAGGGAGAGCTTCTCCTCTTCTAAAGAGGCAGCTAATAAGTAAGCTTATGCTGTTTCTCGAATGGAGCAAGCAGAAAGAAGGAAGGAACAGCGAGCGAGAGAAAAAAAACGAGAGTGAAAATCAAACCCCTGTCCACCGGTCAGCCAGTGAGGGCGCTGGTCACGCATCTTTAACCGCCAGGTCAGGCCTTAGCAGCTCTATTATATCCAATCATCGCTGTCCGCCCCAAGGCACCCCTGCAGGCCCGCCAGCCAATCCGCGCTCTTAGCCGCCCTCTCACGGCACCTCGGCGCTACTGCGAGGAACGACGTGCAGCAACAATTACCATTTCTACCAATCTTTTCACAGCAACGCACTGGCAAACCCGCCATCTCTGCCCAACCAGACCGTTTTCCCCAGCAGCCATGACTGAACAATGGCGAAACGGCCCATTGAATCAGTTGAGCAGTGCAGTCTGATACAATAGCTAATCATTTCCCAGCCCAGTGAACCCAGTAAACCCAGCAAACCCAGCGAAGCGGAGGGGGATCAACGAACCCATCTCCATCTTGGCCATTCATGCCCCGACGCTCACCTTTAGCGAGCCCTCTTGGGAGTCACCTGCCCCGGCTGAGACAAGCCAGCTTCAGCCATACAATGCCTCTGTTCGCCCTCTTTCGGAAATGATGTCGTGCAAAATGATCCCGGCGATAACGCCTGAGCTCCAGTCACTCCAGTCACCGCTAGCTGGCGAGATTGTCACGAGTACCCGAGCGGGCCAGCAGCCGTTACTCGAGGGACGGTGAATGAATTGCGAAACTAATCCCGGAGGATATCAGCGGAGCTTCTCTGCGTGTAGCGCTGCGTCCTTTTCTTTGTGTGAAGATCTATCTGTACGATTCATTCATAGCAGCAAGGTGGGTAGTAACATCGTGCTGTGGGAGGATGGATGCTCACCTTCGATCGTTGCTTCGCCTCCGCCTGCCTGCCTGCCTGCCGGTCTATCTGTCCACCTCGCCTCTCTCTCTTCATCACTTACTATACTTCGGGTGGGATAGAGATGGTGAAGGGATTCTTGTCTTGCCATGCCAACTCAGACTGCATAAAGTGACAAGCAGCAGCAAGCAGGTTGCTTTATCAAGGCACACATGAGCCACAATGCACACAGAGGCTTGAGGCTAATTATATCCCCAAGACTGGATCCTCCCCCCCTCTGGCCAAAAACCCATGTCTTTGGGCTGCTGCAGCGCAGCCAGTCACCATCGATCTCCAGGCTCAAAGCCAATTCGACCACCTCGCTACCCTGACCTCCCCCCTGTCGACCCGGCATGCAATGGCTGATCAGACCCCTGCCCCATGCTTGCCCATGCAGACATTGGCTTAGCCGGACCGTATCCGCTCTAGATTTGGCCCTGCTGGTATATGCAACTCGAACCATTGACAGCTCGAAGACTGCTAGACTCCTCCTCTAGGCGCTGGCCTTCCTCGACGGCGATAGAGGACTTTATTGCTCTCTCACACCCCCGGATTCGAAACTTGTTCATCGGTCCCTTTCTTTGCTTCTTGCCTCCCGTCCATGCTCACGCTGTGTTCTCTTGCATTAAACCGGCCTCCAACCCACGAGCCTTTCATGCAAGACAAGCGCCGGCACACCACTTTGAATCAACTATAGTACCACCACCACTAATGCACACCCATCCCACGAGGCGATAACCGATTACCCATACCCATGTGCGACATAACCTAATCCTCCCCCCAAGACAGGTGTCTGTTTCTTCTTTCCGTTGTTCTAATCCTCCTACTAGCAACCCAAGCGAAAGACATACTTTGTCTTCAACCGACGCCGGATTCCGAGGCCGCACGTTGCCGTGCTACTTGATACGCACCTGCGATCCACCGGCTATTTTCTTCTCGTCGCCTGCTTGCACACACACACCTGACCCCATATAGTCGGTACACCGACCGACCTCGAGGAGGGACTTTGTTCCCGGGAACGGGCAGTTGGGTGTAGCGTGTGATGTTCGCATCCCGTATTGTGTAGCGTCCCCGCTCTCTCTTAGGTCACTTCACGATACCATTCCGAAGACAAGGTCGCACGCCGAGGTCAGTCGCCCTGTCCTGTTTGCGGAGTTCGTCTCGGGTCTATAAGAAGCCATTGGCGCTTGCCAGGTGCTGGCACGCCAGATCCGGGGGTTGGGGCTTCAGTAGTAACGGTCCAGCATGCTTACTGTCTGGTATAGGAAAGCATTGTCGTCACCATGTCGTCCAGGAGCCATCCATCGATGCCTCGGCACGCCAACACATCTATCGCATCGTCAGCGAAGTCCTCTCGGACAGGAAAGACGGTTGCAGAAGCAAGAGACTTCACTTCGCCAACGCCTTTAATGAAGTACTTCGATCCATGCGCGGCGACTGCCGGCATGCTGCTATATGGCCGTATGTGTTCGATATACCCCAAGCACCCTGAGTATTACTGACGGATGGACAGAGGGCAACTCCGTTGTTGTTGCGCACCATGATAGCTTAACAATAGAAAGGCGATTCTCCCGCCACTCAGCTGAAGTTCAGCTGCTAGCAGTCGACACCCAGAGCGACATTGGCGCTGGCCGGTTAGTTGTCAGCTACGATACTGATATGACCGCCATTGTGTGGGACTTGATGACAGGAGACGAAGTTGCGCGGTTCGCTTCGTATGAGAACCTGACATGCGCCGCCTGGATGCGCAATGGCAATGTTGCTTTTGGTGGGTTTAGCTTCGTACGCCGTGGTACAAAGGGAATCGGTTGACTAACTCTACCACTAGGCAATACGCAAGGAAATATCATCTTGTTCGAGCCGACAACATCAGAACATATATCTGCCAGGACCATTGACCAAATATCCGTAACAGCATTGGCTCCAGCAGCAGATTGCCGGACATTCGCCATTGGGTGAGTTCCACAAGTCAATGTTTCGCTCACATTCTGGACCGACTAATGGAATTTCTAGATACCAAAACGGCTCGCTCCTTATTGCGACTTTGCAACCACGCTTCACGATATTGCACAACCTGAGCACGAACAGGGCCCCCTCGCCAATTGTCAACCTCTCGTGGCATGCCTCCTCATCTCGCCAAAAGTCGGACATGCTCGCGGTGCAGACGAACGATGGCGACCTGCGGGTCTGGAGCGTGGCAAAGTCGTATAGCAGCGACGATCCCGCCAAAGTGGTTAGGATACTAAAGCGAACCGAGAACTATCAAAACGCTCCCAATTGGATGGGCTGGTCCAAGAACGGCCGCATTATCCAATTTTCTGAAAGGTTTGCTCTCTCCTCTTCTGGATATGTGGCACGACATATACGCGCGCGCTTACAAGTCCGATTCTGTTTGGCTAACCTCCTCGCAGCGAAACCCTCTCTTGGGATGTCCGAACCAAACACGTCACCTATGACAGCATACCGACACTAGAACATGTGAGGGGCCTTGCTGTCTACGGGCCGGGTGCGACCTTGTTCACCCTCGGCGCCAACAACACCGTCCAGCAGTTTGACCTCAACACGCCATCGCAGATGGTCGCTAACGTACAGCACCCTGCCAATCTTTTGCCACCGTCACCTCCCGTCTCGATCGAGGAGCAGTCCGAGCACGGCGTCGTCATTATTGCCACCGACTCAGACTCGGTGTCCGCCCCTGAATCGTCGTCTGTACCTATCAACTCGGAGGTCTCCGAAAGCGATGATGATCATATGTCTCCGTTGGCGAGGATCGTGCGTGGCGCAGAGGTGACCACCGAGGTCGCCGAGCAAGAGAGGTACATGTCGGCCAGTCCGGTCTCGAGCCGCAGCCATGCCTCCTCTGCAGCCTCGAAGTCATCTGCAGGGTCCAGCACCCGCGGCCGCCACCCTCCTTCGGTCCTTTCCCGCGGGATGACGGAGAACACCTACATTTCCGCCGGGTCTTCTCTCCGTTCTTCGGCCCAGCCACCACCGTTCGGCGACAAAGACGCCTACTCCATTAGCAGCATCAGCTCTGCTTCCATGACATCTTCGTCGCGCCAGTCTCGGCACCGCCCGTCTCGTTTAAGAAACGAGGTACCTCGGAGTCCGGATGATGCAAAGGTTCATGATTTGTTCAAGTTCACCAGGAGTCGCCTGCACGATGTTCCTTACAAGAGAGCACCGCTGGTAGATCAAACGCGCCTCACCAACGAGGACCTGCGGCGACAAATGCTCAGCATCATTTTCGGGTGGAACAAGGAGATCCAGGACCTGGTTCGTGATGAGCTGTCTCGTCACCCGCAGGGTTCCCCGAGCAGGATCTTGCTGTCCAAGTGGCTGGGAGATATCGACGCCGACATCATGACGGCATCGTCCGAGAACATGACCTCTTCCGACTGGATGTTGTTGGCATTGAGCGGCATTGGCGGTCAAGCCTCGCAGCACAAGCTGGGCCGGGCTTATGTTCAGCGTCTTCTGGAGAGTGGAGATGTGCACGCCGCTGCGACTATTATGATTGGCATGGGTGACCATAATGACGCGATTGAGATCTACGTCTCGCATAAACGCTTCATGGAAGCTCTGATTCTGCTCTGCCTGTACTTCCCCAATGTCTGGGAACGCCAGGCTCAGATAATCAAGAAGTGGGGTGAGTTTGCCGTATTGCATGGCCAGCAGCAGCTCGCCATACGCTGCTTCGCATGCACCGGGCAGGAGTCATCCGAGCCGTGGGCCTCGCCATCGGCTGCCCAGGTCACTTTCCAGAGCCTGAACCAGAGCATCCCCGAGGTGCTCAGCCCGCCTTTGTCGCCCCCTGGCATGAACCGAGGACCACAGCGCAGCATTGCGAAGACCTCGGCCCTTAAGCTTATCACCAGCTTCGGAGACCAGAGTGCCAAATCTAAGTTCTTCGCCGCGGGAGATGGTGGGCAGACCCCGATCGCTGCAGGCGTCACCCCTATTGCCGAGTCGGCCATATCGCCGGCTGGCTACGACCCGACGACAGCCTTGCTCAAGCCATCCCAGCGTAGCGCTTTCAACACACCCAGCTCGGCACGGGTGACCACGCCCGGTGGCTTCGGCCGCCAGCGTTTGCCCTCCATCGGCGAGGTTCGCGGCGCAGAGATCCCCACACCGCCAGTAGTGGAAGAGACCAGCAGCCGGCATCGTCGGGCTCACCATTCCCGCAAGTCTTCGTCCGACGAGCAGTATGCGGCCGGCATGTCTCTGGGCAGAGCTGCCACTGCGAGCCCTCAAATGATGAGGGATGTCCATTCGCGACGGAAAGACCCCCCGCCGCCATCTCCGTCGCCTCAGTCGTTTGCTACCTTGATGACCCAGGGCCGGACGAGCCGCAATGGTGCTCGAGACCGCGTGCCCGATGGCATTGACTTGAAGCTGCAGTCAATTGATGCGGCCATGAGCGATGTGACATCACCAGAGCAGTCAGTTGCCTCCTCCACCCGTTTCCACTGGCCCACTAGACGCCGTGGTCCCGGATCTATCGCAAGCTCGGTCACTTCGCAATCTAGCGCTGGTCGAAGCCACAACCGAGCTCCCCCGCCTGTCGCGAGGGGTATCAACGACCACATTTCTAGCATCGAAGCTGCCCAACGCCCCTCAAGGAGGCACCGCAGCCGCGACAGCAGCCGAACCCGCCAGGAGGACCACCGTGCAAGAAGTCGTGAGAGCAGCCGAAGCCGCAAGGAGCCGACCAGGGATGCTTCCTCAGAGCGAGGCCGTGGAGCTGCGAGGACCTACACCCCCAAGCCTGCTAAGCGTTCTCCCACTTCCCCGATTCCCATGTCTCCCGAAGACCTTATCAACCTGAGCACGCCGCGAAATGGCGAAGACTCGATTGTCGCCATGCAAATCGACAACGGAGAACCCTCCACGGTGAGGAAGTCGAGCCAAATTCGACGCACCTCGCCAAGGTCCCAACGCATCTCGAGCCGTACCTCGAGCCGGGATACGCGACGCAGGAGTCCGGAGCGGCGACCACTGGTTCTGGAGATTCGCGGAAGAAGCGACGATCGTGATGATGGGTCCATGGCTCGCTCTCCCTCTTCGCCACTGCCCATGTCCGCCGGTGGCCACTTTTTCGGATCTGATGACGAGAAGGACTACCAAGCTGCTGTAGAGCAGCAGGAGAACTTCAGGAACAGGCACAACCGCAGCCGGGGCATGAAGGAGCCTAACTCACCTGCAGTCCACCGAGCCCGCGATCGATCCGAGAGCCGCAAGCGACGTGTCAAGACTCCTCTGGAGCTGGAGGCAATGGAGAACCCCGCCCCGCTGTCTTCTCAGGTGTACAAGGAGCCCGCCCGTGCGGGCGCCATGAAGTCGATCTTGACGGAGAGACAGGCCAAGAAGGAGGCCGCAGCCCGTGAACTGGAGGAGCGCCGCCGATCCCTTGCGCTGCGCCCGTTGGCTCCTGCCATCCCTCACCCAGACGAGTTGTCCCCTATTGTGTCTCGCCCGCCCACTGCTTTCGAATTGAACCAGCAGAACTCCACCCCGCCTCCCCAGGATGTTCCCCAGCGAAGTGCTACTGCCGACTTCACGACGAGGAGCTCGCAGATGCGAAGCGGCAACAGGCCCTTCATCGGTCTCCCCGCCACCCCCAAGGCCATGAGGCTCCAGTTTGAGAGCGACAGCAAGGGAAAGCCCAACGTCCCCCCGATCCCGTCCCAGTGGACCAAGACTTCGCCTCCGTCTTCGGGCCAGCCGTCACCCGACAAGCCCACGGCCGAGTCTCCGGCAAAGGAAGCGAAGGAGCCATCGCCCCTGACGCTGCTTCCGTCCACCGTCTACTCCCCGCCGTCTCGCCCCGTGATCGAGCGATGCATGTCTGCTCCCATTCACGACCAGCAGCCGCCTTCATTCCAGTCCCACTCGAGGAATGGCTCTTCGGCAAGGAAGATGAGCATCCCCGAGGCATCCATCCGGGGCATCGATGAGATGCTTGGCGGAGGTGGCCGACACTCAAGAAGGGCTTCTCGGGATGATCACATCCCGCCGCCGCCACCGCCACCCCCGATCCTGAGGGAGCTTCAGCACTTGGCCATGCCGCCTCCCCCGCCTCCTGCCCCTCTCCCGGGGCTGCAGCCTCAAGTCTACGGCGGTGGTAAGGGCACCATCGAGATCGTCATGGACGATGACGACAACAACAACAACTACACCACCAACGCCGCGCCCGCCGTCATCCCCGCCAGCGACGTCGACGTGCCCATCATTGCGCCGCCGCAGACCCGCCACGCCCGCAGCCAGAGCGTCACCGAGAACAAGGACAACAGCATCGCTGGTCGCTTCAGCCGCGCCACCGAGCGCATGCGGTCCGCCAGCCGCGGCCGCACCAGCTCGCAGCTCGGCCAGCGCACCAAGTCCCCCGAGCAGACCTCGCCCTACGAGAGCGTCCTGCCGCCTGTCAGCTACAAGGGCCCGACACCGTCCAACAGCGACGCCAACCAGCAGCCGCAGCAGCCCTCCATGATTGAGCGCCACCCCCGCGAGGTCCGGGCGACGTACCACACGCGCCACAACTCGGGCACTGGTCTCTCGCAAAGCGAGATGTTCTAAACGAGGCAGAACTTGCATGTTCGCCTCTTCGAACCACTTCACTCAACGTTTTTCCTTTTTTACCATTTACTTCTTCTTCCTCTTCCTTCGCATGGCGCCGGCGTTTTCATCCTGCTCATTTTATGGGATTGATACCATTTCCTCCGTCATCCATACAGCAGGACTTTTTCTATAAGCACACGCACACGACCAGGGGGATGAGCTTGGTTCGTTCCAAGGCTCCCCCAAACCACATTTTATACCTACTTTTCGACTTTTTCTCCAGAATGAGAGGATCTTGCAAATTGTCCATGGCAACAGGCGGTGCACATTTCCATCATCATATAACGACAGCATACTTGTTCTTTTGGAATTTTGATCCATCTTCTTCATACAGCATCGTATCTAAGTACTCATTGATTTTTTACAATCATCTAACGGCCGAACCAACAACATCTTTTTGCATTTTTTACTATACTTCTTCCTTACTTTCTCCTCTTCGACTCTTCGAATCTAGAAGACAGAGGGATGGATACCCACACACATTGTATACTTCATATACTATCCTTGACAAGACATCAATCGCATTGATGGAAAAAGGATTGGAAGGAAATGGTTTCGGGGCTCGCGGCGACGCGGCAGGGAAATGATTGAATGAGACGAAACTGTTTTTGATTTTTGTGCCACACGGCCTGGATGGGCGGGAACTACTAGGACCCCAAAGGAAAACGAAAAGAAAGCCCAATGAGGATGGATGGATGGCTGCTGGGCTTTTATGGAAGATTGTTGCGTTACCAGATTGGAGAGAGACTCGGCAAAAATATCATATGGTTTTTACACAAAGACTGAAGGAAAAAGAGGAAGAGACAGAAAAACAAAAAGTCCGAGACGAGATGATGATGAAGAGATGTGTTTTGTCCTCGGGCGAAAGGGATTGACACTCCTACCGGTTCAGGAGGAGAAGGGACCTTGACCCAGGACGGACAATCTCACGATATGACGAAAGAGGGTGAGAGAAGAGAGAGAGAGAGAAAAGGGGAGAGTCCTAGTGGAGTCTGTCCCATCTTACAACGCTGCCTCACGGCATCTTGTCAGGTAATACCTTGAAGGTGTATTTATTTGTTTGTTTTTGGAATTGGACGACGAGGGGAGGGAGGAGTTTTTATATTAGGACCCGAGATTCTAGTTTCGTGCAATGGAGTACTGTAATGCGCATCGTACCTTGAAGTCTTGTTGATCATGGTGTGGTGATTGAAAACAAGTGAAACGTAGATCTCGTTTTGGTTTGCAGCGTAGGAGTTCAAAGCTATGCTATATATCCCGAGCCCGTAGAGTAGCTTTCTCTCAACCGCCAAGCGGGTTACTTTCGCAAACCCAACACGAAGCTAGAGTACGTGAAGACATAGCCCGAACAGAGTCAGCGGGAGCCAGACAGATATCTCAAAAGATCTGCTCCTGCTGGATCGGCAACTTGACGCCGTCCCCTTTACTCCAAATGAGATTGCCCTGCGTCCTGTCCGAGGCCGGGTCGACCTGGTGGATGGCTTCGACGTCGGGGTTCCTCATCAGTGCCGGGAACTCTTGCCCGCACCAAGCCGAGTAGCCGTTGGGCGGGTTGAGACCCTCGCCCCGGGTCTTGCAGAGCTCGACGGCGTCGCCCCCCATGCTGTCGGGGTAAAACACAAAAACCAGCCCCGCCGAGTTGGCGGCGAAGGCCTGGCAGGCCCGCTTCATGAACTTATCCACGATGCTCGGCTGCAGTCTCTGCGCCTGCTCGACGAGGTAGTCGTCCGGCAGGATCCCGTCCCAGGCCACCCCACCCTTCTGGAACCTGGCCCGAAAGTTGCACTCGTACCAGGCGGTGATGCGGGCGGGGGCGCTGTTGCCGGCGACGGTCGGCAGGGCCGTGTAGAAGAGGGAGATGTCGGTGCCGACGCGGCCGTGGCGGCGGATCTCGGCGCGGATGGCGTCTACGGTCGGGACGTCGTCGATGGGGGCGCGGGCCGCGATTGGGGGCGCCAGGCCACGGTTGTTGTCGATGGGGGAGGCGGTTAGGAGGGAGGAGGAGAGGAGGAGGAGGAGGAGGGTCCAGGCCTGGTATAGGCTCGATGTACCGAGGAGGAGCATTTTTAAAGGGGACAAGATGAGCGCTTGGGCTCAGGCAAGGTGGGAAGATGGATGTTGCTTCAAGAGATAATAGGGGTCGTAACCTGAAGCTCGCCGGGGAACAAGACGATATATGAGCGGAAACGAAGGGGTGAAATCAAGGCAAAGATCCAGAACGCCTTTCTACTTATCTTAACCCCCCAACATACTACATGGACAATAGGTTAATACATGGCTTTTGTATTGACCTCAGAGTATAGCTATGCGTATTGTTGCTCGACTGCGCCGCTTCCTCTATTGCGCATCCCAATCATGACCGGGCTTGGGTATGCGTGAACGCTGCTCATAAGCCAGCCCCCTGAACACACCCCTGAACACCTCGGCGGGGCATACTTTTCCCTCGGCGTACGTCTTCAACGTCAGCTGACATTCCTTCACATAAGTAGTCTGCCTACACATCTGTGAAACCTGAAACGACAAGAATGCTATATTAAAATTTCCTCTATCTCACCCGACCTTGGAAATCTTCGCTCCTGATTTCCCAGAATCATCAGCACACCATACACTATGGCCGATGATACCCGGACAGAATTCCTCTTGGCCTGCACCAACGGCGACTTGGCGCAAGTCGAGCAGCTGGTCACCCAGGCGATGGTCCCCACCACCAGCGAAGAAGCCGACATCCCGTTCCTGCAAGAAGCCTTCACCAACGCCATCGACCACCAGCACGCCCCCGTCGTCGACCTCCTGCTGCAGCGCTCCCCACCGAGCTTCACCGCCCACCTGCCGGACCAGGTCCTGTTGCGCGCCCTGGACGCGGGGGCCGACATGTACCGGCGCTTCATCTTGTTTGACAAGTCGGCCTCCGCCGCCGTCACTAGAAACTTCGGACACGCGGGCGACGCGCTCGCGCTGGCCGTGCTCATGAACGATTTGGGGCTCGTGCGGCTGCTGCTCGGCCACGGCGCGTCGGCGGCGGACTGTCGGCTGTTTCACCGGCCCATCGCGGTGGCTGCGCGGGCGCTGAAGGATCTCGACGAGGGGATTCTCGAGGCCTTGGAGGACGCGGCGTGAGGCGTTCTCGGGCTTGGAGCTGAACCGTCATTGTTGTTGTTGTTATTCATGAGATTGCATCATCATATGATGGGTACAACGAACCCGGGGAGGAAGGCAGATTCCGGCCCGTATTGGTTACACAGCCGGCCTGGGCGTCAGAGAGGAAGCAAGTAAAGATGCAGGGGTTTTTGGGGCTGGGTTATACACTTTGCTTACTGTACTGCTATAATCATTCATCTTGGAGATATGGCCAAGGTCAACTTGAAGGGCAATACGCCGTTTCCACGGTTGGCAGTCTGCATTTAAGAGATGCAAAACGTAGCAGATATCAGGGATTTAATATCACGTCGTGCGCTCTTGTCCCTCTTCAAACCCCGACTCCTCCCTGTGGACACAAATTTGAAGTACTCTTAGTATTCTTTCGCTTTCCAACATGTCTTACAAGTTAAACCTTCTGCTCGGCTGCCTCTCTGCTTCCCAGCTCGTTACTGCCAATGCTGAACCCGGTTCTCGACACCATGCTCGCTGGGACCGCGGTCGCCTAGCGGTCCGGCAAACAGTTTGGGCGAACACGACCACCGCTTCGTCGTCTACTAGCAAGCCCCTTCCCTCCACCAGCCAGGCGCCGTCGTCGAGCCAGCTTCCGCCAGTAACAACAACGAAGTCGCAGAAGTCCAGTCAAAGCTCCTCCGCCGACGAGACCGTCGTGACGGGAACAATCAGCGGCTCTACTATCACTGCCACCGTAAGTCCGCCCTCGTCAACACGTATGAGATGCGCATACTGACACATGGGTCGTTCAGTTCGAGGCCACCACGATTCCAAAGTACTCTACCCTGTCGAGTACCCTCACGACAACCACGTCTGACGATGGCATCATCATCCCGCTCATCATTTTCCCAGGCGGTGGGGCATGGAGTAAGCACTGCATCCCATCCAGATCAGCCAACCTTCCCAGTATCAGGCCCAGGCCCTTGCTAACATGAGTGTATAGACTTCGCCGGCGCCCCGCCACCTGGTGGTGTCATTCCCACGCCGCCCCCCGGACCCCCTCCCGGCGGCAACAACAACAACAACGACGGTGACGGCGACGGCACTGATGATCTCACCAAGACCGACGAGCCGACGTCGACTAAACAGACTACCACTTCAACGAAGGAGTCCAGCACTACTTCCTCGCCCTCGTCCTCATCCTCTACCAGTAGCTCGGCCTGCAGGATCGTCACCGTGAGCCCCGGCTTCCCCTGGTCGTTTGGCGAGTACGGCCCGATAGCTACAGGGTACGGAAAGGAGCCTTCCAGTACGCGCAGCTCCACCCCTACCTCTTCTACGAAGACGAAGTCGGCATCATCGAGCTCTACCAAGTCTTCGTCTTCGAAGGTAACTTCAAAGTCCACGGCGTCCTCATCTTCCTCGGTATCCTCGTCTTCCAAGAAATCCTCATCCTCCTCAACTCGAAGCCCATCAACCTCCTCCTCCTCCTCCTCAACAACCCGCACCACCACCACCACCAAACCCCCAACACCCACAACCAAACCCCCGTCCCGACCCACCACCCCCCTCGAGCGCCAACCCATCCGCTGCCACGACGAATCCGACTTCCGCGGCCACGCCGACATCAGCGGCCGCGCCCAAGACGGCTACTCGACCGACTTCAGCGACCAGGACGGGCCCGACGACTCCGAATACCTCTCGGAAGGCTCCCCGAAACTGGAGATGCACGAGCGCGACAAGCACGGCGTCAACTACGACTTCGCCGTCGAGTGGGTCAAGGGGTGCACGACCGCAGAAAAACGGCAGAGCTTCCGGTTCCCGCTGGGGTCGCCGAGCATGTATACGGCGTACCTGCTCATGCGGGAGAACTATACCAAATGTGAGTACCAGCAAAATCCCGGCACACTGCGAGTGACGAACTTCCAGGTTACTGACAAGAGAATGCAGGCTTCAATGGTGGCGTGGGTGGCAGCACCCAGGTCGGCTGCCTGAAATACACGTTTACGGGAGGGAAATAGGGGCTACAATAACAAAGACGCCTGATGGCGACTCGATCTGTGTAGTTACAATCTGGTACATTAAATATTCCAGAATATATATCTCAATCATCCGCGAGGACTTCAGTGTCATCAATCCTAATCCTGGACACACTGAACATGAACATGAATTCACTCGTCGAAGTGGCAGAGGCGGTGACTACTAGCTAAGCAAGTAGCATATCAGGTTTACCACATGGTAATCACGTATGGAGACCAAAGACAGCAAAGGGCTTTGCATCGCCGCCAACCTAGCAGCGATGCCGATTCATCTATCTAGCAAATCCCTATAGACTACTCAGCAAGACCTCGAGACAACTCACCTAAGATAACCCCCCTTGGTGGCAGAAGCGCTCCCTTCGGTATAACAGCCCGTCGACGATTAACAGGCTAGTTGATCCGACAGGCGTCGTATCCAGCAGGATAAACACCAGGTCGTATAGCACTGAATAATCGGGCATTATATCCAGTGGGATAATCATTATGCCAATGGCATTGATCAATCCCTGACCCGCACAGTACGGCAGTGACTGGGGGTAGCAGCGCTTTCGCCAGTGAGGGGGCAAATTAATCTCTGTCTGTCATTGGTCCACACCAAGCAAATGGTATTCTTTTCCCTGCCTAAAATTCCTGAACTCCATGAAACATCGCGCAACAGACAGACACCTCTTACGAGGCGTGTAAACAGGCCCTCAGGTTTGTAAAAAGCCTTGAGTAGGCCCTGCTGATTAACAGATGATTAAGCATGTAATACCAGGATGTGGTTTACAGGTATAAACTCTGTGCAGCAACAATATCGCGTCGGATCTTTGCCAGACTCTCCTCGAACTTCGTAGTCAGCTCCTCGCTGCCCATCACCTTACCAGCTTGGGCCATTTGGCGCAAAAGCTCTTCAAGGCGGCGGAACAGGCGGATGAGGGAGCCTTCGTACGCGTTCGTCATTTTGCTGTAGCTTGTCAGTACTGCAATTAAGGATAAATGAATGATGAAAACTTACCAGATCTCCGAGAACGGCTTTCCGTTGGACCAGGCATAGACGGTCTCCATCAACTGCCACTTGAGAGACTGGACGTACTCGTCCTCATTGACTTCCAGCTTGCTCTCTTGGCTGATCTTGGCAATGATTCTGGCCTTGGCTTGGACTTGCGAGTAAGGCTTCTGCAGCTCGTCTCGGAGCGTGGCAGCCTCGACCTTCTCCTCGAAGATGAAGACACTCAGGATGGCAGCGCACATCTCGGGTGTAAGCTCGTTGAAGAAGCGGTCGAAAAGCAGTTCGGAAAGCAGAAGTTCGTGGCCCTCGGTGGACGAGATCTCGCAGGCAACACGGGCCTTCATCTGAACAACATCCGCATCGTTGATGAAGTCGAGGCGGCGAAGAACACGCTTCCTCGACTTCAGCTCATCAAGCTGAGCAATGCTGTGGGCCTTGCCAATCTTCTTCTTGATGGCCTTGGTCTGGTCGGTAAGCTGGATCTTCCTAGAGTACTGCTCCCAGAGACCAGGCAACAGAGGAGAGCCATGCAGGGGGTTGGCGAGCAGCCGTGCCTCCAGGACCTCGATCTTTCGCAGGAGCTTCTTGAAAGAATCGTCAGTAATACCCATGTTCTCGATGGGGTCGAGAATCGGGACACCGTCGGGGAATCGTCGCTCGACCTCGGTCAGGGACTTCATAAGTTGGCTGCGGACCTCTTCGATATCCTCGCGGGTCTTGACATCCTTGGGCATGAACACTCGAATTTGACTGATGGTCTTAATGCAAGTGAACAGGCATGGCACGACCTCGAACTTGCAAGAGCTGGAATCGCCGCGCGCAATCAGGCCATCAGGCATCTCCTTGGAGGGCTGCGAGGTCTGGGAGGCGGGGGCAAACGACTCGCTGTTAGGGTCCAGGCGAAGGTAGACATCGACAAAGTACGACTCTTGCGGCTCGTACTCCTTCTCTCCAAATTTGGGCGCCTTGCGAGGAATGAAGTTGACAACCACACCCCAGCCAAAGTCTTGGCCCGTCTTGGGGTTCTGGATCTGGATGATTCGGCCAGGCTGAAGATAATCCAGACAGTGTGTGGGATGCTGAATGACATGGATCATATCCTTGGTGTAGGCTTCAATCTGGTGTCGGAGACTGTAGTAGTCCTTGATGGTTGCTTCGTCGGGGATGACCATGCCATCCTTCTCCTTCTGCAAGCTCATGAGATCTTGCTCCAATCCAGCCACGCTGGCGCTGTTCTGGAACTGGAAGAAGCAGTTCTCCAACATGAACTCAGGCGAGATAGCTTCGATACGAAGCAAGTTGAGGACCATGTTGTAGCCCAAGTGGAAAGCGGAGTTAAGACGATCCTGGGAGCCTGCAACAATTTCCTTGGCCGTCTCGGGCTCTAGTTTGTCATCAACCATCATGATAACAATACCGCGTTCATCAAGACCACGACGACCAGCCCGACCAGACATTTGAATGTATTCGGACGACGTGAGAGGTCGGCGTTGTACACCATCCCACTTCGTGACCTGGGTGAACACCACAGTCTTGGCAGGCATGTTCAGACCAATCGAGAAAGTCTCGGTAGCGAAGAGCACCTTGATGAGTCCCTCCTGGAAAAGAATCTCGATGGTCTCCTTCAGGATAGGGAGCAGACCAGAATGATGCACACCGATACCCTTCTCCAACAACGGAAGCAAGTTCGAGATCTGGGGCAGATCGCGATCCTCCTCCGACAGCGACTCGATAGCGCTTGTGAAAACCTTGCGCACCATCTGCTTTTCGCTATCGTCGTTGAAACTGAACTTGGATACGAACAGAGCCATCATCTCGCATTCGCGTTTGCTGAAGTTGAAGACAATAACCGGGTTGAAGTTCTTGTTCATGATCATCTTGACAATCTTCTGGATGTCGGCGTTGGTCTCATCCTTACCACCCTTCATGGGCTTCTTGTGCTTGCCCTTGCCTGAGCTCTTGGCGCCAGCCTCTTTGAGGTCTTCACCCTTCTTGTCTTGGATCATTTGCATGGTCCGGTTGAAGTTGTTCTCGCGGAAAACACCCTTCTCGTCAACGACGAGGAAGATGCCGCTACCGCCAGCAGGGAAGAAGTAGTTTTGCAGGGGAGTAGGACGGAAATCGGTGTACACAACGTGGCACGCCTGCCTGTGTATCTTGGCTATCCACTCGGCGAACTGGAAGGCGTTCGGAATGGTGGCAGACAAGAACACATAGCGAACCTTGTCGGGGAGAAGGATAATGGTCTCCTCCCAGACGACACCTCTCGACTTGTCGCGCATGTAGTGAATCTCGTCAAAGACGACCCAAGCAACTTCGCGCATAATCTCCGAACCGCGGTACAACATGGACCGCAGAATCTCGGTGGTCATGACAAGGCAACTAGCTGTAGGGTTGATGGTGACGTCACCTGTCATCAGACCGACATCGCCAAAGGCCTCGTTGAACTCGCGATACTTCTGGTTGCTAAGGGCTTTGATGGGGGATGTGTAGATGACTCGGGTATTTTGCTTCAGGCAGTGTGCAATGGCGTATTCGGCAACGACAGTCTTTCCAGCACTGGTATGGGCGGAAACCAGCACACTCTCATCGCGTTCAATAGACGAGATGGAGAGGCGCTGGAAGGGATCAAGGGTAAAAGGCCATGTTCGGGCTGGTTCCTTGGGCGCTTTGTGTTGAGAAAGAGGGACGTATTCGTAGTCCAGATCCGGGGGAAGGGCGACTTGATGCTGGATGTTGTGCTTCAAGACCAGGTTGGACTCGTCGGCGGGCGCAAAGCCTGCTGCAGCAGCAAGCTCTCGAGATTCGGCAGTTTCGAAGCTGTCTGTCATGACAGGCGCCTCGGTGGCCCCATCCTTGCGCCGGCGCTTGGTGTCCTGCTCATCGGTCATCACTGTGTCGTCGCCGTCGGCGCCCTCTGCACCGTCGGCGACATCTTCCTCGGGTGAAGCAGGAGCGGCGTCGGCCATCTCCACCTCTGTGGCCTCGGGTGCCGATCGCGTAGACTCGCCGCCATTGGCAAGCTCAACGGCCTTTCTCTTCTTGTTCTTCTTCTTCGATTTGGATGGCTTGGCCGCAGCGCTTGGGTGGTTGGGAGAGGACTCGATCTCGGTCTTGGCCTTGCCGTTGCTGCTGGCGTCGTTGTTGCTGTTGGCGTTGCCGCCAGCAGCCGGCTGGTCTTCGAAAACGTCGAAGAGGTCGTCCATGCTGGCTGGATTATCGCATTGGCAGGGCAAATGTGTCGCCGAAGTATGCTGTTGCCAGATGGTTGGTGAAATTATTGACCAAGGTTCTTTTACAGCTTGGATTAAACCGGATCGCGCAGCTTCGGCGAAAGGAAAAAAAGGCAAGCGCCACTGTAGCTACCAATGGCAGAAATAAATTCGTAGTGGGGCGCATGGACTGGATTGCATCACCAAGATGGGCAGGCGGTCGGACAACAATTAACGAGACTCCTGGCCTAACCATTATTACAGTGACTACACCTGCCTAAGAATAGGGAGCTTTGGTGTTTATTTCAGTACTTATATGTTTATTCATAGCTATTCGAGTGTGCTACGAGTGGAGATGCTGGTTTTGATTAGTCCATTGTCTTGTGTTAATAGGCACCTATGAGACTGGAAGCACAGCGCTGAGCTTAGGTGCAGGTGCCTGTGCAGGTGCGTGCTGCATTCAATCACTCGAGGTACTTGGTACAAAGAGAATGGGGGGCGGGTTGGGCCGACATTGAACCGACCGGCTATGCGCAGCTTCTACAACCTCGTCGAGCTTCAATCCATCATACGACATTTTGCAAAGCTCACTCCAGCAACATTCTCACATCTCCACTCTGCCCATTCGCGTGCAACACAGTTCTTCAAGGTAAATGCGACGACAGCACCCCGGACCGACGACGTTTCTGAAGCTATACTGATACCAATTGGCCCTCCCCCGACTCCAGATGTCTCCCCAGTCCATCCTCCGTGCCAGCCCCCGTGCGGCCAACATGATCAGCCGCCGCATGTTCCACGCGACCCGCGCCCGCCTCTCGTCGCCCTACCACTACGCCGAGGGTCCCTACACCAACCTGCCCTTCAACACCAAGACTCGCTTCTTCGCCGTCCGCTACTGGGCCTACATGATCACCGGCTTCTTCGCCCCCTTCGGCATTGCCGGTGCGTCATTTCCCCGACTCGAATGGACGAAATCCGTCGCGGACCGTGTTACTGACAAACTGTTTAGTCTGGCAAACCTACAAGCCCAAGGCTTAAGCGAATTCTCGACAGTCAATTGGTATCGTCAATTACGGGGGCTCGATGGGACGAAGCATGGGATAGACGGGACATGGCCGAGGCTGCCAGTCAAGACGTTGTACATATATCGACAATAGAGGTTGAGGCCATTGCCTAGAATCGATTTCCCTTGGTCTTCCAAACCCATGTACCAACGTGCTAGAGGGAATAAACTGCAACTCGATGTCCCTCGCGGGGCGCATAAATCTACTACGGCAAGCCAGCCGGCCAGACGCGATGAGTCACAGGATCAGTGCCGATGGGTCCGACACATCCACTGATCGTGAAAATAGAGAGGTGCTTTGGATATCGCAATATCATGCCGATTGGGACGACTTGGGTTGTGGCTCATCCGGACAAGTGAACTGTGATCTTGTTGAGAATATCATACGGTTTCGGAAGGGGTGTCCACCAAGCCGGTAACTTATGTGATCCAGAAAGGACGTCCGGCTCATGTATGCCCAAACGCACCCGCCCTCCAACTCGGCACCCAGAAAACCCATATGTAAATGGTGGCCGCAGGTAAATAAGGCAGGACAGAATCAGGCCCCGGTCTCTGGGAAAGTGACCAGCAGACGGCAAAACCAGCTTGTTTAACAAGATGTGCCGCTTAAGGGATTCGTTATAACGAAGTCCTTACTCGAGACCAGTTTCCTACTCGGGCCTACCATTTCTTGCTTCCATACGTGCCAGCCAAGAATTGACCATTGGTATCAGATGTGTTTGAAGTAATGAGTGGAAGACACAGTTAGAATCCTGTAGTCCCAGACAACCGATGAAGTATATTTGCGTATGATCATTCAAACAGATCAGACTCCAGTCCAATCCAACCAAAGGTTGCGATGCGGGAGCGGGGGAAACACATGAAGCGTGTGTGTAATAAACTTCCAAGGATAATTCATTATATATGTGTGTCAGACTACTGTTACCATAATCCGAACGAAGTTGGATGTTTATACGTGATTCATTACATTAGGTATCTAGTATGTACAGTTGGAAGAAAATGGCAACAACTCTTAGAACAGATCAGACTCCTTAACCAGGACAGACCGGTTAAGATCCTTCGGCGACGAAGACGGGATACCCGCCAAGTGCAGCGTCAGCTCCAAGTCACCCAGCATCGACTTAAGCACATGCGACACACCCTCCTCACCACCAAGCGCCAAGCCATACACGTACGGGCGGCCAATGAGGCAGCACTTCGCCCCCAACGCGAGCGCCTTAGCGATGTCCGCCCCGCAACGGATGCCGGAGTCAAAGAAGATATCGATCTGATCCCCGACCGCGTCCACGATGCGCGGCAGCACGCCGAGCGAGCTGTTGCCGCCGTCCGTCTGGCGCCCCCCGTGGTTGCTGACGACGATGCCCTGGACGCCCGCCGCGACGGCCTGCCGCGCGTCCTCGACCGTCTGGATGCCCTTGAGCACGATGGGGCCCTGCCAGTGCTTCTGCAGGAACTGGATGTCCTCCCACGTGTGGCTCATGCCCGGGAACACGGTCCGCGTCCACTCGGCCACGGCCGCGCCCATGTCCTCCTCGACCTCGCAGCCGTGCTTCTCCTTGAAGGTGGCGCGGAAGACGGGGTCCGTCATGCCGATGGCGACGCCGATCTGGTCGGACCGCAGGAAGGGGTTGTAGCTGGAGTTTTCGTTAGTCTGCGTTCCTCCTCGGAGGGTATACATTTTGTTTGATGAGCTTACCCGTTATCCATGTCGCTCGGCCTCCAGCCCAAAATGTACGTGTCCAGCGTCACGAAAAGCGCCGAGAAGCCGGCCTTCTGCGCGCGGCTCAGAATGGACTTGGTGATATCCTCGCGCTCGTTGGGGGGCCAGTAGAGCTGGAACCAGCGCTCGCCGTCGCCGTTGGCCTTGGCGACGTCCTCGATGCTGGTCGAGCTCGCCGTGCTCATGATGTAGGGCACGTGCTCCCTGGCCGCGGCCCGGGCCGCCGCCTCCTCGCCGTCGGGGTTGAAGATGCGCTGGACGCCGACGGGGGCGCAGGCGATGGGGAACGGCAGCCGCCTGTCGCCCTGCTCGCCGCCCGCCACGTTGCCGGCGCAGGTGCGCAGCCCCGTCACCGACAGGTCGGGGAAGCCCTCGCCCGAGGCCTTGACGAGGCGCTTGGGCACGATGGACCACTTGCCGAAGGCTTCGCGGTTCTTGCGCGCCGTCTCGCCGGTGCCGGCGTTGCCCGTCACGTACCCCGCGCTCTCGGCCGACATCCGCGCCGAGGCGAGAGCCTCCCACTCCAGGGGCTTGAAGGTGAAGGGGGGCCGTTGGTACCGCAGGCCCTTCTGGTATACCGAGTTCTCGTACTCGATGGGGTTCGGGTCCTGGTGCTTTTCCATCTTGGGCCGCATCGCGCCCTCGTGTTGCTCTGCTGGTGCCATGGTAATGATATAGGAATGTGCTGCGACGGGGTGTCTTTCCTGTGATTATCTGGGTTTGCTGTACTGGATTTGCTTGAGCGACGGGAAGTATAGTTGGTATGCCATTGCAGACTCTGGGCATCGGTTGTGGTTATATGCGTGGACTGTTGACATACTGCTTGTCGAGCTCCATCGCAGAGCGCCTACGTCATTGAGTTTACGAGACTTGTATGCTAGTTTGTTCGATGCAATGGTTCCACATATCAAGCTCTGCGATATGCAGGCTGTTTGCCTTTCCCGGAATGCCGGGAGTGCAGGTAACCTGCCTGCTGTTGTTCTGGAGCTGAGGCAAGTCAAACCCCCCGGCGAGACCAGTGAGGCTGCGCCCTGTTCGTTTTCGTCGCTCTGGATGTTCCATCGTACGTAGGATCTTCACATGTCGTGTTGTCGCATCATGGCGGCTGTTGGCCTCCTACACTGACGTGACGTCAAGATTACCTGCGTAATCGACTGACAGCAGATTTGAGCCCTGGGAAGCATGAACAAGAAGTCCTGCGAAAAATGACCAATAGCTTGTGCCAACTTGAGTGAAGGCCCGATTTCGTGACGAATTAAGCGGATGGAAACCCACTTCGACACGGACCTAGCCCGGCATGCCTGAGCCGACAAGTCCCGGGACAAGCAAAAGAATCTCGACTTTTCCGGTTCCTTGGCAGTTCAAAACGATGCGATTGAAACGGGTGGATATTTTGCGGTTCGTGACACCGTCAAGTCAACTTTTGAAGTCCGATCTAGATCTTTGGACTGTGGCAGCTGCCGAGTAACCGGCCATCCGTTATGCCAGGACCAAATTGAGATTTATATGTTGGCAGTAAGGTTAGCATGATGCAGGTGCCTCCGACTCTCCGGAGCAAACGTCCGCAGAGGGCCAGAGGCGCCTAAGGTTTTACTTGTCCCCACATATTGCGCATTTGCCATGATAATGCGTCCAGTCGCTGTCAACTGCGTCTTGTCATTATTCAGGAAACCAGCACATCGGCCAGAACGGGTTTACATGGTAGACGCCGTCTCCGCATTAGGTTCCCGCGACGGGTCGTGCCGCTCGCTATCTTGATATTCGATCCAGGGATAGAAAAGGTAATGGGGCGGATAAATGTTCAAGCGAGCAAGGACAAGCAGAACAGCCATGGCGAAAGCCGGAAGGAACAATTGCGATATTGGTATGATGAAGCGTTTTCCGTTCGTCATAAATTGCCAGACATTGGCAAGTTTGAGATGAACAGGATGGATGGTTTCCTCAAGTAAGGGGCGGAATGCTTGGCTACATAAGAATTCTGTTGGTTGGTTGCATATCGAATTGAGCTGTCGCATAGCCAGACGGTTGGTCGCTTCGCCAGAAATATGTGTCGACCTGACCCAATGGAGCACACACCTTGGGTTTTCAACCCTGCCAATGGCCTTTTCGGAGACATGGTCCTGGTAGCAACGAGGTGATGATCACCAACGCAGATGAGCAGAGTCGTGACCGGTTGGAAGTCCAGGGTCAGTCACCACCAACTGCCTGCGCCCTCTTTCCACATGTTTCCTCCCGGAATCGATCACCACTTACTGTCACTTCGATGCAAGTATCTTGATAGCCTCATTTTGCGATTGAAATCCTCTCTTCGGAGTTCATGAGAAACATCTGAGTAGGCAAACATGGCATCCATCATTACTATCGCGTTTGGCATTCTAGCTACAACCTATTGCTTCTTCCATTTCCTTCTGTATGCCACCCAAGATCCCCGTGAGCCTCGCGCTATCTTGACCACAGTCCCGTTTCTCCAGCCTCTGGTACGAATGATCAAGGAGAAATCGGGACTCCATCTACGTCTTCAGTATGTTCATTTCGTTCAGACCTTGCCGTATCCTGATACCATGTAGCTATCACCCAAAACACTGATCATCAAAATCTGGATAGTCAGAAATATGAACTCCCCATATATACGCTCCGGATGCCATTCCAGCGAGTCTATGTTGTCAGCGACACAAGTCTTATCCCAGTACTGCAGAAACACTGGCGCGCCATCAGCTTTGCCGCCATCACGGCCAATTCGGGTGCGGTATGTGGCATGAGCAAGCACTCGGCTCGTGTCATGAACCACGATCTAAAAAACGAAGAAGGCTTTAGTGTAAGCTGGCCGCGATATATCACACCCTCATTGGCACCGGGTAACGACCTTGACGCCATCAACAAGAAGTCGGTCGAGGTCTTCTCTGCCGAGTTGGCAAAGCAGCGGGCAAAAGGGCCCGTCACGATGGGCTTGGTGGAATGGTCCAAACACTTGATGATTATGTCTACTACGGAAGCCGTATATGGGCCAAGTAATCCGTATAAGGACGATGCTGTCACAGAAGCCTGGAAGTACGTGCCAATGATCACTCCCTTGACCCTTGCCGGACTAATGAGTGTCACAGGATCTTAGAATCTGGCTTCTTGACCTTTTCCATCTTCCCCGCCGCTATGCCGTTCTTCCCAAAGTTCTACCGTGCGCGTGAACTTGCGACCGCTGCTATGATCAAATACATGCGGCAGGGTGGCTATAAACATGCATCTGGCCTAGTGCGCAAGCGCTTTGAGCACCACCGGAGCTGGGGCCTGAGTATTGACGATGTCGGCCGCGGCGAAATCGGGAATACCTTTGCAGTTCTCGGAAACTCGACGCCGTGCGCATTCTGGCTGCTGTATCATATATTCAGCGACGAAAAAGTCCTGGACGGTGTTCGCCGAGAGCTTTTGGGCCTGGTTCACGATCAGAGCGAGGATGATCATGTGCATTCCGTCGACTTGGCCGACATTCGCTCATCATGCCCTGTTCTTTTGAGTACCTTCCAAGAAGTTCTCCGCTATCGCTCCGTGGGAGTTGGGCCTCGATCCATCATTGAAGACGTATTTCTGGAAGACCGACAAATCTTGTTAAAGAAGGGCAGCGTACTGTTGATTCCAAGCTCGGTACAACACAACAGCATCAAGGCTTGGGGCGAAGACGCTGGCGAGTTCAGACACACGCGCTTCCTCCCGCACCAAGGAAGAGAGAAGTACAACCGGGCTGCATTCCGTGCCTTTGGCGGGGGGCAGACGCTCTGTCCCGGTCGGCATTTTGCCTCGACCGAGATCATGATGCTTGCCGCAGTGTGCGTGTTGCAATTCGACATTGTCCCCGTCGGGGGAAGATGGGTCGAACCTGCCACTTCGCGGTCGCCATCTGGGGCGAGCTTTCCTATTCCTGATGAGGATATCCATGTTCATCTTCGTCCCAGAGACTTGTCCAAGGAATGGCACATATCATTCTCAGGTTCAGGGGAGGCTATCAAGATCGCTATGGAGGATCTATCGTAGTGCAAGGGTGCGACATCGAGGAGACCGCGCGGCGAACGCAGGTTCGTGGGGGATATTTATCTCCACCGTTATATGCGCGGTCGACCAATTGACCGTTGGATGATGGGAAGCTGAAGTTGAGACGGATCATAATTTATCTTTACATTGAGGGTATTCACTTGAGCGAAGCGATGCAATCTTGGTATAAGACCACATAGCAATGGATGTTCTGATTTATGCCAGTACGTAGCCCTGCCTCTGACTAAAAGACTCCTCCAAGTGGCGTTAGACGTCTCTTGGCCACGACTTGCTCAAGTGCAGCCGCTGAGTTCTTCATCTCGCGACCCAATTGATCGCCCTGGGCAACCGGAAGGGATGCTTCGGCAGACCTGGAACGTGTAGCCCATTCTCCACCCACCAGAGGCGAGCAACCTGCAGCCAACTGTTCAGGGAGCATACGCTCCCCAGCGGCGGCTGTACCTATGATCTCAAATGGTCTTCCCAACGCCTCCGATACCGCCTTGGCGTTTGCGAGGGCTTCTTCTGCCGAAAACCCTTCGGCCAGCGCCGATGGGTCCATGGCGTGCGCGGCTCGGTCGATCAGTTCTCTGGCGGCTAGGGCTGCCTGGATGCTCACCAGGACCGGTCCTGCATCTAGAGGTAAGCGAAGACTCGACGCAATCAGATTGAAACTGCGCAATTCCTTACCTACGACGGGTAGCCTGGTCAAGTCTGCACCGCCCAGCACAGGCACCACTTGCAGGCTGTCGGCCAGGGTCTTGCTGGCCTTGGTGACGGGGGTCAGAACAGACGTCGGTGTCTTCATCACCACTTGGCCGACGACGATGCCAATGGTTTCGGCGGCTCGTTGTGGGCAGCTTCGCTCCACAATGCTTCGGACCGTACCGAAAGCCATCTCGAGAAGTCTAACGGCTGAACGCGTGGCCCCCTTTTTCCTCTTTGATGTGGAAAAGTAAAGTGGTCAGGCAGGGATTTGAGAAAGGGAAGCTACCTAGACCATGTCCGAGATGCGCCAACAGGAGACGGGGGAGAGTTCACGGCTGGATGACTAGCTATAGAACGTTTGGGTAGTTGAGATCGTAGACCAAAGTCGACGGGAAAGAAAGGGCAGGTTCCCAGGTTTTCCTCCTACCAGTCGTCTACATGCCCCAGACGCGTTCTAGTCTGGCGATCATCTTCGCCGTCATCACAAAGACGGGAGTGCCCGTGAAACATATGTCTCACCTCAGGGTCTGGCCTGTCGAACGCCTCGGCCCTTGCCGGTTCTCGTCAAGATAAAAGCTGCCACTATGCATCTCGATGAAGACGGGATGGCCCTCTCAGCTCGAATCCGTCCTGAGCCAACGCGGCTTAGGAAGATCTTATCTCAATGCCACCTCAATCCCGCGCGGGAGAGGCGTCTTCCGACTCGGGAAGTTATGTAACTAGCAATAGTGATATGCCACTATTGGGAGACACAACAAGAAAGGTGCCATGCCGTCCGTCGCTTAGCCAATGACCATGGTTACCTATACAGGATCCCGCTGTTATGACGCTCGAAATAGTTTCCAATCTCCGAGCCACGAAGATATTGTCTTAATGATGTCCCGGAATGGAGTGACAGGGGTGCTTTTACAAGCGCATGCGTTCACCCGTGGCGGCACTGTTGCGACATGCCAGAAATGAAGCGTGGTGGCGTTTGCGGCTCATATCTACGGCACACACTACCGATTTGACTGCTGATCCTGCTCAGGTCGATATGATAGGTCTCATTCGTATCAAGGTATCAAGTATGGTATTCATTTGTGGAGGGCAGGCCATGGTGCCCATCAGCATCTGTATAATAAGTAGGTATTAGCTTCTGCTTCTGTGTTCTACGTATAATTTGGAAGGCATCCGGTCCTGTATCATTTCTTTGCACTGGCAAGCGCAGCCACCACGCACAATCCACAACCATGTCGAAACCATCGTCGTTCATTCGCCACTCCATCCCTCTTCCGCGTCACGCATACGAGGGGGAAGAGTATTTTTGCCGCTTCACCCCGCGCATCCATCGCGACGCCCGCCTCGCCGACGCGGGCTCCTGGCAGTGCCAGGTCGACTTCCTCGAGTCCAGCACCGAGGCGCGCGCCGACGCGAACCGTAACAAGGACGTGACGAGCTACGCCGTGGGCTGCATCAACCCGGTCGTTGGCAACTTCACGGCCTTGTGTGCCTGCGAGGCCCGGAGTGACCGACTGGCCCTCACGACGTACATGGTCGAGTATGCCTACATACACGATGATGGTAAGAGCCTGTTCGCCATCCTACATTTGGTCATATGAGTGAGGCCCGAGTTGCTGACCGTCGCCCACCTAGTCATCGAGTACGCCGAGCACAAGGGCGAGTCCGAGGTAGAGAGATGCAGATTTGACATTGAATAATCGGGCCAATGTGAACTAACACGCGTGTAGCTTACCGAGGCCAACCAGCAACTCATGGAGGGCCTCACCCTGGCGGGCGTAGCCAGCGGAGGCTCGAAAAACGACGTCCAACGGCGACAACTGCAGGCCAAGATGGTCATGGAGCTCATGGACGTCGACAAGACCAAGGCGAAAGAATGCCTCCGCCTCTGGAGGGAGATGTCGGACGTATTTGTCCAGATCCGAGACTTGAAGTTCACCGTTCTGGACGAGTATCTCAAATACCGTATCGTCGATGCGGGGTGTCCGTGAGTGCCACTACCCGCTAGCAACGCTCAGGACCTAGCGTCCCAACTAATCATTACCTACTGCGTAGCTGGACCATGAGCCTGCTGTGCTTTTCTATGGACTTCACCCTGACGGCCGACGAAACCGAAAAGACGTCGGCCATCACCTGGGCCGCGTACGGCAGCTGGGTGTTGGTGAACGACTACTTCTCCTGGGAGAAGGAATGGAAGAACCACCAGGCCAACGGCGGCACCGGCCTGATCGCCAACGCCATCTTCCTCTTCACGCAGTGGCACTCGGTCGACAACGAGGAAGCGAAGAAGATGCTCCGGAAAGAGATCGTGGCGCGCGAGGAGACGTACTGCCGGCTCAAGGACGAGTTCGTCGCCGCGGGCTTGGGCACGGAGAAGACGCTGCAGTGGCTCGAGTTGCTCGACTTGGTCACGGCCGGCAACTTTGCCTGGAGCATGACGACGGCTCGGTACCGACTCGGCGGCAGGGATGACTATCCGAGGTTGCGGCGCAAAGCCTCGACGGCCTCGGGGACTGGCAATAGCCTCGGGCATTCCATTTCGGACAACTCTGCCAAGCTGGCGGACAAGATTGACACGGTCATAGGGGATCGCAAGTACCTAGACGTTAACACCCCCGAGCCCGAGCCGAACAACACCCGAAGATTTGAACCCGTCGTCGTGGACCAACGACCGCTTGCTCTCGCCCAGCCCGGATTCACCAAGTCGCACGTCAACGGCGACTGTTCGTTGCAGAAGAACGAGGCGGTGAGATGAGACGGCCTGAGATGTCTGGTGCGGAAGTGAACCGAGCTGACTCTTTTCCCTAGCTCATTCTGCAACCCCAGCAGTACTTGGAAACGATGCCGTCCAAAGACGTCCGGAATGCCATCATCGACGGCTTGGAGGTATGGTACCACGTCCCCGAAAAGTCTCTGGCGGTCATCCGCGACATCGTAACTCTGCTGCACAGCTCGTCCCTTATGTACGTACGTGCCCGCCACTCCCCTCCGATCATCACCAGCCAGCAAACCGCTTCGTTAACCCCCGAACTAACCCTCCAAAAAGGATAGATGACGTTCAGGACGGCTCACAACTCCGCCGCGGGTTTCCAGCCACCCATGTGGTATTCGGCGTCAGCCAGACCATCAACGCCGCCAACTTGCTGCTCATGAAAGCCTTGAAAGCCGCCGAGTCGCTATCGCCCCTAGCCCTCCGCATCATGATCGAGCGGCTCATTGATGGCCACATCGGCCAGGGTATAGACCTCTACTGGACCCATCATACCGAGGTGCCGACCGAGGAAGAGTACTTTACCATGGTTGACGGCAGTGAGTAAACCATGACCGGTGTTCGCTCCATCATCATAGATCTGACGCTCTTGGGGCCGCCTAGAAACCGGGAGTCTCTTCATCCTATTGGCCGAGTTGATGCGTTCCGAAGCCACCGCCCACCGAGACCTCGACGCCGGCCTGCTCATGAAACTAGTGGGCCGATTCTTCCAGGCGCGCGACGACTACCAGAATCTGAATTGCGACGAGGTTGGTTAAACCCCCTGCACTTCCGTCCCCTCCCCAGGCACACGGCATGATTTGCTCCAGGACAAGCTAACAACCACCTTCTTCCTCTTCCAAAAGTACGCCCAACAAAAGGGCTTCGCAGACGACCTAGGCGAAGGCAAGATCTCCCTGCCCCTCATCCACGCCCTCGCCACCAAGTCGCCCCACCAGGGCCGGCTGCGCAGCATCCTGCAGCAGCGCAAGGCCATGGTGGGCTGCGGCGGCGGCGGCGGCGCCGGGCTGAGCTACGAGGTGCGGAAGCTGGCCCTCGCGGACATCAAGGCGACCGGCGGGCTGGAGAGCGCCAAGAAGACGGCCGTGGGGCTCCAGGACGCCATCAACGAGACGCTGACCATGTACGAGGATAAGGTTGGCGAGAAGAACTGGCTCTTGCGGCTGGCTCAAAAGCGGCTGGAGGTTGACTAAGTAGATGGATTAATCATTATCAAATGATTTTCCTTATAAATAAACCATGCCGTGTAGCGTCTGATGAGCCTAGGCATAATCAGGGCGTCACATAGTGTATGCGACCTCCTTTCAATCATTTTGGTCTGAAGGTGATCTCGTCGACCCCGCAGTCCCAAGAAGCCACTTCCGTCATCAGCATTGGCTACAGGATATCATTACAGAAGCCCTGGTTTGAGGTTCATATCAATGATTTTGACTCTTGCCACGAAACTTTTGTCGGATGCACTTCTGTGGTACCCACCTGCTGAGGGAGCACCTGGCCCAGGGCGAATTGAATTGACGTCTCCATGATCAGATCCAGCACTTCGCCCGGTCGCCACATAAAAGAAATCAATTTCGGACACCGAGGTGCAGCAGAAAATGAGTCCATGCTGCCGGCCTTATGAAGAGGCAGGTTGGTACTGGGTGCTCGTTCGTGACGTTGGCCGTGAGTTGTAAGCCAACTTGGAAAGCGACTCCAAAGTAACGGTTGGACTTTTGGAGGTTTCTTGTTCAGCAGTCAGTGGTCTTTCAATATAGTACTATGTATCAAGAATGTCTGGTACATACGACCATATCCTGCTGAATACTAGGGATCCCGTCCGCTCTCCCATATATAAGCAGCAGAGAGCCGAATTAGTACTAGGGTCGGTGACGACCTGGGAATCCTCGGTGTTGTATGTTTTGCCTCTAACTTTTTACCTTTTTCGTCTTTTTCCCCTCCCCATTCCTTGGTCCGGAAGCAACAAAAAAGACTGTCGATGGTATCGAAGATGGTCATGATCCAGTTCTTTTATTATGTCTCGCAGCTGTTAATGTCGAAGATCAAAAGGTTCGTTTTCCTACTGCAATTGACGACGAGTCTCGGCGAACGGTAGCTGATGTCCGTCCGGTATGACCGGATCCATTCGTTCACTTCCTGGGTGGTCATCGGTCGCCCTTGAAACCCCTTGGCCTCACTTGCTTGATCGCGATCAGTCTGTTCCGTGGCGCGACCGTGTATCGGCACATCGCGGCCATGGACCTCACCACCGAACAAGACCAATAAAACGGCGGAGCCCTCCCACAGGCCTTGGCTTGGACAGCTCAACCCGTCGCTGCCACCCCGCCGAAATGGACGAGTATTTTCAGGTAGCTCACGTGTATCGAAGTCGCCGTCTACCTGTTCGCTCGCCGTACAGCAAGGGACGAACTAGTCAAGCCAAAGCTTATAGAATACGGTAGCTTAGCGGTTTTGTCGGTTTCTTTCGATGTTTCAGAGCTATAGCTGAAGGTAAAAAGAAAAAAAGCTGTACAAGGTAAAATACATGTATATACAGCGAATGACGCGCCTGGCAACCGCAACATAAATAACCACTTCCAACATCCCAGAACTTATTATTCCTAGGATTCGGCTACTATGAAATAGAGATTTGGTTCATCTATTCTTGACTCGCCGTAGCAACAAGTCTTAGAGATCAACACTCCGCGCTCGCCGGTCGCTCTGCCACCACGATTGTTTAACTGCATCCATACAACCCTCGTGTGCCTTCAGCACTGCGAATCCAACCCCCACTGAAACTTCCTAAGACTTCACCATTTTTTGCAAAACTGGTTGATCGGATCATGGAGTCTCTCAGCGGCTAGTTGCTGACCTTGGTGTTTTTGTTATCGGGTCGGCGAGACCAGCTCGAGGCTGGCAAGGTTGACTGGCTAGGAGACTGGATCTGCTAATGGAGGCCTCAACTGGTGTCACCTTATGTCACTGACTCCTTGTATGCTGCAGTGGGTTGTTGCGCAGAAGCATATCCGACGGGAGGTCTCCTGGCTAGTGTCGAGCTCATCTTGGGGCTTCCGCACTAACAATGTTTCACCCTGTAGATAACGGAGCTGCCGTTTTTATAATTACGGCATCGATGAAACCGACTCTCTACCAGCAAGTTGACGCTGACGAAAAGGGGGTCGCATATACGTGGCGCTCCTAACTAGGCCTTCGTATGCGAGAATTTCACTCGTGGCTTTTATGGTTTCACCTTTCTAGGAACCATCATCTGCTGCTGTGGGGTCATCTGTCCACCGTTGAATGTCTGGCCGGGGCGTGAGCTCGGCGGCCGTATACCGCCGTTCATCTGTACCATGTTCCCATCCATACCGTTCATGCCCTTGGCTCCAAAAAAGTGCGGTGCCACATTGGGGTCACCAACATTCATATTCTGAGGCATAAAGCTCATGGAGGGAGAGCCGCGGCGGTGACCACCTCCAGGAAGAGGCGGTGGAACACCTTCAGGAAGAGGCGATGGAATACCGTCAGGGCCCATCTGAGGACTGCCGCGCTTCATAGATTCTTCTAAGTCCGGTAGAGCCTCAGCGGACATTTTGAATCTTTTTGGAACGCGATGTGGTTCGGGTGGTTGGTGTCGCTTTCTTGTGTGACTCCGTAGACTCTTTTCATTGGGAAAACCAACATCATTGTAGCTGCAGTCCGGTTGGTAGCATTTCAACGGTGGCGAATGAAGAAATCCGTGTGTACTTAACGAGCTCTTCGATGGGAAGCCCATGATGGATCTATCGCATCCAAATGATCTACAGATGAAAGCGGTTGGCCCATATTCCTCTTTGAATGCCAGTAGCTCTGCATCATCGAGTCCGTCAACAGATGCCTGTCCAAGAAGAGAGTGTGTAATATGGGTGTACTGGTCCAGTGCTCTCGATAATGGCGTTTCTGTATCTTATGATAAACGTCTGTTAGATCGCGAAATTATGATGTCAGAATTATGTTGAATGGGGCCCTGATGCTTACCTTGCTGTTCCTTCAGTGAGAAGGAATGTATACTACGTGCCAAATCAGCTGGCAGGAACTCAAATAGTCCAAGCAGAAGTGAGTCCGTCTCATCATCATGTAGAGCAGCGGCCTGAGTATTTACGGAAAGTTGAACATGTGAGACGAGATCCATGATTTGTGTTTGCATAGCCACCGTGTGGGAATGGGGCCCTTTAGCGTTCTTCTCAAGCCACACTCGCAAGTGGTCTGTCCAGTGCTTGTGGGCGTAAGGCAGGAGGGCATACGATCCATGAGCTACAGTTCTGGCCTTGTCTAATAGAGACATAGATTGTCCTGTTAGATCAAACGACTGGCACAACTGAGCCAGGCAGGCGAACGAGATGACTGATTCGCAATGGTCGGCAGTTAGCAATGGGCCACTGGAGTCATCGAGTAGAAACCTCATAAACTGTTAGTCACGTATGAGAAGCTTCTCAACCTGTGACTTACTGGCGCACTGTTGAGTGAACAAAGACTATAGAAGCCCCAGGTCCATCTTCTACCAATGGCTTGCAAATATCTGTAGCTCCCGGAAACGGCCGGGTCGAAGGAATTACCCGGGCTGACCCAGGGAACAGGGTCATTCCCAGTCTAACCATGTGCTTAGCAAGTGGGTGTCTCTCTCGTTGTCCTATAAGCCAAGCGAAAAGTCGACGGATCCGGGAAACATCGGTTGTTGAGCACCTGCTAAGAATGTTGTCTAGAATCCTTTTGTAGCTAGACGGGTATATTAGCTGAGCAGTCGTCATGAATACGACTACCTGTATACTTACACATCTTTGAGAGTCGAAGGAATACTATGAAGTTGTTGCTGGAGATCATGCAAGTTTGATGCGTTCTTCAATAGCTCCAGAACTAAGTGGACCCAGAGGTGCATTCCTAGAAGCCGTGTCAGTCTTATCCTTGAGGAATGGATGCTCGATTACCTACCTTCCGATTTCTCGAGTATCCTAATTTTGACATCATGCAGAGTATCCCGAGTAATTGCTCCCTGGTGAATCTCCTGAAGTTCACCCAAGGCTGACTCAATAATGAGTGCCATGTCGCCCAGGATGGACTGTTGCTCTTCACTCATAGACAATCGGGGTAGTTTTCGCAGTTGTGAAGAAATGGTAGGCATGTCCTGGCTGATGACTAACAGCTTGGCGTTGGACGTGAGTTTTGAGATATGCAAAAGTTCTTGAAGCAAAGTCTTGTGTTCTGACTGGGCGATCTCGTCGACACCGTCAACGACCAAGCTCAGATTCTTGGCACGGTTGAATAGTTGCGGCAACAACTTCTTCAAGGTATCAGCAGTTGGCCTCCGAGCATTGACCAGGCATTCGTCGTAGACGTAGGATGAAGCATCTGGTAGCATATGCACCAGTTGTGCACAGAAGTGCTTCAGGACATGAGACCCGATGCCCCATGTTGGAGACTGAAAGTCGCAAAAGAAGAAACAGACCTGGCGGCTGGGATCGGAACGCAGGAAAGAGATAATCTGAGCACCAAGCACAGACTTGCCTACATCCACACAGTCAGTTATACACCTTGATAAGACTTCGCCAAATAAGTAGGAAATATACTCACCTGAACCAGGTTTGCCATTCAGCCAAAGCGCCGAGCCACCGCGCCCGCGCTGTAGCCATGATCTGATCTTTGGGGATTTTAGCACCCAATGAGATGTACCATCAAAGCGGCGGCTATGTAGCCACTCAAGCTTGGCCTCTTGATCGGTGTCTCTGATCTCTAGCCAGTTCAGTACCGCTTGGAGTTGTTGTGTCTGCTGGCGGCGTTCATGCTCCGTTGCGGCCTCTAGGAGCGCCCTCCTAGACTCGGCAGCTTGTATAATATCCAGGGCGATAGCTTCCCTGTCAATCTGTTCACTGATTCGCGCGATATTGTCGAGAATGTCGCCAAAGCGACGACTAAAGCGACCCCATTGGGAGGAGAAGAATATTCTCCATGCTGGTACTTGTAGTCAGAATCTATATTACCAATCGAGTATGCAGATTTGGCCTACCTGGTTTGGTGATCCAGGTGTATACCTTTCTGTGGAATTCTACAATGTCCTCAAATAAGAATGCGACGAGTTGACGGAACTGGGCGTTGTCTGGGAAAGCTTCGTCGGAGAACCGAGCGAAGCGTGGCATACGCGAACCTATGTCCGCGTACGCGTTCAAGATGGTATCGAGCGCACTTGTATACTCATGGACGGCCTGCATTTTGTCAGCAGGCTGATATAAATGCTGCCAAATCGGCGATTCCCTACCAGGAGAATGAACTTGATGGGTGCCTGAACAGTATGTCAGCCCACACTCTCATACTGTCATTATTGGCACTGAGGTAGCTACCCAGATCCATGGGAGGTATTCCGTCCCATTGCAGGCCACTTCGAGTGCCTTAGAATACTGCTCTATGGCGTCGAGGAAAGGACGGATGCGGGAAATGTTGCGTAAGCTTTGCCTAGCTGCAAGTTGCTGCTCGATCTGCCTGACTGCAAGCTTCACAGCGTCCAAATTTACTGTCGATTGAATCTTCCTGGCATCCTCGGGGGAGACTTCATTACAGAAGCGGTCGCACGCTATCTGTATCATTCGCTCTGCCATGGTTGTGTAGAGGTGGTAGGTATGTTGAATGTACGGACACGAAGAGTAACGTTGATGGTATGAACGGCCTCGTTTATCATTCAATGTCCTTCTCGCAAGGGCGAGGGTGAGGAACACTCAGCTACGTGGGTGTGCTTTTGTTGCCTTCGCGGACGAGGCTGCCTTGGAGGGGCGCACTGCAGCCAGCGCCACGCTCCAGAGGCTATGGCGCCCTATGGTATATTGGACTATGTGCAAAGACCGAAAGCCGTTGGCTTAAGACACCCTTTGAGGTTTCAAAATTTCACTTCACAGACATGCTGCATGTATTTGATTGGGCGCCTGTGTGCACTGCCTCAACGGGCTGACTTGCACTCTCTTTTCTCTTCTCTTTGCTGGATTTCATCTTCTACTCAGCATCCCCACTATCTTGGAGTTGCTTGATCGTAAGGCCTTCGCTGTATAGACCTTCTATAAGGCAGTCGCGCATTCTGTTTTCATACACTGAAGAAGTTCTTGCCCAAAGTTCCGATGTCTCCCCTATCAGAGGAAAGACCGAAGAAACGACCCAGGACGCATCATCCTATAGCATACGAATCAAGCCTTGGTATCGATAGCTTGATAGAGAAGCAGCCTCCAAATGAGCCGAGTATTGATAGAACAGCGCTCCAAGAAGACGTCGGATGCTCTCCAATACGAGAATATCCAGAACTCGGCGAAAGCTCCGAAGATGAAGTCATCTGTTACGGCATGGTGAGTTCTTCCCTGTGGAACAAGAAGGATCTGTTCTGACTGTCAGAAGCTGGAGTTTAGAATATCCGCTGGCGCGCCTGTCCCCCCTCGGCAAGGCACCAGAGCTGTGCAAGTAGTTGATGGCGGACGATTGAGGTGTACTGAGTCAAACAACCTCCTGGCATCAATCACTCCTAGAGACGCCGAGATTTTGGAGCTATTTCGCGCGGAATCGGTAGACGTTGAGTTAAAGCTCGCCGGACACAAGCCTCATTACGCCCCTCCTGCTCAGCTGGGTCTACAAGCCATCCTCTATGGCGCAAGAAAGACCGGAGATCCCCTTAAGGAGACACTTGACGACTTGGGGCTTTACCTACAAGATCCCATTGGTGGGCTGCGTGATGCCATCTACTGGAATCCCCAGAGATTCTACAACGAGCCTGGGGCCAGGACATGGCTACGAAAGAGAAAAGCCGATAAGTTGACACTACACACCGAGCATCTTGACCCTGTAGATGCACTAAAAGCCTTCAATTCTGATGCTCAATGGACGGGAACCACAGGATCGCTGTCTTTAACAACAGCGCTACACAGGCAAGCTTACTGAACTCCGCTAAATATACCCTCGTCTGACCAGGCAATAGCCACCAGATGCAAGCCCTCACATTCTTTCTCAAACGAGAGAAAGGGTGGCAATTCCACTCCGGCCAAGACATCTGGTCCTACGATCCTATACATGGGCGATACGTCAATGAAGTCGATGGATCAACAACTGATGAAACTCCACCCGAATTTCGCGGTGGTATCCTTGCGGATACCATGGGCTTCGGGAAGTCTCTGAGCATGATTGCTCTAATAGTCCACGATAAGATGTGTGGCACTGAGCAACAGCCACGGGATCCAATGCATCGTGCTGACGGCACTGCCAGCACGAAAGCTACCCTGATAGTAGTCCCCGCGAGTCGTAAGTCAAATCCCCAAGGTTTCTATGAGCCAGTTACTGATTGAGGCTAGTGTTGGACTCATGGGAGGGGGAGTTATCCAAGTATGTATCTACTCCAGTACCCCATGGGAAAGTGAACCACTCTCATACGTACTTACAATCGTGTAAACAGACATACTCGTCCCGGGTCAGTCACTTGGAGACGCCACGAAAGACAAGGCAAGCTCACCTGTCCGACGGAACTACAACAACTAGACATTGTGTTGGTTTCATACCAAACAGTACTGGCTGATTGGAGATCCAAGGGGACCAACGGCGTTCTCTTCTCTTCTGTGTGGCGGCGAGTGATACTGGACGAAGGTTGGTTTGTAATATGACGTATTAATAGTGTAGCTACCTACTGATATCAAGTAGCACATGCAATTAAGAACCCTTCTGCAGCTACCACGGAAGCTGTAATCGAGTTGCAGGCTGTAAGGAGATGGGCAGTCACTGGCAGCCCCGTCCAAAACCGTCTGTCTGAACTGCAAAACTTGTTGCACTTTCTCCGAGCCTACCCATACTCTGAGAAGGACATATTCCAAAGCCATATCTCAGACTTATGGACAATAGGCGAGGAGAGCAAGTCGATCACGCGTCTCAAAAGATTGCTCCGGGCCCTTATGCTGCGGCGTTCTGGCAACCAAGTTGCATTACCCGAGAGAACGGACCTGAAAATGACGCTGAAGTTTAGCGAGTGGGAACTTGATAACTACCGCATTGCTCAAGGACAGGTGGTTGCCCAAATCGACGATATCCTTGCGTCCAAAGGCACTGGGAAGTCTTACATAAACGCCCTCCAGAAAATCAACGACTTGCGATCTATTTGCAACCACGGGGTCCATACCTCTGAACCAGCAGTCGGAGTTGCCAGTCCTTGCCCCAGGATCTGGGACGAGGACTCCGCTACTGAAGCCTTGAAGCAGTTCCCTGCATTGGGTATAGTTATAGCCTGCAGCGCCTGCAGCAGCCCACTAGAACAGAGTGCCGAAAGTTCTAACGAAAACCCGTCTCTGCACCTGACCGAGTGTCTACGGCTGTACTGTGCAGAATGTTACTCCCAACGATTTTCGAATTCGGAGAGAAGGAACTCGTGTCCCTGCAAGCCCTCATGCAAAACCGTCGCTATAAGGTCAACTTCGCCTAGAAGTTCCGTCGCCTGCCCACGCGCCCAACTTAACTATTCTTGCAAGCTCACAGCCCTAATTAATGATATTCTAAAATGTACAATTGGTACCAAGAGGTAAGCTACACAGAAAATTGCATCCTGTTGGGAGTCACCTATCTCACAGGAAACAGCATAGTGTTTTCCGGGTGGAACTTAACACTCGACATGGCAAAGGCAGGACTAGCTGCTGCTGGAATAAGCTCTTTGCAAGTCGATGGCCGAGTGAAGCCAAAAGAGCGCACCAAGATCTTTGAAGATTTCCAGTCGAGCAACTCCGTCCAGGTGCTGCTCTTGTCTTTATCATGCGGAGCCGTCGGGTGCGTCACGAACATCCCACCCCCTGTACCCACCCACCTCTTGTCTTCCGCCCCTGGAGAGAGCACTGACACTTAGATCTTAAGTCTCACGTTGACGGCCGCATCTCGCGTATACCTCATGGAGCCGCAGTGGAACCCGGCGCTGGAGGAGCAGGCGCTCGCGCGGATTCACCGGATCGGTCAGACTCAGACCGTGACCACGATCCGCTTTGTCGTCGAGAAGACTATCGAGGAGGTAGGTACGCCCACGTCGCCGGGGAGCCAGATCGCAATGCTGACTGAAATCGTTCGGCAGTACATCCTGACGGTTCAGGATGGAAAGAAGGACCTGATCACAGCCTTGCTATCGCCATCGGGGTCCTCGAGGATTTCGAAGCAACGGCTACGCGTGAGTTCTTCTGTTCTACCGGTATGTCGCGTGCTAACAGGCAAGAAGGAACTTCGCGACTTCTTATAGGTCGGTATATAATAAACTGCCGCACGGGGTAATGAGGCATGAATCTATACCTAAGATAATAAATCGTGTCAGCGGCCTGTGACTCGTGTACCAATCCCAGAGCAAACGGGATCCCTGGTTATCAGCAGGATGTGTGTTGGGTGCCTGCCACAAGCGCTTAAACCCCACCAAGCAGCTAGTGGGGGCACATTACTCCATCCTGTCTCAACATCATCTGAGCTCACCACCGCACAACGAGCGTCACGTCGATTTAGCTAGGAATACAGGCCTTCCCCGCCATCTTCGTCTACTTTGAACGTTGTGACAGGTGTAATAATGTGTTTATATATATCATTAATAGCGACATAATTCGTTACGATCCCTATCCCCCTCTTTCACCTCCTTTTGAAATCCCTTCCAATACTATCTATTCCTTCCTAAGCACCGCCGCCAACGCCCTCAAGTCCGGAATCTCCCGCAACTGACGAAGATGAATCTTCACCCCGAACCGGCGATGGATCGCATGCTGCAACTGCACGAGGAGCAACGAGTTCCCCCCGACGGAAAAGAACGACGCGTCCGATCCGATGTGACGGATCGCCCGCGCAACCGGTCCAATCACATCGACCCAGACCGAGCGAAGCACCGCTTCCGTCTCGTCGTCATCACCGGCCTGCCCCTGTCCCCGTGCCGGGGCCGCCGGGGCCGCGCCGTTGCTGCTCTCCGGGAGCGGCAGACGCTCCAGGGCCCCCGTGTCGAGCTTCCCGTTAGCGGAGACGGGCAGACGCTCCAGCGGCACAATGGCCGACGGGATCATGTACTGCGGCAGCCGGAGGCGCGGGAGCAGCAGCGCCGCGAGCCGTCCGGGCTCTGTTAGTTGTTGTGATTGGCCGTCGCTGTGGCCCGAGGAGGCCTTCTTGAGCACGACGTGGCAGACGAGGAACTGCGACTCGGCGTCGCCGTCGCCCCCGCGGACGGTGACGACAGCCTCGGCCAACAGATCGTCGGGCGCGGCGGCGGCCAGCACGGCGGCGGCGACCTCGCGCAGGTCGATGCGCAGGCCGCGCAGCTTGATCATGCCGCTGCGGACGCGCCGGCCTAGGAAGACGAGGGAGCCGTCGGGGGCGAGGTAGCCTCGGTCTCCGGTGCGGTACATATGGTCGAAGCCGGGCGCCTGGTCCTCCTCGGCGCTGGCAAAGGGGTTCGCGACGAAGGGGTTGTTCTTGTCGTCATCGCTGCCCAGGAGGTAGCCGTTGGATACGCTGCTGCCGGCGATGCAGATCTCGCCGGCGACACCTGGCGGCAGCGGGGAAAGCTTGTCGGCGTCGTCGCTGTCCTCGTCGGCTTCGCTGGTAATGTAGACGGATAGATTGGGGAGGGCGTAACCGACGTTGTTATACTCCCCGGGGGTTCCGCCCAGGTAATACCCGCTCTCCCCCTCTGCATTTTGTTCTTGGACAGTATCAGCACCGAGCTGGATATCCCGGTGCGTCACGATGAAGGCCTCGGCCGGCCCGTAGACATTCGTCAGCGTCAGGCTCGGAAGCCGCAGGTCTCGTACATCCTCGACGAGCCGCTCGGGTAGCGGTTCGCCGCCCACGTGGCAGAAGCGCCACGCGCGGCACTCCCGCAGGACGTCGGGGGCGTAGTTGAGCAGCAACCGGTACTCGGAGGGGACGCCAATGGTCATCTCCACCCGCTGCTCCAGTATAAGTTTCGACAGCGCCTCGGGGTCCCCCCTTGCCGCCACGGGCGCGACGACGAGGGCCCCGCCGTTGGCGAAGGCGTTGTACGCCTGCGCGAAGAAGAGGTCGAACCCGACGGACGTCTGCTGCAGCACCCGCACCGGTCCCAGCCCGTAGGCCCGACTGGTGTGGGCGGCGTAGTTCATCATGCCGCGCTGGTGCAGCTTGATGCCCTTGGGCACGCCGGTCGAGCCGCTGGTGAAGAGGATGTAGCTGTCGGACCCCGGGTCCGTTTCGACGCGCTTGGGGGGAGGAGCTTCCCGGGAGGCGGCATGGGCGGCCTCGGGGAGGTTCAGGGACGGGTGGCTGCCGTGGTCCGAGGTCGCGCTGGGGGCCGTGGCGGTGTGGTAGACGAGGAGGTCCGGCCGGCATACTTGCAGGATGTCGTTGCGCCTCGCGGCCGGCAGGCTCACGTCCAGCGGGACGAAGACGGCGCCGATGTGGAAGATGGCCAGCATGGCTGCGTAAAGCTCCACGCCGGGCTCGCACAGGACGGCGATTCGAGGGGAGGCGGCTTTAGCCTCGGGCAGGAGGATGCGGGCGTAGCTCTCCACCAGCCGTTGCAGTTCGCGGTACGTGATGGCCTCGTCGCCCTCTTGGACCGCCACGGAGTCGGGGAAACTGGCGACCACTTGCTCGAATCTTTCGGGTAGCGTCTGCGGCCAGGCGTGCTCGACACGGGCGCCGCGCGCGGCGGTGACGGCTTGTTGAAGCTGAAGGTCGCTGAAGAGGCTAATATCTTTTACAGCAACCTATCGACTCTCGGTGTCAGCATTTGCTCTTCTTGGGGTGAATAGAATGAATGTCTCGAGAGAGAGAATAGTGGGGGAAATTTCTGGAACAAGCGGTTATTCCATCCCTCTTAAGATACTGAACTAACGTGGAATAAACGCTAAAACAGGAAGGAATAAACACCGAAAGTCGCTTACCGTGTGATCTGATACTACAGATTCGATCGCGTTGACAAAGGCTGTCGCGATGAACTCGGTGGTAGACGTGGTGTAGAAGTCATCGCTACACCGAATATTGATCATGTGGCCATTCGTCGATTTGGAGTCCAGGACGTCGATGGTCAAGTCGTAGAGACTCGTATAGGCGACATGCTCTACGTCCATGCTGCAGTCTCCCATGGAGGTCCGGACACTCTCGCCGACTCGGTAGTCGTAGGCCACCTGGACGATGGGCATGCCCCCTTCGCTTCGTGGCGCCTGCGTCTTCTCCAAAACTACGGCGATCGGCACGTTGGCATGCTCGAGGCTGCCCAGGACCGTCTTGAAGGTGTCCTCGAGCACCCCGGGAAACCGGTCGCTCCGGGCGCCCCTGAATCGGAGGGGGAGGATATTGGCGACGTGGCCGACCGTGGCGCCGAACCGGCTGGTCGGGTCCCGGCCGTGGGACATGACGCCGATGCAGAGATCGTCGATGCCCAGGAGGCGGCAGAGCAGCACGCGCATCAGGGCTAGATAGAAATGCATCACAGGCACGCCGTGGGCCTGGCTGATCTGCGTCACGCGCCGCACCAGCTCGCCGCTCAGCTCTCGCTCGACGAGGTGGCAGCCGTAGGCCCGCCGGCCGTGCCGGGCCCGCACCTTGGCCATCGGCAGCAGCGGCATCGGGTCCGGGACGGGGTCGAGCAGGCGCGTCCAGTAGGCGATGCCCGCGTCGAGGCGCCCGGCCGCGACGTCGTCGTACTGCTGGCGCGTGAAGTCCAGGTACGAGGCGGCGTCGTGGGTCAGGGGCTGCTGGGACTGGTAGCTGCGGTGCAGGTCGTCGAGGATGAACTTCATGGAGACGGCGTCGAGGGCGATGTTGTGGAAGCCGATGATGAAGGTGTGCCATTGCGCCCCGTGGCTCACCAGGGTGGCTTGCAGGGTGTCGCCCGTGGCGAGGGAGTACTTGTGCCCGGCGATCTCGTCGAAGGCCTTCTGGAAGTCGGCTTCGGCCGTCTCGGGGGTGGACTGCAGGCGGCCGAGCCGGGTGGCGGTGGTCCTGGCGAGGTGCTGCATCACTTGGTCCGAGTCGCCGTTGGCTAGGAAACACGTGCGCAGGGCGTCGTGGTGCTGCATGACTTTGTCGAAAGCACGGCTGAACTTGTCGGCGTCCAGCCGGCCGCGGATGCCGAGCCTTGCCGTCAGGTTCATGGATGTCGGGTTGTCGGACACTGCGGTCAAGTAGAAGAAGCCGGCCTGGGCATACGACAGACGCTCGGACCGAGCGAAGGACAACGCCGACTGCTGAGGGGCTGATGGAGGTGGAGGTGATGGTTGGTTACTAATGCTTCGAGTGTCATCAGGGTCAGCAGCGCTCGATTTGTTCGGGGCGTTCGGAGCGGCGGCGGCTACCTTGGGTGCGGGAGTCTGCTGGGTGGGCTGCTGCGGCGCTGCGGCGGCGGCGACCGAGACCTCCTCCTTCGGCTTCTGGGCCGGTCGCTTGGCCAGGTATTGCTCGGCGACGTCGCGGAGAATGGACGAGAGGGAGTCGCGGCCGAGGATCTTGAGCATGGAGACCTCGGCCTCCATGTTCTCCCGGAGCCACTTCCGGATCTCGATGGCGTTGATCGAGTCGATCCCCAGGTGCGACATGGGCTCGTCGGGATGGATCGAGTGCAGCGAGACGTGGATCATGGACTCTACTTTTCGAGACAGAAGCTCGGTGATGGGCGGGATCGACTCCTCGACCGAGGCGGCGTTTTCCAGAGTCTGCTTCCACTGCTGAATCGAATGCGGCGCGTCATCCGACAGCGCCTGCCCATCGTTGGGGGCCTTGGCCGCACGCACCATGTGCGAGAAAAACGCCATGGAAGCCCAGCGCGGCCTCGAGCTCTGCCCATGATCATAGAACGTCTCGAGCCCCATAATGACCTCGCCGCTCGGGGAGTTGGGGTTACCCGCCGCAATCCCCTGCAGGATGACGTGGTGGAAGTCGGCCTCGGACAGGGGCGTGGGCACGTCGGCCCGCAGCCAGTCCTCGACGCTGGGGCTGTCGGCGAAGCGGTCGGAGCGCGCGACGTAGCCGACGTCGACCAGCATGCCGAAGTTGAGGATCGAGGCCGCCAGCCCGCGCCGCCGCCGGTTCTCGATCAGGCTCAGCATGAAAGCGTTGCCGGCGTGGTAGATGGCCTGGCCCGCGTTGCCCGTCACCGTGGCCAGCGAGCCGAAGGCCATGAAGAAGTCCAAGGGACTGTGCCGGAACTCGTCGTCCAGGTACGCGCTGCCGTAGATCTTGGGCTTCATCTGCTTGGCGATGCTCGCGGCCGAAAGGTTGGCGAAGATGGCCGGCTCCAGCACCAGCGCCGCGTTGGTGACGCCGCCGATCTCCGGCATGGTGCGCCGCAGCAGGGCGACGGTGTCGCGGACTTGCGAGCGCGACGTGACGTCCATTTTCACCAGGCGGAGGTCGACGCCCGCGGTCTGCAGCTGGCGGATCCAGTTCTGGCCCCCCTTGGGGTTCCGGCTCGAGAGGACAATGTGGCGGGCGCCGCCGCGGACCATGAAGTAGGTCAGGGATTGGCCGAGCTCGCTCGCCATGCCGACGAGGAAGTAGGTCTTGTTGGGCGATAGCAGGGCGCTGGGCTCGAGACCGCGGAGGAGGGCTGGGACGGGGCCTGCTCGCTTCCAGTTGGTGACGGTAGACATGGGCGGTGCCGGGCGGTGCGATGCTACCTCGCCAATATTGATCACGACAGGCTTGGCTGCCCGAGTCAAGGATCCACGGTGTAGGGAATAGATCCTGGCAGATTCTTCCACCGACTGTTGCGACAGGACGTCGGCATGGAACCTCTGTACTGCGCAGCCGGCAGGTAGCCACGACGAGACGACGGCGGTATCCTGCTCCGACAAGCCGTAGAGGCTCAAGGGGCCACGGGGGATCATCTGTCGGAAGGTGCGGGCGGTGCCCTTGGGATGGACATGGAGCCACCCGTTGACCTCCTGCCCTTTCTCCTTTTTGCTGCTGATGGAGACGAACAAGACATTCGTCTTCTTATTAGTGTCTATATCATCTGCCACCAAGGCACGTATAGCGTCCGACACCCTCTCCGAAGCACCACACACGAGCGTGGTGGCATTAGGGGGCAAAGCGGAAACGACACGGGAAGCAATCAAGAGGCTTGCCAGGTTGGCGAGATCCTCTGCATCGTACTCTTCTTGGGCACCCAAGGCAGCAACCGAGTCTTGGTGAATATGGGCAACCGACGACTCGGTCTCGGACAACGTCAGTACGGCCCTGCCGCCCTCCACATGACCAAAGCAGAGGAAGCAAGGAGTCTCGTCCTGCATGGCGTCGTTGAGCGCGACCGAGAGCTGGACCTGCACTGCTACGTGGCTCTCGGGAAGCTCCACAGGAAGGCTGCAGACGAGTGCTGAAGAGGACGCGTCTGCGGCCGGGGCGACCTCGATCGCCTGCGCAGGATCAACGAGCTTGGTAATACGACGGCGCTTCGCATTATAAACCTCGTTAGAGACGGGATCAGGCACTACCCGCGGCACCCAAGCCCGGCCCTCCCTAATAACAACCTCGCGCTCCTCAGCCCAGAGCCTCTTCGCCCCCGCGCCGTTAACATCAACAGAAGAAGCAGAAGATGACGCGTACACGAGCCGCAAAAACTGCCCCATCAACACCCGCGCGTCCCAGCCCGCCGCCCCCTCCTCGTCCTCGAAGTCGAGGTAGTGGATCGCCGTGTCGGGCGACTCGAGCCGCAGCGCCCGCCCGATGCCGAGCATGATGTTGGCGTAGGGGTCGCCGGCGCGGCGGCGCGCCGTCACCCACAGCAGGCTCCGGGCCGACTCGAGCACGCGTTTCAGGCTCGCCAGCTCGCGGGCCGAGGGCGGGGCGGCGAAAAGGGGCTCGTCTAGGTCTTGGAGGCTGATGACGGAGGCGCCCGGCGGCACGGCGTCGTCCGGGATTTGGTCGAAGCGGCGGTATATTTGGATCTCGGCCGTGGCGGCCCAGCCACCGCGGGCGAGCTTCTCGCACTGGCGGACCAGTTTCGAGACTTGGCTGGTTTCGCCGCCGATGAGGATCAGGGGCGTCGAGGGGATCAGGGACATGGATAGGAGGGGGTCCCGGAGGATGTCCACGGCCGCGTCGACGGCCTGGGAGGAGAAGACGGAGAAGCCGTGGATGCCGACGCTCGGGTCCTGGTCGGGGAGCGCGCAGTCGATGCCCGAGAAGCCGTGGCGGACGAGCAGTTCGTCCCATTCGCCCGTTGCGATGGCGGGACTGGTTTTCGGCGGTGCCGTCGTCTCTCCCGGGCGGGCGCCACCGGTCCACCAGGCCTCCAGGCCTCCCATGACGGCGGTCGGCCGGAGGGAGGAGCCCGTCAGTTCCAGGGCGAGCAGGAAGCCGCCCGGGCGTAGGAGGGTTCGGATATTCTGCATCGCGGCCGACAGGTCCCGGCTCGCGCGCAGGACGTCGGTGGCGATGACGACGTCGTAGGACCCTGCCTCGAATCCCTGAGAGGCCAGGTCTTGGTCTTCCACGTCCAGGGTCTTGAAGCTGACATTCTCTGTCTCTAGCGACGCTAGCTTGTCCTTGGCCTTCTCGACGATGGCGTCGGTGGCGCCGGCGCAGGTGTAGTGTCCATACGCGTCCCCGACCGCGCCGAGGATGGCCGACGTCGTGTTTCTGGTGCCGGCGTTGATGTCTAGGATGTTGGTCCGGGGGAACTTGTGGCTGAGCTGCGAGATCATCTGGGCCATGTACTCGTCGCACGCAATCGCGCTGCGGCTTTCGCGGTAGAAAGAAGACGTCAAACTCTCCTCCTCGTCGTCATGGGGAGTATTAGTATCGGCCGAGGCCGCCTGCAAGCGGCGCATCCAGTATTCGCTGCTCGAAACCAGCAGGGCCATGTCGGCGTCGTCCGGGTCACGGCTGAGTAGGGTCTGGATCGTGTCGGCGTCGTCGGCCAGCCACTCCCTCGAGAGGATGGGGTGATCGGTTTCGTGGAGTTGGGCCACGGTCGCTTCGATGAAGTGGAGCAGGTCCTGGTGATGAGGCTTCTTCTCCGAGGTCAGCTCCCGAGCGAGGGATTGGAGGTGGAACAGCGCGACTCGTTCGTACTCCTCGGGCGTGTACATGGACGGCGCCCCCCTTGGACAGAAGATGGGGATGTTGGTGCTACGACAAGACCGTACGCCGGATCAAGTCCCCAGACCGTCTTGGCAAAGATGTTTCGATCCTCGGATGGTTGGGGCTCCGCAATGGCCTTGAATCTGACACCCTCGAGCTGGATTCCCCCGCCATTGACATGATCACCTTCCAATCCCCCTTTCTTGGGACCACACACATTGATATCCGCCTCCGTCAACTTCCCGAGTTCAGGGCTGGTCATATAAGCCTCAATCTCGATCCCAGTCGACCCGTCCGGAAGCCCAAAGTCCGGGTTCGGGTGGATCAGCGCCCTCCGGATCCCGACGGGCAGGTAGGCGCTCGGCATGGAGTTCTCGGCGGCCGACACAAAGGTCGCCAGCCCGGCCTGGAGGGAGACGTCGAGGATGGCCGGGTGCAGGGTAGCGGCGACGCCGTCGAGGCCTTCTTCCGTATGGGGAGACCAGGAGGCGACCGCCTTGGCGTGGCCCCAGCATCGGTTCAGCGACGTCAGCGCGCGGAAGGCCCCGGCGTACCCGAAGCCGATCTCGGACGCGGCGCTGTAGAAGCGGTCGACGTTGAAGGGCGTCAGCTCCACGTCCGAGATGGGCATGGGCGGCGCGAGCGGCTCGGTCTCGGTCTCGGACTCGTCGCCGAGGTGGATCGACAGGCGGCCGTCGCAGGTCTTGTCCGCCTCGCGGGCGTCGGGGTAGCTGTAGCAAGCGAACTCCGCCTCCAGGACGGAGCCGGAGCCGGCGGCCTGGTCGGGCGAGACGCGGCTGCGGATGGTGAACAAGACCTCGACCTCGTCGCTGTCACCGATGACGAGCGCGGTAGGGATGGACAGGTCATGGACCTCGATCAACCTGATCGAACGACCACCGCCTCCAACGAAGGCCTTAGCCGCGTCGACGGCCAGGCTGAGGTAGCCGGTCGCCGGGAACAGGACCTGCCCCTGAAAAACGTGCCCCCTGACCCAGGGCATCTCCCTGAGCCGGAAGAGGTTGCGCCACGTGTGCTCGTACCGGGCGTCGTTCCAGAGCCGGCCGAGGAGGTCGTGCGGGGCGTGCTTGCCGAGGCGGTAGTCGCGGCCCACGCGCGACTCGCGCCAGTACTGCTTCGTGTGGTCCCAGGCGTAGGGCGGCAGGTCCTTCAGCACGCGGGGCTGGGCGGCGAGGCCGCAAGCCGATCGCCAGCCCGCGAAGTCGATCGCGGAGGGGGCGAGTTTCCAGATGGTGGACAGCATCTCGGAAAAGGTCTCGACGTCGTCGTCGCCTCGGCGGAGGCAGCTGGTGTAGGGGAGCGTGCCTCCATCCGTGGTTTGCTTGAGCGTTTGGCTGGCTGGGCCTTTGAGGGCGGGGTGGGGGCCGATCTCCATGACGGCATTGAGCTTCTTCTCGGGGTCGGCAGCGGCTTGTTGGGCGGCTTCCTCGACCGCCTGCGAGAACAGGACGGGCTGCACCATGTTCTGGAGCCAGTACTGGGCCTCCAGTCCGGCCTCGAGGGGGCTGCGAAGGATATCGGTGTTTGCCCTGACGCTCGAGTACCACGCACACTCCTGACCCGCCGGGGGCGTCTGGACGCGGACCTGGAGCTTCTCGAGGTGACCCAGGTACGCGTCGGCGCAGGCGAGCATGTGGTGCGAGTGGTAAGCCACATCGACCTGCAGCGCCCGAGCCTGGACGCCGCTCTCCTCCAGCTGCGCCTTCATCTCCGCGAGCGCGTCCTTATCCCCCGACAGCGTCACGCTCGACGGCGAATTAGCCGCCGCCACGCCCACCCGACCCGCGAACCGCGGCTCGGCGCAGAGCGCGGACGCGGCGTCCAACGCCATGGCGGCGGCCATCATCCCTCCCCGCTCGCCGGCGCGGCCGCGGGAGAGGTGGGCGACGCGGCCGCGGTAGTAGGCGATGCCCATGGCGTCGCGGCGGGTCAGGAGGCCGGCGGCGTAGGCGGCGCCGATCTCGCCGGACGAGTGGCCGACGACGGCGGCGAAGCGGAGGCCGCAGGCGCGCAGGAGGTCGACGAGGCCGATCTGCACCGCGGTGCAGAGGGGCTGGGAGAACTCGGCCTCGGAGACGCGGGACTTGGCGGCGGAGGCGGCGAGTTCGTCGCGGAGGGACCAGGTGGGGGGTTCGGGGAGGGAGCGCAGGGCGGCTTCGCAGGCTAGGATGGATTGTTTGAAGAGGGGGGAGTGGTCTAGCAGGGTTGAGCCCATGCGTGCTGTTTGCGCACCCTGATATGGGAGTCGTCTCGGTCAGTGTCATCAATTAAGAGAGGGGATATTACATTGAGAAAGAAGAAAAAACAAAATAAGTTATTGGCTTGCACAGCAAAGATAGGGGTCAACACATGAGCATTGCTTACCTGGCCCGTAAATATACCCAGTATCCTGGGCGACTGTGTAGTAGCAGCAAATCCCGCCCCCGCATCTGTCGATGTACCGAGCGCGTTGACCTGGTCCTCCAGTTTCTGCACGAGGTCCTCGAGGTCCGAAGCCGCCGGGATGGCCGCCCGGTGCGGGAAAACCGTCCTCTTGGACTGCAGGCTGCTGCTCAAGACATCGATATCTAGCGTGCCTTGTTCCTTCTCGCGCAGGTAGGCCAGGAGCTGCTGCAGCCAGCCGACCAAAGAAGCGCGACTCCTCGCCGAGAAGACGAATGGCCCGCTGAGTCTTTTCCCTCCTCCTACTACTACGCCCACCGTAGAGGAGGGGTTATACAGACTGTCATTCCCAATATCCGAGGCCGACGACCCCAGAGAGGAGGACGCGGGTGTCTCCAGGGAGGAGGAGGAGGGCTCGTAGCTCTCGAGGATGGCGTGGGCGTTGGTGCCGCCGAAGCCGAAGCTGTTGACGCTGGCCCGCCGGGGCCCGTCGTATGCTGGCTCCGGCCACGGCACGAGGCACGTGGGGACCTCGAGGTCCGCGTAGAAGGGCTCGACCTTGGGGTTGAGCTGGTGGAAGTGCATGTTGGGCGGGATCGCCTTGTTCTGGAGCGCCAGCGACGCCTTCAGGACGCCCGCCAGGCCCGCGCAGCCTTCGAGATGGCCGGTGACGGTCTTGATGGAGCCGCAGTAGAGGGGAGGGTCGGTACGGTCATGTTGCTTGTGTTGACTGCTGCCGTCGACGGGAGGGAAGAAGGTGTCCCGGATGGCCTGGGCCTCGACGGGGTCCCCCGCCTGGGTGCCGGTGCCGTGGCACTCGAAGTACTGACAGCGATCCGCGACGGGGTCCAGCCCGGCATCCCGGTACGTCTGCCGGATCAGGGCCGCCTGGGCCGCGGGCGACGGCATGGTGATGCCGTTGGTGAGCCCGTCCGAGTTGACCAGGCTGCCCCGCAGGACGCACTCGATGTGGTCGCCGTCGCGGACGGCCTGGGCCAGCGTCTTCAACACCACGGCGGCGCAGCCCTCGCCGCGGGCGTAGCCGCCGGCGTCGCGGTCCCACATGCGGCAGCGGCTGTCGGACGAGATGAGGTGCATGGACGATTCGGTGATGTACCAGAACGGGTCCAGGAGCAGGTTGACGCCCGCCACGACGGCCCGGGTCGTCTCGCCCCGCTGGAGGCCCTGCGCGGCGAGGTGGAGGGCCACCAGCGAGCTGGAGCAGGCCGTGTCCAGCGTCAGGGACGCGCCTTGCAGGTTGAAGGCGTACGAGATGCGGTTCGCCAGGATGGCCTGCGACACGCCGGTGGCCGTGTGGCTGCCCGCCGTGTCGGGGTCGCGGGACTGGATGAGGGTGTAGTCCTGCGTCATGCAGCCGACGTGGACCGAGGTCTTGGAGCCGCTCACCTGGCCGAGGGACCACCCGGCCGCCTCAAAGGCCTCGTAGACGGTCTCGAGGAGGACCCGCTGCTGCGGGTCCATGTCGGCGGCCTCCTTGGGGTTGATCCGGAAGAAGGCGGCGTCGAACTGGCGCACGTCTTCTTCCAGCAGGTACGACTTGTGCTGGACGTTGGTGCGGCCGTGCCTCTCCCCGTCCTCGTGGTAGAAGTTGTCCGTGTTGAGCCGCTCGGGCGGGAACTCCCTCAGGACGTCTCTCGGGGCTTTCAGGAGGTCCCAGAGCTTCGAGGGGGAGCTTGCTGCACCGGGGAACCGGCAGCCTGTGCCCACGATCGCCACTGGCTCATACATTTTGCCAAATCTATTATTCTAATGGTTTTTTTCTAAAGGGGAGGGTCGTGGTCTTGATGAGATATGGCTGGTTCCAGATAGGTGAGTGTGTGGGTGGGAGAACCCAAGTATTTATCTCGCCCAACGATGGTCCTCGAAAGGCTCGCTCGTCCGTCCCAGGACTTACACTCCAGCATCGGGGCTGGTAGCAACAATACCTACCTACATACAGGCATACGTTGCGTAACACCCCATGCCTCCATACTCGAACGCCAGAGTGAGCAGGTAGTACCAACATTCGTTGCTGACCCACGATCCACATCTAGTAGCCTGAAGTATGATGGTATGCGTGAGAACTTCCGAGTCTAGCTAGGCCGAAAGGCGAGCCGCTCCTGTCCGCAGTCTGAGTCAGATGCGGAGAAGTGTTTGCTGAAGGTTGCTCAAAGTCTGGAAGGATGAACTTCACAACGATACTATATACATATTACTCAGCTCACAAGGTAGCACAAGGCAACTATACAAAGGTGTGTGACCACTACAGCTCGGTCCGAACGGATCGGATCGCTTGGGGTGCTGGTCAATCAGGAGTTGACCAATACTATGTGAGAACAAGGGGGTGTGGATGCTAGATAGGCGCCGCCTTCCCTTCTGCCTATCACCCCGCAGGATGGTTTCAAATGTCAGTTAGATGCAGGCTCGTCCCAACTTGGAGTTGTACTTTGGGGGCTGCAACTGTAAAGGGAAGGTTTAACATGGCCATAGCCTTTCCAGTGGCCAATATCCTTACCGCCAAGGGTAAGCTGAACCAACACCCTGGTACAGACCCTCCCCATATCTCACATCACTCTGTTCCCGTGTAGTGTGCCTCGGCTTACCTGATAGACAGGCGGTGTGGTCTAGAATATTACGATATCGCATGCATCTTGTAAGACGATGGCAGCCTTGTGCAAGTTCATACGTTGCCAGGGAGGGCTCATACGGTTATCATGCCAGTCTTGCCCGGAATGGCCCGCTTCCTCTGCCTCTGCTGTTTCTTCTCCTTCCTTCTCTGTTGTCTCTTCAGGTCATCTGCACGGGCTCTGTTCTTCAAACCATTATTCTAGTCTTTTTCATAGTTCACAAATTGCGTCCCAAGGCAAACAAGCCCATCCAGCCATGGAAAGAAACCCAGAGGTCATCCAGAAAGGAGGTGCCCCAGAAGCCCTGCCCCTTTTCCTCATCCACGACGGCGGCGGCACCACCTTTGCCTACCACTGTCTAGACCCCCTGGACCGGCCGACGTACGGCATCTTCAACCCCTATTTCGGCAACGGCGGGCGGTTCGAGGGCGGCATCCGGGGCATGGGCCGCCTCTACGCCAGCATCATCCGCCGAACCTGCGCGGAGCCCGACTTCCCGTCCCCGTCATCACGCAGCAACGCGGGAGACGGCGGCGGCGGCGTGGACATCCTGCTCGGCGGCTGGAGCCTGGGCGGCCTGCTGAGCCTCGAGGTCGCCAAGGTGCTGGCCGAAGGTGGTGGCGGTGTCCGCGTGGTCGGCATCTTGATGGTCGACAGCATCTACCCGGTCAACCCGCCCTCGGTCCGCATGGAGTCCATGGACCACCTGGGGCTGGGCAAGTCCAAGAACGAGTTCCTCACCCTCAAGGCCATGAAGGAGGCGCTGCGCGTCATCCAGGAGTGGAAGCCGCCCGTCTGGGAGTCTGGGGGTGCTACGGATGCGCGGCACCGGCGCCCGCGTGTCTCGCTCTTGCGGGCCCGGGACCCCATCCCCACGGGCAGCGACCGCGTGCATGTGGCGGATATCTACCGCAACGATCCCACTCTCGGGTGGGATCAATACGACAGGGACATGTTCACGGACAACATGAGCGTGGCCGGCAATCATTTCGAAATGTTCTCGTTCAGGCATATCCCCGATTTATCGATAGCTATGAAGAAGTACTTGGATAGATTAGAGATGTTAGGTCCTGTCTCGCCTTGATTAAGGAACCTAACTATCTTCATAGAATATAGATACCCGCTAGATTATACCAAAGACTGATGATATTTGCCCGACTTGCAGCCCGTAGGCGAGCACGAATCTGCCTCGGGCACTGGTAGATTGCCTGTGCGTTCGCCCATCCTGCTTTGTTTGTAGCGAATTTCCAAGCAGCAGTCCAGCCATGCTTACGTTTACGTATCTTGACTTACAACCCCGGTTACACGAGTCATCCTGGTTGCGGGCCCATCCTAACCAATCGGCAGCGATGCCGACACTGCCCCAATGCCAGACGGGCACAGGCATGGAACCCGATCCTTCTAGCTGGGTACCTGGTAAGACTGCCAAGGGGAAAAAGGGGAACTATTGAATGCATATCGTGATACTTTTCCCCGTTCTGGCCAATATGACATAAGACGGACATACACATGCCACCACTTACGTATAAAAAAAGACTTTGCTTCTAGACTTTCCCAACCAACTTCTGGCTGTATGACCACCCTTTGATCCCTCCGGCTTACTATTCCCCCATGGAGGAACCGCGAACCGTGGGTCCATGCAAAGATCATCATCATCAGAGATGTAAGAATCGAATCCTTCAAGGAGGAGTCTGGCCCGCAATTCCATCTTCCCGTGTCATCTTCTACTTCGGACCTTCCTTCTACGACTATGGGGCCGGTGTGAAATGAATGTGAAATAAACCAGGGGCGGCCCAACTTACCACGGCAAACATCGGCACGATAGGATAGAGTCAGCTGCACACCCCTCTCAAGTCTGAATATACTGATACTGCAGGAAAAAAGGACACTATGCTTGAACAGGAGCCTCGGAAAGTACCAAGTGGCCTGAACCATGGGCGGTCTCGACTGCGGCTTGGAGTATCCGATGTGTACCTACCTACCTATCCATCTACGTATTGGAAGAAGCTGGAAGATAATTCACCCGCACGCGGCACCAGAGGGGGAGGGGGGGCTGAGCAGCCAGGTAGCCATCATGACGACACCCCCTACAGAAAACTCCACGGCAGAGTTCCACGGCATCTTCTCGGCTGCAGAGACGGCAAGGCCAACGTAAGCCTAGCCATAGCCCGTCAAGTTTCGCAATCGACGGGGCGGGCTGGCCAGGGATGGGCACCATCGACGAGGTTGTTGTATTCACGGGATGCGTCAGGATCCATGCCGTCAAGCCCATAACGGAGAGGCTGGGCCTCGCCCGCCCAAGGGTCGCATATCCGCTCTCCTGCATGGAAGATAGCTCTCTTCTGCTCACACACGGGGGAGCGGACGGGATCCCCAGTACTTATTCAGCAGGATGAGAGCTCGTATATACCACGGCACCTGATAATGGCTCATTGTATTCAAAAAGCTATCTCTGACTGTGGAAATAGGAAAACCTAACCGCCACTCACTTTCCCAAGCTGGCTTACAACTCACGGCCAACGTCACGTACGAACATCCAATGTCAACCTGCCTCGAGCTAAACCACCCGGAACGGCAGACGAAAGACGCGAATAACGACAAAGTTAACATTCGCGTCTTTCTCACGGACGCCACCTGCCTTCTCGGATCGGCATTCTGCGCCGACTGGACGCCGAAAAGCGTTTCGCATAGATTCACTGCATCATCATCCGGTCTAATAAGAACGGGCAGCTACCTACGCAGCGTTAAGACTCGTTTCTATAAGATCTTGATGTCCACCGGCAAGCTCACGGCGCGTTCAACCTGAGGGCCATCGGGGAAGCCGATTGCGGTCGACCTGCCTCTTCGGAAGTTTTGGGTCGGCAGCGTGAACTCTTTCTCTTGCGGCACGTCGGTGTCCGAGCTTGTCGCACGACGTGTTGCGATACGCCGTCCAATTATAGATTTACATATCTCAAAAACAAATAAACACTTTATGCTTGCTGCATCATATGAAAATGCGACCGTGTGGGCACCTGTACCTTGGAAACAGGACTATAGTAGACAGGCATCATGATTGACAAACTCATGTTTGTCGTTACCGAGGCAAGTTCGGTCCATCTCGCTGTCCGCTGCTTCTGGGTTGCGAACCTGCTACAGCTTGCGGTCATGTATTTCGTGGCTCCGCAGCAAGACCGGGATGGGGTATGTATCGCGGTTCGTCTTGCCATCCATTGGCTATACGGTGGCCACCGCCATGCAGGTGCGTAGTGGAAATACAACCTCATGCTGGATGAACATCATCTTAGTTCCATGTCCTCGACGAGAGGCTTAGCTCAAGGTTCTCCACGGGGAAGGGCCGGCTGAGAGCTTGTACCCTCGCGATACGATGTAGCTGTCAAATTGTACCTGTAGTTTCTTAACCTATTCGATTCTAAATATCTACCCTAATACAGAGAAGTGTGTTCCCCATGTGCACTAGACCTTCATGCCATCTCCTCTCGCGACGTGTGTGCTTGACTGTACTTATACCAAGACCCAGCAAGGTTTCATCTGACCCGCCCATTATCGAAAACCCCGTGTACGTCACGATACAGCCGCTCTACTTCCAAGCCGCGGCCGCCGCACGTGTAGCTCAGCCCTCCCCCCGAAGATGCACGCCGCCTCGCGGGTGCCCCTATAAGATGAGGGGGAAAAGAGATTAGCTCGGGCTTGTCGGCGTAGCCGCTTAGTAGGGGTAAGCGGGAGCCTACCGGGCGCGAGTTGGAGAGTTGGTAGCCCACGAATGATATAAGGGGAGGGGCTGCTTCTACTAGGGTAGACGGCAGAGGGGCAGTAAACGATATCGCTACGCTAATTCCCGGCTCACGAGGGCGAAAGGAGAAAACGATAAGTGTAGGAGCGGACGGGATCCCTAGTATTCAGCAGGATATGGTCACATGTACCAGCAGATGCCAGAAGGATGGCTTACATATGGCTGCTGTCTGCAAAAGTATCAACCGTTTCTCGTGAATCGCTGTTCAAGCTGGCTTGCAATCCACGTCACGACTATTGGGACTCGGGCAAAATGGCGGAGGACTGTCCTCGAACCTGTAGCAGGGAAAGTTGAGCTTGGGTGCGCATTGGAATAATTGGCTATCTATACGCCCTTCCTGTCTTAAAAGGATTTGATTCCGATCCAGGGGTTGCCTCAACCCAACGCCAACGCCATCGCTATGTATAAGCAAAGAAAGACCAGTATAAGGAACCCCCCGAAGAACTACCAGTCACGAGATTTCGTAGAGGCACACACGTACACACAGTAACCCATCCACCGCCCCTTTTCGCTACCTCGCCTCTAAGGTAGACGAGAGCCGCGTGGCGTCCTCCCACACGCCTTCTCTCACTTGCCCCCCGAAATGCTCCGCACAATCCCAATAAGAAAACTGAAAAAGACGCCGACGCAAACCATGAACTTCCAGCGGTCGCTGTGAATGCCATGCTGCCGGACGAGCCACCCGAAACTGCCGAGCGGCCACATGAACCCCGTGATGACCCCCCAGACCAGCGCGTCCAGGTGGCCGGCCAAGCCGGCATTGTTCCCGCCCTCCTCGCCCGAGGCGTCCAGCCCGCCGGCGCCGCCCGTGTTGGAGGCCGTCGTCGGCATCGCCGCCGCGCCGTTGTCGTCGATCCACGAGTCCTCCATGCGCCGGAACGAGTCGGGCGAGGGCAGCGTGTCAGGCGTGTAGCGCGAGGCGTGGATGCTGCGGAACTGCAGGCGCAGCTGGTTCACCTCGGCCGGGGTGAAGCCGGCGTTGAGGAGGCGGTCGAAGCCGCGCGGCGTCGCCTGGTTTTGGTTTGGTTGGGCATGGTTGGCGGTGCCGGTTGGGCTAGAGTTGTTGTTGTTGGGGGTAGGGGTGCGGGAGAGGTTGGTCGTAGGAGCGGGCTGCTGGGTGGCGCGACGGGGACGAGGGCGGCTTTGGCCTCGGCTTCGAGCTCGGAGGTCGTGAGGGAGTCGCCGATGCTGCAGTTGACGTAGATGCGCTGGGGCGGCGGAGGGCGGTTGGGGATGTTCTTGCCCTTCCCTTTGCCTTTGGAATCGTCGGTGCCGGAGGTGCCAGAAGCGACTAGGGACTCGTACTCGTCGTAGCGGCTCGGGGGCGCAGGAGGAGGGGCGCGCAGGACGGCGCTCAGGGCGGCGGTGTCGGGCAGGATGCGCCCGCCCTGGATGAAGCGCAGACGGCGCTGCGAGTTGGGCTCGGCCAGGCGGCCGCGGATCAGGTGCTTCAGCGAGATGACGGTGGTCTGCGACGGGTGCGGGATCTCGAGGTCCAGGTCCGGGATCGAGGCGCTGAAGCGGATCGTCAAGGAGAGCGGCTGCGGCGGTTGCGGCGACAGCAGCGGTGCCGGCACGTCGCGGTTCGCCGCGGCGCTGTTGAGCGGCGGCGGCTTCAGGTTAGAACTCATGTTATGAGGTTGGCATAGAGATAAGGGCTCGTAAAGAGAGCATTGTTGTTGTTAATGTCGTTATTGCCACTGTTGCAGCCGCAGTTGCAGTCGGGTCGATCTGGCGTTGGGAGGATGATCGTTCCATACTCCCGTTTAGCCCCCTGTATTTTTAGTCCAGGTCTACCTTCAGGGACCCGAACAGCTGACGTCTCCGTTGGAGCTATGGCAATTTGAAGCAGGCATTGCCCAGAAGCTCTATTTAGTGGGGTCAAAGTGGGCGAGCTAAGCAAGCTTGTCAGGTCGTGCAGGTTGCGAGTCGTCAGTTGCAGGAGCCATTTGCTTGAGCACCCCGCGGTTGCAGTCCCATTGCCATTGCGTGCTTTGGTCCCGGGACAGACAAATTGGCGTCGATAGGGAATTACTTTGGAACAAGGCCGATGACGGCATGCGCATCCATTCGGTCTTTTCCTCTGATTGGTTTATAAGCAATTGCAAATATCAATAGAATTTACTTACTCACGTATCGTAAGTTTGTGTTGTCGTAGTGGGCAATTGCTTCTCTTCCTGTTCTCCATGAATACTTTCAGATCGGCTGTCCGGACTACCACTACAACCCCGCTTCGACTAACAAGACATTTCAACCCGTGTCGGCGACGTGGATTCTGCTCGACCATGACAACAGGCCTTCCTGCCAAGCTGAAGCCCGCTGCTCGGGTGACGGGCCAGCGACAAGATGTTTGGTGCGTATAGAGTATCCCATGAAGCTGCGGCGGGCATGATGCAAGTGTAGAGTCTTTGAGGTCCTAACCCCCGGCGCAGGTCCATCATCAATGAAGCAGCGGCAGCCTCCCCCAAGCAGCCCATCGTGAATATGGGCCAGGGCTTCTTCGGCTACAACCCGCCCAACTTCATCATCAACGCTGCCAAAGCCGCCCTGGACAAAGTAGACTGCAACCAGTACAGCCCCACCAAGGGCCGCCCGCGTCTCAAGAAAGCCATCGCGGACGCTTACTCCCCCTTCTGGGGGAGGCAGCTGAACCCCGACACCGAGGTCACCATCACCACCGGCGCCAATGAGGGTATGCTGAGCGCCTTCATGGCCTTCATCGAGCCCGGTGACGAAGTCATCCTCTTTGAGCCTTTCTTCGACCAGTAAGTCTACTATGTGTATTGGGGCCCTGACTGCTTGCTTGGTTGGACCGCCTACTCATCTGGCCATCTCTATCAGATATATCTCAAATATCGAGATGCCCGGCGGCAAGATTGTCTACGTCCCGCTACACCCTCCCAAGGATGGCCCTACGACCACCTCCTCGGCGGCCAACTGGGCCATCGACTTCGCCGAGCTGGAGAAGGCCATTACGCCCAAGACCAAGATGATTGTGTTGAACACACCTCGTGAGTTCCCCCTTTTTGCTTTCTTCAGATGCCATCGTATCTAACTCGTGATTTAGACAACCCGGTCGGAAAGGTCTTCTCCAAAGAAGAGCTCCAGAAGATCGGCGACCTGTGCGTCAAGCACGAAATCATCATCCTCTCGGACGAGGTCTACGACCGCCTGTTCTACGTCCCCTTCACCCGCATCGCCACCCTCTCGCCCGAGATCGAGAACCTGACCATCACCGTCGGGTCCGCCGGCAAGAACTTCTACGCCACGGGCTGGCGGGTCGGCTGGCTCATGGGCCCGGCGCACCTGATCCAGTACGTCTCGGCCGCGCACACGCGCATCTGCTACTCGTCCGTCTCGCCGCTGCAGGAAGCCTGCGCCGTCGGCTTCGAGCAGGCCGAGGGCGAGGGGTTCTGGGACCAGACCGTGAAGGACATGAAAGCGAAAATCGCCCGGTTTACCGCCGTCTTCGACGAGCTCGGCCTGCCCTACTCGGACCCCGAGGGCGGCTACTTCGTCATGGTCAACATGCAAAAGATCCAGGTCCCCGCCGACTACCCCTTCCCGCCCCACGTCGCCAACCGGCCCCGCGACTTCAAGCTCGCCTGGTTCATGATCCACGAGATCGGCGTCGCCGCCATCCCGCCCACCGAGTTCTACACCGACGCCAACGCCCACCTCGCTGAGGACTACATGCGCTTCGCCGTCTGCAAGGAGGACGACGTGCTCGAGGCCGCCAAGGAGCGGCTCCGGGGGCTCAAGAAGTACATCAAGGCTTAGAGTATCACCTGCAATGCGGCTTTGTTTGGGACGCTGGATAGACGGTTCCTACTTTTACCTAGAAATACTATATGAGATTTAACAAATAACTGTATTGTCCTCAAAGGCTTTTACCTATGATCAACTGTGTTCCGTCATTAACTAGTTGCATATTCACTACTTCACAATGCATTCTGTGGTCTCAGTGGTCTCCGAAAGTGGAGCTCACACGTAGGCTACAACATGATTCATGTTCTATTTGTGTGTATCTCATTAAGGCTACATCGCTTTGTGCGCTTCTTGCTAAGCTATGTATGTTATGTAGCGTATACACCCTATCAGTATGCATCCCTCAGTCTCGCAATGCCCTGTCTAGCATATGTCTGTCTTCGCTATCCTCAGTCTCGCTTTGCTCAGTCTCAGTAAAATGCAATCAGAGCAAGTAGGGGTACTCGATCTAAGTAGCCATAGCGCCGTTACCATTCAAACCAGTCACCTCTTCCTTCATCTCGGTGGCAGCCTGATACAAATCGGGCGGAACGTTCCAGCCGTGCGTCAGGGCAGCTCTCTTATACGCATCAAACGCCTCGCCGATGCCGTAGTCCCTGTACCGGGAGGAGGCTCCGAACCCGGCTGGCACCTGTCTGGCCGTGCTCTCCAGCCGCGCCGGCTTCGGCTCCGTGTTGGTGATGGCCATGCGGACCTGGAGCAGCACGCCCTCGAGGCTGGTGATAGGCGTCCAGCCGTTGGTCGTCAGCAGCTCCATGCACATGGCGCCGCCGGCCGTGACGTGGCCGCCGCCGCCCATGGCGAACGGCAGGAAGCGCGGCCGGATCACGCGCACGAACGGCGGGGAGTAGGGGAAGTCGCGGCCGAAGCGCAGCTCCAGTACGACGCTGGTCACGCCGGCCTGCTTCATGTCCTGGGCGAGGAGCGTGTCCTGGTCAAACGAGTGCAACTCGACGATCCAGTGGAACATGTTGGTGATTTTGTCAAAGTCGATGAACCAGCCGAGCTCATGGAGGGGGAAGGACGATTGCGTCGCTTGGAGCTTCTGGAGCTCCTTCGCCAGGGTTTTCTGGGCCTGTCCCGTCGCGTACGACGGGGGACTTAATTTCGGCAGTGTATCAAGATCCAGAGTACCGGGCCGGAAGTCTGTCTTGCTTTCGTCCAGAATGACGGCCGAGCCCTCGGAGGACGATGGGGTTGCTGATCCATCCTCGTCAGCATTGCCGCTGCTGATAAGGAATGCGCGGTCCTCGTAGTCTTCATCTTCACTGTCGTCCTGATGCCCGAGAGCATCCTGCTTCAGAGACATCGAAGCCTGTTGTGTACTTTGGTCATCGTACGTCGGAATGGCACGTCGTGGCACAACGAGACTGCCTGATGCCCCCTTCGCTTCGTTGAGCGGGTCTTGAATGAATCTCTCGAAACCTACATTCGGTTGGTTTCCCTGTGATGCTGTAGCCGGCGACGATCTATGAGGCTGGACGAACAGGCATCTGCACTGGATCCAGTGAACTTGCTTTACAACCATGCAAAAGTTATTTTGGGCCTGAAATTTGTCTGGCAAGTTGACAAGCTCGTTGAGACTGACAGCTGAGCTGATCTTTAGGACCGAATTGGGCCAGTAAGGCTTTTCGCCTCCTCCGGAAACGGAAGCGTAGCCAAACCCGAAATTCCGGCTTCCTGCGTAGCCGAGACTTGTGTTGAAATCACGGCCAAAGTAGACACCATCGCCATAGGCGCGGCCGTTTTGGGTATCCTTAAAGTCCAAGCCTTCACGAATGATGCTGTGCCAGTTGCTAAGGGCACTGCCGTGCCAAGCAAGGATGGTCTTATGGGGCTTGTTCACCTGCTGGAGAGCTTGTTGAAACAGAACTTCCTTCTCGGGGGAGCCCTGAGCAAATCGGAACTGCAGCCAGCCGTTCACACCACTAATGTGCTCCTGTGGGCGAGCCAAACCTTCCTCGGGCTGACCATCTTCTGTTGGGCATTCGTCGACCTGTACAATGTATGACCGGTTGGATGCCACGATCCATCTCAGGAGTTTCGAGGCTGCCGGTGTCAGTCGATCCCACTTCTCGATCTGCTGAGTGGGATTTTCCGCGAGGTACGACCGCATCGTTGCAACGGAAGGGATCGTCTCTAACTGCATCAGGATGGCTCCCGCTTTTCTCGCCCCGCCGAGATCGTCGAGGTTTTGGTTATATAAAACCATATATGCATCCGCATTGTTGCCGACTGGAGCATTTGCATCAGGCAGAACCGACACAACCTTGAACTTTACCGTCGAACTGATAATACTCTCAACCCGACCATGGAAGATGACATTTGCGGTTGAGTTGGTTTGCTGTGTTGCCACGATTGCTATCCAGTTTCCCTCCTTCACTTTATCCGAGTCCGTATATGCCGATAGCTCGAAGGTCGATGTGCTCATGTTAATAATGCCCTTGATCGGGTCGACCAACACGACTCCATTGACCATAACTGACGAGGTGGATTCTTCTGGCGGGCTTTGCTGACTAGTCGTTGGAGGATCCAAAGTCATACCAAAAGCCTGGGAGAAACGAGGCAAGTTTGGGGCAAGGTACGTGACCATGCTGCCGCTCTTGAAGATTTTGGGTACCTGAAGGTTGAGGCCCGTAGGGAAGTCCCGTACTCCACGGTTCTGATGCATGTTGCTGGCATTTACTTGTAAGCCAGCATAACAGAAGCTGATGAGAAGGTCGACCACATTCGGCTGATTTCGGATTTCCTGGTTCACGCTAGGTCCCAGGCCCATGCTCATGTACTGGAAGAGGCAGAGGGAATTGCCACAAACATATGGCTTGAGTGCCTCGAAATTGCCCTCGACCTGTTGGTGACAGACCATACAATAGTCGGTACACCGAACGAAGTAGCGCATTGCAAATTGGGCAGCGACGAGTGGAAGAGACAGCTCTTGTTTGCTCTTGAAGTGGTCCCTGGCAATGAATGCTGGAAGCTTCATGTAGTCGACGTCAGGATTCTTTTTCCTCGGCGTAGACATGGCGACACTGCGACTGTTCGACTGTCCTGATTCCGCACTATGGGTCATGCTCGAGAGTTGTTTATTCGCTTGGTCCCAACTCAGGCCAAACCCCTTACGAAGCTTGAGCAAGGGTACAAAGTCGGCATCCATGAATGTGTCAATGGATTGTCCGATGCCAAGAAGGTTCAACTCGGACAGAGTTGATTCGGTCTCGTCCAAAGTCTCGGTGGCCTTGCTTCTGGTTGCAGTGTCTGAGTGGAAGGCTTCGAGGGCTTGTTGTAAGCTCGGCTTGTAGCGGCGACATTTGCGCAAACGAAACTTGATGTTCGAGAGACCGGCTGCTCGATTACAGGCGTCCTCCAACGTTGTGTAGTGTCGCTCATACCGAATCAAGAGGATGATGTAGTCTTCAGGAGTGAGATTCCATGCCTCCAGAGTCTCGCTGGATAGGCACAGCTTATCGACGCGGGCAGAAAGGGTAACAATGTTGTTCTCGACCGTTTCCTCGAAGCCACACAGCACGCCTACCTTGAAGCCCGAAGCACGCGCAGTGCGTAAATCGCGGCGGATGCGATTCAAAATCTTCGGCTCGACCTTGGCTGTTGTGAATGTGGGTGTCTGGCTACCCTCGTTGCCGCCAAGACCGAAAACGTTATCTTCGTCGCTCTCATACTCGAAATCGGAAAATCCATCTTCTTCTTCTTCTTCGCCACTCGCCTCATCCCCATCATCAAAATCAGTCATAGGCTGGTCGTCATCGTCCACATCAGGTTGAGTGACTGCTGGTGTCGACCCCCCTACAAGAGCAGAAATGAAGCTTTGCGAAAGTACAGCGACTGCTTCTTGGACTCGAAGGCCTGATGATGAAACAACAAAGTTGTTGAGTGGCTCTTCAAGGGCAGCAGGGATATCGGTGATTGCCCAAGCCAGGAACGAGTGCTCTGCCGGATAGCTTGACCATTCGTTGGGCGCCACCTGGATCTCAACATGGGATAGCGGTGCCAGAAGGGGATGGCTGAATGTGAATGCAAATTGGCCTTCCGCATCGGATTTCGAGATGGTGGAGATACCAGCTATGCCTTTGCTGGAAACCGACTCCAAGTCGGCTTGATACTTGGGTCTGTAGTTCCTCATGTTTGCTGGCTTGTTGGCGTAGGTACTCAGGATTACCTGGCTGTATGATAAGTAGCTCCTTCAGCAAAAAGAAGGGGAGGGGAGGTTAGGGCGTAATAAAAACATGAAAGGGATCGGTGATGAGTTTAGTCCAGGTTTTCTCCAGTGACTTGTTGTATGTGGTGATTGAGGTGGTACGAGAAAGAAAACCAAAGGCATCCAAGAGCTTACCTTGTGAGGCTGAAAGTTAAACACGAACCAGCCAGTCGCAATTGGCACCAACGGGAAACACGATATTGTTCTCACTGGTGTGATCTGGAGTGACTGGAATAAACAAGCCCATGCGAGAATAAATTATTCCACTGCTGTAACCTGGAGTAAGTGGAATAATCAAACCAAGTGTGTTGTGTGTCGACGAAGAAAGTACGATTTATTCCTGCGGCCGCTTGGCAGCAAAGCAATCATGGACCTGAATGTCTCCTGGGTTACCCATTGTTCAGCCTTGAATTACCATCAAATCATGCTCAAGTCACAATCAGATCTAGGATTGAATTTGACCTTTCTGCCCTATTACTACGTAGGTACATTGTATTCTCGCGGGGGCTTGCTGCCTGGAGGTGTTGACTCTAGGGAGCTGCAGGCAACCAGCATCGCATCCAACATTGAATGGAGATCTCATGTAAGTGGTCAAGCAAAAGCACGGGGCTTTGGTGCCTGCATACATGTACACTACGGTTCTCGCACCGAAGGTACAGGGCAATATGTCCAGAAATCCAGTGAACTCAAACTTCTAGCGTTAATGCGTCAATTTGGTCGTCCATTCATGGAATGTGTTTAACTCGCCTTCGATTGATTCATTCCATTCCCGTACATATTCAATAACTATTTGATCTTGAGAGCTGAGGCTGGATAGCAAATGTAGGTACATACATCAGATACATGCACGTAGTTGATGGAGCTTGCTGCTGCGGATACCACACAGGGGTGACTCAACCGGTATGCGGGGTGCTCTGATCTTGGTGGGGGCCCGATAATCTGGCCCAAGTGACGGACATCAAGCTCGAGCTTCAATGCCTTCAAACCCACACCGTCCTAACCCACCTGATACGTCCCGTACCTAATCTAATACGTTCGCTTCCAACATGAGGCGCCGACAGAACAGCTCTCTGAGCTCACCCTCAGCTCGGGGCATTCCTCATCATTTACGCCAACAGTCCAAAACAGCTCAGCCAATCGAGGCCAAGTCGCCACACGTGTCCGACCCGTTCCTCCAAAGCTTCCTGTCCCCCTCGTTCGATCCCGCCAGCTATCTCAACGCCTCCCTGCCACCGCTCCAGGCTCATGTCTCTTCCGTTTCGTCGAGCGCGGAGGGCGCTGTGCCCCTGTCCGAACTATCGTCCCAAGCCCAGACGCTGCTGTCCCAATTGAACGTGCAGACCACGCGCTTGACCAATACGCTCACACAACTCACCGACGACATCCTGAGGAGCGGTAGCCGCTTGGCGTATGAGGTGGAACTGCTTCGCGGCGAGACGCTGAGTCTTTCCGAGGCGTTGTCCGACGGCCTCCAGGACGACGTGGCCAAGTTCGTCCCCAATGGGCTCCAGGGTCAGCTGGAAAGCAAGAAGAACGCGACAGACGAGGGCGCCCCGCGGCGGGCCTCGGTAGTAGGGACGCCTGCGCCAACCGATACCACGTCCAAAAACGCGACCATGGAGGACCCGGCATATATCTCACAGCTGCAGACCCTCGCGCTGGTGCGTTCGCGCCTCGACTCGGTTATCAAGACATTTGGCGACGCCATGGAATTCGTGTTTCCTCCATCTGAGCTTTCTGTTACGTCTGGCTTCCTCTCCGTATCCGCGCCAGACGCTGGAGGCCACGATCACAGTACGGAGGAGAAGGGACAGCAGGTTCTCAAGCAATTCAAGGAGGACATCATCACACTGCTATCTACAAGTAAAGACCCCGTGGCCGGCATAGAGAAGGCCGCCCAGAGGATCGAGGAGCTGAAGGAACTATTGGTCGTATGGAACGGAACGGCTGAAGAGAAGGGACGAACCAAATTCATCGACACTCTGGCCAAGCTGGTGGAAGACAGGCACAAGGAACTCCTAGAGCAGAACAACAAGCGGGAACCGGAAGCGGCACCCCGGAAAAGTCCAGAAGGGAACGTGGAAAATAAGCCTCTTGGGGGATATGGCCTCATGAGTCAACTACAAAAACTGAGGGGCGGATTATGAGGCACAAGGCTCGCGCGATGTATGGGCTATGCGGCTGGTGGCTGGCTAATGCGATCATATGCTCAACGTCCAAGTGAGGGTCCTAGGCTGCATATCCCAGCTTGGCGAGGTGAAATACAGGACAGGATGGCGCCATTGATGCTATGCTATCTGCCAGGGGCATCTTGCATAACCCAAGAATGAGGACAGGACAGCTGATGAATTTCAGCATTACGGCACAGTATTGTAGGTAACGTCAACTCCCATGTTCACACCTGCTGTCGTCGCTCTCATTTGCCTGGCCAAAGATCCAATTTAATGAGGAGGAGGGGCAACACCCAATGCAGATGGATCTTGCGAATGTAACCGACGCCCGAGGGGGTCCAATAACGTCACTGGCACCGACCCAACGGCACGCCACCTCTCCTTGGCTGTACATCAGCCTCTTTGTTCCGTTCTCTGGAGCCCAAGATGCCCCATTGGTAGTGGTCTTGATCTATCGGTCTTGAGTGCGTACTTTTTAGCTCTAGATATGTTGACGAGGTCGTAATATAGGTGGGCAATCCCATTCATACGAATTGCTCGCTTATTGGTTGAGTTAATACGACGACATCGTCCGCTTGGTACAACCCAGGACACATGGCAGCTCTGACCGATGCACTAATCGAAATGCCACAACGTGTTGAGGAATCGAGCCGCGGGGGATCTTATCCTTGTCGGCTTACGCCAAGACGTGAGATTAAACCAACCGTCCTTCCCAGATGCTCTGATTGGCTGCGCCGACTCCCTTGCTACAGGCGAAGGGGAGGCAGTGAAACCGCACACATTCGTTAGAGTAGTATAACAGCCTACCATGTTGCCTGATACCTTGATGCGAGAATCGTGTACTTTCTTCTCTTTCACGCTCCCCAGACTCCCACGTTTCTCCCTACTATTCATTACCTGAAAGCGAAGTACCGAATTATTGACTTCTCAATTGGGGGCTGTTGTGAGAAGCAGATGTAACGATTGAGGCAGTGATTATGGACTCGATAATGCAACGACTCCAGTCGGCTGCCCATGCGGACCTCTCGACGACGCTGCTGACCGCGGCGGTCGCCGGGCTCGTGTCCCACATACCTATACACTCGTTCGAGTTTGAGAGGGTCGCGCTCCGATTCCTGGTCGGCTGTGTGGCGTGCTTCTTCGGCCTCGGCGGCTTATACGTCTACACCGGCCAATGCGGCAGCCTTTCCGTCGCCCTTGCCCGGTCGCTGCTTGTCCAGGCTGTGTTCCACACGAGCCTCCTCGCCAGTATTGCCGTCTACCGGCTGGGCTTCCATCGGTGCCGTCACATTCCTGGTCCCGTGGGGGCGAAGGTCTCGCGGTTTTATGCTATGTACCTGACTTCGAAGAAGGTGCAGTTTCAGAATGAAGTCTTGCAGATGCATGAGAAATACGGCGATTTCGTTCGGACCGGTACGTGTTTTCAAGAGGAGACGAGACAGAAGACGGCCCAGAACTAGTAGTACTGATATAAACACACACTGTGTTCCCATTTTCGTTTTGCTTGCTAAAACCTTGAGGGAAAACTGCAGGTCCCAGGGAAGTGTCGATATTTCGCAAGGCAGCTGTAAATGCTATATTTGGGCCGCATTCGAAGTGTAGCAAGTCTACCTGGTATGCACAAAATGGATATGACCCAAATGAGACTACTCTTCAGATGTGCCGGGATCGCACTCTCTACAGACGGCGGCGACGAGCTTGGGATAGGGGATTATCCATCAAAGGTATATTCGAAAACATTGCCCGTTTGATTCGTCTCTTTGTCCATTTCCCCTTTATGTAAATCCGTCATGACTCTAAACAGAGAGCCAAGTGAGTGCCCGGATCGAAAGACTGACGCGCATGATTCCATATAAACAGCACTCGCCACCTACGTTCCCCGGGTCAAATCCCACGCCGACTTGCTGATCCAGCGCCTGCGGGAAAAGGCCGGGCGCCCCGTGGACGTGACGCAGTTGGGCATGTTCTTCGCCTTCGACATGATCGGTGATGTGGGCTACGGGAAGAGCTTCGACCAGCTCGTCACGCTCCGGGAGCACCCGGCTATCCAGCCGATCCACAAGCACATGATGCTATTTGCCATCCTTCAGAACACGCCCTGGTTTCTGCGCCTCTTGGACTGCATCCCCGGCACGGCGGCTGCTTTTGCCGTTACGGCCAAGTTCTTCGAAGACCAGCGTCGTATGAAGCAGAAGGTGGGTTGGTTGCGTACATTCAATGACAACTTGTTGCCCGAGTGAAGTCGCTCCATTACTCTTGTTGTGCCCGGCAAATAAGCAAGCATTTTCTTTCTTGATTTTGCGAGTAGCTGACCTGGAAGGGGATTAGATGTGGAGCAGCGATGAGACTCCGAAAGATATCGTCTCGTGGCTACTCAAAGCCATGTCCGAGAAGGATGGCACCGGACCACCTTCGATAATGGCCCTGGATCAGGATACGAAACTTCTTCTCATCGCCGGAAGGTGTGTACTTGACTATCCTGACGCCGAACTTGCGATACAACCAGTCCCAGTAGCTGACAAAACATATGACAAAACGCAGCGACACCTCGGCCGCGGCCCTAACCAACGCCCTCTTCTTCCTGGCCCGGTACCCCGAGAAGCAAGAGAAACTGCGGGCGGCGCTCCTACGCGAATGCTCTGGAGGTACTACTTCTGCCGCGACTAACTGGAGCTACGACGCAGTCCTGGGCGTCAAGTACCTCGACCACTTCATCCACGAGACCCTACGGCTCAAGCCGTCCGTGCAGATCAGCGGCCGCATGGAGACGCCCCCCGGGGGCCTCCAGGTCGACGAGGTCCACATCCCGGGCGGGGTCATCGTGACGGTGCCGACTGTCTGGCTGCAGCGCGATCCCCGGTACTGGCAGCGGGCCGACGAGTTCCTGCCGGAGCGGTGGGGGGATGACCGGCGTGCGGAGATGGGGACGGATGGGTCGCCTTACTTCCCCTTTTCTCTTGGTAGGTTCATATCCATGTTTCTTCTTCGTAGCATATCCAACCCTCTCTATGCGACCCTTCTTTACTTCTCCCCGAATCCATTCTGTCTGTTCCTAAAACTCGCTAATGCATGGAAATAGGGGCGTTCAGCTGTCCTGGGAAGAACCTCGCGCTCATGGTGCTGAGGATCGCGCTTTCCTCCATTGTCCGGAACTTCGAGGTCGGGTTTGCTCCAGGGGAGACGGGTGTCGAGTTCGACAACGAGGTCAAGGACACGTTCACGACGATGCTTCCACCGCTCAATTTGCAGTTTACACAGATCGGCGCCGAATAAATATACCCATATTTTGGTCCTGTTTAACAATACCAGATTGCCTTCCAATGCTGAGGTTACGTGGTGTACCGGAGAAAAGTATGCGCAGCCCCCAACTCGGAAAACGAGGCACACAAAAGCAGATGTTGCCATTCACACATAGCCCTGTTGGCAACTGCTGTTATATAACTATTGAGCTACTATCTGTATACTCGCTGCCAACTCTAGCAATCGAGCCTTTCTATTGAAGGCGGAAACATATGTCTTAGTGACTCCAAAAAGGCTGTTGGTTGTTTGATAACATCAGACTTGTTGAGCCCATCTGAAGTCTGGAAAATGTTGGCATGCTAGCTAAGTTACGACGGTTTTAATAGAACAATCGTCAAAAGAACTTATGGGAGATCTACCTGGTCGGCGCCGATGGCTTTGCTGTCGTACTTTGAAGGTTGTTCTGCTGGTCCACGTAGGGTGGTGTCATCTCCGACATGTAAGAGCATACCAAAATTGAATTACAGATGTTACGGTGGTTCTATTCACAAGTCACGTAACTGTTGCTTTATTTCACTTCTCTGTCGCCTCTGGTGACTGTGCTCGTAACAATCGTTGTATCTCCGTTGACCTTTTCGGCACCCTCGTTCACGGTTCGCTCACAAACCAGTTGTTATGTGACTTACACAATTCCTTGGGACAATCGACGAAAGTGCTATAGCTTTGCTAGCCACGTCAAAAGAACGCGACATGAACCACTTCTTCACTGGTATGTTGTCAAAGATCATTGCAGATCCTGATATGTTCGTCTGATCGACTTACTCAACAACGCACCACACGTCATTCGCATACATCCTTCTTCAGATAATCCAGACTCAACTGGCTTGTCATTGGCACCTGTGGATGTCAAATCCCATTGGCATTGGCTCATAAAAGCACACTTCATCTTGCTTGAGACTTCACAAAGTAACAGCAGGGCTCTTGACCGAAGCAACGGATACATCAAGACTTGCTCCCCTGGGAAGGGCGATCCATCATGTCCAACCCAGAGCGCTTGCAGCACGCCCCAGGTGATGGTTTCCTCGACAATTCACCGCCAACGAAGGGCATCAAGCGTAATGATGGCGCTTATTCTTGTTCCACGTCGAGTTCCTCTGCCTCGAGCCGTGCCCAGCTGATGCCGAAGGGCAACAAGAACAGTCGCAGCAAGAAACAGCCGAAGAACATCCTTGCTCATCTCCTGGACGATGAGATAGTCGACAAAGACACCGTTGCCTTCCTCATGGGAGAGACCCCCTATAACCACCACCTCTTAATCGAAGACGATGCCGCTGGCCAACAACAACTTGAGCTCGACGACGCCCCAGCTATCTACACTCCAGAGGACAACAACCTTCTGCTGGACAAGCAGCCCATGGAGTCCGATCTGCACGACTTCCGAAGCCGATTCACCCAGCTGCAGACCAGACTGCGGCAGATGCCATCACCCCAACCGCACCAAAGCCCCGCCGCTGCCTCCCAAGACCATATGCGCCAACGCCTGCTTGACGAGCGCACAATGCTGCTGGACATGATCCAGAGCAGCGAGAACTGGCTCCAGTACATCGAGCACGGCGACCCCCTGGACGACGCAGCCTAGAAGTCTCGCGTCCACGACGGCGACGGCGCAGCCGCTGTGCCTGCGGTGGTGGTGGTGGAGGATGTGGACCTTGGCGCCGAGATGCCGTGGGTCGCCTCGATGGGGCGAGACGCCAGAACCTACAACGAGCTGCGGGCGGGAGCGCTGACCACGTCGGACCTGCCCCTCGGCGAAGACCACCTCGCTATGTATGGCCCCGGCAATGGCGACGAGCGCTACTACGAGAAGCGCATGATCTGAAGAAGGGTTGACAGGAACCTATCAAGGGGCCGAGAGGCGCATGCAGCTGAAGAGTGGGCTCCGTGTGGGGAGGGAGCGAAGAAGGTCCCTTAATTAGACGAACCACTGAGAACCACAGATGCTGCGACAACATACGGCATACGGCAAGCACGGGATTTCTGATGAGGGCAAATGCGAAGGGCCAGGAGTTGGATCCCGGCCGTACTTGATATTCCCAGCTTTGCTTGCTTTGACCCGGCGCAAAACGGACCGTATATATGTCAAGTACTTGCTCGATAGACAGATGCTTCCCCAACATAAGGTTACCAATATCTTGGGTCCTCTTGTCGATAATTCGAGCAAGATTGGATTTTTGCTGCTTGCTGACTCGTTGACATAATTAATCAATCCAAGCCCTTTGATTTTGTTTTGTTTTTCCTTCCAAGGGAATACCAAGCCAAACCCAAGATAGCCAAGACTCCCTGGTCCTGGGCAACACCATTCATTGACTTTGCCCGACCCCTGGCCGCAACTTCTCCACCATCGCCCGGCAGCGGTTATCCCGCTGGGCAATTACACGAAGGAAAAAAAGCCCAAGAAGAAACAAAGAAGAAACGCTCGGCATTGAGGGACATTTTTTTCGAACCTCTGCTTGCAACAAGTCTTTCTTTCCTCTTGAATATACCATTATCCACCTACACGTACACATACACACTTATCATGGGATCGCCTGTCCCTACGGCTGTTGCCGCCGGCGCTTCGGCCTCCGCCAATCGCTTCCCGGCCGCCTTTGACGACATGACGGATTCTACTGGCCAAATCGCGGGTCATTCAAATAGCTATGCGAGAAATGGGCAATCCCACGGCATAAAAAATATCGCGGCCGGACTCGATATCTACGGCTTCAAGCCGGACGCCGCGCGCACCGGCGGCAGTGTTAGGCGACCCCACGATGAAGAGAAAGCGAATCTGTATATTACCAACGCCGCAAGTAAAGAAAGGTTGTCGCACACGACGTGCGAGGGTTGGGAGGGAACATCGCCGAGGCCCTTTTGCGCATACCTGAAATTCGTAGCAGTCTGGCTGGTTTTCGCAATCGTCATGTGGCTGATTTTGCCGTTGTTTTTCTGTCTGGTAAGTTTCCAAAAGAATGCTTCTGTTGAAAGGACCCAGGACGCTGACCGACCGAAAACAACTTCCAGGGACGCGAAGTAATATATAGTACACCAAAGTGCTATAGTTCCCAGTATATACCTTTTCTGGGTTGGGTTTGGTGATAGCGACAAGCGCATCCATCAGTGGGAAAGGGTTTGACAACGAGCGGGCTAGGTTTAATGACTTGGAAATGAGGGAAGGGTCAAGGGCAGGCGGGCGCAGTGAATGGCCGGCATATTATTGTCGTTCACGACATGGAAAGCGTAGTGTTCAGAGGAAGGGAGTCGAGGTTGCCGACATGATTTCACTGATACCCCATTTGGACGAACAATACGATGGTACGAAGGGCCGAACCGAGACAGCAACCGAGTACATAATTACCAAGTAAAAATTAATAGAAAGTCTTAGGATGATATTTTGGGAACGAAGTATACCAATAACACCCAGCAATATAGAATATTAATAAGATAAGCTGCCACTTCGGAATGCTCACGAGTTGAAGGATGAGAAGCCCAAGATTGCTGTATGAGTTATCCGCGTATCGCTCGTTACCAGTTTGGCGTATGGCATGTTTGGACAGGCCAATCAGGTGTAGTAGATTTAGCACCCACCTTCTTCACCGCCTGCCCCGAGCGGCAGATTGTAGAGCTTGGTGGGTCTTGGTTGGCTAAGCTTGGTCGGTCGTCGGCATGATGGGGCTGGCAGGCTTGCAGGCTGGTTTTAGTGCCTGGCACTGGTGACAAAGGCGGCGCTCCCCAAGAAGCCAACCTTGTAAGTCAGCAAGAGAGCATGAGAGCAAAGCAAGCCTCGTCACAACCCGGCAGATTAGATTGGAATGGGACACACACCCTCTGACCAAACACCACAATACCCTCACCACTTCTCTGGGTAATGCGATTTCAGGATATTGTTTGTTTTCCGGCAGACAATCGATCTGCTTGAAGGGCAGACGCATCCATCAACCTCCTACCAGCTTGTTCGCACAGCTACCCATTTCCTTCAACACGGCGAACAATCTCCGAAATCTTGTCAACCCACACAACTCTATCCTGGGCAATCCCATTTTCTCTTCCTCCCACCGACCCCTACACACAACTTTGAAGCCTTCCAGCTTTTAGAAACACATACAACATCATATCGTATTGCCACAAGCTTTCGTGCGAGCCATGGCAACCGCCGATACCTCCTCGTCGGCCATGGCTACCAAGCCTGGCCGTGGTGGTGACATCCGACCCCAATCCCCTCCCGCCCAGGCCGCCTCCAAGCGCGACAAGAAGCGACAAGTCCTGAGCGAAAAGCTGGCTCTCTTGACCGACCAAATGAGCCGCGATCGCGACAGGAGTTACCGAGAAGAGCTGCAGAAAATTCAGGTCGACCTCAATCTCGTCGGCCGAGTCGATCCCTACGCCGACCGCCCCCTCGACGAGATCCAGCGCGAGTACCGCGAACTCTCGCAAGCCAGTGCCAATGGCGCCGACCGCCCGAACCGCACTCTGCTGGAGATGGCAGGCCCATCGTTCCAGGACTGGGTGCACAACGTCGAGGACTTGATCGAGACTCGTGACTACGATCTGACCAGCCAGAAGGTACAGAACTCGTCTGTCGACAGAATCAATGCGCTGCCTATACTGACTCTACTTCCTCTTTAGTACGAATACGAGCGACGGCTGCGAGAGAACCACAATACTTGCGCCTACAAGATTGAGGTTGCGAAACGAGAATACAAGGCGCTGTCCTCCACCCTCCGAGACCGACTTATCAATGCGATAACATCCAAGAAAGCCCGCTTGAGCAGGGAGAAGGAAGCCCTTGAGATTTCCGACAACTCGGCATTGTTCCTGCACCCGAACCAGTTTAGCCTCACCAATCCCTCTAGCCCTGGTGGCACTCACGCAAAGCGAACCACCCGTCTGCGCCGTGAGATGGAGGAGCAGTCCGGTTACGCGGACAATAAGAAGAGAAAGCGGAACGGCGGCGACGAAGACGGCTCTCCCGCCCCCATCCGGAGAGCCCTCGACGGCTCCAACACTACCCCACTGTGGCAGAACGACCGCATCCGAGCTATGCGCAAGGAGACGGGCCCCATTTACAGCATTGACAAGCTCTTTACCGATAAGGAACTGTCAATGAACTACAACACTGCCGCATTGGCATCCTACAAGTACTTGCTCACCCGTCGTGACACTAATGGAAACGTCATGACGCCCCCTGAAGACAGTGAGGCTGGCAACGGTGAAGCGCACGAGGAGGATGAGGAATTGGCGGCTCCGACAATGGAGCGCCAACCGTCGCATGCTACACGTAGCACCCGCGGTGGACAGAACAACCAGCACAACTTCTTGGATGACAAGGTCCTCGGCATAGAAGGCCTCGCCAACTTCGAAATTGCTGGGAACCTGGATAAGATGGGCACCCAGGAGCCCAAGCTTCCCCCGTTGATCCACTCCCAATACTCCAAGGCCTACGTCAAATCCGAGTCCAACACGCCCATGGGCCTCAACCAAGACGACGCCCAGCAGGACTTCATGATCATGAATGTGTTTAAGAGCTATCAGCGACACAAGGGCACGGGGTCCAACATTGATGTACCAAACGGCGGAAGGCGGTTACTCGAGAATATGGTCCAGAGCCCAGCCGCTCCACGGCACGTCGCGTACATACAGGGACAGAGGCCTTCTGTTGAAAACCTCTCCGAGTCTCTGGGTGTCCCCTCCAGTAGCCTGCGCGACGAACCTGGTCTTGGCAGCAGCATCCTGAGCGGGCTGGCACCCGGTGTTGTCACCAACAACCACGCGTCTCCCGCTCCGCCTATGAGCCGGCAAAGCAGCTTTGGCGGTGCTGCGATGTCCCGCCAGGGAAGTGGAAGAGGCAAGCGTCGAGGTTAGACACAATCTGGTCCGTTCTTGGCGTCATTGGCGAAATATATGGGGTCCTTCGGAAGAAGTACAACAATGGACATACGGCACAGCGGAGTCTTTGGTGGAGGGAAATAAGGATTTCTGATTTTTCTTATGCGCCTATCATCTGATCGATGCGGCATAGCGAATGGTTTTTTATGGCATATGGCATGACGCAAGGGTCTCTCCTTTTTTTTACTTTGTTCTTTTTTCTTAGTTCGTACGGCACACTTGCAGTACCCAACATACCCAGTAGATGCCCGGTTTAGGATTTCTCAATAACTGATTCTCATCATTTTTCAACATAATATGAATAAAGATTTGTGATATTGTGCCAATTTTCTCATGCATGACTCGCTTTGTCCATCCCTCAAATTACTCCATACCCAATAATAACAGACAAAGCAAATCTCTTCAAATCCCTTCAGGGCCCGAAGACCAAGGCTCGAACCTCGATGCTCTCCCGCCCCTCGGCATCGGGCCGCGTCCGCGGGTCCACGAAGGCCGTGTGGGGCGTTCTACCGCCCCTGACTTCGGTGCTGCCGCCCTCGCCGTCCAGGCTCGCGCTGTCGAAGCACTCGAGCAGCAGGCGCTCGCCGGGCGTCATGCCGCTCCAGTAGTACCACTTTTGGTCAGGGTGGTGCGCCACGGCCGCCGTCTCGCCCGTGTAGCCGCCCGGGTAGCGGTGCTCGACGGGGAGGGCGTCCTCGGCGCGGAAGGAGGCCGAGGAGGCGAAGGCGAGGGGGCTGGACTCGACGGGTCCCGCGTTCGGGCTGCGCCAGATATTGATGATGCGGTACCGGGTTCCTCGGGCTAGGAGGGCGGCGGCTTCGTCTTCGGGCAGGTGCCGACGGATGCGTTGCAGGACGGATTTCGGGGTCTGGTCGACGTGGGCGAGTAGTACGGGGCCGCGTTTGGCGGTGGGGGTCGCGCGGCGGATGGTGTGGTCGAAGAGGACTACGTGGGTGGCGCCGGGGACGTGGCGGTGGAGGAGGGTGGTTATTTGGGGGTAGTAGGTTTTGGTGATGCTGGTTTCGTCGTCGAAGTTTACTTCTTCCTCGTTTTCTGGAGTATCCGGGGAAGCAAGGGGGGCAGGGATCGGGAGGAAGGCGTCGTGGTCTAGGCTGAACTCCGACTCCCGGCCCCGGATGTCGTGGATTTGGACCGGTTGCGGGTTGATGGCCAGGTTGCGCTTCGGCTCGCCGGCCGGGGGGTCTTCGACGTAGTTCACGGCCGTGACGCCGGGGGGCGGGGGGTGGCTGAAGTTTAGGGTGGCGGTTACGGGGCCGCGGGGGACTGGGGAGGGGGTTATGGCCATGGTTGGCTGGGTTATTTAGGGGCTTGCTAGTCGGGGTTGATGGACAGGTAAAGGGGAGCAAGTTGACTTGTGCGAAATACCCGGCTTGTGTGAAGATGATTCAGACTATTGTTGGGGCAGCAAGTGTTTCGTCTGATGGAACCAGTTGACTTATACGATACTGGTAACAGATGATGATGAGTTGTGTCGTTGTGAGGAACCACAGTCTACAGAATGCAGAAGAAGAATATTATAAGGAAGAAGAAACAGAACGTGGACATCTTGCAGGAATCTTATATAGATGGCTCAACGAGGTTGAATTTCTAATCAGCGAAGTGAAGATTGATGGACTATGAGTGTATTTGGTAGCTTTAAGATACCAAGATGATTCGATCAACGATCACGCAATTCGGAGAAGATGTGCTACTCCCTCATTATTAAGCTTCATCTTCGGAATTTGAAGGGAACCCGATAGGTCATTGGCTCATGGCACCCTACCTACATACTGTTTGACAAGAAAGGCGTGTCTCGACCGGATGTCGTCATCTGGTTGGAGTAAGTGTTACACCAGGATACCATCTCGTACTGGGGATATTTCACGAAAGGCACATTTTCTGCTAGTACGACAGGAACATCTTTTCGCCAGAAAGCACATTAGGTAGGTAGGCCGAAGAATTGCTGGTCAGGCGCATGCTAATAATGGCATCACTCCGCGATGCTATGACAAAGCAGTTGAAACGGGCTGTCTTAATGGTGTTTTATTAATCAGCAGGGTATGGGATTTGCGGGGAGATATCCTGTGTCGCTCTCTCGAGACAGGGGCCGGGCAGCCGGGGCCGTCTCATCGTTCCGTCTGTGAGCCGCACAGAAGTGCCTCTACTTGTACCTACTGTAACAAGATCCCGACTACCTAAAAGTATGGAGCAGTACCTATTTAGTACCAAAGCTCAATACGCTGCCAAATCTCGCGCAATATTTAACTATGCATTTGCTGAATGCCTCAAGTGGTATATGTGAGTTGTGACCATCATTACAACTGATGACCGCTGTGTCGAGGTTGGCTGGTGATTGTGGACAGTCTCACTGAGCCGCAAGTCGCCTGGCAGGACTGCACTGACCTCAATTGAACCCCCACTATGTTCCCCCCCTAGACTCAAGCCAGTTAGTGGCCTAAGAAAAAAAGCCAGAGTGGTCCCTGCAAGGACTTAAACTCGCCCAAGCTATTCCCAATCAGCCAAAGTAAACAAAAAGCCAGAGGTTTTTACGGAGACCGACGTTGAAATTGGGACGACCAAACCATGTCTCTTATTGCCATCCTCGGTCCATATCCCGTATCCCACCCCTTGTTCATGCCTGTAGCTTGACAATCTACTTTGGCAGTTTGCCATCCGATCTGCATATTGCGCCGTACTCGTACTTTTCCCTACGACGCGTCCGGATTTCTATGCACGCGCCTTTCAATGCTCCAGGGTAGCGGATCCGCCGGTCTAACATCAACAACATAGCCGAGTACCTACACCGACACCGCCCCCGGGCCCGGCCCTTACTTCATCCATGGCTAGTTACATCGATCTTGGGTCGTCGCCCGATCCGCTCGGAGACGACGACGACATGGACCTACTACCCACCAGCTCAATGCGACCGCCGCCGTCGCGCCGAGCCAACACCAAAACCATCAGTACCGGCCACACCTCCATGCTGTCGATGCCCGACAGCAACAAGTCTCGGTTCAGCGCGCCGCGCACGTCCCCCCGCAAACAGACATTCGAGCTCGACGTCGGCGACGAGCGCTCCCCGCAGCGACTCCTCGTTACGGTCGAGGCCAACGAGGCAATGGCGAACGCGACACAGCGGAGTGGCACAAATCGGCGCCTGTTCGGCAGTGCGGCGCCCTCTTCGTCGCCTGCGCGCAGCCGGGGCCAGCGGCGAGAAACAACCACCACGACGAGGGTACCGCTGCGGGGTCTCAGCGACGACGAAGGAGGCGCGCTCGGGAACGATATGAACACGCCACGCAAGCGCGGTCGGCCGCTGGGGAGCAAGAACGGCACACCTGCCCCGCAGGGTAAGAAGCGAGCCGGCACGCCGCTGGCGCGCATGTCCCCGGCGAAGACGCGTCAGAGGAAGAACCCGGAATCCGAGATGAGCATGTTCAGCAGCGACGCGCAGCTGGATACGGGTACCGACGCTGTCGACCCCGAAGACGAACCGACACCAAAGGCCAAACCCGTCAGAGCGAGGAAAAACACACCGGCGGCAAAGAGGGCTGGCGGCACGCCGGCTGCTGCGTCCGCGAGTAAACCCACAGGAAGGAAGCGAGGTCGCCCGCGCAAAGCGCTCAACCCGGACGAGATGGCGATGCTCACCAGCGAGATAGACAACCGGGAGATCAACTCGGACCTGCTGTTGCCATCAGAAGACCCGAAGATGAACGACGCCCCCTCGGAGATGGAAGCTATACCAGAAGGGAATGAGGAAAGCTATTCTCGCCATGAGTTGGCCCCGAGTACGTCTCCACCGCGAGATGCGCCTAGGAATCATTCACAGCCACCAAACGAAGAACCACCCTCAGACAATCAAGATATAGCAGACTTGATTGACCAGCTGGTCAACGAAGGCCAAGAAGAAGAACAACCCGGGAACAACATGTCCTACGGCGCAATGCGCGAGGCTGAGAGCGATGACGAGTCGGACGGTGCCCCCGGAAGCGAAGCCACCTACGGCAAAACGGATCCTTTGGAACATGCATCCGACTTCAGTATGATTGCAGTCGAATCGCTACCATCCTTTCAAGCATCCTTCCAAGCAAGCCAGAACGGTGGCAGCCGCTTTGGGAACAGTCAACAATCTCGGTTTGCTCAAAGCGGTGATGAGACGAATTTCATGATCAACCGGAGTCTCCGGACTATGAAGAGCAGCGCTCAAGGCGGTGAACCACCACGATTCGCTGAGGGCGGAGATGAGACGAATTTTATGATAAATCAGAGTTTACGGTCCCTGAGAGGCCCGCCACAGCAAGAAGAAGAATCAGCCCGTCAAGAGAAGTCACAGCCAGTCTCTTCGGCGCGCAAACCAGCTTCATCGGCTCAAAAACCGAGTTCATCAGCTCCGAATTACAGCAGTCCTTCGAATTACGTCATGTCAAGTCCGCAAACTTGGTCTAAGAGTCCCAAGAGGCCGAGGCAAACTCCGCTGAGTCGACAGGTCTTCGGCAAAAAGGCCCCAAATACGGGCGACTCGTTCTCAAGCATACCGGATAGTGTTCTTCGGGACGCAACCCCAGGGAAGGCTATGGCGAGGCCGACCAATGTGGAACAGCACGAGGCAGAGGATGATGAAATGCATGAGGACTCCTTTTCAGAACTTCCGGATGAAGTGCTGGAAGCTGCAACGCCTGGGCCATCGACACGAACGGCTAGAAACCCCGGTAGCGCAGATAACCCAGGAAGCCAACTGTTTTCCGCAGATGTCCACTCGGCCGCTCGATCTACTAACAATGCATTCGGAGCTACACGGCTACCTACGCCAGACGATACGAATTCCTCGACTACAGGCTCTAAGAACGCCCACGAGGATGAGTCTCGCAACCCTAGTGGAGAACCATCGACGGCACCTATGGTTTCATCAGACTTGATTATGCGTTCGTCGCCGCCAAGGATAGGAGTACAGCACGCTGAGGACGTGGACATGGAACAACCTGCACAATCCGACGGGAATGCCATGGGCACACCGTCACCGCAGAACAGCAGTCCCTCGCCTCAGTATCCTCGTATCACAAAACTGGACTCGCCTGGGCTCGGTGACCTACTCCAACCGCCCATGTCTACGCGGAGGCCTACCTTGTCCCCAATAGTCCGCGTTGGGAGGAGTCTGCAGCACGTCATGTCCGACAGATCTTCGCCAGAGGGCCGAGAAAGCAGTCTTGGCAGTCCTTTCCGAAGGTCAGGAAGCGATTCACGCCAGTCCTCCGTGCAGAAGTCGCCCGTCAACGAGAAGCATGAAACCTTTCATCAATCCGCGTCGAAGTCGGTCTTCAACCCGATCGCCTCCCTGGCTCAGAATATTAGGGCCAACTTCAGCCAGGTGTCGCAACATGGTCCCACGCCTTCCATGACGGGAAGAGCGGATGATCCTTCCGGCGCTGATAAATCTCAGTTACCACCTGCAGCCGACTCATTTAACAAATCCACGGCTAGTGCACCGTCGAGTAGTCGGAGACATACATTACAAGGGGCGGAACAATTCCCCTTGCTTACAAGCTCCGCCAGGGCCGACCCACCGAGCGAGGCCTTCCCAGACTGGAACGGTGAGAACAGCAGCCCGTCTGCCCAGAGAACAAGGCGTATGTCTGCACCGAGACAGTTCCCGTCTATGAATTCCAGCAACCTCTTCGGTGCCCGTGGCGCCAACACCAGTCGAGTGGAGCCGGTTCAAGAGGATGTTGCCAAGGAGGAAGAGATTGAGGACGCACCGATACAGGCTGAGCAGCACAGCGATATCCAGCATGAGGATGAGCAGGACTTTTCCGAGTCCGAGCAAGAGCAGTTTGAAGGTGGAGACGATATGGGTTACGACGACGAGGAATCGGACCATGAACCGGTAGATCAGGAGGAGGAAGAACAAGACGCTATCAACGACCAGCTGCAATCGGAAGCGAACGACGATGAACGGAGTCGAGGACAGGCCGAAGAAGACGATGAAGAAGAACAGGATGAGGAGGCCCTCGAGCAGAGTGTAGAGAGGGATGTATCAGACGACGAATCAGAGCATGGAAGGGCTGATGAAGAACCTGCCCGTGATGATCACATGGAGACGCAGCATGGCTTCGATGAGAACACCGGGGTACAGCATTCGTTTGATGAGAGTCTGGAGTCGCAACCGACCTTCGACATGGGTGACGATGGAATGGACTTGTGGGATATTGAAGCCTCTCGACCAACCCCGAAATCGACAAAGCTCGTGCGAGCCGAAAAGCGGGCGCGCAGACAGTCACAAGTAGATGTCATTGCTCGGTCATCTCAGTCTCGAGAGGCCTCCTTACTGCATGGCTCAATCGACGGGGCCCCCTCTCGGCGTAAGGTTCCGAGCCCCTGGAAGAAGAACACTCGGCGGCTGATTTACCAAGACGACTTCAAGAGCCCGGCGCACATCGAGATGGACGGCAGCACTCAGAGCGAGTCGCCCGAAGAGGAGTTCTCGCTGATTGCGCAGCTTACGGCTCAAGATGATACCCCTATGCGACAGGAGCAGTCGCGATCTCAGGCTCAGCAAATGCGGCAGGAGAGATTCAGAGAGGATAATGAGCAGGCAAGTGCCGAATACCCTCGGGGGGATGCCCTGGCACAAATAGAGGAGGAAATGTCTCCTGAGCAGCCTTACCAGGAACGTTCGTCACCTTCGCCCGCTCCCGAGCAGCCGTATCAAGAACGGCCGTCACCTTCGCCCACTCCTGAGCAGCCTTATCACCAGCATTCATCACCCTCGCCCGCTCCCGAACCTGCCAAGGAAACCGAGGACTACTCGTTGCTTGCCCAGCAGAAACAAGAGCAAGAGGTCGCCAAGCCACCAGAGAAGCCGGCCAGACGATCCGGTCTATTTGGAGCCTTTGACATAATGTCGTTCTTCTCATCTCCGGCGCCTCTTCCGACGGCTAACACTCCCGGCGGAGCCCCCGAGACTGCCACCCGGCCGGTCCCCAAACCTTTTGTTCGCGCTCAAGCCCAGTCAAGTGCGGCGAAGTCGCAGCCAGAAGAGCCTCGGTCGGTGCTTCGCGCAACTGGTCTCTTCCCGTCTATTCCGCAGAAGACGTTGTTCCAGCGCAGCCCGGCACGCACGATAGACCTGTTCCGTTCTAGCCCGGAGCGTCAATCGAACTTGTCACGCTCCAGCCCAGAACATCAAACAGACGGGTCTCGTTCCAGCCCACAACACGAAGCAGACTTACCCCCTGTCAACCCAGAACGCGAGACAAACCTACACCATTCCAACCCAGAACGCACAATAGACTTGTTCTCTCCGGCCACGGCTCTTCGATCCGGCGATACGGTCGCCGATACGTATGCCGAGTCGCCTTCCACGCCTGAACGGGAGGAGTTCCCTCACATACCTCAGAAGCAGAACTTCACACCGCGATCTGGTCGTTCGCGTAACACTGCCTCGCTGTTCACACCTAGCGTTGCACCGTCGACCCCTGATCGCGATCGCATGGCTGAAGAAGATGACGCTCCGGAACAGGAAGAGCAAGACTACTACCAGCGTGAACAAGAATCGGACGACTACGAGGGTGACGATGCTGCCGGTCACGATGATTCCGTCATGACGGTGGAGACGGACTACGAACGTCTGCCACCTCGAGAGCAACCGAGCAAATGGGATAAAAATGCTTCGCCCGCAAAATCGTGTCTTCGCTCGCCCCTGAAGCCTAAGACGCCAGGCCGGGTTGTCGAATTTGCTGGCAACAGTGACAATAATAGGACTGTGAGCCCGTCGGAGCAAATCGAGACCTGGATGATGGGGCGGCAAGCGCTCGGTTCTGCGGGCACGGGCGGCAACAGCTTGGGCCAGGGTCGTCCGCGCCCACAGTTTGCGGGATTCGAAGACGAAGAGGAGGATGAGGAATTCGAACAGGACGATAAGGAGAACTCGCCTTCGCCGCCCAAGGAGAGCAACTACTTCCCGCCCCAATTTGGAGTCAACAACAATAGCCAGCGTGCTGTGAGCCCGGCCAAGCCGGAGAACAACCACTTCCCTCTCCAGTTCGCAGGCAACAACAACGGCCAGCGTGCTGTGAGTCCGGCCAAGGCGGTGGTGGCACCGCCCAATATTAAGATGCCAGCGACTACCATCTTCAGGGCGCCTAATAGCCAGGGTCTGAATGCGGCAAGTGGGATTAAGCCTCTTATTAGTCTCAAGCCTTTCTCACGGGCTGCTGCGACTAATGGTGGCGGCGCTACGACTGGCACTGGCAACACCAGCAGCATTAGCAGTGCCAGCAACGGTACCAGCAACACCAGCGGCACCGGTAACACTAGCAGCGCCGGCAGTACCAACAACGCCAACGTCATCAACAGTGCCAACCGTAGTGACAGTACCGAGGGCGTTAGCAGTGCCGATCGTAGCGACAGTACCAACGGCATCAGCAGTGCCAATGGCACCAACAGCGACGCCGTCAGTACCGAAAACACCCTGACCTGGCTCAAGTCGCACTGGATCCACCTCGACGAGCTACTCCAGCTCCGCCGCAACGAACCGGCCAAGTTCCGACAGCGACAAGCGCGGTCCCATGCCGCCGCCCAGCAGCAGCAAAGCCAAAGCCAGTACGAGCGAGGCTCGAGCGAAGAGCCCCCGGCCTCGGCGGCGCTGCTCGGTAAGGAGGTCAGCGCCCAGGGCGAGCGCATCCTCCTCGAGGCCTGGCACCTCGAGATCGTGGACACGTTCCGCGACGAGGTCGGCCCGGACCGGTGCTGGGACGAGAAGGCGCTGGCGAAGCGGCTCTTTGCGCTCATTGTGGGCGAGGAGCGGCGGAGGCGCGGGGTGAAGGGGAGGGAGGGGGTTGCTGCTTAGACGATTTTCTTTCGTCTGTTGGCAAGAAACGATACAAGTGGACGGATGGGAAGAAAACGTTACAGAAGAGACGGAAATCGTCTGTTGTCGGAGCGAAGATGAAGGCGAATTACTGCATTTTGTTCCGGACAGGGCGTTTTTTGTTTTTGATTCTTCCTTGTTTTTTTTATGACGTCCCAAACGATTGGAGAGATACCGAACTCGTGCGTAAGCGGCATTTGGTGTATTGTTTTCATTTACAACGGCGTCGAGCATGAAAGGATGCTTTTTGACAAGACAAGACATACAGCAGCATATTGGTACGGCGTTTACTATTATAGGGAGGCATTCGATTCAAGAGAGAAGAGAAAGAGGGGTGTGTGTAGGTGTATCCGGTCTGGTTCTGGAGAGGGTGAAACATGGGAGTTTCAGACGCCATACACAGATTGCGACTGTATAGTTTATAGTGTCTGGATAAACGAGATCACGAACAATACACAAATAATGACATCAATACTCCTTTTCTCATAATCGTCATGTACGCGATATGTGTGTTTGGACGTCGTGACCTTTCTCGTCATTTCGGTCTATTCATCTAGTATTACACAATTGCTCTGCGTAGCCCCTAAAGACCCGACCATCTGAATCCGCATAAGCAGCCGGCCTATTTCCAGACGATAAGCGTTCTATTCGCTTTGCCTCTTTTCATAACCCTTTCGCTCCAGCCCAGTAGTGATGCCCTTTACTCCAGCATCGAGGCCTGGTTGGTGTACAAAACGTCCACGACGTTGCCGAGCTTCTCGATCGTGTTGAGGGCGGCGTCGTAGCTCTCGTCGCGTTGCGTCTCGTCGAAGATGATGAGGCAGCCGGCACCCTGGTCGAGGACGCCGATGATGACCTTGTCGAGGATCATCTGGGAGAGCTTGCGCTCAATCTGCTGGTTGTCGAGGCCGACGAGCTTGGCGATGTGGGAGATCTCGACGCGGCTGAAGGGCTCAATGACCTTGATGAGGTTCTGCTCGAGCATGGCGTCGTAGAGGCGGCGCAGGTGGTTGCGGATGAAGGCGTCGCTGCCGAGCTCGTACTTGTAGGCGGCGAGGGCGCGCTCGTACTCGTCGAGGGAGCGGTTCGAGTGGGCGCGCGCAATGGCCTTCATGGCCTCGAGGTTCTGGCCGGCGTACTTCTGGGCCTGCTTGGACGTCATGAGGGTGTTGACGTCGTCGACGAGGTTCAGCATGATCTTGCACAGCAGCATGTACTGCAGGGCGGCCGTGGCCTTGAGGGTCTCGTCCTGGGTGTGGTAGCCGTCGAGGGCCTCGATGAAGTACGAGTAGGCCGTGTTGAAGTCCTGGTCCATGGTGTGCAGCATGCCCGACTGCATGTCGAGGTTGGCCTGCAGCTGCGGCGGCGTGTAGACCGAGGCGGCGCTGGTGCGGGCGCTGGTCAGGGCGGCGCGGGCCTTGGACGTGTTACCCAGGGCGTGGTAGACGCGCGACTCGAGCAGCTGCACCTCGACCAGCACCAGCTTGTCGTCGAGGCGCTTCAGCTCGCGCAGCAGGCCGTTGATGAGCGTCAGGGCCTCGTAGTACGACTGCTTGGCCATGTACAGACCGACCAGCCGGGTCTCGAGGTTCTGGCGGAGGAAGGTGCGGCGCGCCGAGGTGGCCCATTCTATACATGACTTGGTGATGGAGATCTGGATGTCCGTCGTGTTGGGGATCTTATCGAAGAGGTCTAGGAGCTGGCGGACTATAGGCGGTGGTGATCATGCACCGGTTAGCAACGTGGCGGCAAGGGAATCGGCAATGGCATGGTTGCACATACCCAGTTTGGCGGTCTTTGCCTTGGCAAAAGAAGACAATACTGTTCTGCTTGTTGTGATAAGATCTACTAGGCCTTGGGAGTTCCTGGTGGTTTGATGATGCCATCGGTCAGCCCTGCCACTTCTGCATTGACGTATTCCCAGCCGGTAAAAACCTACTTCTGATCCCGATACAGCTCTCCCAGGCTGATCAGTGCTGTCTCGTACTCCTTGATGGAGGCTTCTGAGGTAATGGAGGGGGGCTTCGAGATGATGTCTTTGTAGATAGCTTCGGCTTTCCGGGGGTCGGTGCTGGCTATTTCCTGGGCCTCCTTGACGGCCGACTTGCCTGTAGCAGCAGCCATGATGACGACGGGTCTGTTTACTGTGTGATTTTTGTTTCTGTTTTTTGGACAGACGGGACAGGCTGTAGTAATGTGACGTGGGTGTGGTGGTGGTTCGTCGATAATGGGCGTTTGGTGTTTGGTATGGTCGGGTCAAGCTGGCAGCAGGCTGGGCTTTGGTTGGAGGTGAGCTAATGGATTGATGCTGGAGCTCACTCGCCTATGCCATCAGTGCAGCCTTGCCAGTTGAGGGCCGCTAGGTTGCCGCGCATACGACACAAAGCCCACTAATCCGTCAGTCGCCGCAATTGGGGGGTAGCTTCAGTGAGGGAGCTCCAGCGGAGCTTGGCACGTGACTCAGCTAACCTTCCATTTACCAACTGTTCCTTGCGGAGCAGATAGCGATAAGTCCCACTAAAAAGTTCGCTGCTTTCTACGCTGTTGATCCTCTGCATCCCAGCTTTTGGAGGGCGCCGTAGAGTGGGCTGCTTTTCTTGCTAGATTCTAGACCTACCATCGTCTCTTGTCTCGTAGCCACCCAATCCTAACTGTCTTATCGTCGCATACCGACAGTCACCATGAAGATCAAGGCGCTTTCTCGCTCCGTCGAGGCGTAAGTCAATGCCTGCACCAAACATGCCCGTGTGCAATTATTAACCATCATGGCCCTGCAGTTACCAGCCCGCCGGCAGCAAAAACTCCAAGATGCCGAAGAACCTCGATCCTGCGATACATCCCTTCGAACGGGCCAGAGAGTACACGAAGGCTCTGACGGCCGTCAAGATGCAGCGCATGTTCGCCCAGCCTTTCCTGGCTCAGCTCGGAGAGGGTCACGTCGATGGTGTCTATTCGATGGCCAAGGATCCCAACTCGCTCGAACGGGTGGCCAGTGGCAGTGGCGACGGTGTCGTCAAGACTTGGGATCTCTCCAACTCATACGACAAGGCCGAAAAATGGCACACGACGGCCCACGAAAACATTGTCAAGTCTGTTTGCTGGACGCGCGACCAGAAGCTCTTGACATGCGGTACCGATCGCAAGATTCAGCTATACGACCCCTATAACACCCCGAGCGATAGCGCGCCCCTTTCTTCTTGGCTGGGAAGCGCTTCCTGGTCAAGTCTTTCGCACCACAGGAGCCGCAACTCGTTCGCGGCCGCAGGCGGTTCAGGGGGTGTGTCCATCTATGATTTGGAACGGCACACAGCTGCGCCCGAAGTCCTGGCCTGGCCGAATGCCACCGACACCATCAATGCTGTCGCTTTCAACCAGGTCGAAACCTCCATCCTGGGCTCCTGCGGTTCTGACCGATCTATCGTTTTCTACGACCTCCGAACGGCATCACCTATCGCCAAGACCGTCCTGACTTTTGCTTGCAATTCCATTTCGTTTAACCCCATGGAAGGAATGAACTGTGCTGTTGCGTCTGAGGACCACTCAGTCTACGTAAGTCTCATTCTTACCGCCAAGACCATGTACAACATCGAAATCTGACCATTGCAACAGTTGTTCGATATGCGCAAGGTTGACCGTGCCCTCAATATCCTGAAGGACCATGTGGCGGCCGTGATGGATGTCGAGTTCTCCCCGACTGGCCAGGAGCTCGTGACAGCCTCATACGACAGAGTAAGAACCAACGCATCACATGTAGTAAACTGTAAGCTAACAACATTACCAGACTATCCGATTGTGGAACCGGGATCAGGGTCATTCCCGCGATGTCTACCATACAAAACGCATGCAACGTTGTTACTCTGCCATGTGGACACCTGATTCCAAATACATCCTGTCCGGCTCAGATGATGGAAACATTCGACTCTGGAGAGCCAATGCCTCCGCCCGTGAAGGCATCAAGAGCGCCCGCCAACGCCAGTCCGAGGAATACAACAACGCCCTGGTCGAGAGATACAAGCACATGCCCGAGGTCCGTCGTATCCACCGCCACAGGCACATTCCCCATGTCGTCAAGAAGGCCGGCGAGATCAAGACGGATGAGCTGCAGGCCCTCAAGAGGCGCGAGGAGAACGAGCGTCGCCACACCAAGAAGCAGTTCGAGAGGCGCAGGAGCGAGCGTGACAAGGTCATTTTGGCCAAGGAGAAATAATCGATCGGGTCACGTGCTGTCACGTGCATTTTCGAGGAGTTACGGAGTTTACTTGGTTCGCAAGACCAGAAAGAGATACCATCTCTGCATTAGGAAAGGCGTTCTGTTTTGTCCAGAAAGGCACTGCCCCGGAACCCCCTTGGCAAATTGGAAAATGTCCAGCATTTGCGAGGTCCTTCCTAGAAATCGAAAGCAAGGGTTCAAAAGCAAGGGTGATAGAGGAGAAATAAATTCACGCATTACGGCAATTATAAACTGCTCAGTCAAACTTTTAGTTGGGGAGTGGAATAGCTGCACCCATATCAAGCTCGTATCTTGCACCCAAGAAGACCGTGCTGGCCAGAACAAAGTTGCTTATATGCGCGCTTGGGACTTTGATGCAAGCAGCTTATGACCAGATACCTACTTGATATTTCGTATAAACCAGCTCAAGGCTATCTACGGTTATCAATGGGTTCCTCATAGGCGTACCTCATGTTGGATCAAAGTGATACTGTCCAAATGCCGCAATTAGTACTTCATATGAGCGGCTTGGGCCATCTCATAGGTCGCTGGCTGCGCGAATACTGAGCAATGTCGCCCCCTGCAACTTTCACCCAATGTGCCTCACGTATGGGGAAACTCGACGATTAGCCTCTTTCGTGCTCGGAGTCACTTACTATCTCTCTCCAAGCTGTGTTCGAGGTAGATAGAGTGCATACATATTCGATCAAGAAGCTTGATGGGCATTTCGTCGCACCCCAAGAGCACGTGGACACCCCCTTGATGGGACACGGAAAGTTCTATAAATCTCTACGTTCTGCTTCCCTGACGAGTCTCGCAACTTCTTCCTTTCTTCAAACACAAAAACATTCACCATCCTTCTCTTGACCACAGTCTTACCTGTCCAAGATGCGATCCGCCGCCGCCGTCCTCGCACTGGCCGGTGCCGCATCAGCCCTGTGGATCCCGATAGATGCCACGCTGGGCCGCGAGCATGAAAACCCTCACATCGACAGCAAGAAAATTGTTATCGGCGACAAGAAGATCAATTTCGGCCGCAAGTGGACCAAGATTCCCCCCGAGAACGAACGTCCCGTCATCGAGAAACCCCCTAAGGAGGAACCGGCGCCGTGGACGCCTCCGCCGCCTCCTGCTGACCCGTCCTGGGAGGCTGCCTATCGTCGATGCTTCACGTAAGTCTCCACTATGTATATGCTTATTACTATCCTCCGTTCCGGTGTACACATACACGACCGCTCGTATATTTCTCTTCCCAGAACAAAGCTAACGGTAGGGGTAAAGTGACGGCGCCAACGGCGTCCGCGCCCTCGACTTCGGCGCCGGCGTCGCCAAGGAGTTCCTGACCATCGACGTGTGCCTGGCCACCTGCGCAGCCCAGGGCTTCAAGCTGGCCGGCCTCGAGTACGGCAGCGAGTGCTACTGCGGCAACGCGCTGCAGGGCGAGAACGTGCCGACCCTGGACGAGCGCTGCGACCTCCCTTGTCTCGGAAGTAAGTCATTAGTTCTTATCCCCGCCACGTAACGAAAATAAACTCTTTTACACCCACTCACTTACTTACACGCCGGCCGAAATGCAGACAACAAGACGACCTGCGGCGGCCGCGGCGCCCTCGCCCTGTACGTCAAGGACAAGTTCGACTTCACCGAGGGCAAGGCCTTCGACGGCCTGGGCGGCGGGTTCGACGGCTACGAGCCCGTCGGCTGCTACCAGGACTTCCACCCGCTGGACCGCACGCTGAAAGTCGACGCGCTGCGGGGGCCCGAGCACCACGCCATGACGCCCGAGCTGTGCATCGCCGACTGCAAGGCGCGCGGCTTCCCCCTGGCCGGGCTCGAGTACGGCCGCCAGTGCTTCTGCGGCCACGACCGCTCCGGGGTGTCCAACAAGACGGAGGACTTCTTCTGTAATCAGGGGTACTGGAAATGCGCAGCAGTAAGTGTTGGGATCATCTAAGCCCCTTTCTTTTTCTTTCCCTTTTCTTCGTGGGGGTATGATGATAGCTTTTTACTGACGGTTGTATTTGTCGACAGGTTCTGCGGAGGCAACTGGAACCTCGTCATATACTCCAAGGACGCCATCACTCCCGCCATCGCCCCCCCTCCCCCTCCTCCCCCTCCTCCTCCCCCAGCTGTGGAGCCCCGGTTGTCCCAGAGCGCCCGGAACATCTGCATGTTGTGGGACCCCGGCCTCCCGTTCTCAAGCGTGCGCCGGTTGTTCACGACGGCAAGCCCCACGCCGCCGACAGCGACACTTCTATTCGTCAACGCCGATCACCGGCAACCGACTCAGCAGCCGGCGCGCCAGAGTTAGTTAACCGTGGCTGGTTTCCTCGTCTACCCCTACCTCCTCCAGATCCTGAGAAGGAGAGGAAAAAAGCGGAACAAATCGTTAAGAACCTTGGCTTATCTGAACCGTGGAACACGTCGCTGAAGTATAGACTTGGCCTAACGGATGAACCACCGCCTGGGTCATTGATTATGTATAAAACCAAGCCTTGGCATGGTGGAACTCCTCCTCGTCAACGCCGATCACCGGGTGAAAAACCGGTCATAACTATTTATCAAACCTTGCCAAGGTATGGTGGAACTCCACCTTACTAAAGTAATGACCAGCGATGAAACTCTGTTAAAGAGTAAGATTCCAGACTTTATTGGTGGTGGTGCCTAGGTGAGGAATCAGGTGGAATGGGGGGGGGATTGATGCATTTTTCCGCGCGGACAAGTACGATAGCTAAATAGACACCACGTTTTCCTGCCCTTATTCCAACGATCGCGACCTTTCTCCCTGGTCTTCACAAGAGCCGGGGTTGTACATTGCTTGGGAAAAGTGTAGTGCCGGTAGTTTGTCGTTTGGTTTCGGCAAAGAAAAGACAATTCCGTCTGGAGTCCAACGGGATAGAACCCAAGAAGAAAGTACTCTCTCTCTCTCCTTCCCTTCCCACTGTCATCTGGAATCGTCTCAGTGCAGTGTGTTTGTAATGATAGAGCTCGAAGAGAAGCATAGAAGGGCACTGAAACTACTTTTCAACATGACCTCGTCTCATTGGCTTTCTACAGTTGATACGTCAACCAAGGACAAAGGGCAGAAACGGAACAGGGTCCCCAGGAGAGGAACAAAGAGCTAGTTCACCGCATACTCAGGGGTGATGTGTAACTGTGCAGACGTATATAATAATACATAGTCGCCGCTCTATTCAGGAGGAAGATAATCACACACAAATGTACGCATACTTTCTTACTCGCAAGGAATCATCCATATTAGAATCCAAACACCTTCTGTACACGACTACCACCAACACCCTCCCCGAACCCGACATGTCCCAACCCCGGAACATCCCCCCCAACCGCTCAGCCGGCGGCGACCGCGTCGAAACGCCCACCACCGGCCAACCCAGCTCCCGCCCGCGGCTACCCCCCAGCGCCGCCGCCGACCTCATCGATGACAACAACAACGAAACCGCGCACGGCGCATCCCCCCTATCCCACATCGCCTCCCAAGGCGGCGGCTTCAAAGACGCCCCGACCGCCCGCCACACCCTGACCCTCATCGCCCACCGCAGCCTGCTCTACCAGCAACAGCTCGTGCGCACCTACCAGCGCCGCGCCCAAACACACTCGCGCGCCGCCACCTCGCCGGGCATGGCCGACGCCGCCGCCGTCTTCGCGCACTGGCAGACGACGACCCTCCCGACCCTGCGCCGCCAGCTCCGCGGCCGCCTCCCCAGCGCCCCCAACGACACCAACAGCAACAGCGGCTTCCGGCCCCTGGTGTCCAGAGACCTCCTATCCGCGCTGGTCCCGCGCTTCGAGCGCGTCGAGAACGCCCCCCCGCCCGTCGGGATGAAGAGGGACGTCAAGCCCTTCGGCTGGATCGCGGGGGAGCGCGGCTGCCTGGCGTTCCTGGAAGCCTACCTGGCGTCCTCGCCGCGGGCCAAGCTGGGCAACCTGCTCGTCGAGGCGTCGCGGGGCGCGGCGCGCGAGGAGGACTGGGAGGCCGTCCGGTACGCGGCGCTGGACTCGCTGGTGGAGCCCGGGCAGGAGACGCTGGCGGGGTGGACGGAGGGGGAGTTGTGGTACCATGATCACGCGGGCGGGCACATGCCGTCGTACGCGCACCTGCGGCTGCTGGCGTGGGGCTGGTCGCCGGTTCCCGCGCGCACGCTGGCAGACCGGCTGGGGAAGTATCTGGAGTGGGTGGCGTGGCCGGAGACGGGGGATGGGTATTCGCCTTCGTTTGATGCGTCGGGGGGGATAGTAGGGGACCCGTATGCTCGTTACGTGAATGGGCGGTAAGATGGGCTGCTTGAAATGAACTCTGATGATGATGATGATGATTAGGGGAATCGCGGTGAATACAGGTCACTGAGGTGTAACCCCTGAATAACGGTCCCATGATAGCTAAAATGATAAGAATAGAACCATGTCTTGGCGATTGTGTTAGGTGTACGCAACTTGATTCTCATACCGTTCACCACAGCTCCATCCAGATGAATCCCCCTATTTCGAAACCATAGCCCTGACCGTCTCCTCAATCGGCACCGCCGTCTTCCCCACCGACCCCAACAGCCGGCCCAGCGTCGGATCATCAATCAAGCACTCCCCGTCCTTTAGGGCGTCGTAAGTAGCAGCCCACCACTCGACCGCCGGCCGGTCCATGCCGCGGTCCTCGACGTAGTGGCGCTCATGCTCCTCGCGACCCACAATCTCGACCCGCACTTGAGGCTTTCCACTGCCGCGCGCCTCCGACACCAAAGCCGCAATCTCCTTCAGATCCCGCGCCCCCGCGGGCGCCGTCGACAGGTAACACGTCCTCCCCGCCCACTCTTCGCTCGACTGCGTCAGCACCAACGCATTAGCCACCCCCAGATCCGCAATCGCCGTCCAGCAGATCTTGCCGTCGCCCCCGAGCCTGACGGTCCCGCGCTCGTCGTTGCGCGCGTCGAAGAAGTAGCCCAGGTACAGGGGCCAGGACTCGTTATAGAGCCCCTCCCTCAGCACCGTGACTTTCACCTTGCCCTCCCTCTGCAGGCTCTCCAGGTACGCCTCGGTCCGGATGTGCGCCCGCATCACGCCCGACTTGCTCGGGTTCCCGAACCCGAGACTCGAGTAATAAACGTGCCCCACCCCCGCCGCGACGGCGGCGTCAATCGCCGTCCTATGGTGCCGCTCGCGGCCTTCGCCGGGGGGCGCGTCGTTGTAGTCCAGCTCGATGCGCGGGGTGGAGACGAGGAAGAAGCGCTCGACGCCCCGCAGAGCTTGTTCGAGCGACGCGGCGTCCTCAAAGGTGGCGTGGCGGACCTGGACGCCCTTGGCCTGCAGCTGCTGCCATTTGTCCGACCCGGGCGCCGACGAGGTGAGGGCGACGATAGAGTCCGGGGCCGCCAGCTTCTGGGACAGGAGGGCGGAGAGGGTGGCTCCGCCGAGCTTGCCGGTGGCGCCTATGATGGCAATCGACATGGTGTTTTCTTGAGAAGAGCGTCTTGTATAAAATTCTTATTTCAGTTGGTGATACGTAACTCTGGTTTATGACCAGGGAGCAGTGCCTTAAATATACGCCCGATTAATTATATGCACTTATAAGTAGAATTGATTAGTTGACTTACAGTTTGAAGATGTATTAAAGGCTCAAAAGCAGTTCTTGGAGACGAAGCTTGCTAAGCAGAACGTCATGCTCCAGTGCTCCCCATTCTGTGGGGTCAGTCCCCAACGCTTAACGCCGAAAGTAGGGGGGCCGCGCCCGAGCGGCGACAACATTGAAGATGCTTGGTAATAAGGCCAATTAGTCACTGAAACTTGTTGGCAAGAACCCCATTGAGATCGGAATTGGGTTCAGTAGGAAAGATGATGAAGTTGGGAAGATATGTGCCAAAAAGGGGGTAGGTACCGGTACTCATCCACCATCTAACTCCAGCGGAGGCTCCAGATCGATCTTTTACGATCACCAACACATCATCCTCCAACCCCAAAAGAATCCAACCTCAAGCAACGAGACACCGCCTCATACCCGCATCCCCTTCACCACCCCCCGCAACTGCCCCATCGCCTCCGCATCCAAATACAACGCCACGTCCACCCCGCCATCATCCGTCGCCGGATCCAGCAAGACCACGATGCCATCCGTCTTGCCCATGACCGCGTGCACGTACCGCGGCCTCGCACTCTTTCTAGTCGCCTCTTCATCTGCTGAGGTATCTCCTCCAGAGTAAATCCCAAAGTCGATATCGTACAGCCGCGTCCGCAGCCACGACGTCACAATCAAGTGCCTTGGCCCCAGGAATCCCCGCCAGAGCCGCTGCGGCGCCACCTCGTACGCCGCCTCGTGCAGCAGGGCCGCCACGGCGTCGGGCGTGAACTGCCGGAGGGTCTGCCGGAGTTGGCGGGCGAGCGTGCCTGTGGTCATGGTTGTATTCTTCTCCGCACCGTTGGAAACCACCTGACTCTGGCTCGGAGGCTTGGCGGGGTCAGCAGAGTAGAGGAGAGACGACGCGGTCGCCTTGATGTGCGTCATGAACAGCGGCGACCCGAGGAACGTCTCGGGTAAGGGGGGATCGACCCGCCGCCGCGCCTCGAGCGTGTAGTTGAGGAAGACCTCGTCGTCCGCCGCAAGAGCATATGACGACGACTTGACCGCGCACCGGGCCTGGGTGACGAGGCGGAAGAGATGCGCGAGCAAGGCGTCGGAGCGCGAGATATCATTCCCATTGCCATCGTCGCCGCCCGCCTCGGCCCGAGCACGCCCACGCAGCCGCTCGAGCTCCTCGCCCGTAAAGTGCAGCACCGCCGACGCCGCCGGCCGGTTCAGGTCCCACGTGTGCCAGGGAGCCACGGTCGAAGGAGACAGCTTCGTGTTCGCCAGGACCTCGGCCGGCGGCATGTTGTTCCTCGTCGTACCGACGAGGTAGGGCGAGTACCCCGGCGCCTCCACATCCCACCAACTGAAGCGATGCATGGGCAGCGCGCGAGCCTTCTCACAGAGCTCCGAATCGGGCCCGTTGGCCGAGTCGATGTCGCCAGCGGCCCGGGCGTCCAGCCGGGGCGGGTCGAAGACCGGCTCGCCAAAGAGCGACGTTGAAGACGACGCGTTACCGTCACTGCGGTTACGGCTATTCGCCGCCCACTTGTGCATAAACACCATCATGGACTGCGCATCCGCGACGGGATGCGCCAACCGCACCCCGACGCCGTACCCGCCGCACGAAAACAGCGTGATCTGCACCAGCATGCAGGGCAATCCCTCTTCGTCCTTCAAGCCCGCGAGGGCGAGCTTGGCGGGGGAGACCAGGTCTCCCTGCGGAAAGGTATCGCTATCCCACCAGACGCCGCCGCCTGGCGGCACGATGGAATCCAAGGCGTAATCGCGTCTCACCACACCCCACTCCACGCCCGGATCGGCGTTCTCCTCGCCGATCCCTCCTCCATACGTGAGCATGCAGCGCTGGAAGCGATGGGTGTGGTCGCCGGTGCCGGGCCGGAAGGGGGCCCAGTGCAGCTGGCCGGCCCACTGGGGGAAGTCGTTCAGGGTATCTATGAAGGAGGCGCGCAGACGACGGACTACCCTGTCCCCAAGAAGATCGTCCGGGGCGGCGTTGGACGGGGCATCGTATAGCCAAACGGCGCCCGTGTCCGTGAAGCGCGCACATGTCGCGTCGAGAATGGATAACGGCACCGATCTCCTTTCTTTCGTGTGATTATGGGAGGGGAAGAGCCGTATCGGGCCGGTAGGTTGATTGCTGCCCATATTGATGTATGTGTAAGAGCAATGCTAAGGCCTGTTCGTGTGAGAATGTATGTTCAAGTGGTCTCGTATTGGATTATCCAGATATAGCTCCATCATGGCCAGAGTACGACGTCGCCTGTACCACATCCCATCGTGTCTTTATATGTGAGGTGTTGAGGACCAAAATGGATCCCGTCTGACCAGGAAAGCCGAACTTCTCATAATGACCGTCATACACGTGACCACGGGGAAACCCCAAAAGGAAACAACGACCCCGTCAAAACGTATTACCCCCAGCTCTGGCAATCCATTTGACGTGAGCTTCCGAACGTGCTTAATTCAATCTGTGTTCGTAGATAGCCTCAAGTGTTGTATGATGTTGGCGTTGACAAGCAGAGCTCACCCATGCCATTCGCTGTCCAAGAACTGCAAATCTACATGACTCGTAAACTCAGAATGAATGAATTACCGCTACCTACATACACGACACCCCAGTCTAAATAGCGATAAAAAAGCTCTTCTCCCCTCCTTGGGCAACACCCGCGCCCGCTCCATGATAGGATCCACGCAAGACAACCGAATCCGCTCCGGCGTCGCCGGGCTCTCCAGCCTCAACAACCCATCATCTGCGCCTCCCTCGGCCCCGAGCCGGGCTTGGACCCCATAGTCGGCCCGCGCCGCCTTGAGCGCGTCGCGGATCGCGAAAAACACCGAGCTGCCCATGAACAGCGGCGGCTCGCCCACGCCCCGGCTTCGCTGGATCGTCCGCAGGTTCTCCCACGTCACCCCCTTGAGCAGGCTCACGTTGAACTGCTGCGGGATGTCCCGGAAGCCGGGGATCTTGTACGCGCCGGGGCCCTTCGTGAACAGGTTGCCCGCGTTGGGGCCGTTGCGCAGCCAGAGGCTCTCCTCCATGGTGAAGAGGCCCATGCCCTGCACAAAGGCGCCCTCGATCTGGCCGTAGTCGATCGACGGGTTGATGGAGCGACCCACGTCCATCTTGATGTCGGCCTGCCGACAGCTCCACGTACCAGTCAGACAGTCCACCTCGACCTCGGCAGCCGCGACTCCTTGGGTAAAGTAGAAGAACATCTGGCCCTTGTTTTCGCCCCAAGTGTAGCCAATCTCCGGTGTCTTGTAGAAACCATTCGCGCTGAGGTTAACGCGGTCGAAATATGCAGCGTGTGCAATATCCTTCATTGAAGCGCCGGGTCCCAGCTTCTCCTTGTAGGGTGCCAAGCGAGCATTGAGCTGTTCGCAGGCGTTATGGACAGCATATCCATTGAGATCAGATGAGGCGGAGGCTGCCGTGGCCGAGGTGTTGGCGACGGTGTTGGTTGAAGTGTCAGATATATGGATGTCCTCCATGGGAATTTGAAGGGCCTCTGCCGCAATCATGATCATCTTGGTGTGGAGACCTTGGCCCATCTCCGTTCCACCATGAGCTACCAGAACCGAACCGTCGTGATAGATGTGTACCAGGGCGCCCGCTTGGTTCAGCCACAGAGCCGTGAAGGAAATTCCAAACTTCGTGGGAATCAAGGCAAGACCTCGCTTGCGCCACTTGTGCGACTTGTTGAACTCGGTAACGGCTTTGCGGCGCTCTGCATAAGCCGACTCTTCCTGGACCTGCTTGTACATCAAGGGGACATGCCAGTCCTGAATCGGCTGGTTGAAGTGCGTTTCCTCGTTCGGCTTGTAGAAGTTTATCTCCCGCAGTTCCTCGACAGGCATGCCCAACCGGTCTGCGACTTCCGACATATACGACTCTGCCATGAACAAACCCTGAGGACCTCCGAAGCCACGGAATGCCGTGTTCGACATCGTGTTGGTCTTGCAGAGCCGACCGCGAATGTGCACGTTCGGGATCTTGTAGCAACTGTCGATATGTGTCATTGCCCGCTCACAGACGGCGGGAGACAGGTCAAACGACCACCCAGCGTTGTTGAAGACGTCGGCATCCAGAGCCTGGAGCTTGCCGTCCTTGTTGACGCCAACCTTCCACTTGCACAGGAACGGATGTCTCTGTCCTGACATGATCATGTCCTCGTCGCGATTCAGCATGCATCGTACCGGCCGCTTAGTCTTCTGTGCGGCGAGGGCCATCATCGTGCTGAGCTGGACACATCTCGTTTCCTTGCCTCCAAACCCGCCTCCCAGGCGCTTAACACGCGCGACGACTTTATTGGCTTGGACGCCGAGAATTCTCGCTGCGAAGATTTGACTGGAGTATAATCAGTATGAATTGTCACTAGTGTGCCATGATGATGCTTACCTCTCCGTGGGGTTCTGGCTGCTGGTCCAGATCTCCATCTCCCCATCTTCTGGTTTCGGTATGCAAAGACAAGCGTTCGTCTCGAGGTAGAAGTGCTCCTGTCCGCCCATCCTGGTGACGCCAGAGAAGATATAGTCGCAGTTCTTGAAGGCCTCCTCCGCGTCACCTTTCTTCAGATAACGGTAAAACTTGTGGAAGCTCTCCTTCTCGATCGCCTCTTCCATAGTGAATTGCTGGTAGCGTCTCGTATTCGATCTTGACGGCTCTAGCGCCATCAGCTGCCCTGGCCTTCGAGGTCGCCAAAACGATGGCGATAGGCTGGCCGGCCGTGAATACCTCATCCTCGGCAAAGAATAGATCGTCAAAGTTCGGTGCGCCCCATTTGTTGTCATTGGCGTGGTGGAGATCATCCTTGTCAACGATGTCGACCACCCCAGGAATGTCTAAGGCAGCCGTGTAGTCGCGAGAGATGATCTTCGCGCGTGGCCTTGTCGAGAAGACCAGGGCAGCATGAAGCTCGTTCTTCATAGGCGGAATGTCGTCTGTATACTGCGCCTCGCCGGTGACCTGTTTCAGCGCTGCGACGTGGTTTTTCGCTTTGCCGATTGTCTCCTTTGTGTACTCGGCTGTCGCCTCTCGGTCCTCCCATCCCTTGGACAGTTCTCTTTCGAGCTCTTCGACTGCCTGGCTATCGCCATGTTCGCTTTCGGCACTAAGACCAGATAAGACATCATGGTAAAACCGGTAGAAGAAGCTGAGCGCCAGGGACTTTCTGTAAGACGCCATGCCTCCTGGTACCCCAAACTCCAGATTAAAATCTGATTCCAGAGCGTTCATGGCACCCTCCAAGGTGTCGGGATGTGCGAGCATTTTACCCATCAAATACTCATTTGTTTTCTTTGCCGCTACCGTGAAGGGGGCCATGCCGCCGTACACCAAATTGCAATGCTCCACGGTTCCCTTCTCGTTGACCCTCACATGCAAGGCGCCTGTAACAATGGCAATGTCGTCATCCTTACGTTTCGCCTGCTTGTAGGCTCTGAAATAGTCCCCTTTCGTTTTGGTAATTGGAATGCGTATCGATGCGATGACCGCATCGGGTTCAAGAGCCGTCCGCCGGTAGCCCTTGAAGAATGTAGACATCGGTATTTCCGTTTCTTTCTGTAAAGACTTGGCGATCAGAACAGCATCGGCTGCCATGAAAACAGGGTTCAGATCTGAGATGGGGGAAGCAGTCGCCAGATTGCCGGCCGGCGTTCCGACATTGCGAATCTGCCGCCCTGCGAAGTACTTCAATTGCTTGTAGATGGCCTCGAATATTTGGCCTTTCGCATCTCCATAATGCTTGATGGCCTCTTGGCAGATGTTCTCCAGGTCCGTTAGGACGACGTTGCCGCCGATCTCGATATGATCGTCCTTGAAGCTGTATTGCCTCAACTCCGGAATATCTCCAACAAACACCGAAACGGGATATTGCAGAGCCTTGAACTTGATCTCGATCTGGGTCTCGGTACTGCCGCCAATGATTTTGGCCTCTGGGTAGACACTTTGATCTCCAAAGCTGCTCGAGGGTCATGGGTCGGTACCATCTTTTGCGCTTATTTCCAAAGGCCAAGGGCTTGAACACATGCTTTTTGAGCGTAGGTGGGAAGATCAACTCGGTGTCCTTGTTATACTCGATGAAACCGGGAGGAGTAAAGCGCTTGATGGGCTGGCCGTCGTCCAAGCTCTTGCTCTTACAGCATCCACCAGAGGCTTTGCTGCCATCTCCGTTCTCCATACAGCAGCCGGACCCGCCGTTTGCCGTGCTTCTGCCACACGAGTTCTTGGTGCTGAAGCTCTGGGCGGCATCAAGGATGGGGCGGTATCCTGTACATCGACATAGGTTTCCGTCAAAGGCTTCTTCCACATCATATCTGTTGGATTGTCGTTGTTGCGCAACAGGGCATACAGGCTCATGACGATTCCCGGGGTGCAAAAGCCACACTGGCTTCCGTTACTCTTCGCCACCCGTTCTTGTGCTGGGTGAGGTTTTGTGACATTTCCAATACCCTCGATGGTGATGACATGTTTTCCATCAACACTCGCCAGCGGTGCCAAGCAGGCGTTTACGCTAGCATGATATATCTGCTTTGTCGTCGGGTTATACTGGCTGATGACAACAGTACACGCTCCGCAACCTCCTTCAGCACAGCCGCTATATTGGTGGTAGGATCAGCAGTGGCGTCCTCAAGGCAGGTGCGGGCAGCGGAGACTCACAGTTTCGTGCCGGTCAGACCTATCCCGCGCAGGTACTCAAGCAGTGTAACCTCGGGGTCGATTTCGTCGAGCACGACACGTGTACCGTTCAGGAAGAAGCGGATGGTGTCGTCGTATATAGTATTCAACTTAGGCCCATCCGTAGCCAATAGATCACGCTCAGGTGAAATAGCGCTGGGCGCCATGTTCGCAAGGAGATCCAATCAATCGAGCAAGTATCAAGGGCCTTGCTCTCTTCGGTTCGTCTTGCTCAGACCTATATGGGTAAAGTAAAGAGACGAGATGGACCGATCAGCAATGTGAGGGAGTAGGTATCGTAATCATCCAAGCCAACAGCTCTCGCAGTAGCAAGTAATTGAACTTGAGTGTAATATCTGAAGATGCAATGCGTAGAGTCAGTCAGACCGCTGACTGGAGGAAGAGAAGTAGGTAGGCGTTTGTTCAGATGACCCAGCTGACATCTAGGTTTGGTACCTACATATGCTGGCACATGTGGGGTGTGGCAAAAGAAGCTCTTGTCGGTCTACTTGTAGTCCAGATCTTCGGGCGACGGGCGCGTGCCTGGAATGCGGTAAGCCTTCGATTGCCGGGATGCAAGACACAGGACACAAGCGGGCAGCTAGCCAGTCACCATTCTGCATTCGTGGCAGCAAATCAGAAACACGGATTAAACATTTCGGCGATAAGCCATCTTGAACAACATTCTCTGTTTGTCATTGATCCGAATAGCACCTATCTTGTCCCGTTCAGCTCGGTCTCTCTTACTGTTTCCGTTACGGACGCAGGCAGCCAAACAGGGGGAAGCCAGATACGAAGGAATATTAGTGGTATCAATCACCCAGCCATTGCCCAGCGACGCCCTTATCACTGGAATACCCCGCAAAGCTCCATGACCAACCCCACCAAACCATCCCTGTGGTGGATCATCTCTCCTTACCGAACAAAACTTCGGCCGGCTCCGTGCTCCAGTGCAGGGCTGTCTTCCGCCAGTTCCTACTACTGAAAACTAAGCGCATCACTGCTAGCATTGAAACCTTCGTGCCCATTTCATCCGACAAGCCGTGGCTCGATCTTTCGTCGTTTGAAAGAGCCGCGAGAACTTGGGACCCAGTAGATCTAAGGATAGGATCTCTTATCAGAAGGCGGCTGCTAGCGGCTTGTCTTACCCGTTTGAAAATTGGGGGCTTCGTGTTCTGGTGCAACCTTGAGGTGTAAGGAACAAACCTTTCATCGCATCTTTAGAAGGACCTACGATGTTGATCTATTACCGGGGGGTTATTAACCACATTCTTGCCGTATGTATTTGTGAAATCCTTAGCCCTCTCCTAAGTGTTATTGGCAAGCACGGAAACAGTGGTATTGCAAGCATGAGTCAAGTTGCAACGATCCAGATTGTGTCATGAATAAGGATCATTATTCTGTGAAACACCGCTTCATAATGTTGTCGCAGAGAGCCATCTGCAATACTGATTGATTCGCCTGTGTATATTTGGTTTTCGGATGGAATAGAAGTAGGTAATATTGAAGAGCAGGTTCAGTATACCGACCACGCTCTAGACATATATCGCCCTCTCTTTCCCATCTAGCTCCAATCCCATGTCCCTGTCTGCCCCTGCTGCAGTAGATGAAACTATTGACGAGATTATCAAGACCCAATATTACGGCGCCTATGAGTCGATTTCTGACAAAAGTCTGGGGAAAGGCACACCTTCCCAATTGTCTGTGATACACCAACCCAGGATACCGGCATACAGAGGTTAGGGGGCATGCTGTGATACCAGCCTCTTGACATCACTGAGATAATTGCTTCTTCCATGAATATCAAAGCCATTGAACGCCATTCGTCTCTAGCTCCATGCACACGCCAAATTGTGGCAGTGTTGAAGCTCCTTCGAAATGATTGGGTGGTAAGTAAAATGAAGAACTGGTTGCCTCATAATCACAGCCACATAAATGCGTGCCCTCGAGATTATGTTGCATTAGGCCTTGGGTGCAGACACTGCCCCGACAATAATCTCAAACATGATATCAGATATATCATTCAGCAACCCTTTGCCGGGAATTCTTTCCTTGTTCTCAATGTCAACGCCCAGTCATGTCTACTACAACACTTCGTGACATCGGAATGCCCGAGGACAGCTCTGATTTGCGCCGACAACAGGCGCAATCGAGCCCGGACCTCTTATGTGCTGTAACGGTTGCCTCAACAGCAGCAGCAACGTCTTCAGCCTCTCAATCTGCCTCCGCAATCTCGAACACAAGGAAACACCAGTGGCCCGGGGTCTTCCCCACTATGCCCCCCTCTCCACATCTTTCTACTATCCCAAACAGGCTTTTTGCATGGTGCATATCTGCTTGGAAAGGCAAAAGGCTTCAAAACTACCGAGAAGCGTTTGTGACCTCAATAGCCTTTGCAGCTTTGCTCCTGGCTGGTGTGACCTTTTGGCCAACCATCACTGCAGCTTTCGATGGTCGCAAATCCGAACTGCTGACGGAGTGGAGTACACGCAAAGACTTTCTGTCTTATTGCGAGGAGGTAGGAAGACATTTCCCCCCCCTTTCCCCTTTCTCTTTCGCTCTTTGGGATACCATGAGGGCCCTAGATACGATTACTAATTATGGACTACAGCATAACTGGCCGTCGCCATCATGCGACGAGGCAAGGGACGTTCAGCTTGAAGCGCCGCCCAACTTCAATCGGTCAGGATGGAAGAGATATCTCACCCCAAAGTGGGTTACTACTCATCCCCGATTGCGCGCTGACAGTACTGTTCATGTCGACGATTACTCTTCGGGAACGTTAGCCAAACTGTTATTGTATCCTGTGTTCGCTTCCGTTCTGATAGGCATCTCGCTGCTTCGAAGCAAGGGGTGGTGCTACCACATAGCACCCGTAACTTCTCCGCGGCTTATCAAATCTCTCGAGGCGTTTGCATACGGCCTACAAGACTCGCAGACGGCCAGTCATACGTAGCGACCGGGATCTTCCTCGATCTACGGATCAAACGCATGCAACGACATCTGGACATGCACAACATACCCGGGACATCCCAAAAGGGCTTCGTCGACGAAATGCAGCTCATTCCAGCGTCGGGGTCGACGGCGCACGCCTATCCGACCTTACAGATTGGAACATTACCTCTATACTGGGTGAAGCCAGTGAAACAGGCTCTGCTGAACTACGCAGCAATGTGAACAGTATCCCGGCACTATGTCTTGATCTGCCTACTGGCGAATTCGATTCACTTCAACCGTCAAGTGCGAGTGAAGCCGATCACAGCTACCACCGAATCCCAGCAAGGCATCTAGATATACACCCGCAAAATGTACTAGTGCATCACGCACCAGAAACCTACTGCTTGACTGGCGTTAGATCTGCCCCGTTATCCAACAAACAAACCCAAGCTGGCATCGGAGACCTCGACACGCCTCAGCGTAAGCGTACTTCCAAATGCAAGGTATTACTGCCATAACGAAAATTCAAAGTTAATGCGCTACAGTACCAGCCAATATCCCATATCGAGGAGAAGGAGTGTCTTGCCTGGAATACAGAATACGCTGCCTCTCTAGGCGAGCAAGACAACTCCTCTCAAGATCGGCAGTTTCTCTATTGCCTAGTATTACGACCTGCTACTGTACGTAGATATCATTGTTTTTGAATCCATTCATGTTGAATTGTGATCTCACATCAAATTTATAGGGCCGTCGCTGTCGCTGCAATGGTCCGTCCATTGCCATACAAGACTCACTTTCCAGCCTCACTTGAGCGAAGGTTTCGAGAGTCTTACACCAGAATCCTTTGAAAGGCCATTGGCAGTTTATATTTTCCCAAGTATTCGAAACCAATTGCGATCACGCCCGGAGCCTCCGTCGCCCACGATCAAGATCTGGTCAAAATCACGATTGTCGAAAAGTGGATCCAGACATGCAATCATATGTACACGATTGTGTTAAGAGAGGATCGTTACATCTGCTTCAAGTAAGAAGATACCTACTCTTTTGTTCAATACATACAGACTTCCTACGAATTGTTCTGCTAACAGTCGAAAAGCACCGTATAAATTCGAACTTGCTACATTCTCAGATTAGGGCTATATCAATAGTTGGAGAGAGAATTAGGATACGGCGGAAATCGAAGTCGATCAAATTTGAAGAAGAAGTCAAACGTAGTCCCATGGTATGGTTGAAGGCAGGTTTCAAGGAAATGAACTGGTCCTGAAGAGTTCTCGCTTCTCCCCCAGTAGGTATCTATGCAGGTTTGCTATCTGCCCCTTCATTCGCCCATAGGCACGAGCCAGCATCGGAAACTGTCCACATCGTGGCAGCGTGCGAGAGTTAACTTCAAAGATTGGAACAATCAGCTGCTCACATTTCTGGTCCATTATCAGACCCAAACATGACCTCCTGTCCCTGTCTTCGGTTCCCTATTCCCATTAAGAGATCGGCTGCAAAGATAGGCATCCTCGTATCGTTTTCATCAGTAGCTCGCTCTACATCAAGTGATACAATAGGGCCAAGGTCCCGAAGGTAAAGAGACATATGCTTCAAGCCCGCTGGCTACACGATTCCAGATATTGAAACCCATTGCAAATAGCGCCTTTTTAATTTGGCAGAGTTCGTTTTTTTCCTTTCTCTTTACTTGCATAGTCAGATTGTCCAATCACGGCTATCAGTCGTGTATCACCAAGCTTGACTTGAAGTCAACTTCGCAGCAAAGCGGTATAGCTAAGAGTCAGTACCATGGAAGATGGTTCCCAACAGGCACCTGTACTTAAGCCTGAGGCGTTACCAGCCGACCCTGGAGCCGGCGACACCCCGCTCCCTAATGTCGATACAACATCGAGTTTCGCCGGGGAGGATATACACCCGCAATCCGTTCGACCCAGGACGGAAGAGAAAGGGACTACTTCTTCTCCCGAGTTAACAGCAGTCGATCGGCGGAGGATCCTCGGTCTCACGGCTCCCGTGTTCTGGGGCATTCTCATCGCCCTCGTCGTGATCCTCGCGGGCGCCATAGGGGGCGGGATCGGTGGAGGACTGGTGGCCCATCAACACACCACCAAAAACAATTACTACAATAACAGTAGCAATAATACGATCTTCAGCCCGCCGGGGAAGCCAGCAGCAACATCTGGAACACCATCACCACCACCAAAGCCCGCAGATACCAATAGCGTCACCAAGACATCATCGTTCACCACCACATCATCGTTCACCACCACATCATCGTTCACCACCACATCATCGTTCACCACCACATCATCGTTCACCACATCATCGTTCACCACCACATCATCGTTCACCACCACATCATCGTTCACCACCACATCATCGTTCACCACCACATCATCGTTCACCACCACATCATCGTTCACCACCACATCATCGTTCACCACCACATCATCGTTCACCACACATCATCGTTCACCACCACATCATCGTTCACCACCACATCATCGTTCACCACCACAACAACGTTGCCGCCAAAGGAACAGCCATCGACATCATTGGGCGAGGACGGGTGCCCAGATATCAATGGGACGGTCTATACCGCGCCCGAAGTAGCCAACGGAACAACTCTAAGCGTCAAGTTGTCGAGGCAGGTGGCAGCGCAGTCCTTTGTGCAGTTGTGTAACACAGACTTCCGTGGGCTACTACAACAACAATCAGCGGGTGCGAGAGCTCTCTAACCTCTTCAGCGGGACCTTCGAGCAGTGTATGTATTCTTGCGCTGTTTGGAACTCGCAGCACCTCGAGAGTAGGGTAGATCGACATTGCAGGGCCGTGTCGTTTCCCAAAGGTTGTAAGTTTTCTCATTGGTACAAAGAGCAATCAGTCAAGTTTGGTCATGTCTCTTCATACCGAATTGAAGCTATTACTCCGCTGACAGTTTTTTATTGCTTCTAGCGGGAGGGATATGCTATTTGAAGAGCAGGGACGATGGCCACCCTTTCTGGAACGGTCCATTGGTATCTGAGGAGGATTGCACGAGCGGCCTACTAATCGAAGGGACCTGATATGGAGTAAGCAAAAGATGACAGTGGCAACTATTGATAGATGTTACGAACTATTCAATTCAATTGAGTGTAGAGTACAGTTTCGCTTGTTTCTCAATTCGTCGAGTCACAAGCCCCATTAGACGTTATCAGTGCTTTACTCAAAGAGGTGGCATTACGTTCCAGGTTACATGTGCTGCAAGGGGGACTTTTCCCAGGCCCTTTTGCCTTGGGCTCTTGCCTTGCTTGCCCTTGTGCGATGCCGCACAATTTTCCGATCCGCCGTCAATGTAATGGCAGATCCGCCCCAAAGACGAGCGAGGATAATCACACACTGGCGTTACACCTGCTGACATGGGCGCCGTGCCCCTCGAACAAAAGACAACGGGATCGAGCGTGCGTGGGCAATGCTGTACTTCCGATGAGATCACTGAATACTTCATTAATACAATAAGTCCCTAATTTATACCACGTAACTGTCCGTCCCGCTGGAGGCTATGGTTGCCATCATATATGTACACACCTTCTTTATCCATGGATCTTGCCTCTAGTCGCCGACCTGAGCTTTCAGCCCCACGCGTAAGTACTATCGTATAGGACATTTTCCATGTCAAAATCGTAAATCGATCTGCATACAGTCGTACGAGGAGTCCTATGCTGGGAGGCGCGGGGGCGTATGTCTCAGATTCGTGTGCTATACGGCCCCCAGAGGTCAAAGGAATCATTCAGCTCGTCGATCAAGTTGCCATGCTAAATCTTTCAAGATGACTACTTCTTTCCCCCATCTTTCCCACCCACGGAATTTGAACTCTTCCTACCTGCCAGCCATACATCTCCAAGCTTGACTTGCGTTCTACTACACACCTCTTCCAGCCTTTCCTTTCATTCATTCTTGCGTGGAGAAGACTCAACATCCCAGTAGTCAGAACGCAACAGAGGGAACAGCAAGGACAAGTTATGGCTACCGACAAGTACCTAGACTTGAGCCGACGTAACGAACCAGACCTTGAACCGACATCGGCTCATCCGTACGAGGGCATAGAAGTTCAGCCATATTCTGCCCAGGCGTTTGCGCAGCCCGTTAGCACGCTTCAGGAGCAGCAGCAGGCACAGCCGTGGCCGCACCCACAACCACAACCCAATCTGCTGGCATCAGGAGAAAAAGATACGTCAGTACCGACAACCCATCATGGTCGTCGGAAACTGCTAGGTCTCTCTGTCCCTATATTCTGGGGCCTCCTAATCGCCCTTATCCTACTAGTCGCTGGCGCAATCGGCGGCGGGATAGGCGGTGGCCTCGCGGCACAAGCACACAGTAACAACAACAAGAACGTCGCGGGACCATCGGCGTCGAACAGCCCGCCGCCGGCTGAAGCGGGCGCGACAACATCCAAGCCGACAGGACAACCAGCTACCGTCACTCTATCTGTCCCGACCGCGGAGCCGACGGTCGTGCCCGAAGACGGCGGGTGTCCAGGGGTCAACGGTACACGCTACAACCCCCAGGAGGTCATAAACGGCACGGCGGCCGACATAACGCTACAGGGGCAATCCGCCGCGCAGTCGTTCCTACAGCTGTGCGATACCAACTACCCTGCGAATAAGAAGAACCCGGGCGTTTATGACATCGACAACATTTATACCAGCACGTTCAAGCAATGCATGACCAAGTGCGCCGAGTGGAACCGCCAGCAGCAGCAACGTGGGGAAAACAATTTTTGTGTTGCAGTGTCGATCGTTAAGCGTTGTAAGTGTCCCAATGGCAAACACCTGAAGTGAACGAGAGGCAAGGGCGAGAAGCATCATAACCTCATTTGAACTGTGTCGTGTTACTTCTGGGTGTGTTTCGCTGACAATCATTTAGCTGGCGGGAAATGCTTTCTGAAAGGCAAGGACGCTGATAATTCTCTCACGAATGATACGCTAGGGACGCCAAAGCTGTTCACAAGCGGTATACTAGTCGAAGGGATCAATCTTAATTGAAGCATCGTGTTTATTTGGTCACTGATGGTATGGTCTCGTTGTATGCAGCGTGGCGAGTATTGCCAGTGTGGATAACTCAGTCATTCTGTAGTTGCATAGTATCCTCTTGTAATCCTTGATTCAGCCCCTTCATGCCAGCCGAATATTTTCCTGATGAACGCCCCCTAAAACTCCCTCGCTATTTGAATACACTCTTGTCCGGACCTTTGCTCGATTCTTCACTCTGTCTTCGTACGCGGCTCGACGCGACTTCTATGGGCCTAGTCCTTGAAACTTTCTCGAAGACAGGGGGATGAGGTTATCCTTGTTCTTCTTCCACTCCATCGTCCACTTCCGATACTTCCAAGCCTTGGTCGCAAACTCGAGGTAGGCGAGGCCCAGCAGCAGCATGGCCGTCGTCTGCCCAAAGTCCCAGCGGTCCTCGTCCTCGGTGCCCTCGAGCAGGGGCTGGTTGGCGTGGCGGATGGCGATCATGAAGTAGAGGTGCACCGGGTACTCGAGCATGGCGAAGACGAGGACGAGCATGAGCACCTTGGACCCGCCGAACACGGCCATGCCAATGGCGATCAGCACCCACAGCGCCGTGATCAGGACGTAGGCCTGGTCGGACCCCGGGTGCGACGCGAACCGGTGCGACGCGCCGACCGTGTTGTAGCATTCGCCCAGCTTGCCGTCCTCCTGCCACGCGGCCAAGCGGATCACGAAGGTTATGGCCAGCGCGATGAAGAAGATGGCGAAGCCGTAGACTGTGAGGTATCGAGACGAGAGGCGAGACGTCGACCTGTTAAGCATCTTCTGACAGAAGGCGAGACAAACCAGGACCGCAATGCTCGACACGCTATTGGCAGAGAAGGAAAGAATTAGCATGCCGCCAGCCACTAGCAGTAACACGTATTAGACTTACCCAACGAAGCTCCCGTGTCGAAGACCAGACGCAGGTGATACAGTCCCAATTCCTTCCTCTTGGTCCATGCGGTGATCTGTACTCGTCAAAACCATGTCAGACGTGCACTTGCCCACAAGAAATGCCAAGTAGGGTGTTTTGCCTATCAACCTACCATGAGGGCAATGCCCAGCAAGACCTGCAGATCGTTGCCGATATTGACAACATCGGAGAGGAACTCTATTCGCTTCCTCCGGCGTTCGTGCTCGTCGGACCCTTCTGGGTGGTGATGCAGGTGAAGATGGCCCTTCTTGGACAGGATGACGATCCAGCCGGCGAGGAAGAAAGCAGGGCCTGGCCGGCGAAGGAGATGAGCACTCCCAAGCCCGCGATGTCGGGCGCCGCCTCGCCGACTCTATCGCAAAAGGTGATGGTGAGGTTGAGGGGGACCTCGTCCGCCAAGGTCAGAGACATGGTCGTTTACGGGTCCCTTCTTTCAATAAAGCAGCCGACAACTGGAGAAAAGAAAAACAGAAAAAAAGGGAAAGCACCCAAGCAAACAAACAAACGCACGAAAAATCAAAGCGGTCGGTCTATAAGACGATCTCTAATAAGTTGCACGGATGGGGAAATAATTGGGATGCCAAGAAGGAAACTGGAGGTTGTAAGCAGACTTGGCATCCGGGGAGTGGGCTGGCCCTTTTAAAGAATGGCAGGCGTGGTCTGGACGTGGTCTGCGCCGTGGCCCTGCGCCTCCATGATTTGGTTTGATTCACGCCCAGCAGGCCATCGTGAAACGTTATTCGAAGCCGGCTTGGTTATTTGAGGAAGCACTTGAACTCTAGAAGCGCGGCAAAAGACTGGCTGGCAGGAGGCCGAGGGTGCGGGCGCATCCTAGCTTCCCGTGGTCCGGCCCCTGCCCCCCAATCACCAGCCAATTGCTACCGCAAAATAAGCACTTATCAGGAGGGTCCAAGTCGTGTCAGACCACATTACTTATCAAAAAGGAGAGGCAGCCGCCAAACCCAGGCTTAGGGGTCCAGGGGTCCCTTGAATGGCGATCTGCAAATAGTACCAAGTCCACTCGAAAAACAGACGGGGGCTTATTTTAGCTTCGAACTTCAACTGCCGAAAAGCCCGCGCCAGCCACATGTGCTGCCTCCCAACCCATCGATCAGGCTCTCTTGAGAGCCTTGGGATTCTTCTCTCAACCACCTTCCCATGCACCGAGAATACAACTATTCTGGAAATGCCAGCCATCGGGAAATGCGGGAACTGCGAGTCGTGTTTTAGACGGCATTCAAAGAGACGCGTTTCAAAATGGATACATGTGAATATGCTCAGCCACGTGTTTCCCCCACTGACAACCAGATCTACAAGAGGTCGCAGTGCCCGATGACGAATAGGCGCCAGCATGTTTCGAGCGGAATATGCCATCTCGTTCCTGACTATCACCTACCCTCTGTACATACACAAATAATGACGCGAGGTGGGATATGGTTGTAAGGAGCTACATATGCCGCTGTAAGTGCCCACGCGTTAGGCTGTCCAGGCTGTGTAATTTCACGCCGGGATTTTGTAAGTTGGTAAGATTTTGATATGCGCTCCCAAACTTGACTTCAGGAGGCTCATCGGCAAAGGACTAACAAATTCAATATTCGTATCGAAGCATTGCATTATTGACAAGTGGTCTGACGCCCAGAAGAACGGGCAAGTTTATTACAGTGGTGCAAGACGACTGTAAGTCGGGGGGCCCACTCTTGCCAATCCTAACTGACCAAATCTTCTCCCCCTAACGGGCTCCAAATGGTGCAGATGGGATCGCAGACGGATCACCTCACCTTGAACAACATAAGACGCGATTATTGTCCCGCAGGACTCCGGGTCGCTGTCCTTCGGCATTATCTTTTTTCAAGCCGCTCGGACACAGCTTCCACAAGAAAACGGAGAGATCGTCGTGACGAGCAATGGCTCCCTTGTCATCCCACTTCGCAAAGTCCCTTCGACTGACAGCGCATTCGATATACTCTCGAGGACCCGGATGTATTGTTCGTCGCAGGATCTTCATTTGTATTTTTCAAATAGCAATTTCAGTCCACTCGAACGATAGCACATGCAGGCCATGCACAACCAGTGACATCCAAGCATTATCCAAGCGTTTCCTTCCGCCCCTGATTCCCTTGAGCGCACACAAAGACAAACAAAACTTGCCGTACTCCAAGAGAGATAAGGTCTTGCAGTACCCATCTGATCCAGGAAAGCTGCCGCCCATCGTTGCCCGGGCCTCCTGCTGCTGCTGGTAGTCACGGCTGTACTCCGCCCACGCCATCATACAACTGCTCTCAAGCACTATCCGCCGAAAATTCCGTGAACTATAGATTCACAAAGCGGCAAAATCTTTCACATACGACCATATCCTGCTGAATACTAGGGATCCCGTCCGCTCTCCCATATAAGCAGCAGAGAGCCGAATTAGTACTAGGGTCGGTGACGACCTGGGAATCCTCGGTGTTGTATGTTTTTGTCTTTTTGTACTTTTTCTCGCACAGTGGCTGGACAAGTTGCTCGTGCATCCCTCACCCAGCGTTGCAGTTGTCCGACCTTGGTGTAGCGCAGTTGTTGGACAAACGACTGCGGCGCGCAAGGCGAAGAAGCTACGGGGCGGTGGCACCGTCGCGGTTGTCGGTTGCATTTCTCCCGCCGCCATAGCCTCCGATGAAATCGCTACCGCGTTACTGCTGCTGCTGCTGTTTTCCGCGCGGCCTGGGAGGCGTCGCCAACGTCGCCGCCGATCGCAAGAATGAGCATCTCCAAGACGCTCCAGAGAACGGGGCCGCCGTGAGCAAAGGGGGAGGTGGGAGATGTCATGGCATATTCAAAAAGACTACGATTGTTCAGACTATAACCCCCACCCCCAATTCAGGGGCCTTATGTTCTAGCGAGATGAAAGGAGACGAGACATAGCCCCCCAACGCCTCAAGGCCAGAGCATGTTTGTTATATGCTGACGGAGGTCCGACTAAGAAGGCTGGAGGGAGGGTTACAATTTGGGGCCGAAAACCCTCCGCCCCTGTTACACACCACAAGGAAGAAGCAGGCAAGAGATTTCGAATGTGATGCCGGCAACAGTTTTGAATGTGTCAGACAGGAGTATGAGTGACTGCAGTATTAATTGAAAGTGTATTAATCCCAAGTGGTTATCATCCAATATAGTAGTCATTAGTCCCATACAGTAGTTGTCATCCCATATGCCATTATTTGAATTTCGTCTGATTAGATGCCTTCGATCAACAAACCAGTGGTGAAATCCGTCGGCGACCACCCCGACGATTTCAATGTGTCGTTGACGAAAGGATTGGCGTCCCTGCCTTTCAAGTAGCATTTCCCTCCCGCTAGAAGACGCGGTAGACGAATGTCAGCACGACCACATGAATGTACCACAACGCGACACAAGAAACTTACGTCTTTTCCAAATCGACACCGCCATGCAGAACCCATTGCTGCTGCCACCCCCCGCCCCGCTCCGGCCGCCATTGGAGTCGAGGGTCTGCTGGTACTGGCTATTGTACTGGGCGCACGAGGTCATGCACTGCTCAAACGTCGGCGAGAAAAAACTGATGATGTCGCGGACGCCCGGCTTGTCGCCCCCCTCGGGAAAGTTGGTGTTGCAAAGCTGCACGAAGGCCTGCGGCGAAGTCTGACCTCGCAGCGTGATGCCAGCCGCAGCCGCCGACGATGCGGTCGTCGTGCTGGTGTCATTGTTAGACTGGCGAGGGGTGTACCGCGTCCCGTTGATCTTGGGGCACCCGCCGTCTAGGGGTACCGCCGACACCTGCACGATCGGCAACACCATTGTCACGCTGGCGCTTTCTTCGGCAGGCTGCTGCGCCGGCGGCGACGGCGACGGCGACGGCGACTTGGGCGTTGCAGTTGCTTCTCCCGCCACGCTGGACGATGACAAGTTCCCCGGCCCTGATGGCTCTGCGGTGTTGCTATTGTTCCCGCTTCGTCCTTGTGCTGCTAGGCCGCCGCCGATCGCGCCGGCGACGACCAGAACGAGGGCAATCAGGAGACCCCAGAACACGGGCACCGTAAGACCAAGGATCCGCCGGCAGTGGGCATCGGTGTCTGATGTGGTGACATCACTCTTCTCCCCAGAATCTGGTGGGCCAGGTTGCTGTTGTTGTCGTCGTTGCGTATACGCTAGGATTGAACTCGACTGGACTTCGATGCCCTGATACGGGTGAAACGCCGACGGCTCCAGATCTGGTTGTGGGCGGATCTGGGTCAAATCCAAGTACTTGTCGGTGGCCATTACCACTTGCTTCTCTCTCTGGTTCCTTATATCACTGGCCGACAGGGAGTCTGCTCGTGAGTCCGACGAGAGAAAGACGGAGACAAGGGGGAAGTAGCGGCGGCGGTGAAACACAAAGTCGAGTTTGGAGATATAGGGCTGATGGAAAGTTTCACCAAAGGGTGGAGATCTGCGAGGTAAATGGGGGAAAGAAGAGTGTTGCCAGGCAAAGATAGATTGACCCATTTGGAAGGCGGATTTGCCAATGAGCTGAACGGCGGCCCTCAGTCATCTCTGAGGGGCCATGTAGCCTGACCCCCCTTCCCATTCTTACGACTAAATGCAAGCAGTGTGACGGATATACATGTCCTCGGAGCTGGTGGTCCCAATCGGGGGGCTTATACAGAGGGAATAAGGCAGAGTAAAAGCCTGTTGGTCTGACGTCGAACACATCCTTGTTTTCTCGGAAATGATAATGAACTTTGGCTGCTTAATTCGTCCAGGCTGGTTTTCGTAGGTCGTAGGTATGAAAGTTGCTTCCCATGGCGACTGGGGCCACCGAGACGAACCCTGCTCCTTGTTTGGTAACATTGGTATATCAACATCAATACCCCCCTACCAGCTGAGCGCTAGTCGTCTCAAACGGTTCCCCGAAGATTTCCGTGGTGTTTTTCAGATAGTTCTCGTCCTTGCCTTTCAAGTGACATCTGCCGCCCTCTAGAAAAAGAAATCGATTGTCAGCGCCCTCTTCACATACACGCCCAGTATGGTATACCCGATCTCTCCCAAATTGCTCGAAGAAGGGATTTGGCCCCACTTACGATACTTGTTCATCGAAATCGCCCTACAGTACGCCTCAGGCTTGCTCGCGGTCTTCGAGTCGATGGTACGTTGCTGATACTGGCGGTTGTACTCGGCGCACAGCGTCATGCACTCGTCAAAGGTCTTGGTGAAGACGCTGAGGAGGTCGTGCATGCCCGAGTTGGTCCCGTTGAAGTCGGAGTAGTTCGTGCTGCAGAACTGCTGGAAGGTCTGCGCCCCCGTTTTCCCCTGGAGCGTGATGCCGGTGCCGTTGGCGGCCGGGTCGAGCGGCGTGTAGTTCTGCGTGTGGATCTTGGGACACCCGTCGTCGGTGGGGGTCAGGTCCGGCTCCCATATCGGCAGTAGGGTCGCAGCGACGCCACCGGTCGTACTGCTCGTCGGCGTCGCTGTCGGTGCGACTGCGTCACTTCCGTTGTTACTGTTATCTTGATTATGCCCCTGCGTGGCTAAACCCGCCCCGACACCGCCGCCTATACCGCCGGCGACTATAATGACGAGCGCGACCAAGAGGCTCCAGAACACGGGCACCTTGAGGCCCAGGATCTTCCGGTGGCGATCGTCGGGTGGTGGCGGGACATTGGTCTCTTCCGGCTTCGGGAGGACAGACTGCGGGTACATCCACTGCTGCTGCTGTTGTTGCCGATGTATGTTGCCAGCCTGGGTATAAGCTTGGGCGGGATACGAATGAACTTACATGCCCGGGTCCGCGAGAGACGTCAACGGTTCCATGCCTGGCTCTTGGTGCCCAAGAGGCGCTGAAAACTCCGTGCCCGGGTCGTGGGGTCGCGAGTTGAGGGCCAGGTACTTGTCGGTATTCCTCTCGGTGCTGATCTCGGTGCTCATCCTCCTTATTATGTTCTATTATATGGCCCCCTCACGTGGAACGGACACAGCAACAATTTCAGCTTCACGAATCAGAGATAGAGAGGTACGTAACGCCAGGTAAAGAGAGTGATGCGTTGTAGGTCAATGCCAGCGTTGCGTGCATGACTGGCTACTCCGTAGGGTATCTGGATATCGGTTTTCCTACATGAGAGAGGACAGGAGGTGGGGATATAGAAAGGTGCTGCTGGTAGGGTTACCAAGCAAGTACATTCTCTAAAAGCCTGGAAGATATCCTCGTCGGAAGCGACTTTTAGCCTGGGGAGACAAAACGCTTCCATATAACCCCTTGTACTCCCCAGTACAAGCTGATACGAGCGAGCTTGCCGCCAGGCTTGCCCATCGGATCCGTAAGGCCCAATCGGATACCGAAGTGAAAACAGAGGACCTCAATATTCTCAGCCCTAATTTCGGACTGCAGCCGGTAACGTGCCGCAAAGCCGCAAGGCTGAGTAATTCTAGGATTATATTGGTTGTTCTCGGGAGCTTCCCCTGCGGTACGCCCGTGAGCTTCCATATCGTAGCGTTTTCGACCTCCATTGTTGAGTAATATTGCAATGCGCATAACCCCAGCACAGTGGCCAAGCTCCAACGTGACTGGACGACGGTAATTCATGCACCATGTAGCCTTCCTTCCGACTTACACGTCCAGAGCGCCAGCCGGCAACCGATACCAAGACGAAAACGACCAGAAGGGCCCTGCATACCCAGTAGGGTAGGACCGAGGACCCTCCCCCGCTGGCGAACATCGGCTTCTAACGTGTTCGGTGTGTATAAAGGTCTTAATACTACAATTAGCTACACTTCAAACAGTAAAGATTCAAAGAGTATATTCATCAAGAACCGCCGAAAAATGTTACAACTGTTGGGCCACTCAATAGGCATGTCACGTCGTCGGTTGGTCTACCCCACCTACTAATACAGCCGCCGTAACTTGCTCGCCAGGCTCAATGGTGTTCTCAAGATCATAGCGGCCCTTGCTTTTCAAATAGCACCTTCCTCCCGCTACGTGAGATGCGAAGACAGAGGTTAGCGTGAAAGCACCCACGACGAGAACACTCGACTTTCTCTCGAGTTACATAACATGAAAAGGGGCGGGGGAGACTAGGCGGCCTGGCGTGTTTGCCCAGGTAAGTAAGGAAGTAAGTCAGACTTACGGAGTTTCGCAATCGTCGCTACGTTGCAGTAACCTTCCCCACCAGTTCCTCTATTTAGCGACGCTGCCTCCCTCTGCTTCTGGAGCTGCTGGTTGTACTGGGCGCACGTGTTCATACACTCGTCGAAGCTCCTGGTAAAGAAGCTCAGGAGGTCGCGCAGCTCCCGGTTTTTGTCGCCGTCGGCGTAGTTGGTATCGCACCGCTGTTCGAAGGTCTGGTTCATCGTCTGCCCGCGCAGCATGAAGGTCGAAGTGAAGTTCTTTCCGTTGATGCCCGGGCACCCGCCATCCTTCGGTTCAGTGTCAGGTTGCATTAACGGCAGCAGTATTTTGTCAGTGTCGGTGCCAGTAGGCTGCTCCCCCGCCTGTAGCGTCGTAGTCGCTGTTGGTGTTGCCGCAGAGCCACCGGCGCTGTGTTTCTGCGCGGCAAGGCCACCGCCGATGCCACCGCCCAGAGCGCCGGCCAGGACCAAGACGAAGATGATCAAAAGGGCCCAGAATACTGGGACGGTAAGACCGAGGATCCTCCTCCGGTGGCGATCATTGGCTGTCGGTGTGTTTGGTGTGTGAACTTCTTTATCTCCTGACACCGGCAGAGACGAATGCTGCAGCGAATTGCCAAACTGATCGTACTCCTGCGGCAGCACCTCAATGCCTGGGTATGCGTGAGTCGCTACCGGTTCCATTCCTATTACCTTCTAACGCTAACACTAGTATCGGTCAGATTGGAGAGAAAGATTGATCGAGACGGAAAGTTAGTGATGTGATAAAGGTCAGACAGAGGAAAGGGGAAGGGAAACAAGAAGAGCTCTTGAGGGGCTGCGACTGGCTGCGAACTACCCTTATGGGGTTATTAGGGCATGAGGAGACTAGAACTAGCTCCCCTTTGAGCATACCCAGTCCTTGGCTGAGTAGGGTAGACCGACACCAAGTTAGCCACGGAGAGGCTTTCATTTCATATCAGAGATTCCCAATCAGAAGGCTGGGTGAAGAGAGGCATGACGCGTCCGAGGTCTGTCACGGCTACCAGTGTGCCGAGAACATGCAAGGCTCTGTGTTGCGGCGTGCTCATTGGGTGTATCTCGAGCCGCTGTTGAGGACCGCCCACAAACATGCTTGCTGTGGCGGTCTTGGCCTCAGCAGTAAGAAATGAGCAAACCGCCATCACTGCGACTAGAATCAGGCTCCGGAGAACTCCATACTCCGAGCCAAAGAGGAACACACAAGTGACTTTGCTATCCAGTACGGAGTTCCTTGAGGACAAGGTAAGAAAGGGTGTGGATGGCTCACAGATTAGCTCATTGTTCATTGTCAGTCACAAAGTAATACGACAGTCTAAATGAAGATGGCCTCTGTTGCATGGGACAAAGAACAACATTGCCCTTGTCTAAAGCAACGTGATAAATAGACCTCCCAGGCGGCCAGATCCATATTATGGGGATGAAACAAGACTTACAAACGCATTGTCAAACGCAGAAACCACAGGCCCAGCGACGTTCTTCTGGCTGGTAGCATTTACACGCCATAGACTCGCGCGTATTACAGCAGCCAGCACAGAGAACACGGTGAGTGTCGCATCTTCGCCCATCTTCCTCGTCAGGTAAGTAGAAAAGAATGGCGCCAGGCGCGGATAAGAATTGCTCCTGGAGCGCCACCCCAGCCTCGAAAAAGGGCAAAGACGAGACCTGCGCCGTGGAAGAGGGCCACTCCACGCCCGTGACGGTTCGCAATATGAGGGAAGGCATCCTGCGGTCCAAGCAAGCGCGCGAGGAGCGCCGCCGCGCCTGCACGCCCGACCCTGCCTTGCACACCATCCGCGGCTTCGTGGTAGATCCACAGAAGGCGGCTCCTGCTGACCACCGTAGGGCTGCTGCCGCCGAGAGCCCAAGCGCGACGATGGCGGAGCCAAGCGAGGTCGCCTTGGCCCACGTCACTTCCACCGTCCGCGCCAATCAAGCAGCAAACCAAGCAGCCATGCAACGGAACCGCCTGATCAATGTCGTGGCCGCCGATGCCGCCATTGCTGCTAACAACACCAAGCCGGAAGTCAAGCCACGGCATGTAAAGTTCGCCCCCGATGTAAAAACTCCCCAGCCGAAGAAGAAGGCAAGGTCGCTGCCTCCGCCACCGCCGCCAACACCATCACAACAACAGCAACTCACGGCAACGGCGACGGCGCCAAAACGTATCGGCATCAATACCGCCGACACACCGCGCGTGCCTCCATGGACCGAATCCTATCGTTGTGTTTACAAGAACCCCGACTGTCCCACCTGTGCTGACGAGGACCCCTTGGTCTGCCACAGAACGTGCAACGGTGCCACCGCCTGGTGTGGCGGCGACAAAAGGTTTGTGCCCCATATGTCTGGACCCCACAGGCGCCCCGATGGTAGTGAAGGTGAGCCAATCCCGGAGTTGGACGTGGAGGAGGCTGAGGAGGATAGTGTCAAGTTCTGAGCTTGATCTTTGGTGCTTTCTTAAGTAGGGTGTTTGGACCAAATAGGGGTTTTGCGTCTTGGGTATATAATCGGTTTAGGCAACCCTACATGTCGAATAGGTAAGTCTTCTCATAGAAATGATGCGTTCCAAGCCATGTAGATCGCGGCGGTCGTATCGTAATAAACGCGTTTGTCAGTTTGAGTTACTGTTTTCGCACGGTTATTCTGTAAATATATGGCTACAGCTTCCTCTCGTCGCCCGTGGTAGGGCATCCTTTGCAGCAGGCGCACCGTGCGCTTCACCCATAATTGGAGCATCGCTTTCAGAGACACAATTGGTTAGCCAAGAACCTCGATATCTGTAGGAGACGAAACGAATTGGACTTACTCTGGTAGTTCTTTGTTCGGCAGTAGCAATGCGAGGAAAATACCCGGTGCCGAAGCCCCTACTGCCGCGTAGGTAATGTAGGTGATGACCGATGAGTACTAGATAATAATGAGTCACGGCCCATGATCTTGCAGGGGAACACGACAAGAAGCAGAGAGTGAGAGAGAAATCGACTTACAGCGTAATTGACAGCAATACGCTCCGGCGAACCCCACGCCGGTAGTTCGCCAGTAATTGAATTGTACAGCGACTCAATCAGCTCTGGCGAGGCCTTTGGCCCTAACCACTTCCACAACGACTTTCGCATAGTGTTCGTATAGATGCCCCCGGCGATCGTGGACCCAATACTGGATCCCAGGAAGACACAGCACAAGGCCAGAGCCAGGAGCTGCGGGATATGCGCACGGGGAACCACCGTAGTAGGCACGACCAGCAGCGCCGTGGAGATGACGCCACTGCCCGTGCCTTGAATGAGCTGCTGCCCGAACAGCTCGCCGACCGTGCTGTCCTGGGTCCGCAGTCGGATCATGACGCCGTACCCGATGAGGCGAACACAGGCGCCAATGACGACGAGCCATTTGTACCGGCCACTTCGACCCATCCACCAGCCAGTAGCGATGCCAATCAGACACTGCATGACGCCCATTGTGCTATTGAGAAAAGTCGCCGTCCTTACGTCGAGGTTGTAACTTACAACACCCCAGGAGTAAAGATAGGTATGCGTGGCAGAAAATCCGACCTATGCGTTCCAATTTGGTCAATGGATATGGATTCCATACAGGGAATTAATTAGTCCAGTACCACGTCATGCAGGGTCCAGCTGCGCGTGTCAGAGATCACTTACGTTATCCAAAGCCAGCATCAACAGCGACACCGTTATCGTAAGACTCTTGAAGTAACTTGGCGGTATGATAGGGTAAACAGCAACGTGTTTTTCGTAGAACCCCAGGCAGACTAGTAGAAATACCCCTATAACCAAAAGGGCAATGATCCAGGGAGTGCGCCATCCTCGAGCAAGCTGCGCGGCAAAGGTCAGGGGAAGGAGGAGGCAAGCGAGACCACTGACGAAAAGCAACATGCCACCAAGATCGATTTCGGAGCAGAACTCGTGTAGCGTCATCTTTTGGCTGACCAATTCGCCCATCTTCTTCGCCTTCCTCTGGTAGTAGAGCAAGGTGCCGATGATGAATGATGAACCGAATGGCATAACTGTTTTGCACCTCGCCATTAGCCTGAGCTTTGAAGATTTTCGTGGCCGAAGTTACGCATAACTTACGGATGGCAAACATGCCAATACCCCATCTCCAGCCGATGCCATTCTCGGCCACCACGCTGGCAACAATGAAGGCTGCTACCCAAGGGTGATGAGAAAGGGGAAGAAGGAGAAGCCGATCGCGAATGCTCTCCACCTGGGACTAAATAGGTCCGTGAGGATGACAGTCTATGTTGAATTTAGTAGCTGGACCTTGTCGCATCGCTGCAAGGTATTGACGTTCGAGGTGGTGATACTTACGGTCATCACATTGGTGCCTGACTGGCCAACATTGTAGAGCACGAAACCTCCGGCATAGGTGCCGATAGTCCGGGCCGAGGCCATGAGAATGTACGATAGCACATAGCAGCTGATTGTGAAAACCAACGTGTAGCCTCGGCCAATGACATTGCTGATCTTGGCAATGGGCGGTTTCACGACCGCAAAGACGATGACGGCTGCGGTGTTGAGCGTCCCTATTGTAGAGAGCTGGTTGAATTCCGACGTTGAGTAGTTCTTGTACGTGTACACCGTACTGTTGTCAAGCTCACTAGGTTATGTAGATAGGGGTGTCAGGACAAGCCCCTCGGAAATAGACTTATCCGGGAGTGGAAGGTGAGAAAGCGAGCCCAGACTTACAAAATGATCATGATCATAGCCAGTCTTGATTCAACCCCTCGATAATTAGCAGTTGAACTCCGATAAACTCCTCGGCCAATGCAGACTTACCCAAGTACGACGAGGCGAAATCCCGTCTTGCCCCAGACAGCCTGGGCGGCCGCCATGGCCGACACGCCGGCTTCGACGTTTGCGTCGGACCTCGAGTCCATGGTACCCTTCTCGTCGGCCTGGATGTATCCGAATCGAACAGCTTCGTTGGTCTCGACCGCTGTACTACTGCGAGGCACTCTGCAAATCGATGACTTGATCCTCTGGAAGAACGCCATGTTTCCCATATCCCTTATGGTAAATTCGTTTCTGGGGTTATCGCTTAAGCTTGTTTCGTCTGATCTACCAGACGTTGCGCGAATATGATGTCGAGAAAGCGCCAGAGAGGACCAAGCAGAGAAATCATATCCGACTCGATTCGGTGCATGGTATGTCGAGAGAGTAAATTTCTCATTACCTTGGTTAATGAACAGAGAGTACGCCATTTTAACAATAAGTGAGCAGGTTTCATTGGCTTTTTACGGTCCCTTCCTCCGAGCATGACCATACCTACAATTCCAATACGGTCAGATGTAGTGCGACGCCGCTGCCATACCCTTCAAACCTACTACCGATACTGACATTACCTGCCTCCTATGAGGTGCTGTACCTGCGGAAAGTTCGACCCAGATAAGAGCTGGAGGGAGGTTACATTGGCGACCCCACCAAGCCCGGTAAGTGCAAGCCGAACCAGAAAGCTCGGGAAGCTCCATCATATGTTCGTTCAATCAAATATACTTCGGACATAACCAGACCTTTAGAAGCGAGTCCGGCAATTGAAGCACAGTTGATCAACAGGAACGAGCAGGGTTGCCGATACAGAGAATACGTTGGTGTTCCTTGCTAGGCGGAAACAAACATCCAAGGTCGACTGCCAACGCTTATCCGCCCAGTAGCGACGAACCCGGGACCTGATTCGGTCATTCCAAGAAACGCTGGATCACGAGGGGTGCACTTGACTTGCTATCAACCAATAGGCATGGCCCGATACCGTTTCGACCTGCATGCCTCTGTCAGGCCGCCACGAATTGAAGCTACTTCGGTCATGGCAGATCAGTCGAGCTATAGTCACTTTGGGACAGGGATTGTCAACGCCTATCCAGCAAAAGCAAGCCAACCCATCCATACCCATCGTGGGCCTATGTTACCCCACAGCACAGGACGGCACAGAGCCGCCGGTATCTGATTCCGAATCTGATAAACATGTGCGCCGCTGAAACAACAATACTCGGCATTGTTTTCTTCATATTTATTTATATTTGTTTTTAGCGGCACGCGAAAATGCAAGAAAAGCCACGTTTCGATTCACCCAGATCAACCCGTGAGGATGCCCAGGAAAGATTGCATCGACGATGGATTCGGACAGTCCTTGCCATTAGCGTCACCGGGCTATCAGCTTTGGGTTACTACAGCGGTTTTGTCCCCTTTGCGAACATAGGCTCTCAGGTGGAAGTCCAACTGGCCGCGACACAGTCGCCTCAGGAGTGGAAATGGGCGGATATCCAACCTAGCAGAAATCTTGAGTGGCACAGGTGCTACGAGAACCAGTTCGACTGTGCGAGACTCGATGTGAGAGAAGAAAAGCCCCCAAAGTAGCTTTCTAATTCGCTGAGAGAACATATGGCTGATCGACATTCATCAAAGGTGCCCCTTGACTGGCAAGATCCCACTGATGAGGAGAGGGTGATTCTCGCCGTGATACGGTCAAAAGCCAAGACCCAACAAGACTACAAGGGACCAGTATTCGTTAATCCCGGTGTATGTGCTCTTTTGGCAAACATGTACCGCGGAGCTCAGGTGCTGATTGAGACGCAATGTAGGGCCCTGGTGGGAGTGGCGTATCATGGGTTCTCGAACAAGGAGATGAGCTGCAGACGATTGTCGGTGATAACCAGGTGAGCATTTCCCATATACAGTTTCTCAAACCACCGATGACTAAATCAGAAACAGGACATCCTAAGTTGGGATCCACGTGGCAGTAAGCAGTCATATTCCATTACAGAGGATATAGCCCCCAAGTGTACTGTGCATGGATTAGACTAATCTTGTCCGGTCTATTCTTTAGTTGGGGTTTCAGTGCCGAACGTCGAATGCTGGGGCTCGTCGTGGAAACGGCACGATTGGAGCTTGCGCAAAACAGGCGTAGCGGATGCCTATCCAGGCGTTGTCCACGATGCCTTCGCACAGGCGGAGGGTCTTTCGCGCCAGTGCGAGGCATATACCAACAAGACCGCGCCCAACTTGCTCCGGCATATCAGCACATCGTACCACGCCAGAGACATGTTGGAGATCTCCAGGAAGGCCGGCTACGACAAAGTCAAATACTGGGGTATCAGCTACGGCACCATTCTGGGCGGGACCTTTGCGTCCCTTTATCCAGACAACGTTGAGCGATTAGTGAGCGACGGTTAGTCTTACAACGAGTTTCTCCCTGGTTTCATTCGAATCTGGCACTGATAATTATCATAGGCAACGTCGACTACGGCGACTGGTTCAGCAACGCCCAACTCAACGCCTACGAGGATGCCGACAAGATCATGGAAGCCTTCTTCGCCGCGTGCCACCGCGCTGGGCTGGAGAGGTGCGCCTTCCACGACGCGACGCCCTCCGCCATCGAGGCGCGCTACTGGGCCCTGCTGGCGGCGCTGCGGCAGCGGCCCGTCCTGCTGCCCGCGCACGCCAACGCGACCGATTCGCCCGCCGTCCCGCAGCTCGTCACCTACTCGGCCCTACAGCGCCTCGTCCGCACCGTCCTGTACAAGCCGCTCTACGAGCTGCCGGAGCTGGCGCGTGTGCTCACGGCGCTCGAGCGACGCGACGGCTTGCCGTACTACCGCATGGCCGGGTCGGAAGACGACAACTTCCCCGTAAGCGAGGTCTGTTCGCAACCGCAGCCGCCGCCGCCGTCGGATGGTGGTGGTGGCGGTGGTGGGACGCCCACCGACTTCTCCGTCGACGCGTTCGGCGCCATCGCGTGCGCCGACGGCGCACCCCTGACTGACGAAACGCCCGAGTCGTTCCAGCTGTACGTCGACCAGCTCATAAACCACGTGAGCCGGTTCTCCGGCGCCGCCTCGGCCTTTTCAAAGCTAAACTGCATCGGGCGCCGGATCCGGCCCAAGTGGCAACCCCACCGGCTCGACATCCACCACTCCTCCTCCTCAGGAGACCACCAGACGAACCACAGCACGATCATAACCAACTTCCCCATCCTCTTCATCGGCAACACCGCCGACAACATCACCCCCCTGCGTTCTTCCTACAACAACTCGGCCGCGTTCCCGGGCTCCGTCGTCCTGGTCCAGAAGTCGTACGGGCACGCGAGCGTCGCCGCGCCCTCGGTCTGCACGGCCCGCGCCATCCGGGCCTACTTCCAGAACGGCACGCTGCCGGCGCCGGGGACGCAGTGCGACCAGGACTTCGAGCTGTTCGAGGATCTCCCGTCCCCGGCCCCGGCGCCGGCGCGTCAAGACGACGACGGTTTATTAGCGCGGGCCGCGAGCGAGCTGTCGCGGAAAGTGGATCTGGGCGCACGGCGCATGGCGGGGATATGATGCGATTGCGAATTATGGATTCTCTCCCCACTTCGCGGGGAATTTTTCTCTTCTTGGAGGGGTGAAGAAGAAAGAGTCGGATGAGTGAGTAGAGTTTTTTCTTTCTTTGTTCGTTGAAATTAAATAGTAGTAGTATAGACTTTTTGGCAGTTTGCGCTCTCTAGAGTAGAAAGAGTCTGTTCTATAAGTAGGCCCCCCTTTTGTTTTATACGTCCAGCAGCAGCAAAAATGTTTGCACGTGAATCTGACTCCTGTATATCCCTGAACTCCTCGTCGTTATTGACGGGTAAAAAAAGATCGTTTTCACCCCCCTAACGCCAGATCATGATTTTTACAGATAGCCGCCCCGTCCAGCCTCCGCCGTCTTTTCGTCTGTCTTCCTGGTCTAGTAACACATCATCTTCGTAGAATTTTGTTTGTACCGTTGTTGTATATGGCTATAAACGAGTAAAGCGCTTATTTCTTGAGAATGGTGTCGAAAGCGGGGATCAGGGTCTGGGCGAGCCAGAAGGAGAAGACGAGCTTGGGGCCGGTCATGAGCAGCTTGGGGACGAGGCCCTTGAAGAAGCTGGAGAAGCCCTCGTGCTTGGCCATGTTGCTGAGGATGCGGAAGCCGGACTCGGGGTTCTCGAAGTTGCGGTTCTGGATGCGGGTCTTGATGACGTCGAGCGGGGCCGAGACGACGAGCGAGGCCGAGGCGCCGGCGATGGAGGCGACAAAGTTCTGGAACCACGAGGCCTTGTTGTAGTCGTTGAGGGCGAAGAGGTACTCCTTGGTGAAGGCGGAGCCGCCGAACAGGGCGAAGGAGCCGGGGGCGTTGCGGGCGGCGGTCCAGCCCCAGCCGCGGTAGAGGCCGAAGCCCTCGTCGGCGATGATTCGCAGGACGCCGCGGCCGCGGAAGGCCTCGGGGTTCGTCTGGCGCTTGATCTTGAGCACGTCGAGCGGCAGCAGCACGATCTCGCCGATGCCGATCAGGCTGCCCGCCGTCGAGTGCATGATGGCCTTGCCCGTCTTCTTGCCGAACGCGCCCTCAAAGTCCTTGCTGTAGTGTTGGGCGAGGTAGTCCCGCGCGATCGGCTGCCCGCCGTACTTGTATATCCGCTGCAGCACCTTGTAGCCCGCCGCGTAGCCCAGACCAGGGAAGAGCGAGAAGAACTTCTTGCCGACCGAGGCGTTCGCCGTGTCGCGGAAGATGACCTGGTTGAACTCTGTCATGCCCGAGATCTAAAAAGCAAAAAGTCCCGACTGTTAGTCAAAACTTTCCGGAGATATATGCATAGCTGATGACGATGTTGATGGGGCTCGGGGTATTTCTTGCGTACCTTAGTCTGGTTGCTCATCAATCGCTTCGCGATGGTGTCCACCTATGTGGTTATTGTCATTAGTCATGGATTTGTTGGGATCGGGAACTGTTCGCTGGCGCATACAGGATGGAAGACCATGAGCTCGGAGATACCGGCAGATCCTGTGAGAATTTGTCAATGGCAAGTCCCAATGGATGAACAGTAGATTGGGATCGCATACCGGAACCGAGGAGTCGCGCAACGTTCGACTCCTTCTCCTTACCAGCAACCATAGGAGGAGACATTTTTGCTTATTTTTTCTTCGCTGAACGTCGGAGGCGCTTGCTTTGCGATGAAGATTAAAAGAAGACGAATTGCAACGAATTCAACGGAATAACCAAGCGGGCTTCTCTATATGCCTTCAGGAAAATTTCAAGGACGACGGGACGGTGACTATGGTGCGGTAAGAAGAGAAAGAGAATGGGCCTTGGGGAAGCAAAAATGTAGATGATGCTGTGCTGCGGACTCGGAGGGAAAATGCACGGCTCACACGATGTCGAGAAAAAATTTCGGAGTAAGAAGAGCAGAGCTTATCGCAATTGGCAGGGGCCAGAGGCACCTAATTGGCCCCGTAGCACCCCGTAGCTGTCACTAAAGGCCTGCTAGGACCTGCTAAGTGGAGGCCCGTATTTTAGACGCTGCGGGTATTAGGGCGGCCCTGTGTGTTTGCCCCACCATTGAAGCATTGAACCTGTAGTGGTTCATCACTTACAAGCCTGCAAGTATCACAGCTACTGGGTGGTAAATGTTGGACATCTTCGATATATACCTAGAGATATCGTATAATCTACTCTATCTATATATATTGAAGCCATATAAACGGCATCATGGCCAAATTGACCAGCCGCTTGCAGAGTCTGCTCGTCATCCCAGACAACCGAAAGTACAAAGCGAGTGTGAAGAAGAAAAAGCCCAAAACTTGCGCGCAATCGTACATGAGTCGTTAAAGTGATAGGTCATCATCCATCCTCGGACGAGACCCAGCGTCAAGGCTTCGGCCTTGTTGCCGCCGGTCATTCCAGTCCAGAGGAGAAAGAGCAGGCCGTGGTGCTTTCGTGCTTGCTCTATGCCGAAAAGTGGATGGGCGAGGAAGGACCGCGAACGGTGCGCTTGCCTTGGACCTTGGGGCCGGGAGGATGAGGCATGGTGCCGTTGCCACCAGAGGGCGTCGGGGGCTTCTTGCCTGCGGCAGCGAGCGGCGGCTCCTCTCCTTCCTCGGGCTTCTTGGGAGCGCCGCTTGCCGTGGGTGGCTTGGGCGCTCCGCTTCCCTCAGGCTTCTTGGGCTTGCCGCATCCCTCGGGCTTCTTGGGCTCGCCGTCTTGTCTTTTTTCGGGCTTCGGGGCGCCGCTGCCCTTGGGCTTCTCGGGCTTGGGAGCACCGCATTCCTTGGGCGGCTTGGGAGCGCCGCTCCCTTCGGGCTTCTTGGGAGCACCGCCTTCCTTATCATCATCGCCTTCCTTACCACCACCGCCGCCACCTTCCTCGTCATCGCCTCCTTCCTCCTGGCGCCTGGTCTTGGTGACCCTGGTGGCCTTGAGGCCCCTCGGCAATGTCATATTCTTGCCACCGTGAGGATGGGGGCCGGGAATCATGGCTTTCCCTCCTTCACCCTCCTCGCCACGAGCACCGATTCCCTTGAAGATGTCCGTGATGTTGGGGAATGGAATACCAAGGAAGTCCCTCTTCTCGGCGTCCTTCTCCCCTGCTGGCGACGGCGTGTGCTTGGTGCTGTTGCTGCACGGGGGAATGCCAACCATCTTGGGTTTGGAGGGCATACCCACTGCCCCTGCGGCGAGGGCAATGACGAGGGTCTTTGTTGTGAACTGCATGTTGGGTGGATGTGGTTGCAATGAGTGACGCTGTTGTTGTATAGCGAACGAGTGTTATGGTGAAGATGATGGAGAAAGAGAAAAAGGCTGAAGGAGCTGACGGGCCACTCCATCTTATAGTACTCAAGGAGAGCGCAAGCCTCCTGTTCGCCGTCGCAGCCATCTTGGCTTCTTGTCGGCGAACTGCGGCTTTCTGGATTTCGATCAAGTTCTTTCGAGGATCAGCGTCTTGTTTACACGAATCGTTGGATCAAACTCTGCCATGTTTTGGGCCTTGGCCAAGCGGAGGGTGATCTTCTGTCAAGTTGGCCAAGCCGGAGTGACAAATTGAGAGTATATTTCTTCTCGAGTATACGAAGAAGCCTCCAAAGAGCTTCTAGCGGCTCCCCCAGACTAGGGGTGGCATGTCCGTAGATTGCCTGACATACGCTTCGCGGGATTCAATTGGCCTAGCCTCCAGCCGCTGGGTAGAGTGTATTGAAACATTAGTGGATTCCTGTCTGTATAGCAGAAACGGCATGTCCTATTGGTGGGGATACCCACGAGTATAGCACCTTGGGTGGATCTCACCAAGAGGGAGGCTCTGCGAGGCGCATTGATGGCATGAAACGAAAGCTAGGAGTCTAAATTTAATCATAGAAACATGACGTGACAGCAAACGGCTCCTCATGCTGGGCGGGAATCTCTAAGTTCAAGGGGACGATTGAAAGTCTGGGAAAACACCTTGATGGGAAAAGGTTATGTCAAGATCTCTGCCCAGTGGTCTGCTAAAACTCGTTAAAAGTTGCTGAAATAATGGCCAAGTTGGATGATCCTGAGTATGCGACCCCTGAAGCACTATACTTCAATCTAGAGCATATCTATCTCTGTGTTTGTTTGGCTCCTGGCAATCGGTCCGTATAAGCAATCACACCACCCATTACCGAAGTATGATAAATACCCCTTACCAGATGTCTCCTACCCACAAAGGCGTAAGGCTGATAGAAACAACCTACCGGCTTCATATATATTGTCCATTGCACGTCCTTGCCAAATCGGAGCACCTTGAGTCAAGGCCAGGAGCCCGTCGCCTCAATGTCAGTAACCGCATAAGCAGCCCGGGTGCATAGACTGACTCGGGTCCCGGTCCTCAGCGTTCTGATATAGCAAAATCCTGGTACAACGATTACATCATCCGCCTCCTGTGTTTTTGAGATATCCATATTCTCGCCAACAAACCTGCCAAGCGACCGCAAGAATAAACCTCCACCAACAGCACCTAACGTGACTATTCCGCTTGCTCTAGATTGCGACAGTGGAATAAACGAGTACTGCTGTAATGATCTTCTCTTGGAGTTTGATTCCAGAAGAGACTTGCTGTGTGCATAGCCTTGTGGGGTGTTGCTGACGTTTGCTTGCCCTGGCTGGGTTTCAATTGTAGCTGAGCCCTGCTGGCTCTCGGGTTGATGCTTTGATGATGTGTAGCAGACGGTTGAAGGTTGGCTGCTATACAATAGTACAATTAAAGGGCCCGATGCCCTTTCAAATGGAATGGTTTCCATTATTCGTCTTGGTTTTGAGCGAGCAGCGCCAACTTATCTCTGTTGTATACAGTCTTGCACAGATAGCCAGCGGTAGTTGGACAACTTACAAGGGCTCAATCTGCAGGTACCAGATCTTGACCGGGCTGGCATATCGACAGGATGCACCGCATTCGCATACCCGAATTTATCGATGCTTTTCTCATCGATATTATGGATGGCAGAGAAGAACTACGTGTCCGCTGTAAGCAAAATTGTTTAACAATAAAAGGCTGTTGTCTGAATGGGTTGTCTGGCTGACATGAGTTACCAGACAGCAAGCCCCTGAGAGAATAAACCGGACAAGCCTCTTCGAAAAGGAATATTTACAATCATCAATTATTACATTTCGCCTATTCTGTTCATACCACTGGGAATAAGTGGAATTCACAGGTGCTACAATGGACGAAGTCGGTTTTATTCCAGCAATCGCTTGAGGGCCATGCGCAACAATGCGTTGTTGCACTATGCCCCATTTAGCAGCAGTTGCCTGCAACGCCGCCGCGTACCTCCAAGTGTCTCAGCAACTACATCATCCATCAATCATCTGACAAACTGTCTCTCTTATCGCAGCATCTGGACTTATTAGAGATCTTTCGACAAACAGTCATTCATTCTGACCGAGTGCCAATTCTCTCCACCCACCACTCGCTCACTCGCTACAAACCACCCACCGAATTGATCCACAGACTTGCCGCTCGTTCGCATCGGCGGCCATACAAGCCCGACTCTCCAAACATGCCGAGTGCAAACCAGCTCTTTCTGCTTGCAGACCACATCAAACTCTCGCTCCTTGAGCGGAAACGGGCGCAAAGCCTCGACATTGATGCTGGATCAAAAGACGGAGCCATCTCGCAATCGCTGGACCAATTCCGAGATGGACTCACGGCGTTGGACGAGGAGCAGAGGCGCTTAGAGGAAGCCGGAGATGAAGAGTAGGTCGCCGCCAGCCAATTCCACACCTCACGGTACCCAGGCAATTCTGGCTTCTGCGAGCACCCTGGACGGTCCGGTCGCTCTTTAGCAAAGCTAATGATTCTTTGTTCTTAATCACAGGGGCGCTCTCACAATTGGCGACAACCTGCCCGGCCTGAAGCAGCAGTACGACGACCTCACAGCACAATTCCACGGCTTCTCGTCCACGACCGCCCAGTCGACCCTGACGCACCCCAACGACCCCACGCTCGCCTCCGACTTCGACCATGCGACCACCCTGCCGGCGGCCGGCGGCGCCTCCTCGCGCCCCAAGATGAACCAACGGAACTCGTCCAAGACGGTGCGCTTCTCCGACAACCCGACGGCCGGCGGGCCCCAATCCTCGTCGGACCCGGCCCTGGAGGCGCAGCTCTTCGGGTCGCGCGGCGGGCGGTACCGCGACGAGCCCGACGGCGGCGAGGGCTACCGGGACGAGGCCGAGGACATGACCAACACGCAGGTGCACGCGTACCACCAGCAGATCATGGACCAGCAGGACCAGCAGCTGGACGCGCTGGGCCTGTCGATCGCGCGGCAGCGGGAGCTCAGCATGCAGATCGGCGACGAGCTGGACGACCAGGTGGCCATGCTGGACGACGTCGACGAGGCCGTGGATAGGCACCAGGGCCGGCTCGACCGGGCGCGCGGCCAGGTCGGCCGCATCACCCGCAGCGCCAGCGACAACAAGCAGCTGATGGCGATTATCATCCTTATTATCGTGCTGGTCCTGCTCATCGCGCTGCTGAAGTAGGTCTTTGTGCACGGCGGCGCCGTCGTCTTTGTCGTCTTTGTCGGCTAGGTGCTGCTGGTGTTTCTGGTGATGTCGCTGCTGGTCAAGCGGGCCCTGGTGCTGCTGCTGCAGTACACGGATGACGATCGGGCAGAACGAAGGTTTCTGTTATCAGGGTTGGCGTAGTAGGAGGGTTCTAGAAAAGGGGGTAGGAAGCAAAGCGAATGAGGAAACGGCGCAGAAGGCAATGGTTCGGACTAGATTCCGGGTCACGTCGTTTAAGACGGGCAGAGAGGTAGGTTTTCTTTTCGGTTAAAGCATTTGCATGAGAAGGGCGTTCAGGTGTATTCAGGCTAGGAAACAGAGCGAGCTTACCAGCGAGTTCAGCTGGGAGCATAAGTGTCTATCACGTTATTCGTATATGTAGTCAAGATTAGTCGGCTACGAGACACAAAGCGGTATATCAACCAATATCATATAGCGAGGTTCTTCCGTGACATGCATAGCGTGAATAAGTCCTAGGTACAGTCTGGATTCATTCACCGAGGATTGTTCAACAGTATGCCTCCACACGCGAATGACTTTAGACTTTGAAGTTGGAAGGGTTTCTATTACTTCTTCTCGGGTATATTTACAGTCTTTGGTTTGCAGCAGGGCAATCCAGTCAGAGTTACCAGATAGAGTTGGTGCTCTTCCATCCGTTTCTCTACCGTGCCTTCTGTGCTGTCGAACCGTCTTCCTCGTCGAAAGTCCTGAAGAGCAGGCCACGAGTTAGCGGAGGTTGTTTCCAACGGCTCGCTGATGGGAAAGTGTGCGTCGCAAGCTGAAAGCACTGCTGTCCACGCGCCCTCTTTCTTTTCAACCCCTCACATACATCAATGAATGACCTGACATTTGCCTTCCCCCACCGAAACACCAATTCCAATGCAATAAGAAAATGCAGACATAGAGACAGGGGACAATGCAATGCAATGGCAAAATTTCAACTCATGATATCATATATAAGGAGTGGAATTTTGGGACATTGGCTTACAGGCCGTCGCGCATGCTGGTGCCGGCCTTGTGCGTCTCCTCGGCCGACTTCTTGGTCTGCTCCTGCAGCTTCGAGATGTCCTCCTTGGAGGAGCCCGCCGGGGACCGGTCGGCCTTGACGGCCTCCTCGCTGTTGGAGGCGAGCTCGGGCTTCCAGTGGCCCTTGCCGTCCTTGTGCTTGGTGAGGAGGTCCTCCTTGTGCTTCTGCTGGTCGTTGCCGTTGCCGTCTGTCGTGGAAGGTAGTTTGTCAGTTTGGGTTTTTGATGCTTGGGGTGCTGTTTAGAGTGCCATTGGGAGGCTGGACGGCTCGGAGGGTGTTCCGGGCGAAAGGAGGGGTGACAGGTAAAGAACAGCGAGATCTCGTGTCGCCATCTGGATTTCGCGGGGACAGGGAAAACACTTACGGTGGTGGTCCTCCTTGTGTCTCAGGACGGAGGTGGTAGCGATGGTTCGCTGGGCGAACGTTTGCCGGCTGGCGGCAGCAGCGACAGAGCGAGCTGCGACGGTGGTGTTGAGGAGGACGCGAGAAGCCATTGTGAGGGGTGGTAGTAGTGTATGAGGAGGGTAAGTAGTCGGTTTGGTTTGAGTATTGGAGCTGATTGGGAGTGAGTGATTAGGAGGTAGGTAGAGTAGAAGTGGGTGAAGATGGAAGAAGAATGGGATTTTCAATAGAGAAGATTTCGGAGGAGGAATTCGGGCCAGTCACAGGTGTGCAGAAAGTAAGTCAGTAGATAAGTATTACCCGAGGATGTATTGCCAATCAATTGAACATGGGTCGATCGCCGCGCACACACACAAAGCTGGAGAGGGAGAGGAGCTGCGGCTGCATTGTTTTCTTAGCTACTACGTAATCATTGGGTTGGTGGTTGTGACGTCACCATCACCATTATTTTCCAATGCCGAGAGCTCCCCGTTTTCCCCTGTGAAAGCGGCGGGCTGGATCCCCGCTAGCCCGTCCTTTGCCCAGATGCATAGGGTGGAGTTGAACTGGTGGGGATATTGGAAGTCGATGTACAAGTAGGAGTAGGAAAAATCAAGGAATGCTGATTGGAAACATCGCAACGTCGATTTATAAGGCAGATCTGAGGAATGGGTTTAGATACCCGTCCCGTCGTCCAATGCACGGCAAGGGCTGCATGCAGGCGACCTACCTACCTACAACATGGGATGGATAAGTAGCCAATAAGAGAAACTGACCAGGGACTCAACAGCAGAGCCTCAAAAATGGTTATAGCTCTGTGTCCACGACGGAATGTGTAACAAACGACCTCCTTATCGTCCGGCTGGTGCTCATTGGAATAAAGTACACGTTGTCCTTAGCCATGGTACACGACTGAGTCCATTCCCAGTCTCTAAGTTCCAAAACAAAGGAACAGAAATGACTACTATTTATGCACAACGGAAAACACCTGCAACTTCAAGAATGGAGATTGCGTCAACTGAGCTATACATTTCCAAAGATCGAGAGACGGTGAGGAGCGCGAGCCGTGTGAGTATTGGCGACATCGGGTTGATCGTACTCGGGCCAATTTGCCAAAGCAGTGTTGAGAATCCCTTGCCTAGTATCGAAACACAGCTTTCGATCAAGGAAACCAGGCAAATTGAAAAGGGGGCAGAGATGGGAATGCCTCTTAGATCTAGTCGGATTCCCACTCTAAATGGGAGTCGGCCTCCGATAAGAAACCGACGCTATCGGACAGACAATCCTCGTCCTCTTCAAAGCCTAATTGGTCAATCCATTCCGGAAGCCCAATATTAGCTACATCTCTGTCATAGCAGTGCGAGGCTCGATCCGGTAGATAAGGATCGTTTCCTACTTGTCCCCGAAGCGGATTTTTTAAGCGCAGTCTGCCTCGCAGGATTGGGATGTGGAAGAGTATATACTGCAGATCCTCCATCGAGGTTTTTATGAAGTGCCATAACTGGTACCAGGCCTCCTTTATCTCTTCAGATGGGGTGTTAATCCGTCTTACAGAGGGATTCTGGGAAATTATGACCAGGTTTACTTTCTGAAGGCGGAGTTGCCGGAGCGTAGGCGCTGCTGTGCGTAGGAATTGAATCAAAGTGTCGGATGTGGTATAGACGTCTCCGAGAGCCAGGCTCTGGAGGCAGGTAAATCGTACAGATTTCGACAATGAGACGAAGCCCGCTGGTGTCCAATTCTTATATCCCAAGGCCAAAGTCTTCAGGTGTGGCGTGGTCTCGGCCAATGCGTGCATAAAGGGTGTATCCGTATCAGGCAACGACCGTGGAGGACCAGGGAGACGGCCTGTGACCGAACGCAGAGCTAAATTAAGATGCCGGCATCTGAGATGCTGGAAAGCCGGGCCCCATGCCGACCAGTCAGCTCCGGAAATGGGCAGATACTCGATGCCGACGCTGACACCATAGCCGCTATCGAGACAGCACACGTCCAACGTATCAATGCAATACTCGTGATCATCGATACCAGCAGACTTTGTGACGGCCAACACTTTAAGTAAGGCCATGAAGACAAAGGCGCGGCTATTGGGCGCGGTTCGCAAACCATATGGCGATTGATCTCTTTTAATCGGATCCATTCCAGTATTGCGCCACAGCTTCTCCCAAATAAGGCGCTTATGTATCGTCGTATCTTCAAAGAGATAAGCAGGACCCCGGGATTGGTATATATGGACATGCCGCAGATTTGGCATATTTGCGACACTCTCGTGCAGAGCATCGTGGAGCTTCTCCGTGGTGACCAGTGCAAGGTAGCTCTCCACCGAGTCCCTGTAGATACGGTACGCCTGCTCGACAGGCAGGTCGGCATCATCACGGTAGTCCTCGTATTCCTCGTAAGTCAGATCTTGCCAGTTCTCAAAGAGACATGGCCGAACCCAAAGCTTGCGGACAGAGTGGCGAAATACGGCGTGTTGGCTCACGTTGCGCAACCATTGCAGATCGTCCTTGGTGATGAATATCTGGACCTCGGTGAAGAACCGGGCGGTAAAGCGGCTGAACGCCTTGGCAGCAAGGTCACGGCAGACCAGGCGCAGGGCGAGGAGATCCGCTCCGTCGGTCCACTGGCAGATCAAGTCGACGACCTCGGGCGGAAGCTCGGTGAGCGATGGCATTGCTCCGGGTGACAGATGAGAACGAGAGTTATGAGTGGGGTGCCGTGTGGATGAGTAGTAAGGTGGTCAAGTATGGCGAGGGGCGGTTGCCCCCTACTTTAAGTACTCGATCTGAGCTGGAGCCAACATCGTGGCTTGCAGGTGCGACATGGATCAAATCACCAATCATGGGTTTTTGATCCAGGGTGTGACTGCCTACTGGGATATGCAAGTCGATGTACAGGGTAGCTGGTTTTAGCGGTTATGATGACAATCACTGCGAACGGAGTCAGAGTATTCAATCTCTATTGTTTTTCTCCCTTTGGATGATCTTCAAGCTGTGCATACACGGATTCCTTGATGGATGGTGACGGGTGGACCAAACGCCACTATTCAACGTGCCTTAGCTACAGATTTGCAGATGGATCTCAGATAGTAATGTCAGCCAGCCGAGATCTGCCGAGCAATAGCACCACGTTACCTCAGATGGGAGCTGGGTGACATGCGTATGTGATCAATGCAATTGTCGAATACTGACGAGCCGACGCAGAGGAGGTATCATCAAATTGATGCATCAATTTTGATGTTTGCCCTCCCCCATCAGGCTGGGGTTAACCGTTAGTGCCCACGGCCGACTGCTGGCAGCAGGGGTGGGGCGATCATGGAAGGAGGGGAGCTCTCCGAAGAAGGCTAGCGTGGTTCGTGGCACTGCAGGGGTATTTAGATCAGCAGCCCAGGCGCCCCACCTCAGCTGCTTGCGGCTCAAAAGAGTTAGTTGAAAATTCCCGGAAATGTAGTTTGGCCTGAGCGCTTCTGTAAACCTCCCAACTTCAATTAGGATGGCTGGCACTTGCCCGATTTTGTAACCTCATTGACGTTCTGCTCACCTGCCACTCACTGCCCACCTCCACTCCGACGCTCTCAGCGCATGCGAGGCTCGATCTTCTATGGGATTATCGCATAGAATACACAGGAATCGTAATATCTAATCTGTAGGTCTCTCTATTTGCCTTGTTTTGCTTGTTGTCCTCGGTTGCGCGGTTCTGGTTTGGCTTCGTGCGTGAAGATGTAGCTCCCCCTAAGCAGCGGTTGAGCTGTGGTTATTCCACACCACGCCTTCCGCGACAGCTTTGGAATAACCACGACGCGACCTGGATTCCACCGCATCAATCTTGCCCAACTGCCCTGCGTCCATTTACTAAACAACCCAAACTACTTGGTGCTCTGAACTCTTCCTTCCCCGTCCAACCCATCAACTCAACTCAACCAAACACATCCAAGTTCCTCTTCACTTTCCCACATCAATCAGATTCAGGTCACAACTTGCATTCAACCCAGAATTACCATCGCGGTTTCCATCACATACACACATACACCCATCAACCAAATCATCATACACATCAAGTTTAACTTGTTCCTTCTTCATCCATCACAAATACACATCTCGCGCAGAGCGCCTTCCATCACTCAATCCACCAAGCAACCAATACCGAATCGGTACCCATATTGACGCAATGTCGCAGCATCCTCTCGCCCCTCAACGCTTCAAGCGTCCTCGGAACTGGCTGGTCCCTACCGGGCTCGTCCATGATCTGAACGATCGCCAGCATTGCCGTACTTGTCAGAGGTGCAAGATTGATCGCGAGAGACGCGATCAAGAAAAGGCAAAACGCGTCAAGGCAGAACTTGAAGCAGACAAGAAGCTTCATCAGCACACTGATCCCAACCATCGCGAAAAGTGCAGCACGTGTCAGATCATCTACGACACTTTCGCCTGCCTGAAACTGAAGGAAGCCCATAAAAAGGGCAAGAAAGCTTCACACGAAGCCAACAGTGCATGGACAGCGCCACAGGAAGTTGGATGTAAGTCCAAACCGTTCTTCCACTACGCGGCATCGCCGTTATTCCACGTACATGGTTACTAACTCTGCATTAGTGCGCACCTATCAAGCTTTCCGTGCTCCCAACCCGCCATCTAGTGTGCTGTTCTTGCTACCTGGCCGAGAGTCACCCGTATCGCCTACAAGAACTCCAAGCCCTGAGCCTGTTGTCGCCAGAGTCTCTCGTCCTGCGCCTCGTCGCAAATCAGGAACGAAGCAGAAGCCTTGCAACCGGCGCCCCGTGGCTGGTAACACCTCGAAACAGTCGTCGAGGAAACGACCTATTTGCGATTTTGACCAAACCGGCCCCGAAGTCACACCGCCGCCTTCGGTCAGACGCCGTACTACTCCCAATATCCTTCCACTGGGCACAAGAACCGGTGAAGGATCCCAGCAAGCGAGAAAGAGGGGCCACAGTGATCTGGTCCAAGACGACGTCGAGTTCGCCCAACCCTCGATTGACATTCCCACAATTCCTGGTCAATTCTCGCCTGGACGACCACTCTTTATTCGCGATCCAAAGGTTGCTGTCACTGCAAACCATTCCTCCCAGGGCAACGACAATACATCACCCGCTATGAGCGTTTTCGATGCACTCTCAAACCTTGCGGGCAAGGCAATCTGGACCGCTGCTTCGACCATTGGTCGTCAGATCGGCTACACTCCCACAAACAATGCCGGTCAGCAGGTCGTTTCCGATGAAACACGTCAGTCTCCTAAGCGGCGACGAACCGACGATACTCCCGCGCCTGCCCTTCTTGATGCACAAATCGGAGTGAATTCAGACGAAGACATGGGATTGTCTTCCCCGATGAACAATGGTATGGCAAACAATGGCGACAGGCCATTCACGCACTCCTATTCATCCATCGGTGCCCGAACTCATCTATCCTCGTCCGCTTCCAACGCCGCCCGAAGAGCCCTCTTCCGCTACCCTCCTCGCGCTATCCTGGACCCACGGAGACGCATTCCTCAACCCCGAACCATGGACCATTCGGAACTTTCTACCGACGATTCCTTGGAGCCCACACGAGACCAAGCCATGCCAGGCAGCTGGGTTTCGGAACCGGACGAGCAGAGTTCGACCCAGTCTTCGGATCCATCTACAACAGCGACCTCCCCCAGCACGCAGGAGAAGCACTCCGGCTCTTACAACAAGAGCTCCGCGAAGCCGGATCCTTACCTATTAAGCACCAGATCGCCTCCGAGATCCGATGCATTCTACACGCGACCCAGAACGCAAGCGAGAGGCGCTTGGGCCAGGAGTCCCCAGTCCAACCAATCTTCAACCGAAGTCTCTGATTCGACTTCAAGTCCGCCATCAACTAGTTCCGAGCAGCCTGAAGAAACTTCTGCTCAGAATGAAGAGACCAGCACAACCGACAGATCTGATCCAGAACCAAAGTTCAAGACACGCGCCGACTTCTTCGAACACGATGAGAATTTGCTGGTTCCCGGATTGGAGAAACTGGGATTGAACGAGTTGAAGAACCAGGAACTTATAGCGCAGAGAGAAGAGCGCCAGCGTCTAGAAAGAGAGAGGCGCATTGCGGCGGAGAAAGCAAAGGAAGAGGCACGACTTCGTGCGGAGGCAGAGAAATGGAATGCACAACTCAGACACCTTGGGCTGCGCAAACCCAAACGGAAGTGGATCACAGATCTAAGTGAAGAATGGGAGCAGAAAGTGGACGACTCGATGACGAGATCCAATGTAACCTGCGCCCCTCCCGAGGCGGTGACGATGACTCCTAGGGACTTCACCAGGATGATACCGGATGGCCAATGGCTGAACGACAGCTGCGTCCAGGCCGCCTTGACCGAATTAGCAACAGCCGTCAACAAGTCTGCCGGTCGGGTGTTGAAACAACACACACCAAAGTGTGTCGCTTTGGGCACTTTCTTCTGGACGACTCTCCGTGATAAGGGACCAGAGAACAAGGAAAGGATGATGAAGCGCACTTGGGGCATGACGCCTCTGAACTTCCTCGACATTGACACGATCATCATGCCCATCAACGAGAGCAGCCATTGGACCTTCATCTTGATCCGCCCAAAGCGCCGCGAGGTCGCTTATATCGATTCATTTGGCGGAAACGGAAACCAGAAGGTCGTGAAGGCGCTGGGGTTCATCGAGGTGTTTCTGGGGCCAGCCAGATGGGAACCTAAGGAGTGGCGAGTTCTCAAGGACCTACATGTGCCAAGCCAGCACAACAGCTGGGACTGCGGCATGTTTGTCATTACCAACTCGATATACATCGCACTTGGCCTCGACCCCAACACGTACAGCGAGGCGGAGTTACCTTTGCAGCGAAGGAGAATTGCTGCAGTGCTTCTGAATGGAGGATTCAAGGGCGACTTTAATTTGGAGGATCTATGAGCAGGGGGCATGGAAGCGAGTCGCCTTTTTTGATACAGGCGTTTTTGCATTGGCTTGCGCATTTGCAGCTGGGCGTATAGGCGGCATTTCCCTGGATACCTTGGAGGTTTTGGTGATACTCCGAGCATTGGTGGAACATATATATGGAGTTTGGCGTTTTGCTTTCAGGGAACAAACAAGAGAAGAACACTCAGCATATCATAGAGAGAGTACTTGTGTGTCGTTGGCCATTGTCGACTACGAAAGGGCATCATGAACAATCATTGCAAGCATTTGGGAATGGGACTGTGAACTGTACCAGCAGCAGGTATGTATAGAATTGAAGCAGTCAATTAATCGTCTTTCAAATCAAATTTTTCAAATATGCGACAATTGTGCAACATTTCATGGCTGTTAGGTTAGACCTACGGGCACGTCTCATGTATTGCCAAAATGAGAAAATTATAACGACAACAAGCCCCAAGAACATGAACCAGATCACGAGAAAAGCAGAAAGGCGTGGCCAACTGAATGATACATGTCAAAAGGGTATCTTCAATTCAGAGTACCTGCTGCGAGCTTACGGCGGCGGCGGAGTGCCGCGCCGCCGACGGATGATGCAAAACAACGTAGCTAAAGCTAGGTATATACATATGTGTGAGGCCATGTGAAAAAAGAAGAAAAAAATCAAGGAACCAGATCCTTATTCAGAAAGGTCCATTCCATCTTCTTATCATCTGCGATTCTTCTTGTGAACAAAACGATAACCGATCCCGTTTCCAGTTGTAAACGAACGCCGACCAATGCAAAAATTCTTGTTGTTCTTATTCTTTCATTCATCTATTCCTCCTCCTGATTGATGCAAAAAAGGGGGGTCGCATCCTAGAAAAAGCCATATACAGGCGGCCATTCATCATCGTCCTCGTCTGAACTCTTTCCACCCGTCCGCGTATGAATATGGCATGTGCATTGACTCTTGAACCTGTCCCGCTAGTGCAGGTTCATGATGATCTTGGCCTTCTCGTAGACGATCCAGGTGATACTAAGCGCCGGACCGACCTTCATGAGGTTGGGCGTGAGGCCCTTGTAGAGGCCGCGGAGGCCCTCGTGCTGCCACGTCTTGCGCGCCACGTCGACGATGCCCGTGTAGCGCGCGGGGTGCATTGTGGTACCCTGGGTCTGCAGCCGGGTGCGGAGGACGTTGAGCGGATAGACCGCGGTGGCGCCAAACGCGCCCGAGAAGCCGCCCATGAAGCCCGTCATCAACGCGCCCGGGTGGAAGTCCTCCTCGTGGACGCCGTCGCGCTTGGCGCCGTACCGGACATATCTCTCCTTCAGGAATTCGAACGTGAACATATCAAGCGCCGAATAGGGGAACATGCCGACGAGGCCCATGGTCACGCCACGGTAGGGGGCGGTCTTGCCGTCGGCCCACATCTTGCGCCAGGTCCGCGCCAGCAGAGTCCGGCCTCGCTCGCCGTCCCGAACGTATTCAGATTGGAGTCGGAACTTCAAAGTATCCAAGGGGTATACGCAGAGTCTATATGTTTGTTAGTCGCATCTCAAAGGGGAGGGGCTGATGCGATAAGACATACTGTGCGGTCATACCAGCAACACCACCTGCGATGAACTTGCTCCAAGGGTTGATGTGAAGCGAATCCCCATGCCCCTCAAAATTAGCCAAGGCCACCTTGGCCGCTTCATAGGTACCGAACTACAGTCTGAATTAGCAAAGTGCGCCCGACGAAGTGAGACTATCATCCAAAACTTACTCTGATGGCAGTTTCTGGCATGATCTTGATGACATTCAAGCCATTACCTGTCATTTATTTAGTCAGCAATGAAGATAAGAGAACCAGTTCATTGACATTGATACATACCAGCCCACAGTCCTCTCAATCCGCCCTCTCTATAGAGCTCCGAAAAGGCTCTGGTGAGAGACTGGCTGAAGTTCTTGACAGCATCGAGTGGACGGCCAGTCTTTGCAGCCTCAACGGCGGCGCGAGTACTCGACTTGGTATTAATGAGCAGGTACACTTTTAAACGATCGAGTGGCGCAGTCGCGGTACGAGAAATTCCTCCTGCAGCAGCGCCTGCAATATAGTAGCCTAATCCAGGGAGGTAGTTCATCAGCCCAAATTCTTCTTCTTCACTGCCGTCCTCAATCATGTCCGGAACAAGGTCAGTGGGCTCGTCGGTGGCGGCCGTGTTTTGTGGTGTTCGGTGACCTGGGGAATGAGCCCGCGCAACAGCGCGATTGACCGTTGTAGACATGGCTGCTGAGATGTGGCCGTGATGACCTGTAGGGGTGGCCTGTTGAGAATCCATGGCTGAGTAGGCATTATATGCCGGAGCGTCATCGTAGGACAGGTCTTTCGGCGATTGGGTACTTGAGTGCGAGGCGGCGCTGGGTGGGTGAACAGACTTTGGCGCATCCGGGGGTGAGGCGAGTCTTATAATTGAACCGAAGAGAGCTTCAATAAGGAAGTTGAACTTCGTACCTAAACCTGAAAGAGTCTCATCACTAATGACTGAATCACCCTCGGAATTGAGCACCACTACGTCCGAGTAGAAGGTGAAGACGGCGCCCAGAGTTGTAGTTGATGGGTTGTTGGGCATGAAAAGCAGAAAGTCACTGTATAACAACCACATCATCAGCTGATAATCGCCAGAGGTATGGGGCAAATGCGACAAGTCGCAGCGGCCGTGAGCCCCCGTGGCGGCTGGTACACTTTAAATATTGCTCGAGTCATAATAACACCGATTCTTGAGAGAAAAAACAAGCAATCAAGACTTACCGCCACTCATCGAAGCTGATGAAGCCGTCCTTGTTCAAGTCCACGTCCTCGAAGAAGGTGTGCAGTCTGCGCATCGGCACGGCCAGACCCGCATGTTGGAAGGCCGCCTGCAGCTCGTCTTTGTCGAGCCGGCCGTTGTTGTCACGATCTATCGACTTGAAGAGCAGGTAAAGCTGGCGCTCGGTGGCTTCCACAAAAGTCTTGAATTCTATTGCGGCCGTCACAGATGTCAGTCACCAGGGGGGCTGCAAGAGAAGGAGAGAAAGTGGGTACGGCACGCGACAGGACAGGACAGGACGGAAGCTTCACCTTCATACTGGATCTTGCCATCGCCATTGGTGTCGACAAGCTTGGTCATCTTCTTGAGCAGGTCGTCTGCATTTTTTAAAGCTGCGGAGAGGAGGAAAAAAGGTGTCAGCGACACTTGATTTGCAGCCCACGGGGAAGATGGTGCTCCTACGGTGATCGATCTTGCGCAGGCCGCGCTGCAGCCCCTTCCAGTCCAGCTCCCCCTTGTGCTGGTAGTCCAGCTTCGTCCACAATTGCTCCAAGCGGGCATCGCGCTGGTTCTGTGATTCCTCCATTGTCAATCCCATTGTTGTGATGGCATCCGAAGCCCTCATAATTGGCCTTTGGGGAGGCGCGTCATCGGTGGGCTGTCTTGTTCGGGGGCGATCGCAGGACACAGTTGTCGCGTATTGTTACGGATAAGGCATGGCGCAAAGGAAGCAGGTGTGGGTATGGGCGGGCGGTAGGTCGACTTGCTTGCTGCTTGGGGAGGGCGCGCTCTTTCATCCCTCGTGGTCAACAGAGAGGGAGTGAGTGAGCTGTCAATCGGCGTGTCGCGGGGTCGGAGATATCTGCAAAGCATACAGTTTTGTCCTCCAGAGGCAGACTGGTTGGGTTCAAGCTTCTCAATAGAGGAGATGCTCGGCAAAGGCGTCCAAGACTGCAGGGATCCGGTGCTTGACGAGCTGACGGCTCGCCGGGAAAATCCATTGAGATTGGCGTCACTTGGGGACGCCAGCCGCTAGCAGTCACGCTAAGCGAAGCTAGATGGCGCTAGACCCTATACGGCTACCCTCGGCTCAGCTGGCAGTCGGGGCAGCCGTGCACGGTCGCACCTTCTGGCACTGTAGTCAGGGCGCTCAGTGAGACAGAAACGTCGCTGATACACCAGGAGTCTACAGTTATCCCAAAAATAGATAACGTTGCACTGCTCCCGCTCCTGAAAGATCGGGTGGTGTCATCAGGAAACCGTCACACTTTCACTGGCCAGCCTTATCTCCGTCCGTCCCTTGTCCACCTGCCCCCCTTTTGATGCCGGCCACCAGCTCCCCTCAATTCAGCCTCGTCCTACATTCAAGCTTGTCAAGGCAATTGGGGTAGAAACAAAAACAGCTGTCGCCTCGGAGGACAGCATGACGCTCCTTTGGTTGTTCTCTGAACACCCTCACTCGAGCAGCTGAGCTGCTTGGGGTTTCTGTATTGTCGCTAAATTAAGCCCCTTTCTCCTCGCCCATCATGGCTGCCAGTTTCTGGGACTCGACCCAGCGTCGCTTCTGGATGTTCTCCAAGGAGGAGCTGGCCCAGATGCGCGAGAAGCTATGCGACGAGGACCAGAAGCTGGTGCAGTTGTATCCTCTCCCCGATTGGAAATATCTCTACATATACTTCAATCAACGTAAGCGCCCTCCTTCTCGCCCTGGGTATACTTCTCAGCTCTAGATATATCTCTCCAGTGCCAGGGGCCACCTCGAAACTAACAGGCTACCAGAAATCGTTCGCTTGGGCAAGCGGCTCGGTGTCCGACAACAAATCATCGCCACCGCCCAGCTCTACATCAAACGCTTCTACTGCAAGGTCGAAATCCGGCGGACGAACCCCTATCTCGTAATCACGACGGCGCTATACTTGGCCTGTAAGATGGAGGAGGCCCCGCAGCACATTAGGCTTGTCGCTTCGGAGGCGCGCTCCCTCTGGCCAGATTTCCTCAGTCTTGATACGTCCCGATTGGGCGAGTGCGAGTTCTTCCTCATCTCCGAGATGAACTCGCAGCTCATCATCCACCAGCCCTACCGCACCCTCGCGACCCTGCAGTCCGACTTCTACCTCACCCAGGACGAGATCAACCTCTCCTGGTCCATCATCAACGACCACTACGTCACCGACCTGCCGCTCCTCTACCCCCCGCACATCGTCGCGCTGACCGCCATCCTCCTCTCGCTCGTCCTGCGCCCCAACTCGATGACGGGCGCCTCGGCCGCGAACAACATCGCAGCCGCCGGCGCGGCATTGGCCCAGGCCCAGGCCGGGCGAGGCGGCATGGGCGGCAGCAGCAGCGGACAGACCACGCCGGGCGCCCCCGGCGCTACGGACAAAGACAAGCAGCAGGAGGCCCGGTTCGGCAAGGTCCAGCGATTCGCGGCCTTCGTGGCCGAGAGCCAGGTCGACATCGAGGCCATGGTCGACTGCACGCAGGAAATGATTTCCTTCTACGAGGTCCACGAGCAGTACAACGACAAAGCTACGAGAGACCAGATCAATCGTTTCATCAAAGCTAGAGGCTTAGACAAGGCCTAGATGGCCAGCTGCAGCATTCAGCGGCCCTTCAAACCATGTTGGTCATGATGCGCGCGTATATTGCATTGCAGTAGAGTCGGAACAGAAAGCGCCCCCTGCCTACATTTCATTAAGGGTGGTATACTGAGATTAAGCTTAGCCAACTAAGATAGCTACACATTCCTTACGGAAGAATTCAAATTAGTGGTTATGTGGTACAGACATTGCAGAGTGCGTGCATGGTAACAAATTCAGTATTCTTCGCAATATTGCTTCTACACGAATTTGGGTGTCCATGCTCGCTCGTCACGCCCAGCGTAAGAACCGTTTCCGAAACAAAACAAATTAAGCTTAAATGAAGCTCAAGCTCCAGTCTGTTCTTGGCTCTTCTCAAACTTCTTCCCTGTCTATATTCCCCTTCGTATTGACGGACAACGCGCGCTATACACAGAACCTGGCCATTTTTCTTTGAGGCGCCAATCGTCAACCACCTGCGTCATGGCTGCTCTTCATAAGCTGTCATAACAGCAGGTCAGTCATAAGCAATTACATAAGCACTGTCTTGGTGGCTCAGTTGGTTAGAGCGTTGGTCTCATATGTTACATATGACTGAATTAAAACTTCAGATATCCAAAGGTCGAGAGTTCGAGTCTCCCCAGGACATATCTTTTGCTGTTTTTGCCCATGATGGCTATCTCGTGTTAGTGTCATGCGATTTCTTTTTTCCTGCTTTTTGTGTAGTGTTATGGTGAATAGACTGTGTTCCTAGGTTGCAGTACTACTTGCGATCGATGTAGTGGGAACAAGTGCACCACCATTTGTCCAAACACTGAGTTACAACCAACCAACTACATTGCAACTCACTTGTCCACCTGAAAGTGTCGCAAAAGTCTATCTACTATAGGAGGTACTGTCCCTGTCAGTTCGTTCCAGCCCTACTCCAAATCAAATAAACTGGGCCTAGCTCGATCGATCTTTTGGTTCATGCGAAACCTTTGTTCGTGGACGTCGTGCGTGGCAATCGACAGCGAGGTGAGAGTCTGCGAGGAAGTGGCCCACAGACTCATCCGGAGCGGTTACGTGGAAGCATAAGCAGTTAGTTGCCTCGCAAGGCAGGCATATGGACCGGCCATGGAATCCACGATTGAATGAAATCCGGCAGGCTGATCGACGTAATACTCGGCATGTGAGTATGCCTGCCTGAGGGCATTCTCTCTCGGACAATCCCCGGGTGATGTAATTCGCCGAGGAATTTCAACATTCAGCACTGCCTCTGAAAGGTGTTGCATCTGGGAGGTTGACACCATCAGACTTCACAGGGAGCACGGTGGCCATGACCTCACATTTTACGACAACGCGAGGGAACAAGCTAACATGTGTTGTAACGACATAGCCTGCAGAGGCGGTCCTTTTTTTCTATCGATTGGTCTATAGCAATGAACAAGTACCGCCCTTAACAGTCCCGGTGGAAGTAATCGTATTGTGCTGTGTGCCTTCATAATCTAAACCCGTTTCTGATACCCCGTGAGCCGACGTCCGCTCCGTCCCTTGCGCCCCGTCATTACCAACCTGACCCGCTCTCCCAAACCATAAATCATATAATTCGCCGTGTGAAGAATGAGGATTGCTCATCATTGGCACGGACAAGGGTATCTATCTACAATCGTATCGCCGCGCCATATACTCCATCCAGTACATAAAGTCCTAAATACACTCGACATATGAAATATAGTTTACAACACCAGAACCAAAAGAGAATACACAATGATAGAGGCAGAGAACCAACGTAGAAGAGCCCGGCCCCCGAACAAAGGAAACTTTTGGGGGGCTAGGGAATATCAAATAGAATTGCCGAAGAAGCACCATGGGTGATCGGCCGGTTGGCCAATGAAAAAATGGGAAATAGAAGGAAAGCCAGTACACAACGTCGATGGCATTGCACTCATGCTGCATGTATGCAGGTAGCCTGAAGGCAGGCTGTCAAAGCAACGGTACAGCCTCAACCTGGAAGTAGATCTTTTCGACGGCCTCATGATGCGCGGCGGTGTGGGGTTGAGTAGTGTTGATGTGCATGCGGTTCGCACCGCCACGAGATATGCAGGTCATCCCGTAAAGCACAGCAAGAATGCCAGGACGAGACAAGTATGCCTTGCCCAAATCGGGGTGGGGGAGGCAAGCAAGCATTGGCCCGAGTAAGACACGTTGACATGCATCATGCCAGATACTGTCGAACCGATGAGGCAGCATGGACCTTGTACAAGACTCCAACACCAAGGAAGAGTGTCGGTGAAGGCGGGGGGTACGAAGCCACCCATTGTAACGGTAGAGTGGCGGATCGAGGCTTTTGGGGTACTCCATCATTGGTGGTACAGCAGGAGGTAGAAACAATACATGATGAGAGGTGCATACAAGGAAATGCGGTCAAGAGGGAAAACGGTTCCGGGCAGTTGTCCCGGAGAGATGTTTGCAAAAGTCCAATCCATTCAATTGCCGAGTTTGGTGGAAATCAAGGACGGCAGATTGCCGGCCAACAGCGATGGCACGGTCGCTGCGACGGGCCGGGACGCGGGTAGTAAGGTTAAGTGACGGATGGGAACCTGGTCTTTGGGGTGTTAATCGTGGCGGTGGATATGGCGCTGTCAACGACGGCTGCTTGCATCTCGAGTGAGAAAAACGCGGGGCTGCCAGGGGGGCTCCTCGTTCTCGCCCTCCAGGGATAGCCATGGGCAGCACACATGCATGCGGTCTTGTTTCCACCGGCCATACGCCCTTCAACAACGTAGTGTATAGCAGAATAATGCGTCTAGTGTCGACTTCTATGCTCAGAACGCCATTCTGGGGCTGGTGGTTGTGGCAGGGGATGGGCCACGTAGTTGCCAGTAGGCTCTTGGTAGCTGCTGACCGATGACCCGGAGACCATGACGCTTCTGGGAGTGTAGGAAGGGGCCATAGTTGTATAGTTAGGGTAGTGAGCAGAGTGCGACACGGGGGGCCGTGACCTGTCCCCGGCAGGTGGTTCCTCAATGTATGGCTTGCGGGATCCAGTGGCGGAACTGACACTGCGACGTCGGTTTTTGGAGGATTTGTGTTCGTCTTTGGGCCTGATACGCTCTTTCAACTGGTCCAAATCTGGACTCTGCTGCTTGCTCTCCCGCTTGCTCCTAGACCTGATGGGTATGCCGTCGGTGAGGCCACCACTCATAGTGTAGTCAGACTCGGATGTTACATTGGCCCCCCGACGTTTGAGATTGTAATTGTCCGTCGTCAACTTGTCAACTTCGGCCGAGAGCTGTTCGTTGCTGACTTTCAAAGCGTTGACGTGGGCTTGGAGAGCATGCTTCTCGTCGCATAGTGTTTGCCAGTCCTTCTGGTAGGTCTTGCGCTCACTGACAAGCTTTCTGTTGTCCGCCAACAACTCGGCGGCCTTTTGTTGGGCTTGGGCAAGCTCTTCGTCCTTGGCTCGGAGGGCTTCTGAGAGTGCACGAGGGCTTCGGCGCTGGTGCTCAATGTCTTCTGCTGTGAATCTTCGATCAGGTCTCCCGCCCGCACTAGCCTGTTCACTTGACAACGAACCAACTCCCGAGTCGTGATCATGACGACCTTTGTGTCCCGGCCTAGAGCCGTCGCTGTACTTCACGCTCTTGTTGGGCATCATTGCTGGTGCTGGACCAATAAGGTCCGGCTACGGATGTGTTATGTGGTGATTCGGTGTGGCAGTTGGAGGTAGCTGCACCACTACCCAACGAAACGGGCGACGTGAGATGGTAGGGCGTGAGTGCAGCGCTGAAGGGCGAATGGAAGTGGGCAGTGGTAGGGAACAGCGTGGTGAGGCTGTAGGCAGATACAAGTAAGGGCTCGAGTTCACCGAAGAAGAGCTGAAGCCTGGTCAGGTTGGGGTAAGTGGTGGAGGGCGGGCGAGAATATAAGTATAAGTGGCAGGTCCCGAAGAATTGCGCAGCGGAGCAATCTCTTTTCGGCGCGAACAACTCGTTGAACAGAGAAAACGGACGAGTTTAAAAGAATGAAAGGGTGAGCCGATTACACAAGCCGGATGCGCGGTATCAATGCGACTTTTGTTGTTCGACTCCTTGGACGAGGAAGGGGGCACTGCTGCCTTCGAGGTCTCAAAGGGCAGGATTCTACCTATTCCCACAACCACCATCATCCAGCTAAGAGTCAGTAGGCAGGACACAAATGGATGTATCGAGGTGAGCGCAGGTATGTACCAGTACCGACCAGGGTCCGCTACTGTACAGCCAGTCAGGCTGCCTCTTGACTGGGCTGTGGACTTCCATTTAGGCAGGATGCGGGCACTCCCCGAGAAGGGCCCTTAGACAGAGGAATCAGCCTCACGGCTGTCACAAAGGCACAGAGGGGGCAGGGTAGGGGTACCAGGGGGTTGCAGGGGTGCAAGGGAGGTAAGCCCAGCCAAGCCATTGCCTCCCCGGTTTCTGGCTGACATGGAGAATAGAATACGCGCTTGCGAGTTGCCATGTTGGCTGTTTTTTTTTTCTCTTTGGCTTCTGAAAGCCAGACGGGAAAAGGAGGATTCTGTGTCACTGGAACTTTTGCAACGACACAGCGCACGCACAAGGTGGTGTGACGAAGGACGAAAGCCCTTCCCCCAAAAGTCTCTTACGACATTTGTGCCCTCCAAGTTTTCCATTCGGGGTATCCAGTTTCCAGAACTTCACCGAAAAAGACACGTCCCAGAGTGCCTTGCGGGCGGTTGGTCGCCTGACCTCGCAGCGAGTGCAGCGAATTCAGAGGGGGAAAAGAGGGAGGGTTTGGCCCCCAATGTGGTTCGCCCGTAGTTCGCAGCTTGCAGGAGTTGCTGGGAGCAACTACCGGTCGCATTGGAGATTGCATGTATGTAATGTAGGTGAGGGAGTGAGGAAAGACGCGCCGAGCAATGGCGAAAGTCGGAATGCGCATCTTGCGCGCATGGCAACCAAGCAACCATTCCGACGTGCGTGTGTTGCGCATTCGCGCATCGACGGCCGCCCTGCCTGTCAACAACGCATTGGCGCAGGTAGGTTACAGCTTGGCTTGGGGAGCCAAAGGCAATCGCCAATGAGGGTGTCCTGCCATGACTCACATTAAAACCCGTGGCGCTAATAGCAAACAACCCTTACCTCATGCTTGAGATGCAGGACTTTGCATCGTCAACAGATTCCCGCTGGTGCCTATGTTGGACACACCCTCGCACACCGTCGATTGCCCATGTACCCTGAGACAAGATGAGACGACACCACGTTCACCAAGGTACCTCGTCGGCTAGGGCTGAGAGGTATGCCCTACTGTATGCAGCCAGAGGCCCCATCAGATGCATTGATCCAGGACATTCCCAAGTCTTCTTCTTCCCAGGTCATGGAGCATGGTTGCAAGAAACGGAACGAAACAAGAACGGGAATCGCGGGACTCCGCATTCCATGCATTGGACCCAGAGACCCATTGGGAATCGAGCGTCGAGTGGGAATCTGGGAAATGTGGAACTGGAAAAACTCCTTGGACGGGGACGGGGACCACTGCAGGCAGGCATGGCAGGGCTAGGCAGGACATGGGCGGCGGGTTCCTATCGTGCCTGGTAATTGATCAATTCATCAATTTTTGATCTATCACCACTTTCCATCACTCTGACTCCTTGTTTATTGCCATTCTCGTCAATGTACTGGACGAGACCAGCTGGTTGCCCAACTGCTTTCTAAGCCAGGTATGTAAGCAATTAAGTACAGGCTTGCCACATATATGCCACACACTGCATCCATTCTCAGTGGCTCATGCTCTCCAAAGCCACCTGCACCTGCACCCAATCCTTCCGCCTTCCTGATTACGACGACCCTTTTGGGAGGTTCTTCCCAATCTGTCACCCCCTGCCTGGTTACCAATATGCTCCCTATCTCGGAACCCCAATTTCTTATCATGTTGCAAAGCATCACCAAAAGGCTCGGAGAAAATAGATATATGCCTGCAAAAGTTCCACGACCAAGTCTTACAACTCGCAACGGCGCGGCTTTGACATTGTACTTACTTTTTGTGGCCTGGTTATGGCCCACGGGTGCTACCCCAGATCGTCAGACCAGGGGGGCCCCTTGTACGCGTTGCTAACCAAGTGCTCGGTATCACCGCCCATCTGATCAGGGATAAGCGTCGTCAGCCCACATGCCAATGATGCCAGTAGAATGCCCCGTCTGGATGTACCTACCTCTTATTGCGAAATGACAGGACTGACACTTCATCACTCATCAATATTCATTCTGCAGCGACGGGACTGCTTACGATGCCCAACTCCCCAACTCCCTCCCAACCTATCATCCACTGTAGCCGCCGAGACGCTTCCCTCCCTCCCCGGACTCATGGTTTCTGACTGCATATCTACCCGTTCCCTCCCACAACGTGAATGGTCGCAATGAATCAATCTTCCCGAACGACCCGACCCTGTTCCAGTAGGTGAGCGATACACTGGATCCGGCCACGTTTCTTTGTCCGTCCTATTTTGGACTCAGCAGTTGCTTAATTACCAATCCCGCATCAAGTAAGGTGCATGCACAGCTCGACAAATGAGGACGAGCCCGACCAAGGTGACACTGGACTTTTGACACGGCACCCACCCCCTGGTTGTAACCACATAGAAGTAGGTACGTCGGTACCTGATCTTTCGTTGCTAGACAGCCTGCTTGCCGTTATACCATCTTCGCAGTCATACCTACATCTTAAACCCAAGTAGAAGGAGAAAGTAAAAGTACCCCTGCCAGGTATCAATACCATGAAACAATCAGATGTAAAAGGGGGCGACGACACGTTCGTCGGGTTGGGTATTAAGGAGCTTGTTTTTCTGCCAGTCCGAACTTTTGTCCGACCGGAACTTTTGCTTTTTTTGCTTCATGCACTCGCTGTATTTTTACCCGTCCTTAATCGTACCTCCTATCCAATCCGGACGTGCCAATCCATCTAGTGCCCGCCGACCTGAAATCCATAAGCTTCATTAAATAAGCCCCTGAGAAGAAGTCACGATTGGTTCGGGAAGATCATTGAAGCATGTATGTCTGGCATAGACAACCCACCCGTACTACTGCGCTGCGCTGCGCTGTAAATCAATCGGCCACTTTTTTTTGTTGCCCCTCTCTCAAGGCCGCACGCTGGCGCTGGATGGTCCCGCTACCAAAATAGCAGCAGATCTGGGTCTGGGGTTGCTCGGGCATCTACGTTACATGCGACCGCCCGCCCGACCCCTTCGCTTCGAGTGGCATTTGGCGGGCATCCAGGAAGTAACAGAATGTGACATGACAACGACCTCCCACGAAATGAAAATCGCAATCGAGGGGGTTCAATAAACAAAAACATGGAAGTCCGATGAATGAATGGTATTGTGATGTTACATGTGACTTTCTATTTCTCCGGTAGTCAGACTGGAGTAGTAATTGGCAAACAGTGCATGCCCTTCTTCTGCGTGTCAGTCCTGTCTGTCTCATCAGATCTCACACAACGCACATGTGCGGCAACGGCAACGTCCCTTCTCCCATTTGCGGGGAGTTACACTGATCTGGAATCAATTATTATTCATCAATACTCCGTACAGTCAGCGGAAAAGAATCGAGCTTAGAGACACAAGGCTTAATCAGCATGTACGCAGTAGTCAGCTGCTTAAATAACCAATACCTCTTCGTACCCCGACACTCTAGGTATAGTTGACATACCTAGTACCTATATCTCACAAAGGTGGAAAAACATCGTCTCGACTTGCCAACAAACAGGTGCTGTCCGCCTAAGTGGCAACACGTCCATTAAAACCATGTACGAGGAACCGAAAAAGTAAAGGACAACGGTCGGGTATCGGCTGTTGCGTACATCTTTCGCCTACATAGCCCCCAAACTCGTCAATGTACATGGCTGGTCCCCTGTATCGCGCTTCGTGAGACTAGCGAGAAAGAACATGGATGGGGGGTGTGTGGGCGGCGGCCCCCCCTCCCCCCCTCCCCACCTCCCACTCTCCCCATCGCGTCGCATCACACGCGCGTACAGACATCACGAGCCGCGGACCACCTCTACCGTCGGCAGTACTGGAGCGGGCAATGATCTACACATGATTCGGTTCCTTTACCTCATGATATAACGTCACCAGTGCGCTTTTCTCCAAATTCGACATTTATTTTCGAGGCGTGTTTTCCATTCATTCACCTCTTCCACTATCTTAGCTATCTAGTTGTGCTTGCTTGCTTAGGGGGGTATATGGAAAATCATGAATCATTACAGAAAAGTAGAAGGAGAAAAAAACGTATTAACCAGATGACTCTTGCTCGGAGGCAAAGCAAGACAAGGTGAAATTCCAGTCTATCCCAAATCCCACAATCATATACAAAAACAAATGAGATAAGAGCAAGTGAGTGTGACAACGGCCGGCCATGATGAGGCAACTATCATCAGGTAGTCAGCCTGGTCTCGTGAGAACCCCATCCGGCAGCCGCTCAAGCCAAAAACGCCTGTAACAAGACAAGATGGGTGTCTAGAAAGAAATCAGCTCTCGGCTCCTCGTAAAACATAGAATAAGGGCTACTAACATGAGAGGAAGTCTTGAAAGCAATATGCTGGAAAGGGAACTACCCCCTTGGAACGAGCATGGCGAACAAGGGGGGCAATAATTGCAACGTAGAGTCGAAGACGAGCGCAGTTGCGTCGTAACGATGGAAAGTCGGTCATAAGTCGTAACATCCCACGTTTCGCGGGTCTTTAGCCTTCATTTACCAGCCCCGGTACTGCTCTAACAGACACCGCAGCCGATGGATGGTGTTGTCCTGCTCGCGGATGACCTCGTCTCGCTTCCGGATATCGTGATCGCGCGACTTGAGATCCCGACTGATCTGGTCGTAGCGACACTTGTAGTCGTCGAGTTTCGTGGTCAGGATGCCGTTGGTGCCCTTCAAGACACGGATCTCCGCCTTCTTGTCCTTGATGACGAGGTCCTGGGCAATGACGTCCTTCTTGAGGACCTCGACGCGCCGCCGGAAGGTGTCGGTTTTGCCAGCTTCGACGGACAGGTCATGACGGAGGTAGGCGTTCTCAACCCCAGTTGTTTGTTGTCGATCTTGAGCCGGTCGTTGTCAGCCTTGAGCCGGGCGTTCTCGTCGGCATACCACTCGTTGGCCTTCTGTAGCTCCTTGTAGTTGTTGTTCAAGTCGACGACGGCGATGCGAAGGTCCTCCTTCTCGTGGGCCAGCTTCTTGATCTCATCCTGGCAGCGCTGGACCTCGTCACGCAGGAGGTTGTAATCGGACAGGGGGATACCGCAGCAGTCATCGAAGCACTTGTACCGGTGCTCGCGGTGCGGACGGTGGTGATGGTGATGGTGATAGGAGTGCGACCTCACAAACCCTGGAGTCCCCCTCGTAATACCGATGGTCTCGTAGTAACCCATTCGCCAGGAGAGTGTACTGTCCTATGAGGCCTCGGCCCCAGAGTTCAGGTGCAAAAAGGCAAGGGTTGGGATAGATGGGGGTGAACCGGTTGGTTTGGCCTTTGTTGAGGTTCGACTGACGGACGTACGTCTATGCGTCGGTCGAGTCAAGAAGGGCCAGCAGTGTTGGTGAGCGAGTAGGCTCGGGTGTTGTTGGCTCTGAAGCTTGGGGTGGGAGGAAGTGGCAAGTGAACGATAGGCTCCTGCGTCTATATGCGATGCGGGAGCTAAGGCAGGTTCATGTAGAGTTGGAAACGAATCGGAAAGTGGGAACAGGCCAGGCTCGAAGCCACCGGCGAACGTTAGAGAAACAAGAGCCTTTATCAAGGGTCCCGGTTGATGATAGGCCTCCGCTTAGTTTCCCACCAGGGCGGACCCAGTGTGAGTCGTTGGAGAGGGACGTATACAACGGGACCATTCCAGAAGTGGCACGCGGCGAGGGCCATGTCGCATGGTACCTCCCGTATGATTCAACAAGAGAAGAGGAGGTGAGGGCGAGTTTGGCCTTTGTGGAGGGGACAGGCAAGCGCCTGCACTTGCAAGGGCGCTGAGCCTCCGGTAAGTAGAGTAGTAGTAAGACGATGGGATGCGATGCTTGTTTGTACAAAGAGGGCGAGAAGAATGAGGTGGTGTGGACGACCGCATACCGACCTCTGGTCCTAGACACGGTATGTTTGCTGGAGACTAGCTCCAGGTCGCCAACATTGTTCGGTATGCGGGTGCCTTTCTAATGGGGTTTTAGGTCCAGGGTCACGTCACCGGACGTCAAGCACGAGCAGAGAATATGTTTCACAGCCCGCATCACATTGAAGGCTATGCCGACTTGGGCTTCGCGCGCGTTGGAAAAGATACATACCATGCCCACGGAGTCGTATAGTAAGTACTGGCAAAAGTCAATTATTGGGCTTCCTGGGAGGCAAGCATACCATCGTTGTGTTAATGGTATGGGCGTTGGATAGGCGAAAGGCGCAAACGGCAGATGTTTGCGCCTTCGTGCAACATCCTAGTATTTGAGCCGCAAAGGCCGAGGAGCGCAGCGCCCATGTCGTGCATGCCAGGCCCCTGGAGGTTATGTCCGTTTGTCCAACGATGATTGATGAATCGATGGATTCCTAACCTAGACGACACTTGCATGCGCGCAAACCGAACTCCACAAAGCCAAGCACCCGCTGCCCGCGTCTGTAGCACAGCCAAAATGCGGCCAATGTCCTCAGCCCTGTCAAGCCACTAGAGACGTCCAAGGAAGGAACCACCAACAGGCGAACCGAACAGACGCGGGATCGACTGGGGTTCGTCGTTCGTTATTCCCGCATACCTTCATCCGCATGTATGTTATGTAGTTGAATCAACCCCTCGAGGCCAAGGAGCAAATACGTTGAGTTTTTACTGATGTCAACTGAATGATCGGGGTATTTCGACCTCCAAAGTTGTCGCCTAATTTAGGCAGAGCAATTGACACAGGGGAGCTGGGCTAGTTAGTGCCCGTGTAGGTACTCGAGCATACAAAATGTATTGTCGGGGTACATCGGGCGGAGCTGAAGCATTAAGGTTGGCCTTCAGTAGCGGGAAGCTTTCAGAGTCACCGGCCGACTGGTGACCATGGAGTCTGGACCTCTCTCTGGACCATCCGACCTCACCGACCGCACATGGCATCTTGGATGATTAGGTTAAGCTGGGCATACACTACGATCAAATGAGGTAGTTTTACCAAACCCGCCTGCGTGATCGACAGCCCACTTTCCTCAATCTGCCTATCTTCTTGCCAAGCTCGTTTGCTTCTTATTCGCCAGGGCAAGGTCGGGGTATTGTACCGTCTTGTTGGTTCAATGATGGCGCAGCTCAGCCGCACCCCAAGGCTGACAGGAGCCGGTCCAGGGCAGCAGAAGGGCAGCAAAGGGCCCCCAAAATAGAAGCCCAAGGGCCTGCAAGCCAAGGCATTCCTTCTCCAGCCCATCGTGGGTCATCCTTTTGACCTGATCATTTGATAAGAGAGGCCTCTCGCGCCTTTTTACGACGCGGCGCACACACACCCTTACCTCTCGCCGTCTTGCCATCTGAACATCGCCAGTCACCATGGGATTGCGACAACCAGGGGCCCCATGTAGACCGATTGATGCTCATGGGCAAGCAAAAGGAAAAGCTGAACCTAAACCTTGTTGGCGTTCATCTTTTTCGGAAGAGGCTGGGTGGAATACATTCATCGGAGTGGTGGTGTGTGTCGCGCGGCCTCCATCAGTCAGTCTTTCTAGGTCCGCCTCTCAACCCAGTCGTTGGTTTGGTCCACCCCGTCATTCCGTGCTACCCAGGTTTCCTCGGATTCCCGATTTCTTCTCTTCCTCACGGCTTTGGTGTTGGATATGTTAGAACTGGACCACGGATTCCTCGAACAGGGCCCACCCACACTTGGCTGGAATGAACCGTTTTCCTGTCTTTTCCTCGGACTCTGGCAGCTTGTCCTGCTCTATTATTCGTGCACAGGCTGCTGAGCCAGGAAAATGATCGCCATGCCACGCGACGCTGGCAACAACCCAGTCAGATAATTTTAGAAAATATACCGACATATCCACAAAGCGCTGACATAACACACGTTGGGGCATGGATGTACTACTTTGCACGTCATTGGCGTGCGCTGGACGCCATAAGCTGGAGCTGGCCTACTGCCGAGTTGCTGTCTGATACTGCAGCATGGCCACCTCGCGGAAGACAACCATACCTCCCGCACACAAATTCAGGACTCTCGGACAGCCAAGCCAAGGCTTGTCGACGTGTTGCTTACCATGGTCTGATTTTCTTGATATTCTCTCTTTTACCGGTGTCTGCACGGCATTGGCAGCCGGGCTGGGTACATTTGGGGGCCAAATCACAACAGGCTGTTGGTATACCTTGGACAGGGAGAACCCGGATCATAGTGGAAGGAAGGACTAGTGCTGACACGGATAGTCCTGTTCCTGTCATCATCACCGAGGTAGAGATACATTCGTGGGCTCCCCCCCAGTACTTTACACAAGCTTGCCATCCGAAACCGAACTCCACGGCGTCTCCAGCTTTGCCTTTGGAGGCCTTCGCTTCGGGGACCCGTCTGACCCCTGCTAATCTATGTACCGTCCTATGCCAACTTCCTTCCAGCCCTTTACCGCTGACTTACCCCATCTAGCCATCTCTGGATGGGTGATATCCGCCAAGATTGCCGTCCCCGCAGGTAGTAGACGGTCAGATGAAGGATCCCAGAGCCTCTTGGATACTTGAAAGAGAGAAGAATCTCCTGCTAACTGAGCGTACCAACATGTGAGTAGCCCGGGCTCTCCGATTAGGAGGGACAGACTGCGGTCATCGCTTCAAACCTGAGGCCATGGGCCTCCGAGGGCTGGCCCCTACTTCTTGACTTACTGCAGGCATCTACGCTTCCAGCTGTGATCGTTGACTCCGAGGGGGGGGGGGGGGGGGGGGGGGAGCGGTCAGGCCAAGGGCCTTCGATCCTAATCCCATGGAGTATGCTGTGGAATGACCTCGATACTACTTACATGTGGGCTGTCCACCGCTGCATAGTGATGCTCTTAGCCACGTCGTCACTGCACCCAAGCATCGTCGTACTCTTATCTCCTGCTATCGTGACCTCCAACCTCATTCTGTTACGTTTGGGCACCGATTGCAAATGCCTGCCTGATCCTCATCGTCCACTTGCTAGGAGGCATCACAGCTGATTGATACAATCAAGGAGAAAAAGAGGAGGTCTCCCGGTTCTTTCCTCGGTGTACCCCCGGTGTGGTCAGCCACGCACCCCAGTGACTAATGACTCCCCATGAGTGATAGTAGGTTTGCCAGTCAGTTCTGCAGTAATACAGTGGTGGATCGAGACGACTATGCCTTGGTAGACTGCCTCGCCGCTGCTGCCTCGCGAGCCAAGTGGATAGGGGGCTTCGGCGTGGTGTGGGAGTGAGGAGGGGGAGGAAGACTTGATGATTGATTACACCACGTAGTTCCCAGCCCTTCCCCGATATCGAGAGAATTCACGAATACCGTCTACTATTTGCCTCATGTATCATTCCGTTTACTTTCTTACCTACCTACCTGTTTGCCTGTACATCGTACGATTTGGTCAAGACGGAACGACGATACCTGCCAGTTGTCCACACACCCCTTTCGCTCGCGTAGCAGTTTATGCCTCACTGTCTTCAGACCGGTCCACCATGCGCCATGTCGTCTAGTTCTTCCTCTTGATGATGTTTGTGATATGGGAATCGCTTTCTCTCTCTGCCTAACGTGGCAGTCTCCAGTTCGCCGTGAAGCGCGCCACCGCCGGAAGGCAACCAGAGCTAAGGACAAGGGAGGCAAAGTAACGTAGCTTCTGATGAAGCAACATTCAGGAGAAATGTTATGTATTTTGCTTGCCACGACATAAGTGTTTCCAATGATTCCGACATTGCCGACTGCCAATCTCTGCTTGGCACGTAGATCGATACATGACGGACACTGCAGACTTCACCGACTTTTGATACTGCCGGCCGGTATAGATGTATGCATGCAGAGCAAGTCCATATGTATGTCCGTCGGGTTGCTACGTAGGGAAACCATACACCTTATTTGGGGGCCAAAACTATCAAGGCGGAGGGAGGCGGAGAAGTCGAAGGAGGAGGAGCAGAGATGCACGCTAAGCACTACGACAAACGCATACATAACAACCTATCTCGATACGTCCCATTCACGTAATACTGCTGATATTACGTATATGCGGGAGCCTTGTCATCCTCCCAGCCTATGGAGCTATGTGTCTCAGCTGATATGTAGATTAGGTAGTTTGGAGGGAATTGCCGGTATGGAGTCCGAGTAGAGAGAAAGGACTAAGCAGTCAATCATGCATCAGGATCATGTGTGTGTTTGTTCTTTTCCCCTTAGACGCAAGACCAACACGGACGCCCTTCTCGTGTTGGCGTGCTGGTGGAATGGCGCAGAGCGTAGGTAGGTAGACCGAAGCCCCCTCCCCTGTGTTTGTCACTCTACAGGCAATCAAGTAATCACCGTATCGCCCGGCGTATAATGAGGCAAGCAAGTATCGGTCTATCTGTTCGTATCATACAGATCAAGTAATTGCTCCATAAATGATTTCATCATGTAGAGACAGACCGAATCTTCTGCACCTGTATTCTGTCGCTTGAGTATCGAGTTAAAGTCACATCAAGCGACATCAAGTTGTGTGCGCGCGTGTGTTTGTGGCTGAACAAAGTCCAATTCCGAGAGACATCAATACCCTCTCCCTATATAGACTGTTCCCAATTCGCTATACTATATACATGTATCAAAGCTGGTATTGTACTAAACCAGGCCCAGCGCTTGTTGCCCTTCCTTAACACCGATGCTAATATGCTCTTTTTTATCGTTCCTACCCTTAGGACAAACAAACATGTAGCCCATGGTGAGCTGTCTAAACCGTAATCCAACGAACTCGTCTTTCTCTCTTTCTTCATCTTTTCCATAGTCTATAATCACCCATCGCTGAAATATCGTCGTATTGGGGGTATCAAGCGTCTCCGTAAACTTCCAGAACAACAGAGAGAGAGAAAAGGTAGAGAAAAAAAACAACCACAATATATACCAGAATGGGATCCCTCGCTCGTCTGTCCGTTTCAAGTCGTTCGTTTCACGCGGCGCAAACGTGCCCGCATCGTGTCATGTCGTAATCAAGATCCACCGCCGCCGCCCGCATCGATGGCCAGGAGGGCGGCACGTAGCGCCTCCGCCTCCTTCTCTCGGGCTTCCTTCTCTCGAGCATCCTGCTGCTCTCTCTCCATGGCTTCCTTGAGGAAGAACAAATGATCCACCTCGCCTTCCTTCGCCGGCTCTGTCTTGGCTTCTTGTTCTGGATGGGCTTCAGTCGTCGCCGGTGCCGGTGCAGGCGCAGGCGCAGGCGCCTGAGCCTGTTGAGATTGCTGTTCAGACGGTTGCTGAGGTGGTTGTTGGGATGGCTGTTGAGGCGGTGTCTGCGTTGGCTGTTGCTGTTGCTGTTGCTGTTGCTGTTGCTGTTGCTGTTGGGGCCTAGGCTGCTGCGCCGGTTGCTGAGCCGGTTGCTGAGCCGGTTGCTGAGGAGGTTGCTGAGGTTGTTGCGGGGCTTGCTGAGGGGGCTTCGGAGGCAGCTGATGTTGTTGAGGCGGCTGAGGCTTTGTTTGTGGTTGGGCCGGAGATTGCGTGCGAGGTTGAGCTGGAGACTGTGTTCGAGGTTGAGCCGGAGGTTGTGTCTGAGGCCGCGCCTGGGATTGTGCCAGAGGTTGCTGCTGAGGCGGCTGTGAAGGTGTCTGCCGGGCCTGTTGTTGAGAATGCTGCTGCTGAGGTGGTGGCGGCGGGCGTTGTTGAGGTTGAGCGGCCTGAGGTTGAGCAATCTGGGGTCTAGCCTGCGTTTGTTGCTGTTGCGAAGGCGGCGGCGGCGGTTGTTGAGGTTTAACCTGAGGTTGCGCCTGGGCTTGCACCTGAGGCCTTGGTTGGGGGTGCGCCTGAGGTTGAGGTTGAGGTTGAGTCTTGGGCTGAGCCTGAGGTTGTGCCTGAGGTTGTGCCTGAGGTTGTGCCTGAGGTTGAGCCGGAGGCAGCTGCTGAGGGTTCGCTGGACGCGGTGACTGAGTCTGCGGCGGAGCTCTGGGAACAACAGCTGATGGAGCCTGAGGTGTAGGTCGGGGCGCCGCCGTTTGGGATACCGGACGAGCCGTACCCTGCGGCACATTTGGCCGGGCAGCCTGGGCTACACTTTGAGCAGCGGCCTGGTGGCCTGGCTGAGCATTAGCCTGGGGCACGCCTTGCTGTGTAGGTTGACGAGCGGCGGGAGTAGCAGCTTGGGCAGCAGTTTGAGGCCCTGCCGGACGCGGAGCTTGCGATAAGGGTTGAGAGGCAGTCGGTGGAGCAGGCCGGGAAATCGCCGCTGGTGGATTTTGAGGACCAGCACGAACCGGCTGCTGGTTTGTAGCCGGGGGTGCAGTTCGAGGGACAGCCTGGCCAGGAGCTTGGGGTCCTGCCTGGAGACCGGTTCGGACAGGAGCCGGGGCGCCGGGTTGAGCGGCAGTCTGGCGTACAGCTTGTGGCACGCCCGGTACAGTCGACTGGGGATTAGCTCGAGGGACAGCTGGCATAGTAGCCTGAGAGGTGCCCGTAGCAGCTTGAGGAGCAGCCCGAGGAACTCCCTGTGGGCCAGCCTGCTGTGAAGTAGTCTGAAGAGGCGCCCGGGGGGCTACCTGGCCAGTACCTTGTGTGCCAGGCTGAGAATTTGCTTGAGGCGTCCGTACTGTGCCCTGGGGAGCCTGCGAGGCTGCCGAGGGTATTGATTGTGGTGGTGCCCTCGCTTGAACAGGCTGTTGAGCGCTCACCGGTTGCCCAGTCTGTTGGGATACAGGCTGTTGTTGAACGGGCCGGTGCAGTGCAGGCTGCGTTGGCTGCTGCAAACCTTCTCTTTGATTCCATTTTGCTGCCCAGGCTGCTGTGTAGACAAATGCGGCTGGGATGACGACTGCTGTGGCTGAGGCGGTCTGGATATAGTTTGACCTGTGCCCGCATATTGCGCAGGGCGAGGGGCTTGCCCAGCAGGTTGCCCATTGGTCTGTGTCGGAGCCTGTCCAGGTACCGCGGTTCTCGGCGCTGCTTGGGCTGACCCAAGAGGTTGACGCAATTGCCCTGAGGCTGCGTCAGTCGTTGATGCGGTGTCTGTTGTGGGGTGGCCGAAGCGACACCAGCCTGGACGGGCTGTTGAACACGCTGCGGTTGCTGCGGGTTCGTTTGGGCATGACCTTGAGGAGCTGGCTGGGCTTGCGTTTGGGGGCGTTGTTGATATTGCGGCGGATGTTGTTGTGGTTTGGTGGTCTGTAACGTGCTCTGCCCTGGTCGTGGCTGCTGCTGCTGCTGGCCCTGGGATAAACCAGAATGCTGCTGAGAGCTAGAAGGTAATCCATGCTGTTGCTGCAGAGATTGGGGCAGCCCCTGTTGTTGTTGATTCTGGGCTGGGGCTTGGGTAGGCCCGGCAGGCTGTGAGAGCGGTGGACGCTGGCCATTTGGTTGAGCCACGGGATGGCCCGATGCTGCCGGCTGTGACGGGGTGCCCTGCGGCTGATACGGCTTGGGAGCCGTTGGCGGGTACCGGACTGCTGGAGCTGGCTGACCTGTCGGCATCCGACCTGCAACCGGTGTTGCTGGTTGACTTTGGGTCGCCCTGTTCGCACTCGGATGCGCTTGAAGGCCCCCTTGAGGAGGTTGATTTGGCGTTGCACTCCTCTGGCCGACAAGCGCCGGGTTTGGCCGCTGCGCACCGTTTGTCTGCATATTTCCGAGTGCCATGATACCATTGATCCTCTCTTGCTCCTCTTGTGAGGTGAGCCTGGCTTTCTCTTCTGCTTCCTTCCGAGCTGCCTGGGTAGGGGCTCTCGTTTTCAACTCGCCAGTAACACATTGAAGATAATAAGGCATCTCCGAGTTCGTCTTGAGAAAGAAGAGCTTAAGATTGCGTGCTTTATCCTTCAGCTGCACTTGGGTGCGATCAGCCAAGATCTGGCTCATGGTTCCATTGGGTCCAAATAACTGTAGGATCTGTGACCAGTGAGGGCCCTTAACCATGTCGAGGCCCATCATGAGCGCTTTCTCCTCATCGGCGCTCCACGGCCGGCGCGTCGAGTGAGACCCTTCGCGTCGCGCGTGATTCGACGACCGAGCTGCCGCAGCCTGGCGAGCACGCTCATAGAGATTGGGAGTCGTGTCAGACTGATTCGGGGGGTAGTTGGTGGACGACGTTGTTTTATCGGAGGCTTGCGCATTTTCAGCTGGTTGTTGGTTATACTGGTAGTACTGTGCGTGCTGTTGCTGTTGTTGGGGCTGATGTTGTTGTTGTGGGTTATGATATGTGGTAGGCTTAGAAGAAGGCTGCGGGGACACTGTTGGCCGATATTGATTTTGCTGTATACTGTCGAGCGCCAGGGTTTTAGCTCTCAGTGCGCTTTCCTCAAGAGCAAGAGCTGTAGGAGACAGGCCTGAAGCTGCTGCAGTTGGCGGATGTGCTTGCTGTTGTTGGCTGTTACGAGTAATACCATCGGCCAGGAGAGCGGCAAGTTCATCGATGTCGGCACCGTTGGTTGAAACCTCCTTTTCATCGACCATTGCCTGGTTAGCTCTGGAGGTAGCTTCGGCCATGAGAGTTTCCAAGTCCAGGTCGTGCCCCTCTAGACCATCGTCGAACGAAAAATTTTCCATGTCAAAGGATATGCTATTCCGCCGTGTCGCCAAATTCTCGATTGTCTCGATGCAATTGCTGATGTAAACGTTGATGCTCTGGAGAAAAGAGTCATACGGATATTTCTGATCTTTCAGTTCAACTACGTAATCACAAGTTAGCAAAGACACCAGTTGGACACATCGTATATCATACCAATCTTAGCGGGGTCGAATGACTCCTCCAGCAGTAAGGCCTTCCTTGCATTGCAACTGGCCAAGAAGTCCTTCTCGGCGCCTACCAACGGCACATCAGGGTGTCGCTGTTTGAGGGAGGATTCCACTCCATCAACGAAAAGACGCTTGAGAAGCGGTTCCCGGCTGGAATCTTCCTCGTTCTCAAGAAGATCCAGATACATCTGAGTCTTGAGTCCGATGTAGAGGTCGGCGACTTCAGACGTCATAGGCTTCGACTTGGGGACAAAAGCCAAGAGAAAGTTGCTGTCCAAGTCCGGCCATCCAAGCTCGTTTGCACCGAAGATACTTGAGCATATCGTGGCCAAGTTCGCCACCCGAATTATCTCCTGTTCTCCGGTATCCACGATATCTAGTTGATCAGGATATAATAAAGGAAACTCGTCGGATATTTTCTCTCTCAGATCATAGAAGAAGGACTTGAGGTTCCGGTACTCCTTGAAAACCTCGGTCTCTTCCCCATTCTCTCTAGGGTTGATCCCCCCAATGACCGTCTCGAAAGACCGTTCGGACAATGCTCTCAGGACATCATAAGCCACCGTACCCAGCGTCGGAATGTAATGCATTTGGCGCGTGAAATGCTTTGGGTTGGGATCCCATATTGACTTTTTGTGAGTTGTCGTATCTGACAGGGTCAGATCTGGTGTCCCGTTCTGTTCCGAATGAAGAGTGTTCTCCCCATCGAGGCCTTCCAGAACAAAGTCACTGTGGAAATCGTCCAGAACACAACTCGCCAAGTCATGTGTTTCTTGTTCTCCAAAGTGGCTGTTCAAATGATCGATGATGTTCGCGTCGGCATCCAGCATGGAATGGTCGCCTGGCTCAGCTGGATCAACTGGATCGTCGGCAGCAACCGTATCCATTGGGTCGTCATGGACGGCGTTCGTAGACCCCGATGCGAGTATACGCTGCAGTTCCTCTGTGAGCTCCCGAGCATGGTCTTCTTCTGACTTTTCCGCATCTGTCTTTGCTCGCTTCGCGTCTTTTTGTCCGGCCGTCGTATCGTCTTCTGGCGATCGCATTCGTTTTAACGGCGACGGGGGCGGTTCCTCGACTGGAGATTCGCGCTTGATCTCGTCCTTCTCCTCGGAGTCTAGTCTTGCGCATTAGGGAGCCGCACTAACATGGAGAACAGGCTACACATGACAGCGACTCCAGGTACTGCAAAGTCCTGGTACCTCGTAATGTCCACTTGGACATTTCACTGCCATTTCGTCGCTACGGGTGTTTCTACTTGGGCAAAACTCACTGGCAGGCGCGAGAGGATGCGACGCTGGATTAAATATCTCCGCAAGGGCATTTAGAATCTCCTGCTGGTCCTCATATGCTTCCTCATGCGCTGTGGGCATAGCAGTCGCAGTCCCAGAAGATTCTTCGGCACTTTGGGGGCGCGACTCGCTGGACGAAGCGGGGTGCGGCTCGGTGGCCATTGGGGCAGGAGCCGCACCGGTTGTGTCATTCTCAGGTTGATGTTGAACTCCTTCGGGCTCATGAGGATGCTCTTGTTTCAGTAGCTCGAATATATCCGGGCCCAACTCGTCGTCGTGGTGGTGAGACTCGAGGGATGTTGGCGGGGTTGTCTGATCCGCAGCTGCCATGAGGTCCAGAGCATCCAAGATGGCCTGATGATCAGGAGGATGCTCTGCGTTAGCCGCCCGGGGCGCCTCCTCGAGGCCGTCGTCCATGTCGCATGCGTCTCCAGATGCGCTCTACGGTGTCGAGAGGGACGGGAAGGGTCTTGGCGGGGGTTTGCGACAGCAAACTGTAGGTCCGGCGGGCGTTGAGGTTGATGTCGGAGAAAATTTGGTCTGGAGCGCCGACCGCGATGCCCTTATTTCTTGCCCCAACCACTTGGATGTCAGAGATACACAACAATCCTGGGATGTCCTCTGCAGCTTCCAAAATTCCTGGGCTTGCCGCACATCTCAATAACAGCTCTTTTCCAATTGATTATCTTGCAATTTATTTTTATTCACTCTGAGCAAGTTTGATCAGCTTTTCCTCTTGAAAGGGACTCTCCCATTGCTCAGATCAAAATTCATGGCGAGATAAAGTCTTATCGATACGGCTTATCGGATGAAGTGGGTTGATACGGATGCATTCGATCGCTTATCTATGTCGAAGGTCGACTTGTCGCTCGTCACAGTTCCTCAACTGCAAACCAATCCTGGTAATGTTACCTAAGCGCAGGCATTGAAGTCGACTAGAGTGGCCTACTTGTAGTAGGGCAACGGATGTTAGCGGCATGGTACTCTTTAGTTAATAGCTACACCATCACTCCTATATAGCTATAGCTATACTCCGTATGAAGGATTATGGTTGGATGTACGTTCGTGGTAATCTGCAAAAGCTCCGACCCCAGATGGTCTGTTCAGGTCGGGTCGTTCAATGAAGTCAGCGTTCAGACAACAACGTGCGTGTCTTCGTCGCTCAAGTTATTAATAATCAACTACGAGTATATTTCTTACCCAAAATGTTGGAAAAACGAATAATTGATTCTTCTTACTCCGTTCAAACACGGAGTACCAATCAGTTTTGGGATTTTTTGAAGATTGGCAACTGGTTCCTCCGACAACAGAGTATGACATACACACCAGGGGTTACTATCGCCCGTCACCGTTTAGCTTGTGATGCCAACGCAAGAGCCGCCATCAAGCGCAGGCCAAATGCCTAGTGCGTATGATGTAAGCAGTTGTGCGATCGCCATAGTATGACAGAAAGCCAATTGCACTGGCAATTGTATCATGGTCGATGAAACAGAGTTAGAATGAAGCAATTGTGCATACGTAGTATTGCCAACTACAACGTAGCGATGGGTAGGTTTGGCTAGATCCCCGTACCTGATTGGGTCGTGAATGGCCATGACTGCCTGCATCCAGAGACAAGAGTCAAGACAGTTCGTGCGGCTCCGTTAGAAGGCCATCCCAATCCAGTCGCAGTGGGGAATCCATCAGCCCCCTTTTTTCCTTTTGCAGACCGACAACTCAATGCTGCCACGATGACAGGATGGGGTACATATCTGCCTTGACAGTGTACAAAACCAATGATTTAGACAGTGTGTTGCTTCCTGCAGAAAAGGGCCGGAAGCAATCCTTTGAGGGATGGTGTAGACCCGTTTTCTCTTCGTGTTTGTGGAAACCGGCACACACAACCAGTCGCTTACCTTGGTAATGCACTTCTTCCTTTGCCCTTGGGTGTGCACCGCCAAGAGGGATCGCGTTCCAACCTATGACGGAGGTGGGGTAAAAGGGACAGATATTGCGTACATGTACGGAGTAGGGAGGCAGGCAGCTTGGCATTAGGCATGCGAGATGCGTGCGGCCACCGACCGCATCGCTGCAGGCATTCTGGTCAATTTTCGCTTGGCTCTGAGATACGGGCGAAAATCATAGGTTTAAATAGGCATAAGACAGACGGCCATCGGAGAGGGTGGCAGATCTATCACGATTCGCGATGTCATGACTTGGCTCGTCGTGATGCCACTTGGGCTGAGGGGGGGTAGGTATGATGTAGGCTCGCAGGAGTGCGGGGGGGACGGACCCCAATAGAAAACCCCCAAGAATTGCTGAGATGAGCAATGAACAGCGGAGTGTTGCAGTGCTTTCGGGTCCATTCTGGGGTCAGTACCGCTCCAAAAGATAGGGACTCCATCCCCAAGCCAATATGAGTGGTTACTAATTGGAAATCTCTTCTTGGATTGGGCGCCGTCTGAGTTAGTAGGTCCACGCGAGGCGGAAACGGAGTCGTCAACCCCATAAATGCAGGTTCAGCGTGTTTCGCCGTGACGCCGGCGCTTGAATCGGTCGTCGGTAAGATTCTAAGCCCCGTGGACCGGATTACGCAGCAAGATAGCATCCTTAGCATACCTAATACAAATTTCGATATCAAACCACGTGAGCCAGGGGATACTCACTAGGGCGAAGGGAACGGGACATCGCCAGATAATCGTTCGTGTTTTCAAGGGTGTTGGCTGTAGCGCAGGCCGCAAAGCAGGGCGATATTAGGCAAGCATTCGCATCAAATAAATTTGGCAGTGGACTTGTAGGGGTCCGAGGAGTGCGGGGTCGGCCAGTCATTCCCTTTCACCCAGACCCCGGAAATGCTCGACAGTATCAGGTAGCCACAGTTCCAAGTCTCTAGCGATTGATACTAGCCTATTCCATGCAACGGTGGGGGCGATATTCTAACTAATCCCAACCCCCATGCCGGGCCATTGCATGCGTGCCAGGTCTCGTTACTGGTCGTCGGCCGTTAACGCCTATAGAAAACTTTATTGACTGGATGTCGGACCAAAGCAAGTTGCTGTGATTCGTCGTCTGTGCCGCGGCCGAGCAAGGATGATGGCCCTTGAGCCAATGGATTGGTCATGCCAGATCCCCCATCCCCATCGCCTTCGGGCTTAAGGGAGTCGCAGCCTCTGGCCAGAGGAAAAGGGACTCTGTCACTCCAGGGCCCAAGGGGAAGTGGCCCAGGTTAACCCCATATCGGGTATTACCCCATTTTCGTCATCATTGCCCACCCCTTGGTGAAGCTTGCCTGCGATTAAGCCGCACACACCAGATGTCCTGCGTGGCCAGTGGACAACTGATCTTACTGCAGCAGGCCAAATTGATATCCTCGGCATCTGCAAGTTAGGTCCTAATTTCTAGTCGAATCCAACCTCGCCCTGGAACCCGACTTGCCCCAATCATATCCAGTAGTACAGCGGACCGTCGACTTTGCCTTCAACATTCTCCATAAACCGTACACCCTACACGCACTACCTCCAGTTAGGCAGGCTGAAAGGGCGACCCGGAACCCACATACTGTGCATTGCGTGTGTGTGAGAGGTGAGTGTGTGTGTTCGTCGCACAATCGTTAGTGGCGTCCGTTGCGTAGCTGTTGCAGCACGCGGCCACCCTCTTCCCCGAAACCCACCAGCGTGGTCCAGACTGCGGCGTGTACTACGTACGTGCTCCCCGTAGCAGCTCTGCTGCTTGAAGCCTCTGGCGACCTACCCCGCTCATACAATACATAAACCCTCAGGTCTCGCAACAACTTTCCGAGATCTATCTACTTCCCATACCTTCTCTTCACTCCAATCCATTAACCAGCTTTTGAGTGACAATCCAGAATCATCCAAATAAGCTCTTCCGTAACGACATCCCTTCACATCTCTCATCATGCCTCTGACAACCACGCTTAAGACGCCCCTCACTGGCCCCTACGAGCAGCCCACTGGCCTGTAAGCTCTCCAAGTCTAACCCCGCACGCCATTGGTGTAGCCCCAAGCTTCGTGATATTGACCAACAACTATAGGTTCATCAACAACGAATGGACTGAGGGTGTAGACAAGAAGACCTTCGAGGTCATCAACCCTCCACCGAGGAGGTCATCTGCTCCGTCGCCGAGGCCACAGAGAAGGATGTCGACATTGCTGTAGCCGCAGCCCGCAAGTCCTTCGAGGGCGCGTGGCGCAAAGTCACTCCTCAGGAGCGAGGCAGGCTTCTGTACAAGCTGGCAGACATTGCCGAGAAGAACACAGACCTGTTGGCCGCCGTCGAGTCTCTAGACAATGGCAAGTCCATCACCATGGCAAAGGGCGATGTCGGTGCCGTCATCGGCTGCCTCCGCTACTACGCGGCTACGCCGACAAGATCGAGGGCAAGACCATCGATACCAACCCAGACACCTTCGCCTACACCCGCTCTGAGCCTGTGAGTACTAACTGACATGCCTACTACTCTCGATGAAGTGAAACTAATACGATGTCTACAGATTGGTGTTGCGCCCAGATCATCCCTGGAACTTCCCTCTGCTCATGTTCGCATGGAAGATTGGCCCCGCTCTGTGCACAGGTAACACCATCATCATGAAGACGGCCGAGCAGACGCCTCTGTCGGCTCTCGTGTTCGCCAACTTCGTCAAGGAGGCTGGTTTCCCCCCTGGTGTCCTGAACATTATCTCCGGATTTGGCAAGGTAGCTGGTGCTGCCTTGTCCTCGCACATGGACGTTGACAAGATTGCCTTCACTGGCTCAACTCTTATTGGCCGCACCATCATGAAGGCTGCTGCCGCTTCTAACCTGAAGAAGGTCACTCTGGAGCTCGGTGGAAAGTCGCCCAACATTGTCTTCGACGACGCCGATATCGAGCAGACCATCTCTTGGGTCAACTTCGGTATCTACTTCAACCACGGACAGTGCTGCTGCGCTGGATCTCGTGTCTACGTCCAGGAGGGTATCTACGACAAGTTCATCGCCGCTTTCAAGAAGCGAGCTGAGCAGAACACTGTCGGTGACCCTTCGACAACAACACCTTCCAGGGCCCGCAAATCAGCCAGCTTCAGTACGACCGCATCATGCACTACATGAGGAGGGCAAGAAGGCCGGTGCCACCTGCGAGACTGGTGGTGAGCGCCACGGTGACAAGGGCTACTTCATCAAGCCTACCATCTTCAGCGATGTCACCCCCGACATGAAGATCATGCAGGAGGAGATCTTCGGACCTGTCTGCACCGTCACCAAGTTCAAGACCGAGGACGAGGTCGTCGCCGCTGGCAACGACAGCACATACGGTCTCGCTGCCGCCGTGCACACCCGGGATCTCAACACCGCCATTCGCGTCAGCAGCAACCTCAAGGCTGGCACCGTCTGGGTCAACCAGTACAACATGCTGAGCCACCAGTAAGTTTTTAATGACATTCCTCCCATTCCCACCTTTTACAGGCCATTGGTGTGGCTGAGGTGCAGTCACGTGCCGATTCCGTTTGCTTCCCCGCACTATTCCCAACCTCCACCACCCCCTATCTCGACCCCCTGACTTCACCTACATCATTTCTTGAGCTCTACAACACCAGAATAAGATCGCGGACATCGCTGACGCCAGGTAGTTGCCTTTTGGCGGTGTGAAAGAGTCAGGCATAGGCCGCGAGCTCGGCGAGGCGGCCCTGGCAAACTACACGCAAACCAAGACGGTATCCATGCGCTTGGCTGGGCCTTTGTTCTAAGATGATCGGTTGGATCTTTGGTTGTCAGAGCAGCCGCCCCTTTATTGATGATAAATCCTGAGGAAGCATCTCCCATTATACCCTTCGGGAGGTCGCCGCACCTTGAGTGCTGGCCAAATAGCATGGCCAAATTACGACAGTTACAATAATGAAGTTATACCCACACGGAGTCTCGCCTTTCGAGTTCACTTGATGTTGAGCGTCATATGAGTGTTTTCCATGTCTCGGAGTAATCGTGTCTGTAAGGGTATAAGAGCCAGAAACGCTGGAGTTTCTGGACTGGCTGAGAGAGGCCATGCTCAAAGGCCATAATAGGACTGCTGACCATTGCCAAATACATATCTAGCTTGTCCAGCTCATAACCCTGTTGAGATCCCGGATCTAGACGCTCGATGCTCACCTACGATATCTGGTGTTGTCTGCTCTGGGCTTTCAAGTCTGTGCTGTTGCACACGTTAATATATAAGGAGTAAATTCTGAGAGACGCCTACCCCCCTTGCGTTCAGAAATAATGCACCGACTGCCTCGGTTTTAGCAATTAAAACGACTGTACAAAAGCAGCTGGCAGGTATGGACCTTACGCCACACCTATTTCTAAAAGTATACTTAAAGATTTACGATATATCGGCTTTATTAATTACCGGCGGTGATGTAACACTAAAAGCTATCACCACTACGCCGGCATACCACATCAACGCCGGCCGATATGGTACATCACCACCGCCACTCTCGTGGCACACATTGGTAGATATCGATATACCACATTGGCCAGCGTTGCTACACCACATCGGCCGGCGTTGATATAGTACGCCCTCGCAGGTCGTAATATTTCTTAGTATTGACGGCCGATTATCGGCACCGGCAAGCTCGGAATACTTATAATATTCAGGTACAAAGGCATGTCGGTTTAAGCAGGTACTTAGACAGTCGGTGTATCACTTTTATTTGCGTTCATCTCGTCTTGCGCCAGAACAACCCAGTGCTTGACGGACCATATCAGATTCAAGTATTGATATCTACCTGTATCTGCAGTGCTCTATGTACATGATATCAGTCGTCTCAAGAGCCTATGGCAATGGATGGCAGATGTTGCGTTTTCTACCAGCGGATGAAGGCAGGGGGATTGACCCATGTCTCTTGGTTAGATACACAGCGAACCACATGCCCAGTAAGTGAAACGAGAGCATGTTGAATGCCCTAGCAAGTAGGCAACAATCGCCTTGTAACATGGCACGATCAAGAGAAAACGATCGTGACGGGGTTGGTGCAGTTGATTTCCAATGTCGTTCGATGACGGCTGCCCAGTCCGCCCTGGAATCCACCCTCATAATTATATTTGACTTGCAACATGTAGCTATTTGGGTGGTTGCTCTTCAATACCTATTCGGCACCTTCTACGGAGTCATCTCTTTGTTTCATCTAAAGTCCCTCACTGGCTAACCAATGGCATCCTCACATCTAAAGTCACTCACTGGCATAAAAATGGCATAATCACAAGTATGAATTACATATACACATGGCGTAGCTACTTGCAGCAAGTCTGCCCTCCACCCGCATCAGACCCGTGGCGCGCCCCTATATGAGACTTGAACGGTCTTTCCATAGTGAATTGCGTATGTGCCTTGTCAACCCAAAATCGCGTGTAGCCTAAAGTCATTGCCGGGTATGAGCCCGGGTGGTGGCTCCAGAAAATAGCCCGCGATGACTTACGTATGTGAGGGAAGGAGAGCATCTTGCCGAAAGCCAGCCATCGTATGTAGAACTGTAGTTGTGCCCCACAGTGGACTTAGGATATCATGTGCTTGTGTTGACCTCGTCCTGTCCCCCACTTCCATTCCTCAACTTCCTTCCATCATCTCCCTTCGGTGCGGATCTTGGATCTCACCAACTTTTCAGCTCTAGGTATGTCTCATCTTAGGCAGCTGCAATGTTGGCCCAGGTTACTTTTCCAGAAGCCTGCTCAGAAGCCCACCGAAGTGATCGAATTGTCCGACTCAGAAGATGGTGTAGTGCCTGCCAGAGTGCCTGTCAAAATGCCTATCAAGCAGCGCCCCGAGGTGCCCGAATCAGAGGAGGAGGAGATTCAGATGATGACTGCACGATTACCATGTGGGATTCCTTCCGTGACCTCATGTCTCATGTTGATGAACTAGCTACGGAGTTACAGTTGCTCATGTTTGGCAAGGAAGGGGGTTTACAGATTTCATACATACGATCACCATATGGTGGTGGACAGGTGGTGCACAGATTTTCGCTTGTACGGCTGGGGATGGGAATGTTTTATGTTTAGCTGAGAGCATTACATCTATTACAATCACGTAGCTTCTATTCGCAAATGACCAGAACATTCAACTCTTTAATCGTCCCAGCATGAACTGTTATCGTGCCCACGCCTGTATGTGTGGGTCTTGGCATAGATATGGGTCTCTTCCTTTCCTCCTCCACCTCTTTAATCTCGTCATTTTTTCCCGGCTTCACGTCAAACACCCATCACAATGAATCCTCCAAGCAAGGCTTAGACGGTGGCAGTGAAGACGATGCTCCTGATACCAGCGCCAAGTCCTTCGACCCTGAAGAATGAGATGTCCCTGACAGATTTCTTGGCTGAATCGATGGAGCTGATGCGAATCCCGCTGCTGACGGTGAGGCTATCAAGACCATCCTGGCCAAGCAGTTGGACAAGTTCCAATACGACCAAGCTGTCGCTGATGGTGTCGAACCTCCTGCCGCTGCTGCTGAAGCCGCTGCTGCTGAAGCCGCTGCTCCTCAGCCCGCTGCTGACCCAAGTTGAGTACAAGAACAAGTTGCTCAACAGCTTCTTGCGAGACATTGTCATTGGCCGTGGCTTCCAGACCCTGCTCGACCCCCGCAGGTGCCAGTCGAAGGCGATGAAGACCAGGCCAAGCCCGAACTGATGCTCTCCCCTCCTCGTATTGACTTCGTCAAACGATGGCGACAAGGCTTGGTTGATGCCATCATGGGCTAGGATGCAGTCTCCCGATACAGCGGATCGGTTCCGCCAGTACCTTGACCTCACCGTCCTTGGCATTGCTACCATCTCTGGGTTTGCAGGATCCGGCAAGACTGAGCTGCTTGCAATGATGGCCCACTTGTATCGTGCGCATCCTGACATCAAGTTCTTGTATTGCAGTGCACCCTCCACGTCGCTTTGGCAATATGGCCGCGCGTATCGCCAAGGTCGGTGTTTCACTTGCCAAGGATATTGGAGGCATACTAGAATCCCCCTCGTCATTCACGGCCACCTACTGAACACCGAGATGTCCTCCTTCATCAGCCATGGCAGGAGACGCATCTCTGACTGCCCCGAACCCCAACATGTGGCAGCAAGCACGTTCAAACGTTCATCTATCGCCTTGTGAGTGGCTCTTGAAGGTAGTGCAAGCCGGTAAACACGACCTTGATCCCCTTGACAAGCCTGAGCTTTTCGCTCCGAGAACGATTCCAAGAAGACCCGATGGACGGCCTGCGTCGGTTCCTCAAGGGTGAGATCAAGTGGAACGAGATCTCCAAGATCCCTGAGGTCCCTGAGCCGGTGGCAAGCCCTGATGCATCCACCGCCCCCAAGCAGGAGAAGGGAAAACCCAAGACCACCAACGCTAGCGCTCTGCTGCGTGGTCTCCTACAGGAGGTCATTGGAATGGCGGACTTTCTGTGCACCACCCCCTTTCCCTGCCGTGACAAGGCCTACAAGAAGCTACACTCAGACGCCGATGCGGTCATTCTCGATGAAGCTGGAGCAATGCACCAGGCTGATGCCTACATGGTGTGGGGTGTGACGGCCCGCCCTTGTGCCATGGGCGGCGATGAGAAGCAGATTTGCCCTCCCGTGATGGATCAGAAGAACAACCGCTTCGCCGCGGATACCCGTGTCTCTATCTTGGAGCATATGAAGATGACCGGCCATCCTGTCTTCCAGCTCAATCGTCAGATGCGCATCGTCGAAGGCGGTTTCGATCTTGCCCGTGAAATCATCTACCCGCATGTCAAGGATTTCACCTATGCCGACTCTGCGAAACTCGAGAACCAGCCCCTCGCCCGCAAGATCGAGAGCTGGATGGGAGAACAGTACAATCTCACATCCCCCCCTGGCAAGGTTTTTCCCCTGTTCCTGCATTGCAAGTACTCTGAGTGTCTCATCGATGAGGCCAGCATGTCCAGGTACAATGATGCCCAGAACGCCGTCGCGATCAATACCATTGCCAAAATGGTGTCGTCTCGTCTTGTTGATGCGGACCAGGTGGCTATTATCACTCCCTACCGTGCCAATTTGGAGCGTTTGGAGAAAGCCCTCAAGGCCCATGACAATGAGTCCATCCGCAGCATTGCCATCAACACCACCGACTCTCCCCTAGGACAGGAGAATTCCGTTGTTTCCTGGTTTGCACCGTCGATGAGATGACGGGTCCACTGTTCACCGCCAACGTCCAGAGAATCTGCGTCTCTATTACCAGACATGTTGCAGCCCTCTTCGTGGTTGGTGATATCAAGACGGTTTCCCAGGATGAGCCTGATCGTGAGCTGAACAAGGGCAACGAGGTCCAAGGCGACAATGGCGAGTATATGACCGTCAAGAATCGGACCTTCGTCAAGTTCTTGAAGTACTTCATTGACAACAACCGTGTGGCCAAGGTCGACAATCTGGATGCAAAGCCCAAGGAAGAAGCTTCTACCTCTGGCGATGCCTGGACCACCGGTGGCGATGCCTGGACCAGCCCCGAGTTCGGCGATGCCAACACTAACAATGGCGCTGCTGACGACAGCGAACTGTGGGGTGGCGGTGGTGAGAACTCCCAATGGTGAATCGGAGGAATCTTGCTTTATTCTTTCTGCCATCATGAAAGCAGAGACTGTTGTACAACTAGATAGACACCATTCGTGTAATGACCTTGAGGTGGATTGACCATGAGATTACTGAATCAACTTTGCTGATCACCATCTTTCTGTTCCCTGGTATCCGTCTTACTGCGATCTCCTACAACACCAACGTCAAGAGTGCTGTGATCATGACCCTTATTTGCCAAGTCAACGACCCCGGAGAACTATCGTTTCGTGACTTTGGAGCCCGCTTCATTTTGGAAACAGCGACGCCGATAAAACATCAAGCACGTACGTAGGTATTGCTGACTGCAGATTATCCTACTGGAGTGGCTAAGAACATGAAATGTACGCGATATTGGCCAATCAATGAATGCATGGGTGTTGCTGTTTCAGAAGAGTACAAGATTGGTGGTTCACCTCCAGATAGAAATTCAGCAGGGTTTATTCGCTGATAGCTACTGCGCTAGCCGACCGAACTGGCGTAGAACAGGTAAGCGGAGCTGGACAGTACCTGGAGGGGCTGTTTGCAAGCTTAACTTCCAGCTACTGATTTAGGGACCTACAAGAATGCCCATTTGAGGTATACGGAGTAGATTATCAGTTGTTGAAGTCAGGCATGCAACATTCCCGGATCCGCAGGATGAGTCGATTGGGCTGTAGTGCACATTATTAGAAGTGATGGGGTAGACCACTTTCGATGGGTAATTGACTGACACAAGGGTAGCATTACATGCGCCAGCGACTTACAACGCGGGCAGGGGAAAGCTTTGATGGCAATGATACTTGATACGAGTTGTGCATTTTATATGTATCCGTTATTAGATGCTAAGGGGAGACCAGGAGGATCCGGCGCTTCGCGCTTCTGTTCAACCGTGAATCGTATGTACTTGTGAGGAGTAGGGCCTGTACGCCAACACCTGTTCCCCCTCTTTTTCCGTCGATATTGAACCCTTGCAGCTATCCCTCGTCGACTTTATCACCTTTTTGTCCCTCCAAGCCCATCATCTTTCTATCTTCCACCTGACGCCGGATTTCCGTCCTCCTGTCGACCACCCTGTTCTTGCCGCTTTGCGCCCGGCTGCTCTGCCCCTGCCAATGACAGCATCTTGGCAGCTGCCCCTCCTCGACGCCATCCCCTCATCTGTGCTGTACAGCCGGGAAAGCCACCTACAGTTTCCAGCTACGCTAGATATCTAGGTTATGGTATTGTCACCAAATTCGTTATCTAGTATCTAGAACTTCTACTCTACTTACCTACGGCATACAGCGGCAATTGTCCGAAGCCTTTCGCAGCGTCCGTGGCACTCTCATAATACTCACAAAACAAGATATCCATTCGGTTACCATGCAGTTGCATACCCACATGAATGGAAGCTTAGTAGAGCAGGGTAACAGTGGCGTATTGAAGGAGTTGGGCAACAATTGGTGTAGAAATAGTTGACTCTCTCCTGAAACTGACATAGTCATAGGAGCAAAGAGGCTAGCCATAATACGCCAGGATGTGGTCACAGTAAATATGTGTTACTTTTGATTTCCGCGTTGTTAAAGAGACTCTGCCGATCTCATCATCGTCAATTTATGATCTTTTGACACCCATCAACTGATTTGTTTATATGACCTTAGACGGAAACATAGATGATGAACCCTCTAGCACTAAACAATGTTGGTAGTGGTGATAGTATGTTGGCACTGCGACGCGAGCTCGGCGAGGCGGCCCTGGCGAACTACACGCAGACCAAGACGGTGTCCATGCGCTTGGCTGGACCCCTGTTCTAAGTCCAAGGAACGAAATGCGAGGAATATGTATATGGGGAGAAGATACCACGAACGAACTATCGGAGACTTTGCTCAATGACTGCCCATTCCGAGACTGGGGCGAGAAGTCTGGGGGAATACCAGGATGGGGACGAGATTGATGAGGAATGAGATACCAAGGATATTGAGTCCTGTGTACATCAGATACCAAACCTAGCCTTTATTTGAGCAATACCACAACTGTTAAATCATTACGCAAGACCTAAGTCATTTCTGGAATCTTGTTGATAAAATATCCATAGCTATGTTACCTGGGCAGACGACGTGAACCTGTACAAACTCCAAGACATCTTACTCATCCGGTGAGGTGGTACACATTAGCCCTGTTGTGACATCGCTTATGCATGAGCCCGATTAATCAATGTTTTAAGGAGGCATGTCCGCAAGCTGTTGGAAAGGAGAAGTTGTCCCTCAATCTATGTGGTCCGGCAAACAATTAGGTACTTAGTAGCGACCAGCGTAGTCTCATGTGTACCGACGCCGCCCACATAACACCAACACAGGAACCACCGTCGATGGAATCATGACTAACCCAACGGCCAGAAGAAAAAGCAGGAAACTTGCTCCTGTGGCATGAATTCGATCTTGAGTCAATGAAAGCCTCACTTTCGGTTGGTTGATCAACTTTGGCTGATGACCACCCAGTTTGCAGCCAATGGATGGGCTAGAGACCCGGGGAACTCCTTTAGCCTCACCCTTACCAGGAATATGGTAGTGTTTGACAATATCCCACCACATAATACTTGATCTGCCCGTCCTGGAGCTTTCTGCTGGAAGGATATGATTTGCGACATCATGTTATCCCACTTCTCGTCTGACTACTCCATTCGATGTGGGAAGCTGGCTTCGTTATTCTGCAGATCTCTTCGGCAGTCCTGACATGCCAGCTAACAACATTCCCACATCTACCATCCCCAAAGATCTCAGCTACTTGAATAAACGCGTGTTACTGCTATTAACGACTATGCAAGTACACGTCGACGGTTATTCCACCACCAGCTAGCTCTTACGCCAGAAAGGACGATGTTTCTTCCTAGGCTCACTCTTCGCAATCGCTTCGACAAAATCCTCAACGGCCATACAGACCACCACCACACCCACAGAAAGAAACGTTGCGCGAAGAAGAAGTGCAAAGAGCGATCAGAGTGGAGCTACGTACGAGGCTCTTCTGCGAACCTCGATGTGTCGCCGTATTGCGCCGCGCATGCCTGCCCATGGCGGGAGACCAACGGCATTTCCTGTCGCCATTCGAAGAAGAGCAACAAGCTATATTGCAAATATCGTAAGCGCTTAGCCACATATACTTGATTGAAGTGCGCATACTGAAATGCAATAGACCTCGTCTGTCAGGCTGCGCCGTATGGAACCCAATGTTCGGCGGATCGGAGCAACCCCTGAGCAGGGATGCCAAGTTCTGCGAACTTCGTGAGTATTCGTCACCTGCGTTCGTCATTATATTGGAAAACAGAAGCTGAGAGGAGTCCATAGATGGCTGTAGCTGGGCGGCTTGCAACAATGAGATTTTGCCTCCCCAAGGCCGGAAGACATTCACATACTGCAAGGATCACACCTGCCAACAACCCGACTGCGCCGAAGCCCGCATCGGAGCCACAGGCACCCGCAGAGTGCATACTGCACCACACACCTGTAAGGACGCCAACTGCATGGCCAACGTGTCCGCCGCCCCGAGGTGGGCGACAACAAGGGCCAGCACATGTACTGCCCGGTGCACCGCCCTTGCCGGCACGCCGACTGCAGCAGCATGGTGCACCGGGTCAGCAACGCCGAGTACCGCAAGCACTGCAGCAACCACTGCGAGTTCGGCCACAACTGCGACGAGCCGCGCGCGGCGGGCATCAAGGTCTGCGGCAGCCACCGCTGCCGGCGCAGCGGCTGCGCCAAGATGCTGCTGAACGCCGTCGGCCGCTACTGCGAGGACCACGAGTGCAAGGAGACGGCGACGCCGTGTCTCGAGGAGCGGGTCGATCGCAGCGAGTGGTGCACTAGGCACATCTGCCGGGACTATTACGATAATTGCAAGAATCAGGGGGATCCGAATAAGATGGGCTTCTGTATCGATCACGTACGGTGCGAGAGGAAAGGGTGCGACAATAAGATACTGATTGACAGAGGGGTGCGCCGTCAGCTCTGCGAAGACCGTAAGTTTATGATGCCTTTGTCTTGAAACCTATGGTTGTAAAACCAGCTCTACTAATCCGTACCGAACACTTCAGACCACTACGGTATCTGCGACACCGGATGCCTCAAACCGCGAGCCCGCGACAACGGCCACAAGTACCACTGCGCCGACCACGCCTGCCTTGCCCACACGGAGTGCGGCTACGCGCGGATCGGCACCTTCAACTACTGCACGCGGCATAAGTGCAGCCAGCCCGACTGCGGCACGCTCCGGGCCCCGGCCTTGACGCTCTCGTCGGCGATGCTGGCGGAGATCCGCGCCGTGAACCTAGCCCCCGGCGGCGCCAACCTCACGGCCGCGACCCTCAACATGTACGACCCCTGGTGCGACACGCACCGGTGCCGCGACAAGAAGGGCTGCAGCGCCCAGGCCGTCGCCGCCGGGGGGTTCTGCGCCACCCACGTCTGCCGCGAGCCCGACTGCGCCCGCGCCGCCCAGGATATGGGTATTGCGACCAGCACTGCTGCCGCGAGCGGGGCTGTCTGCGTGCGCCGATCGATGCGCGGCATAGCTATTGCGATCACCACTGGCATTCCAGCGACGATAGCGACGATGATGGCTCCGTCTGGTCCCAACATGACGGCGGCTCTTCTGCTTTCGGCGTGGATCCGGGCTATAGCGGCGGCGGGATGATGGCGACGCCCGGGTGGTTGGGCCGTTTGGGTTTCCGCAGCCGAGGAGGAGGAGGATTAGGGGGGCGCGGTCGAGGTCGGGGTCTAGGACCAGGTCAACCACTGCCCAACAGAAGAGAAGGAGCCGGATGCGTCGGGGCATTGACGACCCCAGTATGGGTATGAATTGGTGATGGCCATGAACGGCGGTTTGTCTCGGTTGGATTGTCGACTCTTGTAGTGCCCGAAACATAGATTTCTTCTTAAATATCGTCATTCGTATATCTGCTGTGGGAGTGGTACAATTTGGACGCAATGGAGCTGACGATATCCGCAGTATCGCAATCTTCATGACATATATACATCAGGCTATTAATAAGAAAGCTCATAAGTTCATCCCGACATGATAATTGTAAGTGATTCAGACGTCCATGCCTTCGGCAATAAATTGACGAGTGACGCGTTAAAAGTTTGAGCAACTTGTAGAACGATTGCTGCCGCTCTTCACTCAGGGGCGCATCTGTGGCATAATGATAACACACTCGGGACAACCAATGATCAGCACAGAGCTTCCAGAGCGACCGCGCACCCGTTGCTCTCTGATATCCCCAGCTCCGTACGCACACCCAAGAGCTGCGTGACAACAGCACACTGCAGCCCAGCCTGCTGACATTACCCAGTCCCTCCTCATACGAACGATCCTCTCGAACCCTTTCGTGCCTTGGGCGTTTACCAGACACCAGGAATGATGGCGTACTTCCCCTTGATCTTGTCCTCGCCGAACTTCTCCATGTACCACTTCTTGCCCGAGACGGCGGGGGTGGCGAAGACCTCGTTGACGAGGAAGCAGCGGGCGGGGCGCAGCCGAACCGGCCGCGACCCAGAAGCCGAGCCACTCGATCCACTCGGAGAAGTAGTGCGGGTAGAGCAGGTAGCGGAACAGGCCGCTGTTGGGCACCGAGTAGTGCTTCGATGCTGCCGACGGGCCGGCCCTGCTCGCGCGCCAGCCGCTCCTGGCGCCGCTGCTCGGCGCGCCGGATCTCGCGCAGCTCCTCGTCGCAGAAGTAGTTGGACGTCAGACCGATGTAGAAGATGACGAGGCCGACGGCGAACTGCAGCACGGAGGAGCCGCCGACGCCGTTGAATTGGGTGTACGAGGACCATTCGGATTCGGTGGTGGGGCCGTAGGCGGCGAGCCAGCTGCCTAGGCAGGTCGCGTTGAAGAGCTGGAAGACGATGGCCATGGACCAGACGACGACGTGGATGGGTGACATGCTAGGCTGCAGGATGGGGAACAGGACTGCGCGGTAGACGTAGTGCAGCACGAAGAGGCCCGCGAGGGTCTTGTTCTGCCACGGCAGGTCGTCGATGCCGTGCTGCTCCGGCAGCGTCTTCATGATGTACAACAAGGTCATGAAGCCCGGGACTTCCATCGTCAGCCAGGCGATGCGGCCGGGGATGTTGAGCGGGCTCTGGACCGAGGTCTTGCCCATGCCGTACCACGAGACCATCCACTGGACCGAGTAGGCCTTTTTATTGACGTCACGTTAGCCATCATTGAGATTGAGTATATATGGTCGTCGCCGCTACTACGGATACGTACCACGGGGAACCACTTCCAGATGCTCAGGATAAGCTCGTAGTTCTCGCGGCTCGCGGGGAGCCAATTCTCGACGATTGCCATTGCTGTATGGTGTCGATCTGTAAATGCCCGAGAGTGGAGGTTGAGTGAGGCAGGAAATACCGGGTCACGCCGGGTCGAATTTGGAAAGACTACGTGGGGTTATGGTTTACAGGCGGCAAATCGCGAAGACCAGGCTGCCAGGAACGTAAAGGAAAACAAACAGACACTATTTCCTCCCCCAAACAGGTAGTTAAGATTCTGGGAGAATACAATGCAGGACGACAAACACAAAGATGACAGGAAACCAAGTCTGACGTCAATGACGCTTGTGTTCTTTTGTATGTACGGAGTAGTACGTATTGCAACAGTTCGTCGATAAAACGTCTGCGGTACAGGCACAGACGAACAAAAACCATGACCTAGGCGGGCTCCGTTTCTGATGCTCCCTTGCATGCTTTTGCTCAAATCGGGGAAAAAGACCACCTGCAGGCCGAAGGGGCCCAAGCTTGCCCGGCGGCGGGAACTAAAGTTTGAATGGTTGAGACTGATGGTATCATATCGTCGTTTCTGGGGCACCGTGTTCGCTATTGCAAGGAACCAATCTAGAAACATTTTTTAAGGGGTTAATGGAGCGAGTAAGCAGTGTATTATACAAACATCGAATTTCCGCCAATCGATAGACAGCTCTGTTCTGACGCACGTAAGAGCTGCCATTCCAAGACATTGATCGAGTCTACGTCATGTCATGTTCGGAGGCAACCTTGACGCACAGATTCGTGGCTGAGGTACGCAAGCCACACCAGAGGCAGCTCCACCTACTACTGTGCCAGGGTCATCGTGCCGGCCGAACCGTATGTCTACATCCTGCCCCCAACTTGACTGGGCACTTGCTAATATTGGATTCTTAGATACTGTACTCCGTAAGTAGGTACTTCTTATGCTGCTGCCTGGTTGACTTAGGAAAGAGGGATACGCGGTCAGTCGCGTACCGACAATTAAACGTATTGAATGGCAATTGTCCGTTAAGCTTTGCTCTTACCATGTCAGACCACTTGAGTATTGTGCGTTAAATTGGCGAATACAAGATGGAGAAACAAAACGAACACAACATATAAAAAAGCATGGCCGAATTGTTAAAGACGGACTAGCCAGCGGTCAACGGAAACAGTCAAGCGACCACAGGAATAAACCGTCTTGATTATTCCACTTACTCCAGGGAATAACAGTGGAATAAATTAATACGATTGGAATAATAGGTGTTCAGCAGACCTGCTTATTCCTGGGGAGGCCTGGCCGGTTTATTCTCGCAGGGGCCTGACGGTCGTGATTAGAAACGATTTGTTGTTACAACCTGTTGGCCAGATTCGCCCCGGATGCAGCTAGTATCACAAGCACCGCCACACGTCGTACCTGGCGCTTGAATGACTGGGCCATCGCAGCGCGCTGTACCTCCCAACCACTCCAGTGCGGGACTGACTGGGAACTGGAGCTGTGAGCTGCTTCAGCGGCGCCTACATTCGATGTAACTGAACTGACATGCGCACTTACTTACATATTAATCTCTCGCGCATACCTCTTGGCGGACAAACCACCTCGACCTTTCCCATCTTCTACTGATTCTGACGGATCGTGAGACTCGCCCGGGCTCTTTACTCCGCATTAATTTATACATCTTCTCGTTCAAAGCTTGAGCTTCCGGCCTATTTTGGGAGAGCCGATGACGCAAGCCTGAACCTGAAGGAACGCACGCCCCGCGAATCAACTGCCCTGTACCAGCAGCAGCCTACGCAACTCCCTCACATGCCGCAGGGCTGACCGACCTGGGAAGCCTGACCCAACTGTCCTCAGGCGATTCCGAGCGAAGGAATACTGGCCATGTAAACCGGGCCCGACGGTCATTTGGAATCGAAGCTTATACAACGTCTATTCGGTTGCGCTGTAACTCACCTCTCGACTGCAATTGAGGGCATCGTCAATAGGGTGGTACAGATCCAGCAACATCCCGCACCCTGCCACCTCAACCGGGGCCTATCTGACTTCAGTCCTGCCCGGCGGCCCTGGTTCGACCTGCGCGCACGAATACGAGCAACAAACAAGTTAATGAACACAATTCCACTAGGAGTGCAATTACATGTACTAAATCTGCGCGTTTGGACTCACTGCAGTGATTGAATATAGCCCTTTGGGTCGAGTCCTGAGGCACTCGCTATCTCCAATACAACAAGCGCAGTTGGTCTCTGAACCGCCATTATGGTCACACGAAACGAAACCCCAGGCAATGCCCCGAACAACGACAGGCCCGCTCCATCCTTCAACATGCAAGGTGTGAGGCAGGAGCTCTGGTCTGCGACCGATTCCGACACCGACGGAGAGAACATTTGGGGCGACGCAAGACAAACGCAAGACACAACCTCTGCTGCCGCCCAGTCAGCGCCTCGTATTGTCCCCGACTCTTTACGACCTGGCACTGCAACCCAGAACCCGTTCGGCAACGATGCCGGTAACCCATGGAACGAGGACGACGGACAAGCGAGTGCCCCATCGCAACCCGGGTCAAAAGGCGGGCTAGAACACGTGCCTACAGTCTTGCGGCCAGGCGGCCGATCAGAGACAAATCCATTTAAGAGGAAGCCTCTGTCATCTACGAATACCGGCCAGAGCGCGGCCAAATCGGCACCCACCGATCCGCCGCCCGCCCCTCCGACGAATGCCTTCTCTCAGTTGCAACTTAACGAGTCCGAACAAGGCGCAAATCCTTGGAAGCCGGCTGTTGAAGAATCTAAAACATCGCTTGCGCCGCCTCCTGTCAATTCCATACCGGACCAAGACAGCGGTAACAACGTGTGGGGCTCTGGTGCCCCTTCCAGACAGCCGTCCCCGAACACCCGAGCGCACTCTCCGGCTATTGTGTCATTACCGTCGGAAGGCGAGTCTTCGGCTTGGGATGACGATATAGTGGCCAAGCCCACGCTTGGGCATGTGCCGCACAAGTCGCTTGAAGAGCAGGAGTTTTCGCAAGATTCCCATGTCTGGGACGATCTTGCTCAGCTGGACAAGGGCAAGGCGCCCGCCCACGCGGGACCAAACCAACCAAGATCCGCTGATGATTGGAATTTGATAGATCATGACCCACAGCCAGTCAGTCTCTCTAGACAGAGCACTTGGGAGAACTTTGACGAGCCGGAGCCGGAGCCAGAGGTAGAGCCAAAGCGAGAGCCAGAGAACAAACAAGCAAGACAAGAACAACCAACACAAAAGCCACCAACACCTACAGTTGATGCTATTGAGGTGCCTGCGCCCGCCTTGCCGCCACGCACCTCCGAGGATGTCCCACCGCCTCAACCGCCACGGACTCAGTCCCCCAGCGCACCAAACAAGAACGAAACATATCAGATCAAGAACATAAATTGGCATGATGTGTCCGCGGGTCAAAACCCAAGGAAATCCCCGATTCTCGTTCAGAACGCCAATGGCCCGTGTCCATTGGTCGCCCTCGTGAACGCCCTGACCTTGACAACTCCGGCCGATTTGACTAACACCGTTTTGGTGGAGACACTACGATCGCGAGAGCAAATCAGCTTGAATCTTTTATTGGAGGCGGTCTTCGATGAACTGATGTCTCCCAGGAGAACCAAGTCCGACGTAGCGCTGCCCGATGTGAGCGAGCTCTATGCCTTCCTGAAGGGTCTACAGACGGGCATGAACGTCAACCCGCGATACATTCCTACCCCTGAGCTGATCAATGCTCACAAACGGACGTCCCTTACCCATGTGCATCCGTCTGAGCGAGGCGATCTCATCCCAGGGACCTTCGAGGATACCCGCGATATGAAGCTGTACGCCACATTTTCCATCCCTCTTATCCATGGCTGGCTTCCGGCCAAAAACGACACCGTGTATGAAGCCTTTGATCGCCAGGCATCATCATACGACGACGTGCAAAGCCTGCTATTCCACGAGGAAGAACTCGAAGATAAGCTTAGCGCACCGTCGAGCGCAGGACTCACGGAACAAGAACAGCAGATGTACCAGGACATCATGAACATCAAAACGTTCCTGGCTACTTCGGCAACCCAGCTGACTCCGTGGGGGTTGGACGTGATAACGAAATCCGTACGACCAGGTACATTTTCGATTCTTTTCCGCAACGATCATTTCTCCACACTGTATAGACATCCGCAGACGTTACAGCTCCTGGTGCTCGTGACAGATGCAGGCTATCATTCGCATGACGAAGTCGTCTGGGAATCGCTTGTCGACGTCAACGGAGAGCGGGCAGAGTTCTTCTCCGGGGACTTTCGGCTCGTGGGCGGCCCCCAGCATCAGCAGTCGCTTCAGGAAACTGCTCGGGCTTCGACCAGCGGTAGCCGAGGTCGCCGCAGCACGTCCGACGCGGACAATGTGCCGGTTTCTCCGACTATTGAGCAAGAAGATCGCGACTTGGCGTTAGCGCTTCAGCTGCAAGAGGAAGAAGACGAGAGGCACCGCACCGAGCAAGCAGCTCGGCAGCGCGAAAGACAGCTTTCGGAGCAGTTTATTGAACAACAAGGCCGAGGCGGAAACGCTCGCACAGGGCCCCGGGGTAGAGGCGGTAACAGCGTGTCTTCCTCTCGTGGCGGGTCTACTAGCCAGCTCAACATTCCGGTCCGGGCGAGTAGCAACAGCCTCAACAGCCCCGCTCGGAATGGTAGACCGGCACAGCAGCAGCAGCCAATTAGACCGCTCGTCCCGCCAGCTAACAACCGGACTCATCGCCCTACCGATGGGGAGGATGATGATGCGCCACCGAGCTACGAACAAGCTTCCAAGGCTACCCCCTATGTCCCACCGGCTGGACACCCGAGTCACCCCGAGAGTAGCCCGGGTAGCTCCACTCGAGGACGTAGAGGCAATCTCACAGGGGGCCCGTCCAGGGTCAGCCTCGCTGGGAGCAGCAATGCGGGCCGGGGCAGACCCCCGCCGGTAGCCGCACAGAGCGCCGATGATCGACACAAGGATTGCGCCGTCATGTAAAGCGGTGACACGACACCATGCATTTTTCATCTCTTAACTTAAGTTGCATTTTTCTACATGGGAATTGGGTAATCGGGACTGAGGGACCTGGCATATGGGTGCCAGAAACGGCTTGGGTTAATGGGGCAGCGATTGCGCATGATGGCGACGTTTCACCAATGCTTAACGATCATCAGGGCCACCGTGTGTTCTTCGTCCTGGACAGACACGTACATATCGCCCCTTCTCAAGTCAGGGTCACGAGGGATTTGTCTTCTTCCGTCATGGTTTCCAGCGTTTCGCGTGGAGTTTGGGTCGGACAAGTTTTATTATCAAGGGAGACGGGGCCACCAGGGAAAGGATCACTTGGTATAAGACAAGACGGGGCCTGTAGATGGAACTGCATCGCGTATTTGAGTATCTATACGGGGCAACATTATCATTAGCAGTAGCAGCATTTGCGGTAATAGAAATGGTCTTGGATGAGTGTGCGTTAGTATCAATGGTTGAAATGCGTGGTGTGGGAGTTCCTACTTATACATGTTGTCGTCAAGTCAGAAGTAACATCAAGTAGACGCCGGGATAACCAGGCTAATCGCCTATACTTAAAGCACTCGAATGAAATAATCAGTAGTAATAAATAACTAACCGAGTGTAATAATCACCCGATCACTCGTATAATTATATTTACAATTGTATCAATTGCCAGCTGTCGGGGGAAGCCTGGCTGTTTGATTAGTACGGTGTCTTGTTGATGTCCCTACTGGTCAAGTGCCCTTACAGAAACCAATCGCTCCTAAATAGGAGGCGCCTGATATTAAGTCAAGACACCTACTATGATGCTTCATTCCTTAGTCTGGGTATTTGGTTCCTCAGTGTGCGCAACTGGGAGAATTCTATTTGGCGGCTGAATTCCTGATCTAAGACACACAATTTGTTTGCCCGGTCACCCTGCCTAGCGACCGCCGTGAATAATACCGAACCCATGCCAGTCGGCTTCGAGGACTAGAGTATAAGGAGTCACCGGGCCCCATTCATTCATCTGGTTGTTACTGAGACCCTAAGCCCCCGAAATCAAGACTCACTGCCCACGAAAGAATACCCTATCTCGCAGTCTCCCACCATGCAGATCTCCTACCTCCTCACCGGCCTGCTGGCCCAAATGAGCCTGTAAGTCCACGAACCCAATTATTCCCCAGAGCCAACCCGAAATTCCCGTTCTCGTCCCTAACCCCCACCATCGCAGCACGCTCGCCAAACCCGCCATCACCCCCGCCGCCCAGCTGTCGGCCCGCGACTTCCTGCAGGGCCGCGAGATCGTGGGGACGGACCCGCGCGACCAGTACGACCAATCCGGTCTGCCGGGGTACTGCACCGCCAACGTGCTGTGCTACCAGGGGTGCTTCCAGCAGATTGTGCCCAAGGGGCAGTGTAAGGGGTGTCCGGGGTGCGACCTTCTGTAGGGTGCTGGCTGCTGTGGGCTATGGATGCTATGTGGAGGGGAGGGTTGGACTGTGTAGGGGTGAATGGGGGTGGGGACTGGGGATCAAGATGGTCGCTGGATATTTTGAGATAGGGTAAGGGTTAGGCTAAGGGGCAGGGTAGGGTAGGGGTTTTGGTAATTATTTGGAAGATGGTGGATATGTTGAACACTCGACTGTGGCGGTAGTTGATATTGAATACATGATGTCCCTTAACAGAGTAACCCGAGGATAGACGAAGCATCTCCGGATCGTTTGTTCACTTGTAGGATGTAGGATACCTCCATCTCATGCGAACGACGGCTTCAGCGTCCCCGCCCTCCGCTGCGCCAACCTCTCCTCCATCAACTCCCCATACACGTGCTCGACCCAGCCACAGACCACGCCCCGCGTATCCGCCGGATCGATAATCTCCTCGACTCCGAACGCATTCGCCGTCCGCACGGGGTTCATGAGCCCCTCGTACTCCGCCTCCAACTCCCGATACAGCTCGGCCGCCCTCTCTGGCCCCCCTCGCCTCTCGGCCTCGCGCAGCTCGTGCGCGTGCCCGACCTCGATCCCGCCCTTGAGCGGCAGGGACCCCAGTCGCCGCTGGGCCACGCCACCCGCATCCGCGGGTCCCGGCAGTCGAGCATGACCCCGCCCGCGACGCCGTACACCCGGCGCGTGACGACGCTGAAGACGGGCATCGTGGTCGCGTAGTACGCCAGCGCCAGGTTGACGCCGTGCCGCATCGTCGCCGCGCGCTCGGCGGCGGTGCCCACCGCGTAGCCGGGGATGTCGACGAACTGCAGGACGGGCAGGTTCATGACGTCGCAGAGCTTGAGGTGGCGCGTGAGCTTCTGCGAGCCCGCGGCGTCGAGCGCGCCGCCCGTCGCGCTCTCGCAGTTGTTGGAGATGATGCCCACCGGCCGGCCCGCCAGCCGGGCGAGGCCGACGAGGGCGGTGGTGCCCCAGAGGGCGCCGATCTCGAAGAAGGAGGCGCGGTCGACGACCAGCTGGATGATGCGGCGCGGGTCGTACATGCGCTCTTTGCGGCGGGGGATGATGGTTCGGAGCGCGGGGTCGCGACGGTCCGGGGGGTCGTCGACGTTTGGGATCACGGGCGGTGCGGAGAAGCCCGAGTTGGGGAGGTAGCTGAGGACGGTGCGGATCTGTTGGAACGCATGATGCTCGTCAGTGGCGAGGTTGTCAATCGTGCCGTTGCGACAGTGCATGTCCGGGCCCCCGAGCTCGCTCAGCGTCAGGCCCTCCTCGAACGTGGCCCCCTCGACCACCTTGGGCCCTGCGTTGAAGAGACTGCCGACATTCGCCGCCATGACGCTGAAATGGCAAACCGTCACGCGCGCGGCTCCCAGTCCGATCGAGGGCCCCAGCGCCGCACCCAGGTTCGGGATTCCCAAGTTGAGCTGCTGGACGACGTGCTGGAACGCTGGCAGCGGAGGGACGTAGGAGAACCCGTTCTTCCGGATGCTCGTGACGGACCCTCCTCCAGAAGAGCCATCCACCAGCTTCACGATGGGGATTCGCAGCGAGAGTGCCAGCTTCTCGATGTACTCGGTCTTCTCCCAGAGCGCGCCGTCCGCGTGGCCGGCGCGGAGACTGTAGTCATCCGCCGTGAAGACAATCTTGCGCCCGTTGAGCTTGCCGAAGCCCTGGACGCTGTTGCTGGGCTTGAAGCCCTCGATGGTCTCCTCCTCTGCCTCACGGAACTGCTGCCCACTGGTGCCGTCGGCGGCCGGGGGTGGTTTTCGCTTGCCCCATTTCACCTCGCCCGTCACGCTGCCGACCTCTCGGAGACTGCCCTTGTCCAGGAGCGCGTCCACCCGCTCCCAAACCCACAGCTTGCCGGCCTCCTTCTGGCGCCGGTAGCCGCGGCGTTCTGGATCTGGGGTGCGGGCAAGCTTACGCAGGGTCGCCAGTTGCCCGAGGCGGTCCGAGTAATCTGCGGGAGGGCCTGATATCGACGCCCTCCTCCGGCCCTTCCGTTTTGGGGCTTTTGATGGTTCACTCTCCTGACGCTCTTTGCTGTTCAAATGGCCGGCGACCTGTTTCAGCCGGTCGCTTGCCTGCTGCTTGATGTTTTCATCGGCTCCCATCATGCCATGCCATGTGTGATGCGAATGAAAGGACGAGCAAATACCAACTACACTTACACCTTAGGACTGGATGTGTAGAGGGCTGGCATAACATCCAAGATTTACATACTGATTTTGCGCTTAAGTTGCTTCTTTTCTCAAGAATCCAACCCCCTCTGGCAGGCTCAGTGGTGGGTGAAGCTTGCAGACCTCGGCAGGCCCCCCAATCGGCAGATCCCCCGCAGTTACCCTGCAGCGTAGTGGGTTCTCCCCGCCATACCCCGGCTCTAAGGCCACTAAAACGCGGGTGGGGAGTACCTTATGCAGTTCACTACTTCATGTGGCGGTAGTCGCATCAATTGATACTTTACTGATGAAATGCTGGGAGACATGTGCCTAAATAAACAAAAAGAAGCAATCTCAATTTACCGGATTGTCCGTCTCTGTTTTGACTGATATCCGGTGTTTCAGCGTGGCCTCGATATGGCAGCAGACAATATTTACACGAGATTCTGTGCAGCATAGTTGAATTATTCACCAAAAGTCGAATAAACTGATTGAGTCGTAGACAGCGCTCTAGAAGAGGTACACGGCCACGATACGCACAATGGATCTGCCAGGCCACCCACCGCGGCGGAGGATAAAACGACTTCTCATCGCCAACAGGTACGTATCCTTAAAACACCCCTCGACGTCCTTTTGCTCGAGATGTTCTTCCTTAGCTAAGTCCTCACAAGAGGCGAAATCGCCACCCGCATCCTCCAAGCCGCCCGCGAAGCCCAAATCGAAACCTTCGCCCTCGTGACCGCCAACGACAAGGTCCACGCCCGCCACGCCCGCCGCGTCCTGGAGCTCCCCTCGCCCAAGTCCTACCTGGACATCGACCTCCTGGTACGTCTGGCCCGGGACCACGGCATCGACGCCGTGCACCCGGGCTACGGCTTCCTCTCGGAGTCCGCCGAGTTCAGCCGCCGCATGTGGCACGACGCCGGCGCCGTCGTCATCGGCCCCGGCTGGGCGACCCTGGAGCGCACGGGCGACAAGCTGGCCGCGAAAGCGCTGGCGAGGCGGTGCGGTGTCCCGACGTTGCTGGCGAGCGCTGAGCCCACGGGCCGCGTCGAGGATGTGTTGGCGTTCGCGCGGGGGCGGGCTGGGGGGCTCCCCATCATGCTGAAGGCCGTTGACGGCGGGGGCGGGAAGGGCATTCGTCTGGTACGGACCGAAGCGGATCTCGAGAGCGCGGCGGCGCGCGCCATGGCCGAGAGCCCCTCGCGGCAGATCTTCGTGGAGCGGGCCGCCGTCGATGGGTTTCGCCATGTCGAGGTGCAGATCGTTGGCGACGGGTCGGGGAGGGTGCGGCACCTGTGGGAGCGCGAGTGCAGCGTCCAGCGGCGGTATCAGAAGGTGGTCGAGATGGCGCCGAGCACCATTAGCAACCGTCAGTTTGTGGCGGCCATCATCGATGCCGCGGTCCGCATGGCCGAGGATGTGAAATACATGTCCTTGGGCACGTTCGAGTTCTTGGCAAACCCGGACACGCGCGAGTTCTTTTTCCTCGAGGTCAACCCGCGGCTCCAGGTCGAACACACCGTCACCGAGTGTATCACGCACGTGGACTTGGTCAAGGCCCAGCTGGAAATCGCGCAAGGTGTCGCTTTGGACGACGCGCTTCTTCCACTGGCCGCAGGCTTCACATCGTCGTCAATTAATCCAGCCGACCCCCCGCGGCTATCGTCAGTTCAGCTACGTCTGACGGCCGAAAATGTCCACAATAACTGGTCCATCAGTATCGGCCGCATCACCAACTTCGCGTTGCCGGGCGGCAACGGGGTTCGGGTCGACACCCATCTCGTCCCCGGGACCCCGACCGTGGTGGCTGCTGACTTTGATAGCTTGCTGGCCAAGATCATCGTCACGGGTGCCTCCTGGAACGACGTGGTGGCCAAGTGTCGGCGGGCGTTGGAGGATACCCGCATCGATGGGGTCAAGACCAACCTGGACATCCTGCGCGCCATCGTGGCCAGCCCAGACTTTGCCAACGGCGCGTGCGATACTTCGTGGCTGGAGCGGGAGCTGCCGCGGCTCCTGGAAACGGGCAAGAGGATCTCGGAGGACCTGGTCTCGGCGGCTGCTGATCTAGGCACTCGAGATGACTCTTCCGTCTCCCCGGCGGTGGCGGGGGGCTCCGGTTCCAGCGTTCTCCTACGCAAAGGCGATGCGTGGGCCCTGAAGCTCACTCCCAAGGCGGATGTCAACTCTAAGCAGACCTCGGAACCCCAAGTACATCACCTAAAGCTCTCCCGCGTCCTCCGCAATGAGTTCCCCTCCCTCCTGCGCGCCGAGGTGGAATACTCGCACCCCAACACCACCACGGATCCTCAGACCTTCCTGCTAGAAGCGGCCAGCAGCACCGCCTCAGCCGGCTCCGTCCTTGCCGAGGGAAAGCACCGCCACGGCGACGCGGGCGACCCGTCCCATATCGTCGCGCCGTTCCCGGGGAAGCTGGTCGAGGTCCTGGTGGACGAGGGGGACGTCGTGGCGCCGGGCCACGTCGTCTGCGTCGTGCAGCAGATGAAGATGGAGCTCGAGGTGCGGGCGGCGCGCGGGGGGAGGGTCCGTTGGGTCACCGAGGCCGAGGACGGGGAGGACATTGCCGAGGGGACCCTCATTGCTGAGTTGGAGGACGTCGAGGTTGCTGCTGTGGGTGTGCCGCTCGGGGGAGGGGAGGGGGCGAGGGTGGCGAAACTGTGAAGGGGTGGGTGCTGATCCCCAGGGCGAGTAGTAGAGGACATTGGCAAATAAACGGTCTCAGCAGACGAGGTGGGAGTTGGGCTTGTCTCGAAAGGACGGTTATATTGCCGGAGATGAAAGTAGTAATTAATCTCTCCGTGGCCTTTCATATCCATGTGCGAGCCAAATCCCGTGGTAAAGTCAATTGCCCAGTATCCTTCTTAGAGTCTCGCTCAATGAGTCCTTTCCCCGTCGGACTCGGGCGCCCTCATTCATGTCCTTCTCCGCGACACCGCCTGGCAAGAAGCTCCTCGTCATCTCCACAAACAGACTGGCCATCGGCTCCTTGAACGCCTGGCCGAAGAAGCCTTGTAGTTGGTCATCCTGGATCAACTTCACCTCAATATCTTTCCCCGTCGCCTCTTCGAAAGCCCGCTGCACGTCCCGCGTCGAGTAACTCTCAGGCCCGTGAAGGTCAAAGACGAACGGATTCTCGTCCCCCGGCGTCGCTGACCCGGCCGCCAGCAGCTGCGCGGCGCAGACCCTGCCAATGTCCCTCACGGATACCATCGGGATCTTGTAGTCAGCAGGCGATATCACCGAGTAGAAGAACGGCGGCTCGGCCTCCAGTGTCGCGAGCGCCATCGCCCAGTTCTCCATGAAGTACGCGCACCGCACGAAGACCACCTCGGGCGCTGCGCCGAGGAGCGCCTGCTCGGCTTCGTGGTTCGTCTTGATCTCGCCCTGTAGCGTGCTCGGTAGATAGTCAGTCAGTAACGTTCCATCGCCTAGGTTGTATTGATGCTTGGTTGAGGATTTTCCCGAAGGTTCAGTCAGGTCAGCATTTAGGGTTGACTGAGATCTCAGATCTCGATCGAGATTGGGATCGAGATCGGGTACTTAAATACCGTGCCATGTTCGAGCTGAGCTCCCACGCTAGAAATGTAGACAAGCCTCTTTACGGAAGCTCCTCGGGAGGAGGCGGTTATGGCCTGTTTCACGTTGAGCGCCGTCTCGCGGGCCTTGGCGATGGGTCGGCTTCGTTGTGTAGGGGCGGGGTAATGGTCGCCACGGCGTCGGCGCCTTTGAAGTAGCAGTCGAGCGTGGGCGCGAGGAGGCTTTTGGCGTCGGCGACGTCGCCTTCGACTGCGGCAAACCGCGGGTTCTGGGTTAGGTCAGCCGGCGCCTTCCGCACGTCCCGGTAGACGCCCGTGACGGTCGGCTCGGAGGCGTCGGCCAGCAGGGTGCGGATGGTGGCTTGCCCAGTCTTGGGGGATGCGGGGATGACGACGATGCGCATTTCGAGAATTGCATGTGGGTTTCAACATTGCCTTGCAGGAGGAGGCTGACGTGAGATCAGGTCGGCAATCGCCCATTATCGATATTTCGAAATTCCATCATGGCTTTGGTATCTGAGAAAGGCCACTGACATCATAGGTGACGGGATCTAGATGCTAGTCTCTCGGCAGATGCGCGAAAGACCGATGTCAAATCGCCATGCGGATTTTGCCATCGCAATTGAAAGTCCCTTTGCACCGATGGCGTTTATAGAGTTTTCCATTGCGAACCCCCATGGAACAGAAACTGTCGATGGCGTTTTCGAAAGAGGCCTGCACTCTGGACGAAGTCCACACTTCGCCTCAATTGAACATGTCCCGAACCCCGGGGTAGCCCCTCCCCAGAATACCCCGGACATTTTCTACCTTACTGCCCCGCCAGAGAAAGCCTCCATCAACCTACACACACACACAAAACAGGCCAAACATATATCCGTCTTATCTCCAAACACCTCTGGGGTGATTGGCGAGAAAGAAGCCCTGTGTGGATGCACTAAACACCTTCTACGGCTCGGGCCATATTCTCCGCCTCTCCGGGGAAACCCTGGGGAAAATAATGGGAAACCCGAGGCGCCACGCCACCCAGAAGCGACCCGGATTGACGCGACTTTAGACCGGTGAAGATGCGCGCCATGTGTCAAAGAGATGGGAGGCGCCGATATTGACCCGTCTCCCTATTGGAGCAGTGGTCGTCACGTCTGTCAGGCATCTACGAGCTATCGTCTCCGCCTGCGAGGTCGCTGGTTGTTGTTGGGAATCTCACTGGCCGACCTGGACTCACATGCCGATACCCATCAGGGAGGAGCCGCATTAACCCGATTGCATCTAGGTCCAGCATGATGGTTGCACTGATTACCACATCTGGGGCGTTGACCCCTCCCACCGACCTCACTCGCGCCGGACTCGGCTCCAAGGCGGCGCACTCGGTAGGTCGGTAGAATGTCCGTTGGGCAGGAAAAGCGATCTTGCCGCGTCGATGGGCATGTGGGACCTCGATCTTCAGGCCTGCCCAACCCGACTCCCCTGAACGCCCCAAAACCATCATGTCTTTCTCTGTACATGCTTTAATACTGCTTTGGATCGATCGATCGATCGTCTTTTCTCCTTTCCAAACATTGGGATCGTGATCTCGACATTTCACTTCGCGGACTAGCTAGCAGACCAACATGTTTCCAGACAAGCACCACAGCGAGATGGACATCACCGAGAGTCACGCCGGAGCAAACACCCCTGAGCTCCATCCCAGCTCGCCAGCCTCTCTTAGTGACACTACGCTATACGAGGCCCATCCTGGCGAACTGAGTCGCCTGAACGGCGACCTCCCGCGGGCTTTGAAAAGCAAGAAGATTGAAATACGATACCAGGAAGAAGCCGTCCCGGAGACCGAGGACCATGCCGCCGAGAAGGTCATCGTGTCGTGGGAGGAAGGCGACGAGGAGAACCCGCACAACTGGACTCCTGTAAGCACTTGGACTACTGTTTCTCCCAACTATAATCATCGTGTCTGGGCTTTGACTGACTCAAGATGTATCTGCGGCATGACAGACGAAGAGAAGATGGGTTCTCCTCACCACCATGGCTATCATAATCAATAGCACCCTGGGCAGCTCCCTGCCGAGCATGGCCATCCCCTATATGGCCCAGGAGTGGGGCGTCACGACCCAAAACCAAATGCCGTTGCCCATCGCCACGTTTCTGATGGGCTTCGTGCTTGGACCTTTGATGTGTATGTATACTCCACACTCGTCTACGCGCCATGCAGGGACGCCTTGAAAAGGCTAACGCGTGTTGATTCTCAGGGGGTCCGCTGAGTGAGCAATACGGCAGACGCGTCGTGGTGGTCAGCTCCTTCTCCATGTTCATCGTCTGGACCCTGGCCTGCGCGCTCGCGCCAAACTGGCACGCCTTTCTGGCCTTCCGGTTTCTGTGCGGCGCGTTTGCCAGCGCACCCATTGCGGCCGTGTCGGGCATCCTGGCCGATGTCTACGCCGACCCCGTGGCTAGAGGCCGCGCGATGGCGTATTTCATGGCGGTATGTCTTGACCACTCTCTTTAAACCAGCTTTGGGTTAATGAGCTGAGCGGTTTGCTGACATTCGGGATGGTAGACAACGGTGTTTGGACCCCTTTTCGCCCCCATCATCTCGGTAAGTCGCAGTCATCGGGCCTTAACTCTACCATAGGCTGAGACTAACCACGTGCTTATACAGGGCTTTTGTTCCACCTCCGTGGGCTGGCGCTGGTCCTTCTGGATCGCCCTCATCTACGCCGGCTTAACATTCGTTCCGGTCTTGCTGCTGCCCGAGACCTACGCCCCCGTACTCCTGGCGCGCAAAGCCGCCGCCCTCCGCCGGCGGGACCCCGCGTCTCCCGTCTACGCCGCCTCCGAGCTCGAGCCCCGCGACCTGAAGCAGCTCGTGACCCAGGTCCTGACGCGGCCCATGCGCATGATCCTGACCGAGCTCATCGTGACGAGCGTCTGTCTGTACCTGGCCCTCGTCTACGCCATCTTCTACATGTCCTTCCAGGCCTACCCCCGCATCTTCCAGGGCCTGTACGGCCTGTCCCCCGGCGTCACTGGGCTCTGCTTCCTGCCCATCGGCGGCGGCTGCTGCTTGGGCCTGCCCATCTTCTTCGGGTACGACCACGTGCTCCGGCGCGCACAGAGGCTAAACAAGGCCTGGGTGCGGCAGGAGGAGTACCGCCGCGTCCCGCTCGCGTGCCTGGGCGGACCGCTCTTCGTCGTCTCGCTGCTCTGGCTCGGGTGGACGGCGCAGCCGGAGGCGGGGGTGCCGTTTGCGGTGCCCATGTTGGCGGGGATTCCGTTCGGGATGGGTTGGATGCTCGTGTTTATGGCCCTCATCAACTACCTGACGGACGCGTACGAGCTGTACGCGGCGAGCGCCAATGCGGCGGCGAGCGCGAGCCGGTCGCTGGTCGCGGTGGTGCTTCCCTTTGCGACGGCGCCGCTGTTCGATCGGCTGGGGATCGCGGGGGCTTGTAGTCTGTTGGCGGGGCTGAGCGCGCTGATGTGCGGGATCCCGTTTGTGTTTATTTGGAAGGGGGAGCGGATCCGGGCGGGGTCGCGGTTCTGTGCCGAGTTGAGGCGGCGCAAGGAGGAGATGGAGAGACAGGCCGAGGAGGAGGCGAGGAGGTGGCGGACCCGGAGGAGTGGGAATGGGGCCGGGGTTGCTGTGCCGGAGAAGGTCAAGGTGAAGGTGGTTGGCCGGGAGGATGTTTGAGCGGCATCTTCCAGGCGCGACATACACTTTTCATGTTTTGGTGCTGCGGGCAGCGGGCGTTCACGAGACTGGAAGCCAAACTATAGCGAGCGGATTGTTTTCAGATACATTTCCCAGACAGATTGTCATCACCATTTATTCCCCCCTCATATTCCCAACTAAAATTCCTGCCGGTGATATGCTGATGGCCTGTTATCCATGCTTGCGGAGATGTGAGCAATGAGGAAACGCTGGGGTCGACTTTTCATGCCAGATGTGTACCAGAATGCGTGAAACAAACATGACCGGACTCGGTAAGAGAATCGTGAATGTTGTTGGTTTTATGATAACTTTGTTCCAAATCTCCGATCCGGATCGGTGTTTGTCCTCCCATCCCCGGGAGGCAAACAAAGGGAAAAGGGGCAGGGGCAGGGGCACCGACCAACACCTTCAGACTGGAATTGGACCAAAGACACCTAAGGTATGGATCGGCCGGATCAAACGAACAAACGTCTTCAAACCGTTACGCCCATTTATAAGCCATGTATCATTTGTCAATGACAACCGGTCTGGGGTCAATATTAGCACCCCGCATACAAGACTCGTCAGCGTCGCGGCGTAATATGTAAAGATCAGGATACAAACTTAGAAGGCGCATACTGTAATATCGCAAACATAAAACTTCTTTGGAATTGAGATATGTACGGATCCGGAAATGTGTTGGTTTGGACGGCCATACTGGGAGCCAGTTAGTCGCAGTTGCCCTTCAAACCATCTTACCCGCGATGGATATAAGTAGGACGTTGATTTCACGCATCTAAGAGGCTCACTTTGACCATCATATTGAAACACCTTCCAAAATCGAGACTATCTATATACACACCATGAGCAAACCAACATTTCGCGGCGATCTCGGCGATCTAGCCGGCGCCCTCCCGCTTGCCGTCCAAGGCACCGGCAAGGACGACTATGCCGGGCTTTACATAGAGGTTGAGGACCCCAAGAAAGGGACCACCGAGAATGTTCTCGACATGTGCGGAGGCGCCGCGGTAGCGTGCCTCGGCAACGGCAGAACCAAATACACAGAGAAAGTGCTGGACGCCATGCGGGACCAGAACAACAAGATTTCGTACGCAGCGCACGGTTTCTACAGCTCAGGCCCCGCTCGAGACCTGGCGAACCGTTTGCTTCAGGATGCCAATGGGCCATTGAAACCAGGCAGCGACGAGGAGCTGACTCATGCCATGGTTCTCAGTTCCGGTATGCAGAGACATCTATCTGGACTTTGGTTCGTCTCGCGCGTGCTAAGGGTGCTGACGAACGTGTACAGGATCGGAGATTAACGAGACGGCCATCAAACTGGTGCGGCAGTACTGGTACCGGAAGGCGGAAGAAGCGGAGAAAGCAAAGAAGCCGGTTGGGAAGCGAGACATCATTCTCTCGAGATACTCGTCGTACCATGGCAACACCCTGGCCGCACTCAGCATGAGCGAGTTTCCCATCCGGCAGCATATCTTCGAGAGCATCCTAGACAAGGAGCACTTCAAGAAGGTCGGGCGCTTCTATCCCTACCGGGACGGTGGGGATAGAGACGACGAGCAATACACCCGAGACCTACTGGACGAGCTCAAACAAACGATTAATATCTATGGCACCAGAGTTGCGGCTTTCATACTTGAACCGGTATCCGGAGCTGTATGTATCCCCTCGTATCGTCGCAGACCCTTCTCCATTTAGCTGACAATACAAGTAGGCTCTCGGCTGCCAGCCTGCATCGCTCAAATATTTTCAAGAAGTCAAGAAGATTTGCGTCGAAAAGGGAATCCTATTGATCTACGATGAGGTCATGTGTGGCATTGGCCGTACCGGATACATTAATGCCTGGCACTACTACAATCAGGAAACCAAGTCCAAAGCGGCATTTGACCCGGCCAATGGATTTGTGTCGGTGGCCCCTGACATGCTGACGGTTGCCAAAGGCCTCGGCGGAGGCTTTACCCAAGTCTCAGCCATTCTGGCCAACAAGAAAGTCGCAAGCCAGATCAGGTGAGCTTCCCGTCCCTGCCGTCACTGATAGTACTACATTTACTGGGTCACTCACATTCTGCTATCAGGGGATGGAAGAGGCCCGACGAAGTGGTGGAGCCCGGCAGGCAGAGAGAGCCCGGCGTCGGCGAGTTCATCCACGGCCACACCTACCAGTCCCACCTGGGTGCATGTGCCGCCGCCCTGGCCGTCCAACAGACGATCCATGGCCAGCTTCCCAACGTCCGGACACAGGGGGAGCGGATCGGACGACGCCTGCAGGCTCTGGTGGCGCAGCACCCCAACGTGGGCGACGTCCGCGGCCGCGGCCTCTTCTGGGGCGTCGAGTTCGTCAAGGACAAGGCGGCCGGAAAGCCCCACGCCGCGCGCGAGTTCTTCGACTACGACGTCGCCAGCAAGCTGGCCCTGTTCGGCCGCACCGAGAAGTTCCGCAAGGGGCTCAACGCCGTCGACAAGCAACGGTTCGCCGCCACGGCGTCGCCTCTGACCGTGTACCCGGGGTCTTGGAAGATGATCGATGACGTTTCGAACTTGGTCAAGGACCACCGGGACGGGCGAAGTCCTCGGAAGCTTGGGGCCGAAGAAGTTACTACGGGTTACCATGTCATCATCGCCCCGGCGTTCTACGTGACCGGGGCGGTCGTGGAGGAGATGATGGATAAGTTCTTCGAGGTGGTTAACCGATACTTCAAGGACGTGCACGGGACTGAGGAGGTTACTTGGAAGGCGTGAGAGGTCTTGCTTGCATTCAGCTTTGGATAACCAAGGGCCAACGTTATTTTTCCAAGGAAAGCACCCTTCAGGTATTCGATCACTACTTCGTTTCCGTTTCTTTCATTTTGGTATCCAGGATGTACTATCTTTTGAATACTCGATTTCTTTTATCTTTTTCCGGGGTGACTGGGTATAAGTCGGGGAGGAGGAAACCTTTAGCCCAGCATAGCTTTTGATAAACACTCACTTGGGACGTCGCGAAAGATCAAAACAGTTCACAGCAACACTCGCTTGGCAGCAGACTGTGTACGACGAAATTAATAGTCTATGAATTGATTATTATTTGAACATGATATTAGTCACCGAGATTGAGCCGAAACTCGCATGCAGTATGCTAAATCACAACAAACTCAGTGATGCTCATAAACAGACAAAGTGGCATGTATCAGCTGTCCGGGCCAGGTGGTGTGCTTTCTGATAGCTGCGGTATCGTATAAATTGATGCCTGCCACCGTCTTGCGCTGGTTATCACAAAGGCTATCAACGTAATGTGCCGGCTGGGCGGTCGCGCCAGCCGCTCTTCTGTATCAGATCGGAAAGTTCCAGTGATCTTGATTGCCGCGGGAACAGCCGGTTGAGTTGCAGCGTTGTCGGTGCTGAGGCTCTCGGCATGTAGTTCAATTAAGTATCCTGTGAAAGTTTCCAGTTTGAAACCGAGTGCCAGACTTCAGATGGTTTGCGGTAAGATCTGGCCTACGATTCGTATCATTGAGCACCTAGCATCTATATACTAATAGGCAGGCTCCTTGCATGTGAGAGCATCGTCATCATGCATCAACCCCGCAAGAAACGCTGCACAATAACACGACTCCTATCCTACCCCAATTACCTTCCCATAAGCATTACTGTTGTTTTTGCTTGAACTATGGACCGTCTGTTGCGAACCTGTCACTGTGAAAAAGCGACCATTTGATTAGAGGAATCCCAATGGCCAGCACCTCGAGAGACCACTATGGCTTGAGATCGACAGAAATAAGGAGAACGGGGCATCAGTGGAGAAAGCTTCGGGAAAAAACAGATCAACTTAGAGACGCCATGGACCTCAACCACTTTGTATCGGTCTCTTTGGAAAGCATGAGTCGTCGTCTTCTTGGAGAAATCCAATCGCCTCCAACGGCCGTTCCAAGCCTAGCCAGCTTACAGCATCCCGAAGGCGACCAAAACCAACCGAGCAACGTCGAGCGAGAGCGTGATGAGATCGAGAGAAGAATGGCCGAGATAGCTTCACAAAATGACTTCCTGTTACTTCTTTTGGGTCGTATCAGTATGTCATTGCTCAAGTTGGACAGCAAAGAGCTGTCGGCTGAGAACATCGACGGGGATGATTCCGAGACGCCATTCTATCGGTATGATCGGACGTCAAGTTATTCGAGGCCGTCGAAAAGTATCTGGAAACAGGGCGTTGGCATTATGTGTCCTGGCTGGATGAAACACGGTTCGGCGGATTCTGAAGTCACGAAAACCCATGTTCAACAACACTTGGCCAAAGGGGATATGTCGTTTCCGCCATTCATATCGATGTCGGACGATCCCGCTCGGATTCACACCATAATGAGACTTGACACTGCAAGCACCGCCAGGATCCTTATAATCTCCCGCAGTAGATTGTTGAAGATGGGCGTCAAGTTCCAAAGGTCAACTGAATATGTGAACCAGTTTGGCTTGAATACACATTCCAACCGGCATCCAGAGGGAGTGCATTACGCAACCGAGTCCCACTGGATGGTCCATCGATGGGTCCCGGATGAATGCATAGTGCGTTCAATGAGCATCCGTCAGTTTCAAGACTTCTGCACCAAGCAAGGTATACTGGAACAAAAGTCGGGTTCGTTTAGCTTCTTCTACGGCATTGTGGTCCGAAAGGCTAATGCAATATTGACAGCAGATATGATCAAGAGACCGCCAATGAAAGACGTCCCAAAGTTCATATCAGAAAACCCTAATGCGCGAAGAAATACCCATGTTCGTTCCGAGGATAATGTTTCTGAGGACCAAGAGATTGGCGAACAGGGCCAAAATTCTCTGGGAAAATTGACGGAGAAGGTTGGAGAAGTCGCGCTCGAAGATGGTCAGCTGGAGGATGCGGCATCATGAGACACCTGGCCATAGTCCAGGAGAATCGGTATACTCGCTTCCTTCACTTTCTGGTGTTGCGCGGCTGTGCAGTCCCCCTCCCAGCGACCAATCGATTCATGTTGATTCAAGTGTCATTTCAATATCGTACTTTAGGTATCCACCAAGACTGAGCAAAGCTCGTAGCCAGAGTCTTCAAGGTACCAAGGTTAGAGTGCATCTTTGGTTCATTGTTATCTCGCGGGACTCTTGACGCGGCATAGGGATCATAACCTGATCTGGGCGAGTCTTCTGTTTCTGCCAGGGGCACTTAGTATGAACTAGGAAAAGAAAAGAAAAAAGAGCAATCAACGCCACACGTGACGTGACAGATGTCTGTAGCGGTAACAACCATTAGGTGCGGCTGAAGATACATCTTGGCACTGCAGCTGGATGAGGGGAAGCTGAAAACTTCCCATGCGGCTTCAAACTACTCGATTTGCTTATCTACATACCTACTACTTAGCAAACCACCATGGTCAATCTCGATACTTGCTCGTTTTGCGCGCGAGAACTCGGTGTTTTAAAGCCATGGGGCTTGGAGACACTGTACCCAAGTCAGCTGGATATCGGCGTGCAGGAGGGATGTAGAACGTGCAGGTTTCGAAAACACGCCATCGGCTGTATAACGACGGATCTCGATACCCCCGTCGTATTTGTGAAGGAGCAGAAGCGTTTCAGGGTTGGGAGGAAATGGTACGAGATCTTCCAGATACAAGGTTTGTCTTGCTGGGCAAGGTCGGGTTTCCGGTAAGAGTGGTGTTGCGCTGACGGCAGCCTGTCTGGTAGGTGCTGGTACGGAATGTGATGACAATTTCGCAGAGATTGCGAAAGGCAACCTCCTATCGAATTCGACGTCGTCGGACGAAAGCTTCGAGACCATGAGACGATGGATAAGGGAGTGCATCGAGACCCACTCCGAATGTCCAAAAGAGGGCAAGTTCTTCCCCAAGAGGGTGCTTGATGTTAGAGGCTATCCTGCCGTCCTCCGGGAGAATGCAGAAGTGGCTCCGTATGCTTGTCTCAGCCATTGCTGGGGGCCGAACCAGAGTCCTATACGCACGACGACCAACAACCTGCAGGAGTTTCGGACCAAGATCCCATGGGAGCAGCTCAGCAAGACCTTCCAGGATTCAGTCGACATCTGTCGTCGTCTGGGCATCAGCTACATCTGGATCGACTCGCTTTGCATCATTCAGGAAGGCGATGACCTCGCCGACTGGAAGGAGCAGTCGGTCAACATGGGGAAGATATATGCCAACTCGTTCGTCACCATCGCCGCCACGAAATCCAAGGATGGAACGGGGGGCTGCTATACGTCTCGGAGCCCCGGCCATGTGGACGCCCGGTCGATCGAGGAGGGCAAGATCTACGTCCGGGAGCAGATGCCCTACTTCAAGCCGGGCAAGATAGGCATGCCACAGGCCCCCTTGCTCTCGCGCGGCTGGGTCTACCAGGAAATGATGTTATCCCCGCGCGTCCTCCACTTCGGCCAGCAGGACGTCTCCTGGAGCTGCCGCGCCGAGTACAAAAGCGAGAGCGGCTCCAACGACGTCTTTGTGAACGACACGGGCGAGTCGTCTGGAGAGGGCAGACGGTATCCAACAGACATGATGTCCTGGTACAGGTCGGTGAACGACTACACGCGCCTCGCCCTGACCAAAGACAAGGACCGGCTCCCCGCCCTGGCCGCCCTGGCCCAGCGGGCCGCCGCCAGTCGGCCCGGCGACCAGTACCTTGCAGGCCTATGGAAGCACACACTGCTCTGGGACCTTCTCTGGCAAGCGGAATCCTTCTTGGACGGCAACCGGCCGGCCGCGAGGCCTGAGGAGTGGTGTGGGCCGTCGTGGTCGTGGGCGTCGGTCAAGACGCGAGTCAAATGGGTGTCGTTGCTTCGCTTCAACGCCCAACACCGACCTCTGACCTGCACCCGGCTTCTGGACATCGACGTGGAGCCGGACGGGTCGCGGTACCTGAGCCAGTTTCGGCGCGCGCAACTCTCGTTCCGCGGCCCGCTACTGGCGACCACGCTGGGGAAGCTGGAGACGATGACGACGGACTACCCGGACCGGGACGCGCGGCTGCAGCTCGACGCGAGCCTCTCGGTCCACGAGTTCACGCCCGACTGTACTGTGCCATCGTCGGGACCCGGCGCCGTCTCGCGGGGGCGGACGGTCTTCATTCTGCCGCTCATGGTCGGGCTGGCTCGGACCTACACCATTGTCGGCCCGGCTCTCTGGCGTCGAGAAAACGGGGATGATGATGTGAATATCTACGAGAGAATTGGGCTCGTCGAACTCAACTACTTACGGGGCACTTCGGACATCACTGCTATGCTGCCCCTGAATGACACCATGACGGAGGCCGGCAAGAAATTAAAGAGTGACTATCTGAAGCGAGGGATATTGGAAGAATATCAATGGGCCGACGCATATCTATGTGGACTGCCCTCATTTGAGGTTGTTATTAAGTAACCCAATCCCTTTAAAATAAATAAGAATTTTTATTCATGTATCCCATGATAGGCGCCGAGTCGCTTGGTATCCTATCATAGGAAGCGTAATGTCGACATATTATGTCATGTCCACCAAAAGTGTCCCCCCGACCGACAAATCTATTCAAAACATTTTACAGGTTCTTGGAAGCCCAGCCCAACTTAGGCGTCGAGTCCCCATTGAACACCACAAACGCCGCCTTCAGCGCCACATCCCCAAAAATGTTAACCCCGATGCTTGAGCTAGACTGCAGCCCGCCAAAGCACTGGCTCGACCCCGAAGAAATCTGGCCAAAGTTCATGAACTCGCCGGGGACCGTGATGCGCGCGCTGCCGACGCCGAAGGTGAAGTCGGGCGCCGTGGCGGAGCAGGGGTAGACGTAGCCGCCCGCGCTGTTGGAGTTCTGCGAGCCGCTGATCTTGCCGTAGTAGGCCTTGACGACGCTGCTAGGCAGGTACAACAGTGTGGTGCCCGTGTCGGCGATGCCCTGGATGCTGCTCGAGCTGAAGGAACCGGAGCCGACCTGGTAGCCCGACGAGGTGAAACCCCAGAAGCCCTGGCTGTTGTCGACGTTGACGTAGGTGATGGAGCCCGTGTAGGCGTTGTTGTCAATGTAGCCAAAGTTGTACTTGCCGGCTAAGCGGGGGTGGGCGCGATTAAAGTTAGCCCATCTGAGTAAGCAGCCACATAGCTTCGGGACTGACAGGGGTCAAGGGTTCAAAGGAGGCGCTAATAGAGTTAAAGTGCTTACCGGCTTGGTGCTTCAAGTCCGCAGTGAACAGGGGCTGCGCAAGAGAGCTCTTGGCGTTGTCGAAGAAGGTCTTCTGCGCCTTGGGGGAAACGGTGTTCAGGCTGCTGAAGGCGAGACCGACGAGACCGTCGATGGAGCTGTCCGAGGAGAAGGAGTCCGACACCTGCTCCGCCGCCTCGACGGCCTGGTTGTTGACGGTGAGGCCGCCAATGTTGACCTTGTCGGTGAAGACGTTGCCGCTGGACGAGCTTCCGTCGCCGTACGAGATGTCCCAGGTGTAGCCGCTCATCTGCTGCGAGGTGCTGCTCTTGGAGGGCGAGTAGATGTTTTGCCCGTTCCGTTGGGAGCTGGGGGTCTCGCTGCTGAAGACCCACAGGTCCGACGAGCCCGTGTCGAAGTCGAGGTCAAGCTGCTGTGCGGGCGTGCCTATCGAGACGGGACTAGAGTAGGCATCGTCCGACTCGTCAATGGGGTTGGCCGCTACAGAGCCCTGGTCACGAGTCTGGAGGAGGGTGCCGGTGATGTTGGCGACGGCGGCGACCAGCTCGTCTGAGGGCTTGGCGCCGTACTTGAGATGGGCCCTATAGACCGACAGAGCGCCGTTGAACTTGTAGTGGGGCTTGCGCGTCTGAATCGAGGTCATGCCAGGGCCAACGTTGCCCATAACGGTGCCGATCCGGCTGTGGGGAGGAACGGCAGCAGCAAGTCCGGCCTGGGCGAAAGAGGCCGCCAGCAAGGCGTTGGTGAGGGCATTCATCTTGGGGTGAGTTGGGTGGGAAGTTGGAGTAGACAACGAAGGTGAATGAATGTATTAGATATAATTAAGGCCAAGATGTCAGGCGGCGCAATCAAGCTCAGGGTGCAGGAGGCTTGCTGTGGGATGCTGGGCTGGCTGGCTTAGTATGTAGGAAGGGGGGGAGGCGTGATACGTTTATATAAGCTTCTGGGTTTGGTGTTGGTCGTCATCCCATTCCAAACTTGCGCTTGCTTCGCGATCCATCTCATCTTGCCTTAAGATGCTGTCGTGACGATCACATGTGGGATTAGTGTCCAAAGAGGAAGCTGAGCTCAGGCCCGCCCCGCCGTGGTCGATAAGACCAAACGGCCTTGTTGCCGTTGATTGGCCTGGTGGCCACCGTCGCCATCAAGATGGGATTGCAATATGCAGTATTGGGACGGCTCTCGGTAAAGGATGTTACCTTGCGCGGACAGCGAGCTGTCGAAGAGGCATCTCAGGCTTGCCAGTGGTCGATGGCTGCATGAGCGTCCGAGCCATCTCATCGCCGAGCTTCCGTTTTAGTCTGGCCCGGAACCTTAAGCGACTAGCACCGGACGAAAAATCGCACGCAATGCCGCTGGAGATTGGGGCACTGGGGGCAGATGGGGCAGATTGCAACCTATAGTCGCTGCCAGGAACTGGGACAGTTGGGCGTAGCCATCGTCTTAGTGGAGGCTCAACTTGGCCCAACTTATTTCCAACGCCTAGATGGGCATTTCTTTTTTGTAACAGGTGCGGCGCTAGAGAACGGCTTGCAGCTGCAAGCATGAAGACGCTACCCGACCTGCCTATCCAAGCTTAGTCGGCATGTAACGCTGCTACGCCCTAAGGTCGCAATGACCAGAAGACGCAACCTCCTCGAGCGACCCTGGCGACGATCCAAAAAGCTTGGATCCAACGGATGGCCTTTTGGCCAGCCTGCCCTCATCTCGGCTGCTGCCGCATCAGCTGGACTGTATGAGATCTTCGGACATGTAGCCAGAGGAGGAAAGCGCATGTTCAATGGCCTCTGCAACTTGTCATGCTTGCATGCATTGCGACCAGTCCTGGGACAAATTGACTGTCGGTGTTTAAAAAAAGGAAAGCAGGCACTTAGACTCGGGAAAAGATAAGACGACAGCCGCCAAACGCTGCCATGGCGTCATGTCGTGTTACTAAGGCGGACGCCACTGCCACGCCAGGCACGGCAAAAGGCCTGGGTTCGCATCCGACCTCTTAGTAACAAAGGCGTCCTGAACGTCGCGTCCAAGAAGCCGATCTGCCGACTGCTTTTTTTAGATGCACGCACTCATCACCTACAGGATTGACATTTACTTGAATGGCTGCCGTTCAGGCAAATGCCAATGTTTCGCCTACGAGGAGGTGGTGGGTGCCCCGGAACTCTCTGGCAGCTGCAGCCAAGAGGTGCTTGATCACGACAAGCTTTCCCGATCGCGATAGGCGATAAGACCAAGGCGCTACTCGGCACAATGATGGGTGCGTACGACGCTGGCTATCTCTCCCGTACATGCATTCCCAAGTCGCACACATATCTGGTGGCTAGTGATATCAATGTAATGCAACCAAACATTTTACAGCCCGAAATTGGCCTTCAACTCCGAGATTGGGGTTGATGCGTACGCCAAGCACTGGCCTATTGAAACTTAGAGTTCCGACTGTCAAGCTGAAGACTGACTCGAGGTGGGGCCCTCCAACGACGGCGCTACAGGCATCGTCCCAGCTTGGCAGATCGCGAGGTCTGATTGGCTGGGACGCACAAATTTCAGGGGCAACCGAACCGGGCACTTGTATCTATTGTCCACCTACACCTGCTCTATTCGGATCGGCCTGTCAATCCCGAATACACTGTATTTGGACTGGTACCATCAAATGTGCAATGGCGCAATGCATTTCTGTGTCAATAGTAGCCAATCCATGTCATCGACACTCATTGGACATTGCTGGACTACTCCGCGTGCTTTATCGAACTGATCAAATTTTGTAATCATCACTGCACAGAGTAATCTGGGAGGGAAGGTGGGATATTGACAATATGCTTTTATTCCAGCAGGCCGTCTATGACCACAGGAGAGCGAGATATCCCGTGGAGCCCACTCCATCACATGTAAGCTGAGTGATTTCTTAACTTCGGGTCCATACTGGAAGATCTTACAAAGAGAAGAGAAATGGAACGCACGGAGATGAAGGAGACTGCCTATGGCCTCTAGAGAAGATGTTGTGTCCAATGAAAGAACACGACATGCCGTGTGATCTATCAACAGCAACACAAGCAGCCTTATCGCCACATAATACTTTGCTGCATTTAGAATAGAGAATAGCATGGAGAAAAGCATCACTGTTGAGCCTTGATAAAACTAAGATGGTGATCCACTCATTGGTTCCTTAGATATGCGCTTCATGGTATCTACTGAGAAGGACTGCCATTGCCTCATTACGTGGGCCTTTTGGGGGGCATGGTTTTGAATCACTGGCACTAACCACACTTCATCGCATTTGTTGAGTTTTTTCATCGCCGTCATGACCACCAAATCTGCTTGGATGTCACACTACCCAGATTTTGTCTAGAGTGAATGGCCGACGACTGGTTCCCAAACGATCAACATGGGATCCTTGTTTCGGAACGACTTCTCGTTACATATTATGCGTGGCCATCGTGGTGAGTTTCGCTGCCCGGGTAGACTGTAAACCCGCAGCATTGCCTTCAGATAGGTACCATGTCGTGTGTGTGATTCTGCATCTGAAAGGAATGGAACCCATACCAAGCCAAGAGCGTGGACGAGGCGTTGGACACCGTCGTAGAGGCATTCTCTCCTAAATCCTCTCTATCAGAGTCCGTGTTTCAGCGACACCAACGAGTTCAGATGCTCTTCAGTATGTTGAATACCTCGAGTGACTCCAGTCGTACTGGATCCGAGTTCTTCATAAAATGATAGACGAGTTTTAGGCATCAGGCATCTACGGTGTTGATTACAACGGTTTGAAAGGCTCCGAAGCGGAGGGACGGTACCCAGGTGCTTAGTGCCAACCACGAATGAAAAGTATATGATTATCGAATGTGACGTGGAGGCTGAAAGCCTACGTCGCCCCGAAAAGGCTGACTGCCGAGAGTAATTTCTCAAGACTAAGCCGGCCTGCTTAACCGAAGTAACTGGGAGACTCACTGGTTGAAAAGTAGGTTGCACAATGATTATTATTTGGGGGCAAGACAAAGGAGATGTACGCCCCCTCGGACACATCGAAGCAAGTCGGGGATAAAAACCGTGACACATGTATACAATAATTAGAGAGGCTAAGTAAATTGCAAGCCAATACAACGGTGGTTGAAATCTCACGTGACTCGGGTCCCTATTGGGGGCTGAGCCCAGTGCGTTGTTTCTCTGGAAGAGTGCCTGTCATCGTCTCACACCCAAGATTTCGATATCATGTATTGGAGGCCGCAAAATATGATTGGCGCGCTCGAATATGGCGCACGATGATTGGCTCGCATTCTGTGATTCCTGATTGGCCTCCCCTTTTAGTTCAGCGGTGGCGTCCGGCGCCGTCGGTTCTGCCGTCAGCTTTTGTGGGATGGTTCCACTCTAGCCCGGCGGCGGGCTGACTCAATCTCAACCGCAGACGGCCCCCTCAGGTCTCGTAGTGTTGCTTGTCTTCAAGAAATATCATTCAAGACGAGTGGTATAAAGGCTTCATCTACTCCCACCTCTTGGAAGTGTTGTTGAACCATAACGACAGCGAACAGAGAACCCCCCTTTCGAGGTCACCCCTTGAAACAATTGTCCCAGCCAAGTGTGAACCACAACCGCCTGCTACAAAATGGCACAAGTCCAAGGAACCTGCGACCCCCGTTTCGAGAAAGTCCGCACCCTCTTCCAATCCTTCCTCGACTCCGGCGCAGAAATAGGCGCCTCCCTCACCGTCAACCTCGCCGGCCAAACCGTGCTGGACCTCTACGGCGGCCACGCCGACGCCGCCCGCACCCGCCCCTGGCACCACGACACCCTCGTCCCCATCGCGTCCAGCACCAAGACCGTCACGGCGCTCGCGGTGCTGATGCTGGTCGACAGCGCAGCCATCACCTCCGTCCACGACAAGGTGTCCAAGTACTGGCCCGAGTTCGCCGCCAACGGCAAGCAGGACATCGAGATCCGCCACCTCTTGTCCCACACCTCCGGCGTCGCCGGCTGGGAAGCCCCCATCACCATGCCCGAGATCTGCGACCCCGAATCCGACGCGACCGCCAGGCTCGCCGCGCAGGCGCCCTGGTGGGAGCCGGGGTCCGCGGGCGGGTACCATGCTTGGAACTACGGACACCTGCTCGGCGAGGTGGTGCGGCGCGTCACGGGCGGCGTGCGGCTCAAGGAGTTCGTGGCGCGGCGGATCGCGGGACCGCTTGGGGCCGATTTCCAGATCGGCCTGCGCCGGGAGGACGAGGGGCGGGTTTCCGAGTTCATCTCACCTACTTCAGGTGGTGGTGGGATGCCGCCGGGTTTCAAGCCGGGCCCGCTCTTCATGAAGGCTATTGCGAACCCGCCCATGCCGCCCGACTTCGGGCGCACGCGCGCGTGGCGGGATGGCGAGGTGGGGGCGTCGAACGGGGTCAGCAATGCGCGGGGGCTTAACACGATCCTGTCCCACATCACCCTCGCGGGAGCCGCCGCCACCGTCGACGATGAGAGCGAAGAGGAAAAGAAGGAGAAGAAGAAGTACCTAATCTCTAAACCGACCGTCGACCTAATCTTCCAAGAACAGTCCCGCGGCCCCGACCTCGCCGTCGGCCAGCACATCCGGTGGGGCATCGGGTACGCCCTCCGCGGGGACGGGGAGACGTGGGTCGACGACCGGCTGCCGGCGGGGCGGATCGCGTACTGGGGCGGGTCGGGGGGCTCGCTGGGGATCATGGATGTCGACCGGGGGCTCACCGTCACGTACGCGATGAACTTGCGGTCGGCTAGCGCGCTGGGGAACGAGGCGTCGACGGCGTATTTGGGGGCGATTTACGAGGCGTTGGGGGTGGAGGTTTAGATCTAGGGGGCACAGGTCTTTGATAATTTACTTTGGGGCATCATGCAATCTACATCTCTCTCCTTAAACCGGTCTCTCGCTTCAGACAATCAGCGCTGTGAGTCTTGGATTGATTATACCTTATCCGAGACTGCGGGGGATGGGGGCACTATCGTACGACCAGCATATCTTGGCAAGCCTGAAGCATGTATTATTGAATCATGGTGCGCCGCTTTTCGACGATCAACTCGTCAGAATCCCCTCTTGGGTCCCCTTTTTGGTCGTTTATACTGCATTTCTCACGTAAGCGCTAATGTAGCTAGCCTCGAGCGATACTACGGTCTTTACCCCTTTCCTGCCAATTGCCGCGATGGGTATACTTGTGTCTCCATTTGCCGGCGTCTAAGTGGCGACGTCGCACTGTCTGATTGGACAGGGTTTCGATAAGAAACAAATAGATCGCGGGGAGTTGCAGCCAGAATAATCAATCTATGCTGGTAGACGAATCGTGCAGAGACATGTCTTGGCCTGCCGAGCTTTGTTTTCTCCACCTTCATATGCATGAGATCGAGGCAGGCTGGCAGATGGGGGTTTCATACCACTTCGAGGTGGGGGTGAGTTCTCTGCCCGGGTTTATATTACGATTAGAACCAACATGTGTAGGTCAGCAATTTAGAAGGCCATTGTTTTAGGTCATCGTAAGGATTATCAGAACCATGTCGTTACAAAGGGGCGTATTGGACCTACTGTTCTCCGTTTCCATCAAAAGCATCCTATCCTTGCTACTCCTATACCTCCTCACCCGCGCCGTCTACAACCGCTACCTCCACCCCCTCAGCCGCTTCCCCGGCCCCTTCTGGGCCTCCATCACGTCGCTGTGGTACTTCCAGACGATCCGCCTCAGCAAGCCGGGCAACGTGCAGTCCGCCCTGCACGAGCGGTACGGCGACTTCGTGCGGGTCGGCCCCAACCTGCTGGCCGTGTGCCACCCGGACGCCCTCGCCCCCGTCTTCGGGACGAGCTCCAAGACGGGCAAGGCCTGGCGCAAGGGCGACTTCTACGAGAGCTTCGCGCCGCGCATCCCGGGGGCCCGCACCGACGGCTTCTCGGAGCGGGACGACGCCAAGAACACCGAACGAAGACGGATCATCGCCCCGCTCTACACGCAGGGCAACCTGCTGCGGTACGAGCCGCGGGTGGACCGCATCATCGAGCTGTTCCGCGGACGCATGGAAATGCTGGTAGACAGCGGAGAGACGGCCGAGATGAGCCTCTGGATGGAGCGGTACGCCTTCGACGTCATCGGCGAGATCTTCCACGGCCGCGAGGACGGCTTCGGCATGGTCCGCGACGGGCGCGACTACAACGACTGGTGCCGCCTGATGAGCGTCATGCCCGACATCGGGGCCTCGCTCATGTACGTCCCCTGGATCCTGAAACTGCCTTACTTCGCGGGGATGCTCCTGTTCCGCAGCAGCCGCGACGGTATGAGAGGCATGCTGGACGTGACGCGGCAGGCCGAGAAGTCGGCCAACGCCCGCTGGGCCGCCATGCAGAAGGGCGAGGAGCACCCGACCGAGGACATCCTGCAGGGCCTGCTCGACATCGTGCGCGAGCGCGGCGAGGAGGTCAATTGGAACGTTGCTGATGTGGCGAGCGAGGTCTGGGCCGTCATTTGGGCCGGGAGCGATACCACGGCGACGGCGCTGTCGAGCGTCTTCTACCACTTGCACAAGCACCCGGCCGCCCTCGCGAAGCTGCGGCGGGAGATTGACGCGGCGCTGGCGGACGGGAGGCTGGCACGGCCGATCCGTTTCAGCGAGGCTCGAAGGCTGCCTTTCCTGCACGCTGTCGTGCTGGAGAGTATGCGGGTGCACCCGTCGCTCGGCTACGGTCTACCGCGCGAGGTCCCGGCCGAGGGCGCGGTCTTGTGCGGCACGCCTATCCCGGGCGGCGTCGAGGTCATCATGAACTCGGGGCCGGTGCAGCAGGATCCGCGGGTGTTCGGCTCGGACGCCAAGGAATGGGTCCCGGAGCGGTGGCTGGACCGCGACGCCGCCAAGGTTCAGAAGATGGACCGGTCCATGCTGCAGTTCGGGCAGGGCCCGCGGGTCTGCATCGGGCGGCACATCAGCGAGATCGAGATGTACAAGCTGCTGCCGACGATTCTGACCGAGTTTGACTTTGAGCTGCTGGTTGAGGACTGGGAGGTCTGCGGGGGCTGGTTTCACAAGACTACCAACGTTATGTGTAAGGTGGGGAGACGAGGGGGCAGGTAGATGGATTATGGTTGTGTTGATGGGGCTACCTTAAGCAGAGCTCTGACAGACACATTGATACAGGAACTAAGACACCTGGATACACCCATTCATTCACTGGTACTATTAGCCACTTCATCGCATTATTTTGCTTCAGACTCGACCGCGCAGAGTTGGTGGTTTCGTATGTTTACCAGACAAAGAGTATGGACACTCTTCGAATGAACTGCCTCATCCATCAATATTCTCGTCCTTTCCACCTCCCCAGACCCGCTCAAACAGAAGTGTGTTACCCCAAGGTGTCAGACTCTACAATTTACAAACAGTCATGGTCGAATGACATACACACCTGTCTTTAGCCGCATTGTTGAAAATATGGCGTCAAGCAAGTCCCTGCCCGCAGCGTGGCGATCGCGTGTATTCTCGGGCAACTTCGAGAGCCCCCTACCCCATATACTGCTTCCACGGCCTTCCTTTCGCCCATGCAGGCAGTCCTGGGCACCTATAGGCAACTACAGGCATGTATAGACAGATATAAAACAGACCACGTCTATTTTCCTAGCCCATCTCACATCTCAAGCCTCTCCCCAGTATCCAACAACAACATAATACACCTTTACCACAAATCAAGTCCACCATGACGAGCCCTGCAAATAACCGACTCGACGAAGAGAACCATGTGACATCACTGCAGCTGATCAACGCCCGACCAAAGGAAGAGTCCCCTTTGCTAGCACTAAACGAGAAGATCCAGTCCTACCTGCAATGCAATCCCGACGCCGCCGCCTGCGCCATCGCGAGCCTCGCCAAGGGCATGGCCCGTGCAAACTACCAGCGCGACGAGAAAGACCATTGCCTCGATATCGGCGTGACCGACGGTTTCCGGGCCCTCGCACGGGTGGTCCTCGGGACGGGTCCCGCCCGTGACGCGGACGATGATGACTCTTGGAAGACAACACTGACGACGTTCCTCATTGCGTTCCTGGCCTGTTCGGACAACGCGGAGACCATGCGCCGCGTGGCGCTGGAACAGGTACAGGACGGCGGGAAGATTGAGCGGCGCCTCGAGCGCGTCCAAGAGACGCCCTCGGCGTCGTTCTCGTCGGCCTTCCGGAAGGCAAAGGACGCGGCGCTGGAGGCGGGCCAGACTATCGTCATGGAAGTCACGCTTTACGACGTTCATAGTCTGGAGCCCCCGAACCCCAATGTCGAGGGCAAGTGTGAAGAAATTGCGGATGAAAAAGAAGAGGAGGAGGAGGAGGTAAACGAAGAGGTCGAGAATGAATACGAACCCGGAAAACATCACCTTTCACTCTCACATCTTTTCCATGTCGGCATAGGACCCGAGGGTGGCATGATCTGGCAAGGCCGTTGGTTGGCCGAGTACGGAATCGACGGTTACGCCTACAGCGGGGACCGGCTCCGCAGCTGGGACGAGATGGAGCGATTTGCCGCCGACTTGGGGCAATTGGAAAACCACGAAGTAAGTTGCCGCACCAAGGTGTATTATGATGGAGGAAGCTCAGTCGCTAATGATTGTTTCCTCTTTCAGGGGGAATGGTCGGCTCACATCAACGAGCTGTACAGGAAGCTTTTCTTCGTGGATATTGACCAGATCTACAGCGGGAAGGAGCACCTCTATCACCCAAGACATGTTTTCAAGGCATGGTTCCGAATTCGGGTCTTTGAGGATGTGACGTACGAGAATGTTACCAAGTTTCGTTTGGTCAAGGGATAGCGGGGTTTTGGTTAAGGGATATCTTCATATTGTCCCTACAGAACGTAACCCACGAAATCATCTACCGCAAGAATAACAGTTCGTATCGACACACCGATGGTGTAGCGTGATTTTCAGTCCTAGCATTTTGTTCACGTGTCCCACAAACTGATCGCAGTCGGCACAAATGGGACGACAAACGAGAATCGTCGCCTTCTTGAGTGAGATAGGGGGTTCCCGGCTTTTCAGAGTAGACAGTTTCTCTGCCAACTCTCGTCCAACTTTCCTCGAAGGTTCTTTTAGGCTCAAGTTCGCAAGAGCCTCCAGTGCAGAAGGCTCCGCTGTGTGTGTTTCATGCGGAAGAAACATATGCCTGTGGACGAAGTACGCAACTAATTGTTTCTCTGCGTGACAGGCATGATACCGACCATGAAGTCCTCGGTCACGGCTGTGCGGTGGCAAGTTGTGGCCAATGATTTGGCATAGACGTAGAACCTCGCCGGTCCAGCTTTTGTTGGCAATTTGCACATTGCGTTCATGGCTTGCCTCGTGAGACCAGCCACTCATTGCAGCTACCGTTGGGAAATGGCTGCCACGGTACAGAACACCAATGGTCCTCCACTTGTCCGGGATGTCAAAGTACGCCACGAGCGTCAGCAGTTGTTCGTCTAAGGGGGACTTTGTGAATGCAAAGCCGGCTGTGTTGCGATCGCTTTTGTTCAACCTGCCTGCCCCTTCGTCCTGGAGTAAGCGAACGATTGCCTTGCGGTCAAGTTCTCTCTGATATGTGTCCTCTTTATAAATCTGATGTTCCCCTCCAGAATGCCCCCATCGAGTCTCCTGGTTTGCTTCTAGCGGCCTGGCAAAATCAATGGCCCGTCCTCGGCGGCCGTTCAACAGATAGCATTCCTGCTCTTTCTTCGCACCGTGCTCGAGGAGAATCTCAACATTATCTCGCCGGCCCCAGAGAGCGGCCTCCGCGAGGGGAGTACGACCTCTCCTATCGACTGCGTTGGGGTCGGCTCCTCGTTCCAGCAGGAGTTCCACAACTTCAGAAGACTGTTCGCTAGCAGCAAGATGCAAGGCCGTCACTCCCGTGACTTCGATAGCAACCTCGCTTGGCGTAACACCCTCCTCCACCGACTCATTGGGAACTTGAGGGTCTCCAAAAGCTTCAACCCCATGCAATAATATATCTGCATCCGTCGATTGGTCAAGGTACTGACGCAAAAAGCTGCATTTGCCAGTAGCGATTGCACTTATGGCCCGGTCAATACGTCTCGAAGTATAGCCGCCTGGTATGCCTGTCGTTTCTTCGCTGAAGTGGTCCGATTCAATCGCGTCTGTCCAAAGGGGGCGGTTGCTGAAATCTGGGATCAGAGATGGCAACTGGTCCTCCTCCCATCTTGCAAAGTAATCGGATGGGTCCTCCCCGCCCGCGACGAAGAGCGCCCGAGACTTGTCGATCTCGTAGTTTACTTTGCCCTCCTCGCAGCTGAATGGGAACTGGATCTCGTAGCAAGTGTATCCTCTCTGGGCGCAATGGGAAGAGCGCTGATGCTTCCCATCGTAATCGCCCTCGAAGCCATGGCGGTGGATCTTGTCACACTCGGGACAGCGGACGTACACCGAGGAGTTATCCCACCACACTGCTTTGGCGCAATCGGGTTTCTTCGATGCCATTGATGGGGAAGTCGATCTGCAGTGGATCACGCACCAGCTAAAAAGGACAGCGTTGGAGGTTGGAAGATCCTGTTGAAGTACTGGCAGGTGACAGTGTTCACTGTGGCGTTGTGTTGGGCTCCAATCTTCATCCGCAGTCTATCCGATCCGTTGGGCTCAAAACCACATTTATGAGGAGGCCATATGCATCTCCCAGAGCACTGCATCAGGAGTTTGACAGAGTGCGGGGTATTGAGTTTGTGCTGCATCAAGGAGTGGTTGGACGTTGGGGCAGCCCGGCTGAAGCAGGGGGGAGATGCGACAATCTCCCAAACCATCGCACTGGTCCACGAAGCAGATTATTATAGTTTCGTATCTATGCACTATGAATTGGGAACACTGGTCGATACATGTTGGCTTGCTTCTTCTTCAGGATCGGTCGGCTCATTTCTCTGTCCACACCCGAGCAAGTCAGTCGACGTTGTTTTTAAGTTATGTTTGTTTCTGCTAGGGGCGCTTAATATTAAAGGAATCTTAAAATAGGTATATGTATGTACATGTTTATGCGAGCGCCTAGCAAAGCCGTTCGTTTGTCTGGCTCTTTCCCAGCCCGGGCGTATGCTTTGGCCGCATGGACTGGTTCCTCGCCTCGGGCATCATCAACGCCGCTATCGACCTGGTCATCTTGATCATGCCGGTCCATGTGGAACATCTGCGAAGGCGGCATGGTGCACTTGCCAAAGCCGAATAGCCACAGTTCACTGCTTATAAAATAGTTGTGAGCAGTTGCAAGTCATCAATCTAAAGGTTCTCGGACCCATTTGGTCAAGCCATGCACGTGTTTGTGAACAATATTTCCCGCCCCCTTGCTTCCTCCAATTCACTCCCTTGAGCCAGCTATGCTGGACTCTTCTCAGTCCCCTTACTAGCTGCACTTTCTCGTGTTCGATAGGAAGGTACCGATACATCGGACGAATGGGCAAAGGTACCCCGGTCCTACTTTATTGATTTCTCCTGATGTACTGATACCTACCACCTGTAAGCCACGCCACCCTCCATTCCTCTTTCTGTCCTAGCTTCTATTCCATGTCAAGCCAGCCACGCAGCAGGAACGAGGGTCGCATTACGACGTCGACCAGGCAAAATCGAAGGCATCAAAGGCCGCGCCGCATCCCCCTTGCATCTTCCAATCAGCCCGATCAAAAGTCCGCCATCTGCCAGTTCCAAACTTCTTTTGCCTCTACCAAACGCAGACCCAGATGCATTACCAAACTTACAAGCAAACATGTCCGAACCTGCCTCGATTGTCAAATCTATCTATAGCTTTCCCGTCGAATTCGTCGAGAATTTGCAGACCCTTCCCAATGGCAACCTCTTATTGAGCACGATGGAATCACCTACCGGCATGTTGTACACCTTGGACACCAAGGCGGTAGCGCCTCAAGCACGGCTGATGACGACCTTTGACAGAAGCGTCACTGCTCTGACAGGTCTATCCCCGCTACCAGGGCGCCCGGGCGAGGAGCTGTACGCAGTCAGCGGCGGCCTCCACACGTCGTTTGCATTTGAAAAGGGCAGCATGGCGGTCCACATCGTCTCCATCAGCAAGGGAGAGGTGGTCGACAGCATCCCGGTGCCGGACACAGCGACGATGAACGGCATGGCGGCACTGCCGCGGCATCCGCACATCCTGCTGAGCGCCGACTCGATCGACGGACGCATCCTGAGCATCGACAGTCAGACGCGCCAGGTGGGTGTTCTCCTGAAGCACGACCTGCTGGGCCCCGGCCCCGTCATCAACACCTCGTCCCCGGTCCCGCCCATCGGCATCAACGGGCTCCGCGTGCGCGGCGACCACCTCTACTTCACCAACTCGAACCAGGGCACGTTCGTGCGCGTGCGGATTGACGAGTGGGGCCACTGTACGGGCGAATTCGAGGTCTTGGCCCGCAGCCCGGACGCGGCGCACATCTACGACGACTTCGCCTTCGACCGCGCCGGCAACGCCTACATCGCCACGCACTCGTCGTCCGTCTTCAAGGTCACGCCGGGCGGGGTGCAGACGGCGCTGGTCGACGACGGCGGCCGCTACGCGGACCTGCTCGCGGAGCCCACGTCGGTTACGCTGGCGGCCGACGGGAAGTCCATCTTCGTTTCGACCGGGGGTGACTTCCGGAGCTCCCCTCGGAAAGGGGGTCAGATTGTTCAAATTGCGATCTAGAGGAAATGCAGTTCTGAACTATACGATCAGGAAGCAGATGGGATAAGTCACGAGCCGCTTTGCGATGCGGAAGAACCTTTGTCAGACCTTTAATACGGGGCATTGAGTTCGTGCTGCATCCAGGAGTGGTTTGACGTTAGATCGGCCCGGTTGAGGCAGGGGAAGAAGATAGCATACTTTGCTAAGCCAACACACTGACTCACAATGCAGCTTATAGTTTCGTATTCATACAGTCTACATTAGAAACACCAGCCGATACATGCCAGCTTGCCCCTTCAAATAAACGTCGATCCAGTGCAGCAGGTCCATGACCACATGACAGCCTCTTACGGACATGGAAAAACGGAGGGATACCAGCCCCCACCCAACCTTTCGATTAGAACTTATTTCTTCAAGATCGGTGGGCCCATTTCTCTGTCCATACTAGAGCATATCAGTCGACGTTGCTTTTAAGTTTAGGCATGTATGTTTGTTTCTGCCAGAGACGCTTGGCATGAAACTTAAAGGGTACCTATATACGCGCCAAGGAGAGCCATCCATTCGTCTGATTCTTTCCTAGTCTTTTCCCATTAAGTCGAAACTTCGCACAGGCGAATAAGTTGGCCAATAATTTTCGGGACAGGGCCTTATGTCACAACCGACACTTCAAATTTTCCGACTGCCCCTGCGCTGTACCATTACCCACTCGAGCGAGTTCTTGCTCATCCACCAAGGTTTTGATCTTGAAAGGGTCCTCGGAAATCGAATAGTCCTTGTCGGGTCGGTGCTGAAATATTTGGTGTTTTCAAAAGGTGGAACAGCGCAATCTAGAGTCTGGGATCCACCGCAGGTACGGCCGCTCTACAGTTCAACCTTCCTTGTGATTCGTCATTGACATGAAGAATGTTAGGAGTGCCCAGACGTCGATATTTACACCGTTCACTTGGTTGAAGTTGCGTGCGAGCTTGGGGCATGTCGTCAAAGGGCTGATGAGTAAGGCAAGGCGAAGCGCGCATCGGCAATACCGACAACGCGCCAACCAGGCTCGCGGTTAGCGCCATGCCGGCGCCCGTCCCAGGACCCGTCCGGCCCTTTCTGTCATCTTAATAGGGCCATTAGGGTGGGGGGACGTTGTCCCTCGGGCTCTGTTTCGGGATAGCGTTATGGGACCTTTAGCGGGTTGCGACGCTAAGCACAGCAAAAGTGGACACAAAACCCCTTCCAGAAGGACGGAACCTCCCCTGTCATGACACACGACGGAGGCGACAGAGCTTTCCCTGAAAGCCGAGTTCCTAGCCTCTCTGCTCTCCCTGGGCGAGGGCGTCCCTCGACAGGTTGTTTGGTTCTCGCTGCCCTTCAATCTCCAGTCTGGCTTGCGCGGCCGGATCCTCCCAGTATGGCCTCAGTTGGGAAAAACCGACGTGTCTTTGCATGTACGGGCGCCTTCACCGCCTTTGCTGCTCAGGTGCAGGTGGTGCAGGTGCACACAATGAGAAGAGAGATCGCGATTGGGAGCTCCGTACTGCTCCGTTCGCGCGACAACGTGGTTCTTGTGGATTCCACAAATTGGAACTGCCGTACATAAACCAGCATAAAGGCCAGCAGCGAAATCGCCCCGGGGTCTGATGATCCCAATTTCGAGGCCGCCCGCCCCACGGTCCACTGGCTGGCTGCTAAAAACTCGCCCGAACCTCGACGACCAAACCTCCCATTCCAGCTTCTTCCCACCCCACCGCCGCCCGCTCTATCCCCGTGTTTTATAAGAACACGAGAAGCGAGCGAGAGGAGTTCACGATGCATGTTGACGTCCCTCCCACAGACGTGAGTAATCCCATCCTTGCTGGAAAACAAGGCTGCCGCTGCTGCTGTGCTGCGCGTCACGATCTTGGCTCGTCGGCACAAGGTAATCTCGTTCAACCAAAGCTGACAGAACAAGCAGCCCAAGGGTCTATCCGCGATGGACAGTCCCGGGCCGCCTGTCAGCCCCTACGGCACCCCGCAAACCAAGGGAATGGGCCACAACTATGTCGAGCTGGCCGACATGAAGGGCGAAGGTGCCGGCCACCAGCGGGAAGAAGAGCCGGACGACTTACCGCCGCGCCCGGCCAAGGCGGCCGAAGAGAACGGCAGCTGGATATTCGAGTTCGTAGCCTGCTTCATCAGCACGCTGGCGCTGGCCGCCATCATCGTTACGCTGGCACTGATGGACGGACGGCCGCTGCAGACGTGGCCGATGAAGATCACCCTCAACTCCTTCATCTCCTTCATGGCGACCATCGCCAAGGCGGCCCTCGTGATCCCGGTGGCCGAGGGCATCAGCCAGCTGAAATGGATCTGGTTCCGGAGCAAGGGCTCGCTCGAGGACATCCAAAAGTTCGACCAGGCCAGCCGCGGGTCCTGGGGCAGCCTCAAGCTGCTCTTCCACTCGCAGCACGTGCACCTGGCCAAGCTGGGCGCCTTCGTCATGATCGCGGCGCTGTGCATGGACCCGTTTGTGCAGCAGGTCATCACCTACCCGACGCAGATGATCTCGTCGCCCGACCACAACGCCACCATCCCCGTCGCCCGGGGCTACAGCAACTCGGCGCCCGGCGCCATCCAGTCGCTGCACTCGGCCACGCTCGACATGAAGGCGGCCATCAACAGCGGCATCTACAACACGAGCCCGGATCCCAAGAAGGACTTCGTCATGAAGCCGCACTGCGCCACGGGCAACTGCACCTGGCCCGAGACGTACCACTCCCTGGCCGTCTGCTCCAAGTGCGCCAACACGACGGCCCTCATAACCAAGGGCGGCGACTGCTTCCAGGACATGTGCGTCTACAGCCTGCGACGGCCTGTCCTTCGACTCCATCAACCGCGCCCACATGAACTCCACCAGCACGTGCCGACATGTCTTCCCAGACTCCACCATCGTCGCCAACGAGCCAGTATGTTGTCCCACCTCTACGGTCTTCCCAGACTCTCTACGGCATCGTCGCCAACGAGTGTGTCCTGTATTAGTATGTTGTCCCACCTCTTTTCTCTTGTCAAGCCTCCAAGTTGGGGGTTGGTGGATTAAAATCTGACAAACCTGATCTAGCTGCGTCAACGAATATGAAGCCCAGGTGGCAAACGGCTCCTTCAACGAGACGGTGGTCAAGTCGTACACGCTAGACCACGATACCGAGTCCTTGGAGAACGTCACTATCACCGTCCCGCCGGGGGGCAACAGAACGGCACCTACCAACTACACGGTGACGTTCCCGGCAGCAAATGCACTGATCTATCATTTCAACGTAAGTGGATTCAATACTACAAGCCCACCACCCACACCCACACCCCTTCCCCAAAACCCATGATGGAACGCCACCCACTAACACCAACCGGCAGGGCTTCTGGACCGGCAACGTGACGGGCAGCACCGGCATCGAGCGGCCGACCAGCGACATCATCGGCGCGCTGTACGACCTAGGCGACGACGGCAAGGGCGGGGGCTCGCCCAAGCCGGGCGGCGAGGCCGAGACGTTCGCGGCCGTGGCGGCGGCCATGACCAAGGTGATGCGGTCGAACCTCGACATCGACCCGGCGAAGGAGCCGGAGGCGGCGGCCGCCAACCAGGTGGCCGGCGTGACATGGTTCGAGGAGACGTACGTCGCCGTGCGGTGGCCGTGGATGATCCTGCCCGTCGGGCTCGAGGTCCTGGCGTTCGGGTTCCTGCTCATGACCATGATCCAGTGCCGGCGCAGCGGCGTCGCGATCTGGAAGAGTTCGACGTTGCCGATGTTGCAAGGGAAGGTGGCGGATTTGCGGGAGAGTATGGGGGGTAGGCGGTGAGGATCGCCGTTGTCGTCATGAAGGCAAAAGGAAAAGAAAAAGAAAAGAAGAGAAGGATGAGAATGAAGATGGATGAAAGCCGTTGGGCGGACGGGCTCCTGCACTTGGTCTGGACGGCCCCTTACGCGCGCGAATGAAGTAAATGCTGGCGTTGGTTATATATATCCCTGTATTGCTAAGAATAATATTAATCTTACCTTGAGAAGAACAGGGGGGCGGGGTGCATATCTTATATATACATACTGGAGTGACGTACGTATCCGAGACACTTGAATATCTCCAGGTACCCTTTAATCTTGAGTCCCTATGTTATTATCCTACCCTTTGAGAGAGCCCTAAACGCCTAAATGATGTTGATGGTATGATTTCTAAAGTGCTGCCCATCTTCAAACGGGTAAGGCCTTGCATTACCGCAAACCTGTTGACGGAAATACCCACATCGACGAAACACACCATTATACCCTCGGACAGGGTCCAGCATAAGTCCAACCTTTGTCTTGGTATCCATCGCAAATTCACCCAACCACAAGACATGCAACGGGCCTATCAAAGGCGCCGCATGTGAGTCCGGGTATGCACAACAGTCTACCCCCTTAAGGTCACTGTCCTGATACAAAATCCATCCCTTCTTGACTTCCATATCCCTAGCTTCCTCAACGTCGATAGATAGCTTCCGTAGCGGACCCCTGATTGTCAGTGTCCCTTTAAATCCTCCCTGGCTGTTTTGCTCCACGTGTGTATGTAGAACTCTAGCTTTCCAGCGAAGTTTGGCCCAGAAGGAGTATGAATTTGACATGAGCCTATCATAATCGTTGGTCACTTGTGTGTCCACAGAGGCCCACGACCAAGAAGGCGCCATATAGTCACGTAGCTGGGATCGCTCATCGTGGAGATGTGTGTACCATAGAAGCTCTGCCGGAAGGAATTCTTTCCACAAGCCAGCCGCAGGAGTCAGGTGTCTGCTCTGTGAGATGCGATGGATGAGGCCTTGCAACGCCACTAGCTTGTCTTCTCGTTTGGTAAGCTTTGTATAGCTGTATGCTTTTATCAAGTCGGTCCATGCTTTATAGAAAGCGATGGTCTTCGATGGATTGCGCAAGTCGAGATCATCGTCACCCGGCGATGTCAGCCTGAGAAAGTCCGATTTAGGGTTTCCACCGAAGCGCTCGAGCCCCTCTGCTGTACTTTGGAGTTCTTTGCATTCCCAAGCAATGCCAAACTTCCCATAGAACAGCGTACGAGGGGTTAGGATTCTTTCTTGGACAGCCCATCCCCTCTCGAGTAGTTCTCCAGTCAGTCGGAAATTAGTCTTTTGTTTTCGTAGGCGCAGTTTCTTATTCGACTTCAGGAGGCATGATGCGTGAGACAAAGGATTTCGGGTCACGAAGCAGCCACCATTGCTGTCCGTTGCTCCAAGTGCGGCGATGGTAAAAACGCTACCACGATATATGTCTCCCATTCTGGACGATTCCCGTTTCCAATCAGTCACAGAATCCTGGACGATGCATAGCGAATCGATCCAAAGATATCTGAAGCCCAACCGCTTGGTAATAATGACAGCGTCCCGGAATGTCGGTGGCAATTCCCTCAAGGAGACACCAGCCGCCAAATACTCCACTGTTCTCCCTGGACCTTGCGTTCGGATCAGGCGCAGAGGTAGTGTATCCCCCCATCGATGGCTCAATGTAACATAACTGACAGTTGTTGCTTTTTCATCGCTTAGGATGACTTGAGTGACACGAAGTCGTACGTGGCCAGACCTATCGATAGTGTGGACATTTTGCAGATCCAAGAGTCGCTTTGGCTGGGAATAGGGCGTACCCCAGAGCTCATTGCAGGTACCGTGGCTCTGTATACACTGATGAATCCATTGGCCGGCTAACTTGAAATTCGCATCCGAAGCTGTGGATATACTTGAATTCGCCTCGCGGTATATTGCAGTAAGACCTGTCACGTCGACAGGACGAGGAATGAGGTAACTCTTATAACTTGAAGAAGGGAAAATTGTTAGAATTCCATCTGTTTCCGACCCGAACGCCTGGAATACGCTTTGGAAACCCGATTTTGTGTTTCGTTTCCGCTCTACTGTGACGTACGACAGTGTCTCCAAGTTGGAGCCCGTCGCTAACAGGAGGGAGCAAATGTGGCATCCGCTAAAGGCCGAGTCAATGAGCTCGTTGTATGTTGAGTAGTGTTTTCGTCTTGTGATCCTCTTCAAAGTAGGCCAAAACAAGACATAACGACATCTCCGGCATAGCTGATCAGGGATGAAACTAGCATTGATATTCTGGGCGACTAAGTCGTCCAAAGTCTTTTGCTTGTCGCGAAGTGCTGGGCTGTTCATGCTGTACTCGAGTCTGAAAGCTACCTCAAGCGAAGATTGGGATTGAGAAATTTTCCCCTCAGTTCATCCCACGTCAGAAACAAAACTTATGATCGGACTTGCGGCATAGCCACCACCGATGGACGCAATCATGCCGATGCACTGCCCACTTGGCGGTAACCAATGATAAGAAGATAAAACCGTGAGGGGGTTGGCACTTGGCCCTGTGGCCGACAGAAGGAGGGGGCTGGGCTGATTGGATATGATAAAGATGCTCTGGAGTAGGTAGACCAAGAGGGTCATCCCCCACTTTGCTGGTAGGCGAGCGTTACCGCTTCGATTTTATACACTTGGAGCTCAGGACGCACAGCGATTTGGAAGTTTTCGAGAAAGTCTGATTAGGTGACTAACTTGTAGCCATTCACGCCTAGACCGACTTAATAGTGATCAACGAAAAGAGCAATATTTTAACATAGCACCACCGTCTCCCACCGCGGATTGCAATTCCTCCACCTGTTCATGCGCACCTCACCCACCCCAACCTTGCGCACGACGTAAGCCCTGGCCGACACCCGCTCCACCAGCATCACGCGCAGCCACCACATGTCGTGGTCCGGATCCTTGGCGTACGTCCAAGATTTCCCCGAGGTGTACTTCTCCACCGAAGCGCATATAACGATGAGATCGAGCACCTTTCCCGCGCTCTCCCAGATACGTTGCGCTCGCGTTCTCTCCCCCTTACGCGACATCTTCGCCAAGTACCCCAGTATCCCTCCCTCACGATCACGTACCGCGGCAGGAAGACGGCTTTCACTGGCGTAGTCGAATCCTTGGTCCAGCGAGGCGACTGTCGTGTTGAAGACCAAACAGCCGGGGAAAGTGGCAGCGATGGTACAGGCGTCGGGATCGAGATCACGATGGGCCAGGGCCTCCCAGGGGCTTTGGGGGCAATGTGCCCAGGCGTCGTTCTGGATCCAGTCTTTCCAGCTTGCGACCCCTTCCAAAACCGGCAAATCTGCCACTCCTCTGAGATCGGCCATGGCGATATCCTGATCGATCCACCATTCTTCGACGTCGAGCTTCCGCAGATCAAGGGTGGTTGTGATATTATCCGGGTCGTTGTAGTAGAACCCTACCACCAGGCTCGCTGTTTGTCGATAGTCGTCCATGCGATACGTTTCCCCTTGGGAATCCATCCACCAGTACTGGGACCGCCCAACCGTATGCGCCCAACTCCAGCTGGGGATCTCTGCTCCGTCCACCTGGATGGACGGGGGGTGGGGGCCGCGGTCGGGGCCTTCGCTGAAGTTCTCTGTGCGCTCCCACATGAGCGCCTGCGGCAGGCACTTTTCCGGCAGACCGAAAAGCATGCGCGAGTCGAGGGCGTCAGACACGACCTTGCCAGCCCCCGCAAAAGCGTGGAGGATGTCGGAGGGGAAGCTGAGCTGGCGCCCCGTGTACTCCTCCACCCAACGGCAGTATTGCACCAGTGTCGGCGGGCTTCGTCCCATCCAGTCGACCGATCCTCCGCTTTGGGTGGGGATGAGGCCGTGGAGCCACGCCGTTTCTTCTTCCTGTTTCTTTTGCGGTAGCAGGTCATCGAGTTCGTCTGGCTTACAGCCAAGCAATCTTTGGGAGTACTCATGAGGTAGTAGTTCCATGTAGTCGTAGCTCCAAGTCTCCGGCTCGGATGCTCTCTCTTCCGCACACTCGAATCTGACTTCGTCCTCGGTGATGTAAATAGTTCTTCTAGACAGTAGCCGTTCTTGGAACGTCCACACTCGTCCATTCCACCGGGAGGAAGACAGGTTGCGGCCCGCCGTGTTTGGACGGAGCCCCTTGTGGACTGAATCCTCGCTATGAACAGACCTCGGGGTAGAAGGACTTGGATACCGCGGCAACCCTCCATACCCCGGCAGACCTTTTCCCTCGTTGCTATTGAGTGCAGCAGCAATGGTGAAACTTGCGGACCGGTATATATCGTCCATGGCTTGAATCTGGCTCATCTTGGAAGCGGGATCGTCTTGGATAATGCATAGTCGGTCGACCCAGAGATACCTCTCATTCATGTCTTGGCACAGCTCCATGACGTCTGTGAGGATGCCAGGCATTTTGACGCCCTTAAGACTGCCTGGAATTTCTAGCGTGTTGGCCAGGTGCTTCCGAAGCTGAAACTCACCCGCGCCGCTGCCTCCTTTCCACATGTAGCTAAGGGCTACAAAGCGGACTGGATCAACTGGTTGGCAAATGTGGTGATTGAGAACGTCGATGACTCGAAAGCCGTCCGGGAGGTCTATTACAAGTGTTTTTTCCGTTAGCGCTTGAGCAGTAAATCGAGCACCAACTCGTCATGACGTTCTCATACCTTGCATTGTTCGATCACCTCTGCACCGGGATCCATGGACTTTATCGCATCGGGCAATCCATCGTTTCAGGAGTGCTATATCGAAATAGTTCACCTCCCAATCTTCTACGCGGCGTAGTCGGGACACCCCTTGATGAGTATAGTGAAATTTGAATTTCGGGGTCATGCGCAGTTCGGACCGCTTATCTCGCATGACGTCGACCACGAGGAACAAGGGGATAATGGGGTTCTCCTCCTTTAGTATTGTAAGGTGAGAATCAAAGGGACTACCGGTTATATTGTACCTGAAATAATACGGTCCTCGAATCCGAAGCTTCAAACCACTCTGAAGGTCTAATATCGGGTTTTCGTCAGTACGACAACGAGCCTGAAACAGAGACCATACTGCATGGCAAACCAGGCAACAACTCTCGTTTTTGGAAATATGCTCTGGGGGCATAGGATAATCCAATGACATTCGCGGGCTCCACGATCCAGTGGGCACTTCGACTTTTCGGGAGGTGTTGTTGTTTGACTTGCTCGGCACTTTGCGGGGGGTCCAAATCCTGGGCGTGTGAACGTTTATATCATCCCACTGTTGACAAAGATCGCACAGCAAGGTCTTTGAACTACCATCGGTATCGGTGTTCATCTTGACTCTAGAAGCATGACAAGATCAATATCCCTTGTATGCGTTTGAGAAGAAATCAAATATCATGTTCATTGGAATTAGTTCATGTCGCCCGAGCTGACCTGAATATTCCTGTGAGATCCAGTTGACCAAAGTTGCTTACGTTGGCTGACGCCAGCCAAGCTGCCGCGGGGTCTTTGTCAAGAGTGGACCACGTAGAAGAATCATGATTGGAAGTCTTCCTTTTAAGCCCAATGCTCTGCCGCGCACGGGAATGAGCCAGGTACCGCCGCGATACCGGGTGCCGGGAGAACGGCGCCGCGGCAGCCATATCTTTGCAACATGTCCTGTACGTCTGGATGAAGCGCATGCACCATGGCGGCTCATTGATACTGGTGCTTATCTGGACCTCTGTAAACCAGTGGCTGGTGGATGAATTGCATCCCTGGCGCGGAAGCAAAATGCAAAGTTGCCCACTGTGGCTGCAGATGCATGAGCCCTCAGCCCCTGTCAACCCAGCATGCTCTTCTTTCCCTGAGCCGCTTTGCGAGGGCAGCATCGATACATGTCACTATTCCGATACACCATGCAAGCCATTGGATGGCGCACCCTGCAGTTTCACGGGCACGGTCGAGATTCGTGATCGCTTAACAAATTGGAGCAACAAGAAACGTCCGATATTGGGACGAGTATACGTGCAGAAGGACCCTCGGGGTTAAGGTTGTGACCCTGGTGGATTGACTTGACAGTGGCATTCGTCGATGAGGCTGCAGAGCGCTGAAGATTTCAATTGATATGATCGCATGCTGGATTGACAGGGAGACGATGACAAACGAGAAATGGGAGAACGTGCCCCAGCGTGTGTGTGTGTGTGCATGGCCAGAAAATCGAAAATAGGGGGGGTCAAAAGAAACATTGGACCAACTAAACCCTTAGCAATTTCGTCCCCAAAGTCTGGCAGCAGCACCCGCTGCAGAACTGCACATGCCCCAAAACGCATCGGCGTTAAGGTGCGACCCCCTGGATATGCTCTGGGTCGCGGCCGCTGATTGGTGGAAACTGCGCTAACCCGGCTATTTGGGTGCCCGCGCCCGCATCGTATGTCTTCCGCGCGGAGTAAATGCCGCCGCACGCTGGATTGGTAGCATTGCATATCCACTCAGAGCACGGCTTCCGTAACAATACGATATGGTGGTAACCCCACTATCGCAGGGTATATAAGGTGAGCGAACTGCAAGTGGTCTCAGGGTAATGTGAGCCGTTGTTACCCCCATTTTCGCCGGTAAACTTCGCCTAACATGTTGTCCCTCAGATCTTTGGTACTCGCGATGAGCGCTTCGGCGTATATTACCACCGCCGCGTGCGCGGAGAGCTACCGGTTTCTCGGCCGTGTCAACCCTGCCACACGGGAGCTGACCTGGCCGGCCACGGGCATTTTCGTCTCCTTCACGGGGACGTCCGCCAGCATCCCCATCACCTCGCAATGGGGCGAAGTCTCCATCGAGATGGTGGTCGACAGCGGCGCGCCGGTCGCCATGAACCGCGTCTCGGGCCCCAGCATCAACACCCCCAAGCTAAGCCAAGGCCAACACACGGTCGAGATCCGGAAGAAGTCGGAAGCCAACATGGGCAGTCTCTTCCTGGGCGAACCCACCACGGACGGCACCCTGTCCCCCCTCCCCGCCGCCCCCTCGCGCCGCATCGAGCTGATCGGGGACTCCATCACCGTCGGCTACGGGCTCGAGGGCGTATTCCCCTGCACCAACTCCGCCGACAAGGAAGGCGCCACCAAGACCTACGGGGCCCTGACGGCGCGGAACCTGTCGGCTGACTACTCCCTCGTGGCTTGGTCCGGCAAGGGCCTCACGCGCAACTACGTCACGGATAACCAGCCGCTGATGCCGGAGCTCTGGACACGGTACGGCGCCAACGACGCGGATAACACCTACGACTTCAAGTCGGCCGTGGATATCGTCGTCATCAACTTGGGCACCAACGACTTCGCGACCGGAGGGCGGTCGCAGATCGATAGCGGGGCCTACACGGCGGCCATGGTGAAGTTCGCGACGGCGGTGCACGACAAGTACCCAAACGCCGCCGTGTTCATTACCAGCTCGCCCTCGCTCGGCAACGACTCGGCCGAGCAGGCGAAGACGAAGCAGATCAACGCGCTGCAGGATGCGGTGTCCAAGCTCGGATTCAAGGCACAGTTTGTCAACTTTGCCACGCAGGATGCGTCGAATAACAATATTGGGTGTGACTATCACCCGTCGGCTAAGACGCACCAGGAGATGGCGGTGGCTCTCACCAACGCTATTGAGGAGGCCCTCGGCATTTAGAAATAGTGGAAGTGGAATATTCCTCGTAGTAGTCGTATAATGTTCATTCCTTTGGAAATGATTGAGGTTATTCCATGGGATAAGCTGGCACTTTGATTATTGGCAAAAGCTAATTGAATTACGACAGAGGATCTATATCTGTCGATATCCTCCTCCAAAGTGTCAGCCCGCTCCCCAACCAGCTTTTCCTCCATCGAACGCTTGACTACAATGACATCGCCCTTGACCTTTGCGATGTTCTCCTCCAAAGTGTCGGCCCGTTCTCCGGTTGGCTCGGCTGTCTTGAGTTCGACGACAACTTCGATAAGGATGTCGAAGCAGGATTTGAGTATGTCGGTCTGTGTGACGGACGTGTCCTGGTGGGTCTTGAATGCTTCAAGGTTAGTCTTACATGAGTTTGTCCATTGTAATGAACACGTTCGCCTGGCTCATGTGTGCTTTGAGAGTCGCGATGCCGTTTTGGGACTCGGTGATTCTGTTTGCAAGGCGACCCTGACGGAAGAAGTCTTTGACGTTGGTAATGATGAACGTCCAGATTGTGAGGATGCCTATAATCAAGCTCATGATCGTGTTGTAAGGGGTGGTGATAAGCCCTTAGTAGACAGTCCAACACTGACTTAACAACGTCGTCCTCTTCGGGTCGGGTTGGCCGGTTGGTTAGGGCACCGCTTGCAGCGTCGTGACACGTGTCTCCCATGTCGGCGTATTGGTGTAGCAGGTCTGCTGGCACGGGCGGTATTGGAGATAGATAGTCGATTGTAACTTGGGGGGGAATAGTAAGGGCAGAAATTGTGAGATGTGATGAGTTGCTGGTAGGAAGTAATGGATAGAGTAGAAGCACAAAGGTGGTTGGGGTTAGGAAGCAGAGTTGGTCAAAACACCCAAACCGGGCCAAAAGACTAAAGGCCTTGCAATGCGTACAATGCGACTTCCGTTGCGTACACTCATGGCGACTTCCAATGAACTTGCCTCTACTCCACTCACTAGGCTGTTGTTGCCAAATGCCTGACGATACCACACTTGAGAAGAGCATTGGTTAAATGGCCAAAGTAACGTGGGAGGGGCAATATCAAAATAAAATCAGACCCCAAGCCACCGGCACCCCCTAGAAGCCAGCAGACCCCTTTTAGATGAAAAGATAAGTTCTTTAGCATGCAAACTTTATGCAGGAGTCTCTTAAACTACCCCCTCAGAGGGGGAATACACACCAAGCCTCTACAAGAATAAACCGACCAAGTTTCCGGTTCAAGAACATGCAGCTCAACCAATCACTTCAGTAGTAATCATATATTCCACTGCAGTAATATAGAGTAATTGGAAATATATAAAACAGTAGCACGGCGCCTGACTCCTCCACAGTGATGCTCTGAATAGTATACATAGAAAGACAAATCAGACATCAGCGTTGCCTCGATATCTTTCAACAATCTCACTCCAGTCCATCCCCATTTTCTTCTGAGTTCGCTCTATTCCACTCTTGTTCTTTTTGTCCTCTTCGTCCATTTCCGCGCCGTTTTGAAGGAGAAATATAACCATATCGGGAAGAGACTTTCCAACGGCTATGGCTAGGGGCTTCATGTACTCCATTTTTCTGGTTCGACCCCGGGGCGGACTGCAACTCTCGTGAACTTTGGCCCCAAATTGAAGAAACGCCTTTGCAAGCTCCAACGCGTTCATGTCAACGGCACAGGCAAAAATGTATTGGCGCACAGATGTCGGCATGTCATGCCTCCGGACAACAGCCATATACTCCTCCAGTTCAGTTCCTCGCAATTTAAAGAGACCAAAGCTTCTGCAATAGTTGTAAAAGGAGGGTGTTTCATATTTCAGCGCCGAGCTCACACGTCCCCCCTGCAAGAGGAAATCCATTATCTGCGCGTTACCCTCCCATATCGCGCGAGCCATGTCTATCGCACCAAACTGTCTCTCTTTTGTAATGCAAAATTGAAGGGTATCGATATTTGCGCTGAGGACAGCTTCAGACGTTGCCATAGAAAAGGGGTTGGCGGTTTGATCTTTGGATTTACAACTGTTGTATCGTTCCCAGATCAGTTCGAGAGCATCCTTGGAACCATGCTCAGCCGCATAATGAACGACAGCCCTCATATCTCCCATCTCTTTGCGATAGTCAATGTTGCGTAGAAGTTTGAAGTCGTTCCGCTGAATCGCATCGGTGGCGATCAGTACCCAAGTTCTATCCGAAACGTCTTTCATGTCTGGAGCCGACGAAGATAGCGCTGGGCTATCTGAGCAATTTTTGTGATGGGAGTCGACATGAAGCTGTAGATCCCGCGAGGTTTGAAGGCCCAGCTTTGCAAATAGGCAGTCCAGCTCAGTGCATTTGTATGGCCGATCGTGCGTAAACATATGCGTCTCTCGCTCCTGAAACGTAGCGAACCCTTGATGATAGTATGGGCATTGGAAATGATCGCACTTAAAGAGCTGGAGCCCGTACGATTCCTCCAACATTTGACAGACACATCCGTTTTGGTGGGTCGCACCACGGCAGAGGAGGGCCTCGAGACAGCGACGAAAACGTAGATGAGCTCTCGACACCAAGGTCGGGTCATCATCAACGCACGTCGCTGATTTGGTGTCTGCTTCGAATGTTAATACGGTATCCAGGTAATTTGGGTAAGAGATTGCCCGACCTTGTTCATCGAGATCAACTTGACGGCGACGCCAATGCGACTCTGAATGTGTCACCACTGACAGAAGAGAGGGAAACCCATCCAAACCTCGATATCTTGGATGGATGATGACGTTGTCGCATTGCTGGGAATGTTCATTTTGACAACGATTAGTAAATCTCGAGAGGGCATCAATGAGATGCTGGGGTAGGGTCTGGGTTGTGGGCGTACAGCCATCCCGTATGTGCGAAAGCCATTGCGTGGCAGCATATTCAAAAAGAATGAAGTCTTGAGACTTAATTTCCTCTTTAACTTGATCCTCATTCCAAGTCTCTGAGAAGATACTCTGAAATGAACCGAAACTCAAGTACGTTAGAATGGTCAACGCTATTTCTTGGTTCGATTCGACAATATCCAGAAAGCTTTCCTGTCCTTTAAACAGGTATCTGCTCTGAGAGTCAGCCACTTGAAAAGGGTGTTCCAACAAATGGTAGAGCTTACTCTTTGGCGCTGAAATGAACCAATCGAACTTGATCACCTTCAATGTCAATTATCGGTCCACAGGTCTGCCGCAGGTCACGGGCCGCCATCCTCATTTTTCCAAAGCCCTCCGACTGCTTCTGTACGAGTATAGCTTGCAGGATCTCATAAACTCTGAGATGCCGTGATTCAGGTGCACAGCCTAACCATTGTAAGACTCGTATGGCAGCGGCACCGTGCGCGCGATTCCGGCTATTCTTGATCCTTTCCAGTATTCTTGCATACCTGGTCATGGTTAAGTAAGTAAGGCGAGGGTATGATACATGTGATTCTACTCACGCTTGATCCAACCCGTCTGGGAGTCTTTGGAGCTCGATATGGATCTGATCGAGGTTGTCAAGGGACTGGAGCATCTCCATCATGAGCTTCGCGTAAAGCATCATGCCTATGCACAGTCGTCGTTAGATTACTCTGTCACTTGCGATAATGGGATCCATACCTTTTGCGTGAGACGCAATGAACTTCCTGCAAGCTCTGGCTTCAGGGAGCATGAACTCTTTCACGCCGTTATCCTTCCATTGATTAACAAGCACAATCTCTTCTCTGTCCAAGTAAGCCAATATTTCTGGTTCGTTATGTTGGTCCACGCGAAGTTTCAGTTGACATTTCTCGAGCTCTTTATCCAGCAAGGGGTCGTTACGGCAGCTAATAAGAAGCCTCACGTTTTGGCTTGTTGTCGTGATCTCCAATAAAGACTCAGCGAGGAATGACCGGTAGTCTTCAGCTACCTCATCAAGGCCGTCAATGACAATTTGGATCGTGCCCTGGTCTTTCACGAGGTCCAAGAACAACTTTCTCACGAACCCTTCACTCCCCGACAATTGTCGGTGATTGTGGATGTGGGCTTCTCGGATGATAGGTTGAAGTGAAGGCTTCTCAAACAATAGCTGGAAGATCAAACTCTGGAAAAGATTGAGGGGACGGCCCTGGTCAGGATCGCCGTACCTCAAGAATGCGAAAAGAACCGTGTTTCCGCTTTTTTCTAGGTGTTCGACGATCTTGGCGCATATTACAGATTTGCCTTCATGAATTAGCAATGAGTTTGTGATAAGATAAACAAACTGTTAACAACTTACCTGCTCCCGGAATTCCTTGAAGCCACAGGCTTGAGCTCTTCTTGTCTGGTGCACAAGACCACCTCTTGAAGCAATCGTTCTGCAGGAGCCACCCGTCCAGGGTGGATGGAAATGGTCTACGAATTGCTTCAACTCGGGAATCGTACAAGTCGATTTTCAAGTTGGTCAGAAGTCCTTGAAAGAGTTGTTGGTCCTCATGCTCGCGAATTCGCTTGTTCTCCTCATTCTGATGATGGCGTGCATCACGGGCCTGAAGGACATTTTCGAGAGTGACCTCTTCCGTCAGAAGCGATTTGTGTCTGGTCATGCGGACATGAATTTGAGTAACCAAATCTGTAGTCTTTGGCCAAAATGCCTCGAAGAATCGATCCCACTCTGTACACGGTTGTCAGCAAACATCATGAGGTACGATCACGGGCTATATCTTACTCTTTGACTCAAAGAAACGCAGAAGGGCTAGGTGAAGGTCAAGAATATCTTGATAAAACAGACAAAGGACCTTTCGCACACGGAGGTTGGCTGGGAAGACGGATGCCCAAGCATGTAGGTCGGGAAGAATTTGGCCGGCAGTTCCAAGAACTTCCAGAATCTTGTCAAACGCCTTTGTGAGGTTACTCGCGAACTATATCACTGTTAACATCGTAAGTCATTTAACCTATAAGTTGCACTTACCCTTAGAATCAGTTTAAGCGGACCCTTTGCGCTGTCAGTTACTTATCTAGCATACCGATTACGAGATGGTGAAAGTTCCATACCCATATAAGTGCCAAGATATCAGGCTTCACTTGGACGAACACCTCGATGCTAGTCTCGTATTGGGACAAGAAGTTGAGATATGGCTTAAGACGATTTGATGCCCTTAGTGTTTTCGTCTGAGATTGCGAATTCTGTATTTTCGCTGTCTCTTTGTAGACGTCGTTGATTGACTGTGCAGTGTGAAGGCCGATTTGGTCCGGAAACTTAAGTCCATCCTTGAAGTCTTTGATTGCATCATTGAAAGCTTCGACCATCCAAGGGTCAAGTCCTGAAGCTTGCATTGGAATCGCCATTGCTCATCTCGAATTGATCAGAAACCAGGAAGACCCCAAGAATCACAGAGGTGAACTTGCTGCAATAGCCCTAATAATACCAAGAGTATGTTCGTGAGTATTGAGGTAAAGTCAAACCAGGAATGATGGAAGTGGCAAGCCTTCAGATGCAAATGTCTTGGAAGATTTTGCAGGAGGGAATGAACGAGGGGCTGTGTGGGAAAAAGCAGATCGGGTCAGTGAACGCGCTGAACGCCGCCACCGCCATACCTGGGACTCAGCCTCAACAGGCCCCGACGTGTTACCAATCATGAGCCTAGCACGCCAAAAAGCCCTGCTGACTTGAATATGCCTTAAAGTCTGCCTGCAAGGCAAACTGGACCGCAGTTTCGGGGTAATCAAAGTCGCAACTTCATCAATGCACAGCCGTTCGGTGGCGTTGAATTCTTCGTATTTCAGTATTGCCCCGAAGTTTCCTACTGTTCAAACCAGAAACAAATGATGCGTCTTCATCAACGTTCCCCAGGAGCTTCGCAGGTTTTATCTCAGTACGAGTTACACACGTCATCTCCAGTATGGCACCCCAATGCGACTACCCTGAAAATGGTGCGAAACGATCATTCGATACTGCATGGGAAAACAATTCGCCACTCGCACTTCGCCTACCTTCGGACCCATCACATATCGATAAGCGACCCTGTACTCTGGACGTGAGGTCGGTTCCGGAAGATTGCAGTGTCGTCAGAAGCTCATTCGAGCTTCCTCCCATGCCATGGGCTGGCGAACCAATTGAACTGGATCATGTCGCGTATGCTCCAGCTCTAGAAGTAATGGACTTCAGCTATGCAACCACCAGTTGGTCCGACGTCCCAGGCCAACGGTATAGCGACTTCCATATGGACTCCGAGGAAGTCGCCACGAGTCACGTGGTGCACCAGGACATTCAGTATCACGTTACAGATGCCAACACCATGCCCGTCCCAAATATTGGTAGCCCAGCCATTGAGGCTCACAGTCCTAACGAGGAACCGGTCCTTACCTTCACTGAAAGTCCAAACCCCAAGGAGGCTTGTTTAACTCAAGTGCATGACCACAACAACTCAACCATCACAGGCTACGACGCGCCGGAGCCAAAGTTTGATACCTGCTTTGGAACAGTGCGTACTTTCTCCATTTTACTCGGTAAGGGCTTGTGTTCTAACGTGATATAGATGCACATAGAAATTCCAAAACTCCACTACGATGTGCCAGAATTGGCAATGGTTCCTGAGGTAAAGCTTGAGCCCCTTGGGAGCCATCTTGGGATCTTTGATGTTGCAGACGGAAGGTACCGCGGGTCTGTCAATCCAAGTGCGGTAGCGACGGTATACGACCTGCAGCGTGAGAATGCTTTGAAGGTGTCCTTTGGTGTGATATTCAAGCCACCGTCACTCAATGTCACAATATATGGCAATCGAACAAGGTCTGAGCAAATCGGCGATTCTCTGGCGGATAGCGGCCTCTTTCTGCAACCTCCCAGGCTTCGCGACGAACACATACCCTACTTCAATCCGCAATATCTATTATGTCCAGATGCTGAGTTCGACCCCACTGCAGAGATGGACATCGATGAGACTGGCCAAATGAACCCTCTCAATCCAAATCAGAAGTCTCGGATAATGCAGATACTCGACGATAGCAATTGCCCCACCACGTTGTCCGAAGTCAGCATCAGTGACAAGCTGAAAACGATTTTGAAAGAGTATGCAGCATGGTCTTACCAGTTTCCAATTGCTGACCACTGATTCAATATTAGGTACCAGAAGGTCGCGTTTGCAATGATGGTGGAGAAAGAGCGAGGGGCCAATTATGGGAACCATTTCCCGTCGCTTTGGGACGAGACCGACACCAGCGGATATAACGACCGAAAGATGTGAGTAGATGATCACTTCGAAAGCTCCATTGTCAGTACTTCAAGGCTCTAACATCTATCCAGGTATTCGAACAATGTCACTGGCGAGCATATGATCAGACGACCAAATCCGTGCTTGGGTGGTATTTTGGCAGACGTATGTGAACGGAGCCCCACGAACTCTAAATACTACTGACGTATCAAGGATATGGGTCTGGGCAAGACACTGACCACCCTTGCACTTATCTTGGGGTCTCTGAGTAGTATCCCACCTCAGCAGACTGAAGGTCTCGCCGATGAAACTAAAGTAACCGGAACTTTGATTGTGGTACCATTATCGAGTAAGCTCCTCAAGCTGTCAGCCCATGATGACACATGACGACCAAAATCTGATCGAATTTAAGTCTTGATGAGCTGGGAGGAACAAATTCACGAGTAAGTATTTCTTGACGCTACATCAGCCTACAGAGACATTGCCACCCATGTATACTTACTAGATGGCCTAGACACATCAAAAGGGGTAGTCTCAAGTACCTGAAGTACCACGGGCAGTCCAAGAATCACCTCAAGAACGACATTCGGGACTACGATGTGATCATCACAACGTACGAGACACTGAGGAGGGACTTGATGGACGAGCCTGGTGATAAGACGAGAGGCATCGGCCAATTGAAGCAGATGGAATGGTTGAGGGTAGTGCTTGATGAAGGTTACTCTTTCACATCCAGCAGGATCCGATATCACAGTTTATTTGCTAACTTTTCAGAAGCACACGTCATAAGAAACCGTGCCTCTAAGGTATTCCAGGCCGTAACGTCACTGAAGGCAAAACATCGGTGGTGTTTGACCGGGACTCCCATTCAGAACCGCGTGCAAGATCTCGGATCACTCGTGGAATTCCTTCGAATCGACACGTTTGCTGACCAGAAGAAATTCAAAGCGTTGATCGCGGATCCAATTGCGCGCAACGATAGCGAAGGCTTTCAAAGGCTGAAGCGCCTTTTCCAAGGCATTGCCTTGAGACGCACCAAGGACTCGGTAACGGAGGAGCTGAAACTGCCCCAGAAGATCACCAGGGAAGAGTTTGTTGAACTTGAACTAGAAGAGAGACAACTCTATGATCTTGTTAAAAACTCGGGAGCTCTGCTAATCAGCCGTCATCAGAGGCATAGTGCTCTGCAGACCATCCTGAAGCTTCGTCAGATCGCCAACCATGGTCGGGATCTTGTACCCCCTGAGCTGATGCAGACAATTGACCGTCTCGGGAAGGGGGCACTTGTGGACCTGGCGACAGACGAATGTGAAGGCTGCGGTGTCACAATCAAGCAGGAGGATGCCGATGAGCAACTCGCCTCCGTGGATTGTGTGCACCAGATTTGCACCGCATGCTGCTCGGCCACGACAGAAAACACGTTGACGGGAGGCAAATGCCCATTGTGTTCTGAGAATATCGCTCCTATTTCAGTCAAGAGAAAGAACAAGAGTCGTTCACAGCAAGCGAAAGACAAATCCAACAGCCCCTACAAACCTTCATCAAAGGTCAAAGCTCTGCTGCGGAACCTCGAGGCAGATCGGGCCGGTACTCAACAAAACGGTGAAAAGCCACAGAAGAGGTATGAAGCCATGCGCCACCTTTTCCACCGATGAGCAATGACTCACCATTCAATAGCGTCGTCTTTTCCTGCTGGACCGGTATGCTTGATCTCATTAACCGGGCCTTGGACGAGGCCGGAATCGGACACGTCCGCATCGATGGTGCCGTATCGGAGACAGCGAGGCGCCAGGCTGTGGACAAATTCCGCAAGAACGACTCGATAACTGTCCTTTTGGCGACGATAGGCACTGCAGGGGTTGGGTGAGTTTCCCTAAGCACTGTGTCAAATTTCACTTTACACCTCAATTCAAGAAGCGTGTGACTAATAACCACCTTTTCCGAATTGTTAGTTTGGATCTGACGGTGGCGAGCCGAGTGCACCTCATGGAACCACAATGGAACCCCATGATCGAGAAACAAGCCATTGATCGAGTCTTCCGGCTCGGGCAGACGCGAGACGTCCTGGCCATCTCGTACATCATGAGCGGCGAAGACTCAGTCGATCAGGTAATTACGCATTCATGTGACGCATCACAAGCAGTCTGCAGTTTCTAACAGCTTCGTTCCAGTATATCCTGCAGACGCAGAAGCGGAAACTCAATGTCGTGCAAGTTTGCGTCGACGGCACGGACGGCGCGGCCATAGCCGAGTCGGCTTCGCGATGGGTAGAGGTAAGACTGCATGGCTGATGCTTCATTCATTTGGCAGCTCGGGAACCCTTAACTGACTCGTGGTCATGTGTAGTCAATCACAACCATCAATCAAGGGATGGAAGGTGCGGATGTGGATATGAGTGGCTAGTGGCCACTGTCAAGGCTGGCATCCCCTTGGTGTCAAATACCACGCAAGAATGGGTCACGTAATTAGTGGCAGAATGCGGCATCCTCGACGGAAACTTCTTTCTTTATGCTTCCTTGTCATTTTTAAATACATCAGCCACGACCTTTTTGTCATGGACCAGGTTATCTTTGAGGGTTATCGACTTCAATGGGGCTCATTGTCACCCGTCGTAGTCATGACTAGCCCAATACTGTTTCTTCGCCTTGTATTCCCATGACAATGGTTTCAAAGACGATAATGCATTGTCGCCGCTACTCGATGCTACAATAGTTATTGAAAAGTATCGCGTATATATGCTGACCCAGTTCTTTACGTATCCCAAGAATCGTTCTATACAATTTTCATTCATCAACTACCATTGATATTTAACCCGATAAAAGCTTTCAACCCGTATTCCACAGCAAGGTGTTCATTCGAGCACCCTTCCCGCCGCTTTCTACCCCACCCGTCACCATGTCCAGCCCCAGCCCCGCGCCCCAGATCATCTCCCCCAAGCCCTCCGACGAGGATGCCCGGAAGGAGTGGATCGTCAGCCTGCTGCTGACCCTGTCGTGCCGCATCGCCCTGTTCCGACAGGCGTACCCGGAGACCAGCCAGTCTAACGTGTGGCGCACGGCAACGAACATCTTCAAGCTGGAACTCACCTACCTTTCCCACACGCAGGATACGGACAAGGCCCGGGGGATCATGGATCGGGTGTTTATTGCGGCCAAGGATACGGCGTTGAGTATGGCGACGCAGTAGATGGGGGGTTTGGATAGAGATACCTAGAGGGACACGCATATGGTCGTCGTCTAATAATGGACAAAAGGGAATGTGTCTGGATACATTTCTCTAGGTAAGTTATAATAAATTCACTACATCCTCAAAGAGTTGATACGTCCCCTTCAATTCGTTCCCTTCTGTCACAAAGTTGTCGTAAGTGATCAATCTACTTTCAGCGAAGCAAGCCAAGTTTGACTGAGTCTCATCCTATCTCTTCTTGATTGTTCTTTATGAGATATGACGCCATATGCTGATTGAGCCGCCATGCCGAGGCACTGTTACATTGAGCGCGTAGGTTTGTTGCGATACCGGATACACCCAGGTCGATATAGTCCACTATATCGCTTGGCCCGCCCCACATGGTCCACTCGCTCGGTTTCCGGGGAAGTTGGGAACCATTGAAAGTCTCATAAACATTGCTTCGTGGCAGAAGTTAGAGCCGATACGGTTGACAATGTTGATTCAATAACATGACGTTGGATGTAAGTGTGATAGTAAGTGCCGATGGTAGTTGGAGGAAACCCCCACGGCTCATCAGTAAGCACTGCATTCAACAGCAAAGCCCCCCGCAGATACCGACGCCCAGCACGCCATTTGGCAACCCCTGTCGATACGGACTTACAAAGACCCATCCTTGCGCATTCGCCCCGGCAATGATCGGGACACCTCCGACTCCAAGCCATGCCCGGGTAGATACCAGGGCCAATTCGCATCGCCAAATAATTGTATGAGCCATTTAGGTCGATACAAATACGATGCATCTGCTACGATGTTGTGTTCTCTCTCTCCTCCCTGGTACCTATGCTTTCGAGGCAGAGCCTAGCGAGCAACCGATCATGAAGTCCTTCAAGTCGTTCGCTTCCCTCGTGGGACTATCCCAGATCCCCCTCACATCAGCCCAGCCTTCTAGCCAAGCCGTCACGCTTGAGGGGTACGGCAGTTTCACTGGGACTACCGTTAACAGCACCTACACCGGTCATGCCCTCCCTGCACCCGTCGACGCCTGGCTCGGCATCGACTATGCCACCCAGCCCGTCGGCGATAGCCGCTTCCGGACTGTTTCGTGGCCTGCGCCGTTCGACGGAGTGAAAAAAGCCACATCGTACGGCAAGGCATGCATCCAGGACCCGTCCTACCTCGATCCTGCCCTCCAAGACGAGGCCTGTCTGAACTTCAACGTCTACCGCACCCAGGGCGTCCCGCTGGACCAGAAGCTCCCCGTCCTGGTATGGATCCACGGCGGCGCCTTCGTGACGGGCAGCTGGAAGAGCTTCGACGGCGCGTCCTTTGCGGCGTCTTCCAAAGTCCCCATCACGGTGGTCAACTTCCACTACCGCGTGAACTCGCTGGGGTTCCTGCCCTCGGAGCTATTCGAGACGGAGGGGCTCCTCAACTTGGGTCTCCAGGACCAGGCCTTTTTCTTGAAGGAGTTCGTGCAGAAGCACATTGCCTCGTTCGGCGGGGACCCGGATCAGGTCACTATTGGCGGAAGGTCTGCCGGCGGCCACTCCGTGGGAATCCACTACTTCCACAACTACAACGAGGACACCGACAAGCCGTACTTCGCGCGCGCGATCCACCAGTCAGGATCGGTCACCGCGCGGGCCTTCCCGAACGCCACCTACCCCTTGTACGTCAGGCAATTCGCAGAGTACATGACCTACCTCAACTGCCCAACCGACGACAACAAAGCCGCCATGGCCTGTCTCCGCGCCGCCGACATCACCAAGATCCGCCAGATCAGCACGAAGCTCTACGAAGACTCGGAGCACGACATCACCTGGCCCTTCCAGCCCACGAACGGCGGGCCCATGCTGGAGAAGTTCGGCTCGCGGTCCGGCTACGACGGGACCTTCTTCCACGTCCCCGTCCTCACCTCCAACGTCAACGACGAGGGCAAGTACTACCTGCCCGGCGATCTCGAGACCAACGAGGAGTTCCTCGGGTACATGCACAATGGCTCGCCGGAGCTGAATGCGACGGACTTGGGTCTTCTGGCGGGGCTGTACCCGGACCCGGCAGTGCATGATGACTCGCCCTTCGCCCACTCGCCTAATAGTACGCAGTATAACCGGCTCTCGGCGGCTTGGAGCGACTACGGCTACATCTGCCCTGGGCAGGAGACGGCGTACCGCGCGTCGCTGGCCGGAGTGCCGACGTGGAAACTGCGGTTCAACACCAACGCGTCGTGGCCGGCGTGGCAGGGCATCCCGCACACGTCGGACACCAAGTACACTTGGGACGAACCGAGTGTGCAGCATCCAGATGTCAGTCACGTGTATCACGGATACCTGGCCAGCTTCGTGACGGCCGGTGACCCCAACACTCACCCCTACACTGGGTCGCCGTTTTGGCCCAGCTACGAGGTTGCGGGGTATGGATTGGACTCGGCGCCCGCGATGCAGCTCGTGGTTCAGCCGGATAACGGGACACGGGCGGAGCCGGACGCTATTAGGAGGGAGGCTTGTTTGTTTTGGCGGGATCCGGAGAGGGCTCCGCGGTTGAATAAATAAGGGGAAATGCTCCGTGCTAGCAAGGGGAGGATTGAACGCACACTCCACTAACGCCATCTCATTGGATTAACGCCGATGTGACTTTGCAACATCCGACCCAAACATCAGGCCTCATGGGCATAATATTTATCAATGTCAGAATTCCACAGCTTACCCTAAATGGGCAGTACTGATGTGAGGCTTCGGTCGGGTGCGCTAATGCGAAAACGGATATTAAAATTTCAGAATGTTGAGACATGACGTGCAGCATGCGAAGTCAGGGCGACCAATCATCTGCGCTAGACGGCGCATCGGAGAGGTATGATATCCCGGTGATTACGAGTGAGATTAGGCTCTCAAGGTCTGCCACCTCAAAAGTGATCACTTTCCCGTAGTCGCATATCACTCACTGTGTTTCAGTCGATTATTTTGACAGACCAACAGAAGCGCGTGTTACCGTCCAGTATCATATATATTCAGCAATGGCCGACACGCATACGCATACGACCTACACATTTGTTGGTCCGACGCAGCAACGGGCTACACGGATCCCCGCCGCAGAATGGAAGAACCGAGAAGCCAGATTGAGGGAACTCCATAGTCAAATGACGCTGTCTGAGCTGATGAGTGTCATGGGACGGGAAGGGTTTATAGCGAGGTGCGTATATTGCTGCCCACTAGCGTGTGAGGTAACATGTTGACTTTTATTATGGCTTCAGCCGGACGCAGTATATCTACCAATTCGGCAAATGGGGCATGCAGAAATATAATACCGCAAAACCGGCTCAAGAAACTCATATACTCTCGGGAGACGTTCCCGGCGATCTTTCAACCTCACCCGAAGACGACCGCGTCGACGTGTCGGACCATAGGACGAAGCGACCAAGAGGCTTTCAGGTAACCAACTCCAGCAATAGTAGCCTACTTTTATCGCTGCCGAGTCCCAGCAAGAACAAGCTGAATGAGGAAATTACGGATCCTACGTCCTCCAGCTCTGCCTCACCCTCCAATTCTTCGGTGCCAATTTTGGTATCACTCACTGACGACGCACATCTCTGTGAAATAGAGGGAGAACACGGCAACAGACATTCGGTCCATCCGTCTCGGTCACTTGCGACGGATTGGCAGCATCGAAATATCAACAAACGCCAGGATGGAATCCCAACGACAGATATATCCAGTATCGAAAAAGAAACTGATCCGTGGCCCTCATGGCTAAAATCCATTTTGGAGGGCTCGGATCTGAATTGGGAGGTCCCCATGTCACTTGACACAGACATGGAGTATGGCTCACCAACATCAGAACAGTTCTACCACATATATCCAGACAAGCCTGCCAAGTCAGACGATAATTATCGGGGACATGAATCATGTTCGATAGACGAGTTTGCAGGGATGAAACTCAATCCGTCCCTAAGGGCAGACTACCTCTTTGCTGTACTGAACAAGCAGAGAAGTTTCCGTCTGTATGCACAATTGCTTAAGGTCGACATTTCGAAGCAACATGTGCTGTCAGAAACGGCTTTGGCATGCGCGCGAGCTGCGGAGACACAGGCACAGCGCAATCTAGTCAAAACAATTATGTTGGAACGGCTGAGCACGGAAGAGAGCACCGCCAGTAGCTCAGAGAGGTCCCTTGCCAATATGCTCCTGGCACAAATCTATTCGCTGAACGGGGTGCCCGCATTATACGAATCCCATCAAACATTAGCTGCAATAGCACCCAGCACTTCTGTCGACGCCTCCTTCGATGTCTTGGCCTATCTCTACAGTAACCATCCCCACGAAATCGCGTCGCAGTCCGGAGCACGAGGACAACTAAGTCAGCTTATCGCTGGCCACATGAAATCAGTCAGCTACAAAGGGTTTGTTCAGTTCGCCTTGGCCCTCAGATACCCGTCCCTGTCAGAAAGCTCAACAGAGTACCACCAGCACCCCGGCACCGTTATTTCCACCTGTGTGCGATCTTGCGTGCATTGGTGTGCCGTCTCGACCGACATCAAGTCTCTGGAAGAGGCCTCCGATGCTGACTGGCTGGCTCAGGGGTCATCTCACCTCGGTATACACCAGTGGCCCCATGTCTTGGCGCTCTATAACTACCTATACTGCAAGTGGCGCTCTGAAGAGTCTGACTGGAAAACAAGGTTTGTTTATTGGGGATGGAGGTTGAGAACCTGGGAAAAACTGGGGATATCGGCATCCGAGCTACTGATGGTATGCTGCGACATGACTATACCGGCCGCTGAAGACTTGGATCCTGGATCCGATGGTGACAAAGCCGACAACCTTGACAAACCCTACGTCGATCTCCGTGAGAACATCCGGATACTCCAAGGCCTGAAGGACGAAGAGCTGGTGACCAGGTTCCTCCAGCGCCTTTACCTCAGGACCATCAGCTTGGCCCAGCCCCGGGAGTCCACCGAAGATAGCCTCCGCCGAATGCAATCACCCCGAGCGGCGATGGGGAATGGAACAATGCCGTCTAGAGCCGACCAGGTGGACCCCCCACACCTTGCAGACTCGGACCGATACACCTATGCATCTTCGAATCACAGCTCAATCACTGGGAAACGATACGACCCGACCATAGCGTCGTCCTTAGGCTCATCGAATGCGTCGCTTAGGAGGATGCGGGAAGCGGCATCGCTGATCAGTCGCCGCTTCACCGATGCTGGGAGTACGGCATCCCTGGCTAGTTGAGACGGCATAGTATCCCTCGCGGGTCCATTGGCAACATGAGCGACACGATGCGGGATTGTCTCAGTATCTCGGAAGCGCCATTACAGGAAAATGTACTGGGGAGGATTCATAGAATGAGTGGAGATTGTTCAAAGCCATGAGTGACCACAACTGGCCTTGAGAATACAGCATTTACCATGCAACAGGAATGGTTGCCATATATGGAATGTAATGAATCTGCCAATCTTGTGTTTCCTATCCTGCTGCAAGCTTCTTTCCTTTTTGTTTCGCCCCTTCCTTCCAAACGAACTGATATAGCTTTCAGACCACCTGTCTTTTCTAGCCATTGAAGATTTTTCAATAAAGGTGGTTGCCTTCACAACAGTGAAAACGTAATGTTTCGCTGTTTGGGGGGTGCGAAAGGAGCTCCACAATTGATTGAATAGGGGCTGCTATCACTGAGTTTGTGACTATGGACCACCAATGGCCACTTTTGAGCACACACCATCTGTTATCGGGCTCGAAGGTCTAGCAGTTCTCCAATCGCCCAATCTACGTGAAGCATATCCGTAAGTCTTTTGATCAAGTGTCAACATATGGCAGCTGGCACGTCGGTCGCCCGGCTGAGATCAGTGCCAAGCTATGCATGCACGTATGTACGTACAGTGTCATGTGCCCGTCACAACAGAAAAGGCGTTCTGCAGTATATGTTGAAATAGATAATGCCTGTTTCTTGAACGAATCGGAACGCTCGGTTGTGAATTTAAAGAAGTCTACTTTTCCACAAGGGGTAGTGGTCTCAGCCTCGGTGGGCCGCACTACTCCCAAAATGGGCTTTGGGATTTTCTTGCTGACGACGTCTTGTTAGCGGCTGCCAACGCACCCCATACAGGGGTTGTTATAGGTTCTGTCTATCAACAGGCACGGCAAGGCAGAATAGTCATGCTCTCGGTACAGTCTTCCATTTTTCGAAACCTTTTCAACCTTTGCTTCGTTGTATATTAGACCTCGACGCAGCGTCTTTCCCATCCCGTTCCTTTTCTCTTCTCGATAATACACCGGCTTTGTCCGAAAGATAATTTCTTGAATATCAAAGTACTTATGCAGGCTGTAGCCTCACGGAAGATCGCACTGGTTATCCAGGAATCGCAGTTATGGACTCCGCATCTTCGACATCTCAGGCAATATTACCTACTCCCACAACATTCAAATGGGTTGACCAGAAGCAGCAGCGAGCCGGAAGGATCACCGCTGCTGAATGGATCAACCGGGAGACAAGGCTGCGGGAGCTTTACAGCCAAATGACACTGCCTGAGCTGATGGAGGTAATGGAATCAGAGGGATTCGTGGCGACGTAAGTATCTCGTTGTCCGTTATCCTCAATGTCTCCAGAGCTCCAACTGACACCATGATTTCCTAGCCGGAAACAATACGATTATCAGTTCAGAAAATGGCACTTGCAGAAGTACGCCTCAACAAAGACAGTCGAAGGAGAGCCGAGAAGGCCTAGCTCCGTGCACAGTGGCCTTGCGACGGCATTTAATGCGGAAGATGTTGTCGTGTCCAATTTCAGCAGAAAGCGACCACAGAGCACACGGAGCATTGCGACAAGTAGCAGTCTTCTGCCAGCTCCGTCAATGCCTCCTAACAAGAAGGCCAAGATGTCTGGCGAAGCTGTGGTACCGCAAAGCACCTGCCCTGACTCACACCTGGATATTCATTGGCCCAAGTCACCCACTGTTCAAGCTATTGTTTGTGACGCCGAAGGAATGGGCGATGATCTTCACGCATTGGATCATCCCAAAGCACCTACAATTATCGAGTGGCCTTCTTCACTTTTCCTCAACGCAATATCCGAGCCCGCAGCGGTGGGTGCAACCGACAACCTGGCAGAAGCTATTTCCACCGATGGCCAAGAACTGTTGCAAAGTGTCAAAAGCTTTGAAGTGGATTCCAGTGACTTGGCACCTCTATCTGACGATCATTCCCCATCGACACCACCAGAGGAGCCTTATCCTCGACACGTGGGCAAGGCAATCAAGTTGACAAATGCTGCCCGATGCTTCCCGGTAACGATGCTCTCAAGCCTGCTTGACCGGTCTTGTCAGGACCGTCTGTCTCGCGCGGCGGACTGGCTGGACGCCGTGTGGAACAAAGACCAAAGCTTTTGCATTTATTCACTCCTGCTTGTAGTCGAAGCTGCGAGCGATGAAAGTCTTTCAAGACCAAATGTGCTGTCACCAATGGTTCTGTCCTGTGCGCGCTCTCCTGCACACCCGCAGCAGCGCGCATGGGTGAGGGGGCTCCTGTTGAAAAGATTGGAAACCTCAGGAGATTCCACCGTCAGCCCATCGGAGAGATTGCTTTCGCATATGTTGCTGGCGCAGATGTTTGCTCTGGATGGGCAAACTGCACTGTCCGAGCACCACCTTGATTCTGCGCTGAAACCAAGTGTAGGCTTCAAACTTGTCGACACCTCATTTGATGTGCTTGCCTATCTGCATTACCAGCATCCCCGACCAGGTCAGGCCTCAGGAGGTGGGAGACAGGGGTGCAAAGTACATTTCCTTTCCGATTGCCTGCCTTCAGTCAACCACGACAGCTTTGTTCGGTTCGTCTTGGAAAGGCAAGGCTCAGTCTTTAAGAGAGAAACGTCGGAATGCGACCAACCTAGCGCGGCAGTCTCGGCCTATGTGCGTTCTTGCATCGATTGGTGCGCTGCCATGATCTCGACCTACGGCGGACTACAAGACCGGTTTTTCGACACGACGGAGCTGCCCCAAGGAACTTTGCCCCTCAATGTGAGCATGTGGCCGGAGACTGCGACGCTGTACGATTACTTTTATCCCAGGCTGCGCGATGAAGAGTCAGGCCGCGGCCCCTACTCGCCTGTTCATTGGAGGTGGGTGGCAAAGACCCGCGAGACTCTTGGAATCTCGGCCGCAGAACTATTGGTCGTTTGTTGCGACATGATGACAAAGTTCGGCCTATTGCACCGTGGATACACCAATAAAACATTCAATGGGCATTCCCAGACACAACATTCACTTGACCATGGCCGCCTCCGACAGGATCTGCCCATGATACAAAGCCAATCAGACGAGGACCTAGTGACCCAGTTCCTCAGACATCTGTACCTAAGGACCACACCTTTCGCACTGACAAGCCAGACAAGAAAGCACAATGAAGAATCTCTTGAACTATCACTCCCTGCTATCATGGAGTCGGAAGCTACATCATCGTGTGGCGATGCCGCAGTATTGCGAATGTCTACTGCCACAGGTGTCTCCAACCCTCGTTGGTCTGAGAATGGCGGATTGGCACGAGACTTGGCACTATACGAGCCGATGACAACATCGTCTTGTCGCTCATCGAACTCATCTTACCAGAGGATGAGAGACGCAGCAACATCCATCTTCAAGCGTCGATACAACTCCATCGGGAGTCAAATGTCTCTGAGCAGCCGGGAGACAATGTGGTCTGTTGCGGGGTCCATTGACAGGCTGAGCGACATGATGCGAGACTCTTTGCGCGTATCGGTCATGACAGAGCAACACGAAAGCGAGCAGCAAGTCGTCATCGAACCGAATGAGCAGAGCAGCGGCTCACATATTGGAACCGAGAAGGCGGTACAGGAAAGAAACGACGACCCAATGGCTGAAATATAACAGCCGGTATCACCAAACCCTTTCTGGTGTTATTTTGTAAGTTGGGAAAGCGACTTGTTTCACTGTTACGCACTAACGTCTCCCAATGTATCTGTGATGGAGGGCTTATAATAAAGAAATGAAAGTTAGATATGAGGCACACCTATCGTTGCATACTGTATTGTGATATATGTTCAAAAGGGGCAGACCGATCTCTTCCCCCTATTCTCATCGTATCAAGAATTCCCGAAGCCTCAACTTTCCGTTCCTGAGGTCCTCCATGGGCTCCCCATTGGAGCATCCATTCACGTAGCAAGATCCGACCAGAACGTAATGGTCCGAATCATCAACCTTCCTAAGTAGATATGACGATGCGATCCCTTCCAGATAGCATACGAGGTCGCCTTCAGCAACGGCCGGCGGCGCGCGTCCCATTCGGCCTTTCTCGGTTCTAAACAAGGGCTGAAAAAACCATTTACGCAGCTTCAAGAGCGCATCGTAATTATGATTGGCTGGGCCATCACTGTTGGCGCGGGGAAATAAGACCAATTCCCACAGAGGGGGTGCATTGGGGCCCACAAACGCTTCGTCGAACGCTGCCTGCACCTTTTCAAAGTTGGCATATCCAAAGGAGAGCATTTTCTGCCTCGCAGCCTCGTCGTCTTCTGCGAGCCCCGCATTAGCCAACAGAGTTCGGAAGACCTGGGCAGCTGTGCAATCTTCGGAGTCGGTGATCTCCAGCGGGTTTCCTTTCCCATCCAGGCCGCCGTGTAACGCATTGTGGAGGTCCTCTAGTGGTCTTACGCCGTCCCTGGGGTATTCTTCGCGATATTCTGTAATAAAATGGAGGCAAAACCACCAGAACCGGCTGAGAACCTCCTGCATATCAAAGGGTCCTTCGAAATCATCGCCTCCGTACCGAAAGACTGTTACGCACCGATCTAGCTCCACACCGTAGATCTTCATTGTACCCTCGTCGGTAACTATCGGGCTCTGGGAGCACGTCTCGTCGAGCCAGCGATCATTAGGACGCATTCGCTGTTGAACAAGGTATTGTGTGTCCTCCCTCAAAGTGTTGAGTCTCGGCACCCAAGAAGGGAAATCAGATATGTCCCTATCCCTTCGGATAAGACCTGCACGTTCGAAAATAGGCCCAACGTTCTCCTTGTAGGGCAGGATTGCGGAAACGTAATCTCTGTAGACGTCCACAAGACTCTTCGTGTAGTCCGGGACAATATGTTCTTGAAGGATACCGTGAAGGCCGTACACGGCGTCGTGGGGGTTGGACGACTGGCAGCACTCGTTGATTGAGAGAACAAAGCCGTAGTCCCTCTGGTTATTCGGCTCCTTCAGACCATGAACCATGGTAATGAGCTTCACTATCATGTTCGGGTTCGTAATGACCTTTTCCCAAACATCCTGATTGAAGAATGGGGGCTTCATGGGCGAGTTTCGCCGAAAACTGAAGGCAAAAAACTGGAAAAGCACCAGCTCCTGGAACGTCAGGGAGTGCTCACCGCAGAACAGGATATTGTCACTGGGCGTTTGTGCAAGCACTAGCTCTTGTACGATCCAAACCCGGGTCCAGTAAGTATTTGTGGCGATCTCGCCGAAGACAGCATTCCAAGCTCTGTTCCCACAAATTTGGTGAGTGTTCTTCTCGTAGAACTCTGCTTGTCGGCCAAGGAACCCGAGATCCAAGATGTCCAGTTCGTCGAGGCCCCCGAGGGGCACGCCTCTGGATTCCCCGCAATCTTGAACGTGCTGAGCGCACGCCTTGATCAGTGCGAAACCCAATTCGGTCTCGTCTCCGGAGGGGCCAAGCCATGAGATCACTCGACTGGCCTCCTTGTATATCGAGCCCATCATTGCGACTTGCTGGCTCTTCTCATCCGCGTCGTGTTGGTTGATGCAAACGGCGTCTGCCCACAGCAGCAGAGGCTTACCATCTTTCCCCAGAAATGACGATGCTCTGAACTGCTTCAAAGCCTCCGTTAGGCTCTTGGTGGCCATGAACGGGTGGCCATCCACGAGGATCTCCTGGGTGTCATTAGGGTCTCCCCACACGTATGAAAGTGCTGCATAGTCTGGTGGCGGGTCTTGCAGTTGAAGGATGAAGATATTGCAAGCGACCTGTGCCTCATGCTGGTCACTTGGTTCAACTCGAAGCAGTCTGATATGCCTAAGATTGGGGTTCAAAGCCGTGTATTCCATGGTGGCGTGTAATATCGGTGTCGTTTGTTTCTGCTGGGGAGCCTTGGTATGAATCGAAAGAAGAAGAAGAAGAAAGAAGTGTAATGTTGGTAATGTGTTCAGCAAATCGAGTGAGTCCTAGGGGTATGTAGATATGATAGAAAGAGGTGAGCTTTATGGCGATGACTGTCGGCATCTTACGGCATCAAGGGTTCTAATGGTTGCCAGCGACGTCTGTCACATGCAGAAGCATGCGAGCCAGCGAATGCATACGGGAATTAGATCTCCAAATTGCCAAGCAAGATTTGTGCTTACCGCTAGCACCGACCCATTTTTTAATGCAATACGATATAGCAACTGCAGGTCGTGATCTCAATACCAAGAAAAAATATGCAAAGCCGATATTAAGTATGGAGTATTACTCTCATTACGTGTCGTGACCGCACGTGTAAGGTTGTGCACACCGGTTTCAAATTCACTGCCTCCACAATAGATGCCTATCCACATGACGTACAACAATACTCATATATACAATAATTACAGATAGTGATCAACAGTGGTCAAAAACAAGTGTCCGTAGATAAGCTGAACAATTGTAAGAACAGTAAAGACTGGAAAGCAGGAGAACGCAAGAAAAGCCTGACAGCAATGTTCCCGCGGCCTCAAGTCATAAGATGGGCAAAGACAGATGTCTCGTACCTAAGATCATCGTAGCTTCTCTTTCTACTTGTTGACGTAGTACTTGCCAACACTAGTCAAGTCGCCATTGTTGTTAAACAGCGCCACCCCAGGCCCAGTCCAGCCATTAGCATCCTGCTGACGGAAAGACCCGAACCAGGCGTAGCCCTCAACCCAGTTGAGCCCATCAAGGTAAGGCGCAGCCCCCTTCAACAGCGCGAGGTTATCGCTCTCGCTCGCGCTCGGCTGGGCAAGCTCAGTGATGTAGAACTTCATCCCATTGGCGACGGGGTTGTAAAACTTGCGCAGCTGTTCCAGGTGATCCTTGAGCCCATCCAGAGGTCCGTACCAATGCACCGACACAAAGTCCGACGTACACCCCGCCGAATCGCGGGCCAGACAAGCATCCCGGAACTGCTGGAGCCAGGCCCGGCCCTGCGGCGAGCCCGAGACGACGGGGTGCGAGACCTTCCAGCCCTTCTCGCGCAGCGGCTTGATGAAGTCGAGGTAGAGCTGGGCGGCGCGGGCAGGCTCGATGGGGTTCCCCCCGTTGGCGGCGGGGATGTCGGGCTCGTTGAAGGTGAGGAGGTGGTCCGAGGCCGCGCGGAGGCCGTTGAGGGTGTTGGCGAGCCCGGAGTTGGCCTGGTCCGGGTTCACCAGCGGGAAGAACTTGACGTCGCCCTTGTTGGCCTTGAGGTAGTTGTTCGGGCTCAGCGACCAGGTGTAGTACCACTTGATGGGCGTGCCGGGCTGCACCAGCTTGCCCAGGTCGGCGTCCGACAGGGGCTCGGCGCCCAGGGCGAGGCCGCGGGTGGCGGCGGCGGTGAGGGCGGCGAGGAGGGAGAGGGCGAGGAGGAGGGGGGACTTGCTGCTGCGAAGGGACACCATGGTGGGCTAGATTTGGGTTTGGGAAACAGTGTAGTAGTTCTTGAAGTGAAAGAAGCAGATGTTGTTTCACGAATGGGTGACTTGAAGATGGTAGAGGAGCTTGACTGAGTTCGACAAAACACGCAATTCATGGGGATTCTGCTCACTTATATAGAAGTCTTGACTCCAAGTCAACGTCACGATGCTCCTCCGTCTCCCAACATTGAATATTGCAATTGCTCAACTGCCGCTGCCTGTGCCGCCCCCCTTGCTTCGGTCAGATGCTGTATTCACAACGGCGTTTGCTTAGTTGGACTCTCTGTGCAGTCTTCTGCCCACCTGTGTTTGCTTCGTTGGGACTTTTCGTGAATCGCCATAACCAATAGTTAGCTGGCCAAGCCTCTGCCGTTAGCACATAACATATGCGAGTTGGCTTGTTATCATCCCATAAGACCTTTTTGAGCTTATGGCAGCTTAGATATATTGAAGCTGCTCCGCCTTTTCTAGCAGCCAGACGGTGATACGGTATCGTGCAAAGTTGCAGTTTCCCTACGCTGGGAAATTCTTTGCGACAGTTGCGTTCAAATGGCTTCACCCATGAGCAGGTTTGCGTCTTACCTTCCAAATATGATTGGCGTGCCTGGAGGAGAGTTCCCGCAATCATGTGGTAAGCTTAGCCAACAGCCAACAGCCGAACACCCCCAACGAGTTGGCTGAGCCCTAACGGTACCTGCATCCGCCAAGCTCCATACGTGGCCACATCCAGAGCTGCGGGAACTCCCTTTTTACGGCCATACGGTTATGTGTAAGCTCTAGGGCGATGGTACAGTAAGAATGTGCTGAATTGGGTTGAAGGGGATTAGTAAGAAAAGTCAATAGACCCAGTGCGGGAACCCGGCGACCCTTGCAATCGCCGTAATTAGATCTTGGCATTTCAATCCCCTGTCTGGAAGCTTACCATATCCTCAGGTACGGGACCCCGAGTCACTGCCAGTGCACCAAGTTCGGAAGGTGAAGGTGATGATCATGGATGCATACGGACATAACGTGTCGTGGCTGACTACTGTTTCTTGAAAGCGGGATGGTGGTTGTTATTAGCTGCATAACACTAGTCCTATTGAGACCTGACCTCTGATCAGAGTCGACCCGCTTTGGACCCAAGGGAACGGATCCCTGTCTGGATCCGGGATCTTCCCGGCTACCTTAGCCATATTCAGACCTAAGAACATTGACGCCGAACTCAAAAATGAACGTCTGAAAGTCGTGGTTTACCGATGAATATATCCTCATAAAGTCGTGACCGAATTTCCGTTCCGTCGTAGTACATGTAACAATAAACGCCTCCCTTACCATGAACGAGGAGTGTGGCAATGCGAAATCAGCCTTTCTTCCGACCTAGACGACAGTTGAATCAGAACCAGTAGAAAAGGAACTCCGACCACTCTTCAATTCCTCTTGGATATCCTTGTCCGCAATCACCTCTTGTTCGGCAAGGTACCGCTTCCATCGCCAGTACGTGACAAGAGTCAGCATGGCGGCGGACCCGCAGTAGAGGCCTATCCAAGGAGAAATGACTTGCGGGCTATCATCGGGAATCCAATTGAAGAACGTCATGGAAAACAACGTCTACCCCCCATGGTTAGCACAGATGTGGGATGCAATGGTTTTACTTATATCTTGGACAGAGCTTACCGCCAGGAACGTCCCAGGTAGGAAGACCATGCCCAAGAAAGAGATGTATTTCATCTGGCTGCTATCCCTCTTGGAAGCATAGGCAATGATGATGTTTGCCCGGGCGTCGCGCCTGGTGTGGAAATTCCATTCCTGCGGAACTGATGTCAGCAAATAGCTCATACCTCGCCCAGCAGGCACTGCATTGAGCTGCCTGGTGCTTCTCACCATCTGTGTGGCCAGTGACATGCCGCCGAGGAGACCATCGCACTTCCTCACCTCGCTCCTCAGCTCGACCTCCATCTCTTCCAGTCGTGCTTTGAACTTCTCCGTGTTGTATGTGTATAGTTGCCTGTTGCCCACAGCTGGGTCCGCATCGGTTTTCGGCCCCTGCAGGAACTCCAGAGATTGTGCTTCCATGGCCTCGAGGACGGTGATGAGGCCTTGTACGCCGTTCTTCAGTTCACTAACTAAGAGCCAGTCATTGGTGGCCCTGCAATCTGTCTGAAGCATGCTGTCGTTGCCGGTACTGTCGGCGGCTTTGTTGGAGTTATCGCTGGGGGCTCTCTTGGATTTCTCAGGGGTGCCGTTCTGTTGCGAAAAGACGGTGAGTCGGGTCTCCATCTCCAGGATTCGCTGGCTGAGCTTGGATGTCTCCAGGCGCAGAGCCTCGAGCAGTCTCTTTCGTTCGAGTTCCACAAACATCATGGGGAGCATTAGCGGGTGGAGCGAAGAACGTCGGAGGCTATCGAGGTACCGCAACACATAGGCCATAACCTCCTCCGTACAGCCGTACATGACGCCCATTGTCAGGGGGATGTCTGGGAACGAGGTAACGCTCATCAAGATGTCATCGTGTGTTCCAATCTGACAGGATGTATCAGATCGGCAATTGTAGACTGGTTGGGTTTGTTAGTGTATTACATGAAAAGCCAATTTCGGACGAGTGTTCCATACCGATGCATGGGCCAAGTGACTCTTGCCCACCCCATGTTACCCGGCGCCTGTTGAAGACAGCATGAGATGTTCTGGGCATCATCAGAGAGAGTGATCTGTGTTGTAGGAGCCCTTTGCAAGCATCACGCAACGTCTCTTTACTGTAAGGTAACGAGAAGGCACCACGCTTAGGCAACCTCTGATGCATCGCGAGCAGCATTGTTGGAGGGCGCATATCAGCGGATGGCTGACACTGTGAGGCATGATCTCAGTCACGATTCCCAGGACCCAAAGGAGCGTATACCGTACATCACGTATCCATCTTTGATATGTCTCTTCAGACGTCAAAATCTGGGAATCATAGTTGACCTGTCCCTAACTCTGGGGTCAATATCTGCGCACTGGAAAAAGGTATCTCCTATACCACAGATGACATTTCACTTACATTCTCGTCAATTTGGATCTTCACAGTCTTGACGACGAATGGTTCCTCCGTCTTGAATTGGAAGCGATCCAAGTCTGGGCCTACGAAATGGCCATGTGGGTGCAACCAATCCATTTGAGGGTCGCCGGCTGTGCGTTTGAATGTCCCAGGGGGAGGAATTCAAGACTCGGGGATTTTGTGGTCACGAGGAACGTGGTTGATCTTCACCTTCGTATCTTGTTTGTGGTACTATCTCGGGGAATTTGAGTTCCTCCAGGGGGGTATTAAGTGAGAAAACGGGACGGGGAAGAGGGTGGTCACAGCTCGACCCCCTCTTTCCCCGAGCCTGCTGACTGCAGTGCCGGGCGTTCAAATGTGGCCCGGCTACGGCAGCGATGCAGAATGCAGGCTTTTTGTGGCAGCCAATGGCACCCAGCAGCACACGCCCGTATTATATCATCCACTCTTGCTGCGGCAGCTCGGTGAGAGCTTGCGGCATTTATGCAATTGGGCAGATAATGCAGCATAGCCTCACGCAAGAGGTTTTTCCCTACCTTCGGCTTACTACCGGCTTCGCTGCATCATTCTCCAAGACTCACACTCTCACACACACGCATTTCTATCTATGCTGGTGAGCTTTCGCGCCCTCATTGAACTTTTTGCACTTTTAAAGAGATCTCGGTGTGAAACCAAGATATCTGCCTTGATTCTCAGCCCAGTTTACAAGAAGCAGGGGCACTGCATCCAAACACAGCCCACTTGTGAAGTGGAAAAAGGTTGCGAGAAAGGTTGGGTGCCTAGAATGTTCTCTTGGCAAGGCTGAATCTCACCATCAGACTTGACCGATATAAAATAGTACCGACGCAGTCACCAAGGTCACCTACCTTGGTAAAGTCGATCCATGTCTCTCATCACCAAAGTCTCAAGCTGGCTCCGCAATCTCCGATCAAGCAAGATGTCCCAGAACTCGGAAGACGACTTTGTGCCTACCCACAAATTCCCACATCCTTATGCCAACCCTGAGGTGTTGAAAACGTATCTTATGGATACTCTAGGCCTCACAAAGGATCAGTTTATTATCAAGGTCAGCAAAATCACCATCATCAATATAAGTCGCAATGTCCAGCTGATCGTTAATTCAGCCCACCACTTACGACATCCAGTTGAAGCTGATCAACACAGATGTCAAGATTAGTGAGGTAAATATTATTTCGATGTGACATTTTGCTGAAGCGATTAAACTAAATGAGACCAGAAACAACAAGACAAGATCGTCGAGCTCTTCAGAAAGTCCGAAGCACAGAAGAAGAACGATACGACAGATGAGCTTCCGAAGGACGTTTGATATGAAATGCCAGAAGAACAGTCAATTGAGCCCATAGTTCCACTTGGAATTCCAACCATCATCGTTGGCATATGTCTGGAAGTATGAGTCTGCACTGCGTGGTTTCAGCAGGGGTCTTTGCTGGTGTAGTTGATATCTGACCCTGAGTCTTTGGTACAATCTATGAGAGCAATTCTCTCACTTCATCTGACCATGCCCTCTCGTCACAATTCGATACAAGCATTTTGGTTTCTATGATTTCCAGCAATTTCCGGACCTGATCGTCGCACTCGGGACTTTTCCGTAGTTCATTAATATGCTATTTGCGAAGGTTTCAGGATCAGTAGTGTTCTAGGCATCAAGAACTAAGGGTGAGGCTAAAGAGGCCCAGGACAAGGGAGAAGAGGATTCAGGAATTGATGGACCTACAGGAGTAACAGTGTCTCGAACCTTTGTTACAATTCGACGACTGAATCTGAGGCTCAAGGTATGTTTCGTCGTAAAGTCACCCGTTGAGACTTCCCGTGACGTAATTGGATTGTAGCGAGGGCGTAACTTGGACCAGGAGAGGGTGTTTCGACGTCCGGTCACCCTTTTGAAGAACGTATCCTCGAACAGACCGTCGTAGTCTGCTTTGGGGTCGTTCTCTTCGTTTATGCGCTGTTGCTGGAATCTTTCGACTTGTTTCCAGCCTAGGAGAGCCCAGGTGACGAATTCCAAGAACAGGCACCCAAGACACCACACATCATACTTTGTCGTGACGCTCTCTCGAATGTCATACTCTGGGGCTCGATAAGTCCTTCCCATCAGCAAGTCCGCCACCATGACCTCAGAAGAACTGGTCGTCAAAATGTGCGAGTGTCCAAAGTCTGCAATCTTCAGGATAACGGAGTCTCCGTCACGGAAACCAAGAATATTTTCCGGTTTGATGTCTCCATGCAGAAGCCACTGCTGACTTGGCGTCGAGCCTGTGCGACCGTGGATATCTGCGAGGGCTCTCACCAAACCGAAACATTCCCTGAAGAGCCATTGTCGCGAGTACCAAGTAGCGTGTTGGATGTGACGCTCCGTCACTTCATTGCGCGAGGAGCTATATTCCGTCCAGAGGCCTCGAAGATCGCCTAACTCTGCCCAGGGGAACAGTAGACATAAGTCGCCCCTATGCTCAAAAGCAGCCAGAAGAGAAAGGATGCGATCGCTTCGATTGACTGCGTTATTGGTTTCGAGTTCGTGGTCGAATATCTTTCTCGCTGACCCAGGCTTGATCCAATCTCCTACAATCGTTTTGAGCGCAAAACAATTATTCTTTGATCCGACCTAAGCTCGATCGGGTCAGGAATACATGACCAATGAAGACGATAGGGAAGGGAGGCTGCTTACTAGCTTGTGATGGCTTGGGTGTATGTAGATCTTCTCGACTTTGGCTGAATGCGCCCCGATAACTTGGGTCTTGGCCGAGTTTCGTCTCAAATCTCTACCAGCTGGCCCAGGAGCACTCTCCAATGAGGTCCAAGGCAAACGTATTCTATTCTCTAGGCCATCCTCTGGCACAAGCTTATTGATTGGCTCGTCATCCCTCTTCTCTGGGAAACACAGTGCTTGTAGCTGGTATATCCAATGAAACAGGAGACTATTCTGCATGTGCATCTGCTGGACTTGTTGAAATATGGGGTCTCCGTCGCCGAATATTGCCCCATCTACGTCCAACTCCCACAGCGAGCTATCGCACTTCTCCGGTTGAGCCTCACGGATAAAGTCCAGAAGCATGCCGTGTAACCCGGCAAAGAGAAGTGAAGCGAAAATGACTCGACTGCCGGTGCACAATGGCTTCATGCAGTGGCAGACATCCGGTAGACGTGGACTGATTCGATTGGTCGCCTGCTGCACGAGTGCTGCAATACTCTCGTCGTTATTGGTTTTTCGTTGGAGAACTTTCAGCGTGAAGTCGGGGCTTATCTCTTGGACAATCGAGTCCCGTGGTATGAATCGGAGTCGCTCGTCGCTGACATCTGCTAAAGACGCCAGTAAGAGTGCCTGCATACATCTGTCGCGAAGAGCCTCGATGGGACACCGGCATTCACCATCGCAGTGGCATCTAGCAGCAGATCGTTCGGGTTTCTGCGTCATGTTGGGAGGGGTAGGCGTTCCGGATGACATCGTGGTGGCTTGCTTCCCCTAGGATGTTCGGAAAGGTGCAGTCGGCGAATGGAAAGATCTGACGAGCAAACAAAGTGATAGTCGCTCGATTACTTCTTATAAAAGAGAACCTTGGACCCCAATCATTCACCGCTTCCGACCGCCCCTCGATCCAGCTGTGGAAAAGTGCTCAGTGCCACTCAGCCCTCACAGTTTCCTCAAAAAGAAAGCCATGGTAGGATCTTCTCCAGAGCCGTGCTAGGATCGTTTTCAGCTCGCTGAGTCTTATCTTATGTATCTGACAGGACCGAAGCTAAGCCCAGACTGTGCTTCGAGGCTTGGCTAGTATTGATTGGCCGCCGGTCATCCTGGTTTTCATGCAGCCACTCAAGCAGGCAGTGCTGCAATATGCAAATCATCAGCCCACTTGGATGCTGCCTTGCTGCACGTAATCCGTTCCGGATAGCCTGATCCAAAAGCCATCTACACAATTGCGATTTGTTTCCGGACAACCCCGCACACTATCGAAGCCGGTGAGGATGCCGTGCAGATCAGTTCTGCCGGCAGCGCCCGCGGGGTTTCCCAAATTCCAACCCTTCTAGATGGCCAACAGAGCCTTACTTTTTGCCTATGACAGATCACGTACTAACTAATAAAACCTTGATGCCCGCCATTACACCGATGGAATTCCGGTTAGGCTGATTTGGACCCCTTGCTCCACCAGAAATCCTTCCTAGATCCCAATGTTTCAAGAAACCCGTCCCAGCCGCAAATACACGAAGCCCATTGGTTGACACACACACAGACTATGTCCTCCTCACGTTTCTCTTTTCTCAGCCCCAAAAGTCGGCGGTCCTCGACCACCTCAGGATACAGTTCCAGCTCAACCGGCGAAGGGCCTGTCCAGATTCTGGCGGGCTCGGCAATTGACGGGAAGAAGCTGAAGGATACCCTGCGCCGGAAGAACTGCGGTTGCTACAGGCTCGAAGTACTGCTCTCCTTTCTTCACCCATGACAGTACGTGGCTACCAGCCTCCTTGTCTAACTGCTGAGATCTGCCGCAGCTACGATCGGACGAATACTACGTGTATGCCAAACAAGGGCTGACACGAGGGGAGATCAGTGGGTGTCGTTGACAGGGCTTAACTCGTTGGAGAGGTTGTTCCTTACGCGCAAGGACAGTACTCACTGTGTAACAAACAAGAGGCTGCACCAGGCACCGCTTTTTTCTTCCATTACCTATATTTAATAAACTATGAGTCACGAATCTGGGATGGATGTAGTGTTACTACAAAGGCAAACTGTATTACCAAGCAGCTCATCATCAGTATACCGGCATCGCCGGATGAGGAATCTTCGAGCAATATGGAGCTTGACTACGATTTGTTTCTCATCAGCATTAGCCATGCATGCTATTTGTATGTTCTATTGAATGGGGTTTCTTCATGGGACCTCTCCCCGCGAAATCAACCATGTTGCTGCTTCTGGGTTGGCGGCCCATGTGTATCCCTCCCTCTTCCTATGTCACAGCAATCATCCAGCCTCTGGTTCTACCATTAGCCGCTTCTGAGACGATTGCGTACTGAGCACCACCGACCGCGCCAATCCATATCCCGGGCCCGACCAGAGCTCGTCCGACTTTAATGTCAACACCTCTACTATGTACCACCCCTGCCGCGCGCTCATGATCGGCTCGATGAAGTGCCTTTTCTCTGACGAGAGCTTCCAACTTAAGCACCAAGAAGGAGGCGAAGGAGGGAGGCACGGTTTCTATCGCTCCTGTGTATCTGATTCAGTCGACCCTGGCCCCCATTCCTATGCAGGAGAAGAAGCCTGGCAAGTACTGTGCTCACAAACTCTCAATGAAGTGGAAGCCGGACGAGAAGACGAACCCGATGGGCAGCATCGTACTTCAGAAGGACAGAAATCTCAGTGCAGCCTAGGCTGGGTTCCTCAAATTGAAGTGTAAGGTTGATATCATCGAGGTCTTCACCAACGGGCATAAGGCTCACAAGGTATTGGAGGTTACATTTTAACGAGGTTTGTGAGAGCTCTAGTGTCTTAGGGTAAACATTTCAATCTTGACATCATTCCATGGGTGGCCTTGCTTCTCCATCTGCTTCGCTGATTGCTGGACAGCTCTTGAATGCACGCACGTGGATGGACATACAGCTAACAAGATATAGAGTGTCTCATTGTTCAATGTGTTCTGAGCCACCTTTTTAACATATGCTGCCCTAATGATGTCTATCCTTTTACTTGCTTTTTCTAGGCTTTTCCACCTGACAATAGGTACATCGGAAATGGTTACAACTATGATCCGGGCAAATGTCGTTAACACCAACCATCATGGGCCCCTGACCGCATTGGCACTGGGAAGTGTCAGTCCACGTTAAGACAGAAGTAGCTTTCATACTCACACAATACCACACAGGTGACTTGGGAGTCATTCTTTCACCGTATCCCCTTGCTTGTCTAGGACGCTGACTTGTGGTGGAAATGCTTGAGCCACTCCCAGATGCCGTTGGGATTGCCGTCGTATGCTGGTTCATCCCATCATTAGTTACAAGCCCATTACCGCCTGGGAATGATGGTCTTACTGAGGTTCCCGGCTTGACTTTTGGCGTTGCCCCCTTTGAAATGGCTTTTGGCTCAATGCTGTTCTCCATTATTCGTTTTCCTATCTCTTTTCTTTTACCTTTTCCTGATTTTGTTCCCTTCTGGCCTTCAGCCTCGACTGCTGCTGGTTCAAAATTTGATTTCGATGGTGAATGGGATGTGGTGGGAGCCGTTTCTGTCTCCATGCTACCTGCCTTATTACCCTCCCGTGCATTCTTGAGAGCCAACCTGCTACTTCTTCGTGTAGTCCGATGTATAGATTCTTCCGTGCCCGAATCACCTGCCACTGGCTCTGTCTTAGTCGATGAGTTTCCCACAGTCTGTTCATCGAAGCGATAGCCACGATCCATCAGACATTGCGTATCGGTCTTGAGGTCTTCAGCGATTTCGACAGGGTCCCTCTCACCATCCGAAGAACCCTCACCACTAGAGCTATTGTCGGAATTATGGCTGTCAAGCTCAATTAGTCTCTCGATCACTGCTGCGGCGCGTTTCACATGGACGGCCTTTCCAAGTAGCCTGAGCCGTTTGGCTCTCGGTGCCAAATATAGGAGCCCTATGAATGTGGATACCATATTATTATATCGCCAGGTGATTCAATTTGCTTCATGGTGGGACATACGCTTTGTGAGTATTCGGGAGATGCTCATTAGGAGAAGTAGAGTGCCCCTTCGAGCTCTTCGAGATTTGTCAAGCGAGCTATCCAAGCTTCCATCGCTGACTCCGTAACTGAGCGCCCATAGCTTGAGAGAGTCCAAACTTCGCCGCAATCTGATCATCACAGGAGTTGACACAGAGTTTTGATCGACTAGGGCGGTCAAGATTTCTGTGTATAATTCTTGGCAGGCATCGTAGAGATTTGCCAGAGGCTGCGGCTCGGCTACGCCTGGCTCGGTATCGTTTCCTGTCATGGAAAAGGGACTTGCTTTACTTGACACAGACGGATAACTTTAATCTTTCGTGAGATAGGCTTTGTAGTCTCGGACAAGAGCCGTTGATGACTTTTGATTGATAAGAAAGAAAGTCTTGATCTTTGGGCAATTGTGTTCAAAGAGGGTGATATGCTTCAGCAGCTGTCATGAGGGGTTGAAATCACGGAATCAAGGTAAGCGAGGCTGCTTTGCATGAACTACCCCGCTCTGGCTGACGCCGGTAATAACAAGAGTGCCTGTGAAGCTCCAAGGGTTTGCTGCTGGAAGCTCTATTTCTTGCAATTCTTCCTTGCCTGCCTCGAAAGACATTGTCAGGGGCAGCCGAAATCATGGCGGACCTGGGTCTAGCAATTGCACCCTTAGTTCTGGGTGCTATTAAGGGTACGACCGTGGTACACAAGAAGCTAAAGGTGTTGCGTCACCACGAAAGCGAGATTAGGAGGCTGCAGAAGAAATTCTCCGCCCAGACAGGTAAATTGGAGACCCAACGATCGCTGCTGGTCAACTGACTTGAGCAGACAACTTCCTCGACGAATGCCAAATGATTTTACAAGATGCCCTCGGGGACGACGGTTTGGCGGAGAGCCTTGTGGAAGATTCTGATCATTTGGAGTGGGACACAGACCTTTTGAATGACCAGATCAACAGACTGTTAGGCCACCGAGCCAAAAGATATAAAAATACAGTGAATGATATACGGGAGTACATATCTGAGCTTGACAAACTTCTCAACGCCCTCGCCGGAGATGATCAGCATCCTGATATCAAGGTACGTTACAACTGCATGAAAGCGCCAGCGCATTCTACTTTCGCTGCTAATCTAGCGATGTCTAGATAAAAGCTTTTGAAAGCAAGAGGGAGGCTGTCTCTGTCATGTTCAACAAATCAAAGTGCGAATCCTTGATCGAGGAGCTTAAGGAGTCTATCCATCAGCTAAAGAACGTTCGAAAGATGTCAGCCAGGGGGAAGACTCCAGCAGCAACAACCCCTTCACTGAAGGCCACCAACATAAGATCGCTACCTACTTCATACCAACTGGTGGCGCGGCATGCGGAGTTGTTCCATGAGGCTCTTGGCAAGTTCTGGTCTTGCTTGCAAATACACCACACCAGTCATGATGCATGCATGCTTTTGGAGAGCAGACAGGATGGGAGCTTCAGGGTCGTAATACGATATCAGGCCGACTTGGGAAGTCAACAGTAAGGAATTCCTGACGAAGATTCATCACTTAATGCGTGACTGTTTTGAATGTTGACTTGCAACGTAGGTACCTGGTTGACCTGTTGGTGCGCTCAGAAAGCCTCGGAGGGGCCCATGTATCCATCCCAAGAGCGGCGCTTCATAATGATGGGCGACGACCACAGTGCCAGCAGGGCGAGGGTGTTGGGCTCGCCAAAGAAGGTTCCTCTCGCCGGCGGTTCAAGCTTGCAAAAAGGGAGAAATCAGCCCAAGCAAGCACCTCAATGCGAGTGGACCTCAGCTCTTTTGAGTGTATGTGCAACCAAATCCGAACACAGACGATGTCAACCAGGCGTGATGGGTACATCGACACTCCTGGCGAGGTACGTCACCATATTCATCCAGTATGCGACGAGTACTGCGACCACCACAAGGACTGTCTTAACGAGAACCTTCTGGGCGAGCCCGTACCCCTTGATAAAGTTTTTGGCCACCCTGTAGAGCAATCCATCAGCGTGCCTCAACAGTTGCGATTGGCCCTCAAACTGATCAACGGCGTCCTTCAATTCGCGTCCACGTCATGGCTACGCGACTTGTGGTCTCTGGAGGATGTTTCCTATTTCCAAAGAGCAGACGATCTCGCCACAGCCCTGAAAACCTTGCATGTCAGGTCGGAGCTTTCAAAACAAGGCTGGCGTGTGGCAGACACGGCGAATCTCGCAGTGGCAGATGAGCTCTTAGACGCGCAGCGAATGCATGGCGTTGGCAACCCAACCCTATACAGCCTGGGAAAAGCCTTGCTTCAGGTCGGACAGTGGGCGCGACTACCAAGCGAGGACATCGGCGAGATTCGGCGCCTCGCGGAGTCCAACTCGCGTCTTGGGCCGGCGTATGATCGGATTACTCAGCAATGTCTTGACTGCAATTTTGCGTCGAGCAAGAACCTCCACGATCCGGGCTTGCAGAATGCGATCTACCGTGACACGGTCTGCGAGCTCGAGGGTATCATCAACTGTTTGGAGGGGCGCTGACGTGTTGCTATCGGCAATGAACACAGGCGCGAGAAGCTGCAGTGGGTGGGTCCCGGGGGCTTTTGGGTCCACTACAGCTACTTCTTACGACAGGAGTGCATGCACCGCCGCTCAAACTCCAGGCAGAAGCAAAACAACACGGCGTGGGCACCATAGTCTTCTTATGCGAGACAAATTACAGATCAGATCATTTTCTTTTACTTTCTATTTCTTAACGTTCAATTGATAAGAGAAGCCGCAGAAAGTAGCCAACTATCATCTCATCAAGGTGCAATTCCCAGTCATGTCCGCAACAACCCCACCACCACCAACCCTTGACCCTGCAGAAGTCGCCGACTTCCACCAAGTGCTGAAGCAATCCAAACGCATCGTCGCCGTTCTGGGCGCCGGCATCTCCGCCTCCTCGGGCCTGGCCACCTTCCGCGGGACCAACGGCCTCTGGAAGGGCCAGGACGTGATGCAAGTCGCGACCCCCGCGGGGTTCCGCCACGACCCGGGTCTGGTCTGGCAATTCTACGCCTACCGGCGCCACGAGGCCCTGAAAGCCAAGCCCAACCCAGCACACTACGCGCTCGCCGAGCTGTCGCGACGCGTCGGCGCCGGGTGCGTGACCTTGACGCAGAACGTCGACAACCTGAGCCCCCGAGCGGGCCACCCGGCGTCGCAGCTCAAGCAGCTCCACGGCAATCTGTTTGAGCTGCGCTGCGTCGACAGCGTCGGCTGCGGCTACGTCGAGAAGGGCAACTTCCAGGATCCCCTCACGCCGGCGCTGGACACCACGCGCGGCGAGGCCGCGGCCATCGGGCGCATCGAGCCAGGCGACAAGCCCAAAGCGAATCCGATGCTGCTCGCCGGGCTCGCGCGCAAGAACGCGCAGATCCTCGGCGACAAGTTCAAGGACAAGGCCCCCTCGGCGGACGATATCGCGCCCCTGAAGACCGCGACTGCGGAGGGCGAGCAAGAGCCCGGTGCCCGCCCCCGTCCCATGTCCGACATCCGCATGTCGTCCGGCCTGAGCAAGGAGGACCTGCCGCAGTGCCCGCGGTGCCGATCCAACATCCTGCGGCCCAGCGTCGTCTGGTTCGGCGAGGCGCTCGCCGAGAGCACGGCCGAGGAGGCCGAGGCGCTGTTCGCGGAGGATACAGGGCCCATCGACCTGTGTCTCGTCATTGGCACGTCGAGCAAGGTCTGGCCGACGGCGGGGTACGCGGAGAAGGCGCGCAAGAAGGGCGCGCGGATCGCGACCGTCAACCTCGACGCCGGCGACGCCAAGGGCCTGCGGCCGGGCCGGGATTGGGTGTTTGTCGGAGATGCGGCGCAGGTGCTGCCGGAGTTGTTGAGGCCGGTCATAGGCGAGGCTGAGGGATGGGAGAAGAGCGCAGCTTCGTAGTTGGATTGGCAAAGCTTAGCAGTTTCCGATTCGTATGGTGAGGTGTTCGAGGAGAAATGCCATCGCTGTTCAATAAATCCAGCATGCATTTTGCCATTAATTAGGCCATGAAGCTCGAGACCAAAATAGCTACAGCGCACCCCAGGACGGCGCCACCCAGACTGCCCATCCCCCGCAGCGAAGCCCCATCGTTCTTGGGCCCGACAGCAACGCTTTTACTCTTGGCCCAAGTCCCCGCGATGGTCGTCGAATTCGTGTTCTCGTTGATGGTCAAGTAGGGCCCGCCGACGGTGACGCGCAGGCCGTTGAGCGTGTCGTTGGAGCAGCCGCCCAGCACGCCCGTCGAGGTGCGCCAGAACGACTTCCACTTGAGCTTGGCCCCGCTGCCCGGCTCCACCGTCCGGTCGCTGTCGGTGTAGGGCACGACCGTCGCGTGCGGCACGCCGAACGGGTCGCGGTGGGCGGCGTGCCGGACGTTGCGGAAGGGGTAGACGGTCTCCTCGAGCAGCTTGAAGTCGACGCCGCGCGCCGTGTCACCCGCGGGGTCGATGTCGGTGCCCGCGAAGGCCTGCCGCCGGTACCCGTCCCGCGCGAGCTCGAGGATGTCGTCCCGCTCGTGCGGCGAGTCGAGCAGCAGCCGCTCGGTGCCGTGCGTGTGCGCGTACATGTCGGGCACCACGACGATGTGGTACGGCTTCCCGCGCTCGAACGGGCAGGGCGCCGGGGCGTCGGCCGGGCAGGCCAGCTCCTCCAGGGCGATCTCGTGGTCGCCCGAGTACCCGTCGTTCATGTCCTCCTGCGACGTGCCCTCCTGCTTCCATTCGGTGCAGACGGCGGCCGCGGGCCCGGACAGAGACAGGAGCGCGACGGCGGCCAGGAGGGCGCTCAGGCCGCTGAGCCGCCAATCGCGGGCTGGAAGACGCATGGTGAGCAAGCGAGTGGCTGGCTGCGCTATTATTGTAGTACCGGTAGGGTGAAAGATGAGAATCAGGGATGGAGAGATGGCAGACCAGACGCCGAAATTGGCGTTGGCGACCTTTTTATCGCCAACGCTCTCGAACTCGGCTCAGGTGCCGAACGGTGGGTAACAAATCGTGAATCCAGTGGAGCTCAGGGGAAGCTAGTACTTTTCGACGGGTCTACTGCAGGAACCCATGTTCATCCACTCCCATTTGCTAGTCCGATAAGAGTGGGTTTATACATCTCCTCGGTACTATTTTGAGGCTCGCTCCCCCACGCTTCCAGCGCTTCGGGGCGGTGACTAACCAGCGTTGCTTGCCTGTGTACTTATGTCATATGTGTGGAAGAGGAGGACTGCCCGTGCCGTGCCGTGCCGTACCCGGCCGCAGATCGAACCCCTGGCGGGGCAGTTGGGCTAGGCTGGCAGAGGTTCCTCGGCAATTGGGCCACATCGTGACCCACCCTGCGGGTGGCGGCAGGATACACGGCAAGCAGCAAGCTGGCAAGAGCGAAGAAAAAAATGGCGGAGAGAGAGAGACACTCGGTGAAGTCTTTGCATAGCTCCCCGACCGCAAAACCAAGGCAGAGTTGGATGAAGCACATAAGCCGAGAGCCGAATGATTGGTACCCAGCATGGGTTGGGAAAACTCGAAATATCCGTCTATCCCACATGAAACCCGGCACGATGCTGTCGTCGTTATATCTGTCCAAAACCTCCTACATTATGACGGCAAAACTGACCCGATTCCCTGATAATATAAGTGCCACATACCAGACCAGGCTTTAGTACCCCCTGTTGAAACCGGCGAACCTATCCAACACCTGCACCTCTACCTTCTTGGTCAGTTTGTGTTCCTCTTGCGATACTCGGCGTAGCTCGGTCGTATAAGACTGGTTGCGATGGTGCTCTTGGGCCGCCTCGTTGGCGAACCTTTTCTCCGCTAGTAGTCAGTTCTTCTGCCGGCCCTTTCTCGCTTTGTTTATAGTCGGCTGCTATCAGTGGTGATACGTACATCTCGACGACGTAGAACGCCCCGGCGGCACCGCACCAGGAAGCGCAGAACATGAGCGCTTCCGGCTCGTGCTTCTCGACCTCCGCACACAGATGGCTCAGCATCTCCTGTACCTGGTGCGGTTTGTGTGTCAGTTACGAGTGATCGGATATTGATAAACAAAATACTTACCCTCTCCTTTTTGCCCTCGGCAGGGGTGACGATATTCATGGTCAGAATCATCTTCCGCGGCCCTCGACTACGCAAACGTCTCACGTAATTTCACAATACCAAGTGGGGGAAAGGAACTCAGGTAGGAGAGTGTAAAGGTAGCGCCTCAGCTTTCTGGGTCCCATCATTTTCATTAGGGCCATTCATTCACATATCGCATCTTGTCCGTAAGCTTCACGGCAACACGCCCAATAACCTTTAGTACCTGAGTCGCCATGTGCATACCAGGATCCGCGAACCTGTCATGCAATGCAGCCATCAACTTTGAATCGAATAAGACAGTAGAACTTTTCTATCATCAGACGGTTTGAGGCGGGGCATCTGCGCCCGCCGTGCGCTAGTGAGGAAAAGGGGTTGGAATAGGGGAACGCAAAATATTTCAACACACTTTAAGACTGTAACCGAAGATGTTGAGAGCCGCCCAAAGCATTGTATGCTCAGGTCCGCAATAACATGGGCGGCGCCCCGTGACCCGTACCGCCAGTTCACGCTTGCGCTGACCGCCGTCGCCCCCCGCTATTGTCACAGGATATGATGGGATCCAGTGTCGACATTGGTAATTGCGATATTTTCACTCAACTCTAATTGGGTGCCGTAGCAGTTGGTGCTGGCAAGTCAAGTTAATGTCTATTCACAAGGATTCCCCCGCCTGTCGCCAGTAACTGACTCGATCTAACCCAGCGCAGTGGTTTATTCCATCTGATAATTCAGACTTAACCCTTCCTTATGGCATGCCCCGGAAAGTTCCCTAGATTTTATATGCGCCCCTACTCATGCACCCTGCTCCGTGTCCAAAGCTGGGCTTGCATCAACCCGAAAAGGGGTGCCAGTAGTCCACCCCGTTCTGTCTAGTACCCGTAGAGATTGACATGCTCCGTCGTGGACCCCCTAATCTTGTTGTTCTCCCGAATAAGCATCCACCGAAGAACCCAAGCGCAAACAATAGACCCCAACGCAAACCCCGCCGACGTCCCGAACCCGATGGCGAAGCGCGGGCTGTCGTAGTCGGGCCACAGGTAGGCGCCGTAGATGTAGCCGACCTGCCCGGCCACGTTGGTCATGGCCAGCACGACCGCCTTCTTCTCCTTGGTCTGCTGCAGCGTCGAGCTGGCCCAGCCGATGATGACCGAGTTGACCGAGTACGCGCCCACGGGGAACACGAAGCAGGCGACGTACCGCGCCGCCGTGTTGAGCGTGCTGGCCGCCCAGATGAAGCCCACGACGGCCGCCGCCAGCCCGCCCGTGATGTGCCACGTCCGCTCGTGCAGCCGGCCGGAGCTCCAGCCGCACAGGATGCCCGCGCCGGCGGCGAAGATGAAGGGGGGGCAGGTCATGAGGAGGGTGGCGGTGGTGTTGAAGCCTAGGGTTTTGACGACGCTGGTTCGGGGATGTCGAGTTAGCCGTGAGTTTTCATGGGCGCTTTAATGAAGGGTTGGGGGTGGACTTGTGTATGGGGGCGCACTTACGTCGGGAAGAACGAATTAAAAGAACAAGCGCTAAGATGGAAATTCTGCATAAGACAAAACAGCCAGGTCCGCTTGTCCCGGCACGCCTGCTTGAGCCCTTCCCAGGTGCTGGCCTGGGTGTCGTGCGCCTCGGTGACGCGGTCGCGCTCCATGCGGGCGTGAGCCAGCTCGCGCTCCGCGGGGCTCAACCAGTGCGTGGTGAGGGGCGTGTTGGGCAGCAGCCAGAAGCCCAGGATGGCCACGAAGCCCGTGATGGCGCCCTCGATGATGAAGAGCCAGCGCCAGCCCGCCAGGCCCCGCGCCCCGTCCAGGCCCCAGAACACGCCCGCCGAGATGAGGCCCGAGAAGCCCGTGGCGAGGATCTGGGCGCAGTAGAACCAGGCTATGCGGGTGGCGACCTCTGTGAAAAGAAAGGGGGGTAAAGTGGGTCAGGCGGTTTGATATTCGACGATGTCTTCTGGGTGACAACACTCACCTTTTCTGGTATAGAATATGGCGAGCATGTACGTCGCGCCTGGATAGAACTGTGGGATGTCTCAGCTAGGGGGGAATGTGAGAATCACTGACGTAATCAGTCATGAGCTTACCGGCGCCTCGGTGATTCCGAGGAAGAACCTCACGGCCACCAGGCCACCGTAGCTGTGGACGGCACCAGCACAGGCCGACACAACGGCCCAGACTAGCATCCAAGCGCTCATGTAAATGCCGGGACGGATGCGCGTGATCAGCATGTTGGAGGGGATCTGCATAAGCACGTAGCCCACGAACAGACTAACGACTCACATTTGTTAGCTGATCAGGTTCAATTGATTTACACGCTCGTCGCCAAAGAATAAATGAGGGGGTCAGTTACTTACATGCTGACGCAAGTGTTGAACTGCCATCCCGACATGCCCAGGTCCCTCTCCAAGTTGTTCAGGCGAGCCTGCGCGATGGCGTTCCGGTCGACGTAGTTGAGGAAGTACATGATCCAGAGGATTGGCTATCACGGAACAGATCAGCAATACATTCTTCGATGGACAACCTCAAAGTCTTAATAACTGCACGTACCATGATGCGAAAGTCCAGTTTGCGGACCAATTTGATCTCCGCCGGGTCGGACTTGGCCGCCACGCCCGTGTAATCGACATTTCCTGCGGCCTTTGCCGGCTTCTCGTCGGCTGTGTTGTCAGTCATCACTTTTGTCGCTTCTCCTCCCTCAGGCGGAGAAGACGCAGGGGCTGGGGCGTCGTTTGCCATTGTCGAAGATGGTGTTGCTTTGCTTCGTTGTGAATAAGTGAACGTCTTGACGGGCAGAACTCAAACTTTCTTCGGGCAGATCGACGAGGGGAGCAGATAATATGCGATTTCGGAAGAAAAAGAAACGCCATAACTATATATAGGTCCTCTCCAATTGTTATTTCGGAGCGGTGAACCCCCCTTTCCCCAGGTTTCATTCCCCCGCATGCCTATGCTTATGGCTGAGGTTCCCCGCTCCCTCCCTTGGAAGTGACACACATTGCTGTGCCGTGACAGGTTGGACACTCATAGCCAAGAACAGCCCAGGAGCTAGTTGGGCGCCGTTGGGCCAGCCAAGGAAGCAGCCAAGCCGTCCTCCCCATGGGGTCGGGATGTTTGCGGATGCAACGTTAATTTAGGAGCGGTGGGGTCTGTCCAATTCGCTGTATTCAAACGTTCGGCCGCAATAGGAGGGTAGAACTACCGAAGATGCAGCACAGCGTTTCACTCAATATGGTTTTGGGGAAGGGTGATGCAATGGGCTTATCTCCCCCGCGGCCAGACTATGTGCCGTTGAAGAGGCTCTCTGTACTTGTGACAGCGTATATTCAAATAATCATGGGAAAGTGGACTTCAAGATTGGTACAACGCTGTCATAGTGAATCGACGTCTAATAATTGTTTCCATCCCATTTGCATCACAAGAAAATAGCAATTGTCTTCGATGTCCGTCCTTATGCCTCCGCCATTGGCCGCGTTGGGTACATCTAATGTAAACCGCAGCAACAACCCCCTAGTCATCATACATATTGAGTTGTAGCCATTGAGCGAAACAATTGCGCCTTTGCTACAACAAGAAATGAAATGAAAAGAAAAGGAGATGTTTTGTTGGCATCCGCTGTCACTGGCAGTCGAATACCGCGAGATCCAGCCATCCCCCTATTCGAGCAACGTCGAGACAGCGGAGAACGTCGTCGCCAGAACTCGTGTTGGCTCCATCAGTGTCCCTCGTCTTCCGGTAATCTCGTCGTGCCAGGCATGTAGGGGCTCAATGGCGACGTGGGCTTTGGCAGGGACCGAATTCTGCTTTCTCTAGGGGGCGGTCCGCGAAGCCTTTCCGCCCTGCGGATGCTTTCTCTGATCAGGTCGTCTAAATGCGCGACAAATCTCGAGTGAAGGTCAATATTACCGAGTTTTGGCAGTCGCCATGCAGGGTAGAGTCTGCCGTGTGTACCTGGGGTGTGCATTTTTCCGTACATCCATATGAATGCGTTGCAAAGATGACAGGCGTCCTTGCTGGAGCAAACTACCCGTGGGGGTAGATCTGACTTTTCGAGCTCATAGCAGTGGAACACAAGCTGGATTTCGGCATGGATCTTGCCACTCTCTAGCGTGTATCGGGTTATTTCGACTTGGTCCAGATTAGCTTTGAATATTGACTCGTAAGGCGGGTTCCCCATAAGGCGACACATTGACATGATGGCCATATGTGGAAATTTGTAGCTCTTTAGGGTCTCTGGTGGTATCTTCGAGGCGAGATTGGCTTTAAGGTTATCCACTATAGTTCTGGAAAAGGCTTCGGTCGGCAGGCGAACCGGCACGACGTTCACCTGTCCGAATAGCGAGCGTTTTTCCTGCAGTTTACATAAGCTTGGGACACACGTCCGATACCTAGCAACCTTTTCGACGATATCAAGAAGACTTTCTTTCATCTCCTCGGGGAACAATAGGGGTTTGGTAGGAATATCTTTCATTAAGCCGGTGACCTCTTCCAGCTGCTGTAGGCGACACACTTTTTTCACTAGTGTTTTGAGTGTTGACACGTTCTGGTTTGTGAGCCACGCGTCGGCCGATCTCTCTACTCCCTGGGATTCTTTAAAGAACAGAGAATGTTGAGAGGACGTCCCAGCCTTTTTGATTGACTTGCGGGCACGTGTCAAGATGGCCTGGATGGACGGCTTATTGGGTTTCCCGCGGACAATCTCCCTTGACCACGGGTCCAATCTAAGCCGGCAAAGAATACGGTGGTAACACAAGGATAGGATAGCATCAAATGCCCTGTCTTCATCATCCCTGGACCAAGGTAATGCTAGACCAGATGTTCAGTACCGGATGGAGGCAAGTTTTTCATTGTGTAACGCACCGTTCCGACTGAGTTCGTTGAACAGGTTTTCAAAACCCTCCTTGACCATGTCTAGCACTGCCTCTCCATCGTCCGGTTTGCCTTTGTTAACCGCGAGCAGAACATCTAGAGATCGCTTGCGGTTTTCCTTGATGCAAATGGCGGTGACGTGAGCAGCGTTGTCCGAGACGCTGGAGAGAAAGGCAAAGAGGCCTGCCAGACGTCTTTCTTCTTCGAACGAGAATGCATAGCCGTCCTGTGGAGTTGGAGTATTGATCACGGGGTTCTCTGAGGGTTGGTCTTGGAGTGGATTGAGCATAAACAGATGAGCAATGCTCTTGGCACGTTCTATCTCAATGGCGTCCATCATGTAAGCAATCCATGACAAAGCAGTGTACAGGCAGCGTTTCTGATACCAATTGTGACATATACATATTAATATGATATTGAAGGGGGCGGGTCGGTCTTTATAACCCACAGAAGGCCACGATGAATGGCTTCCTGAATCACACGACCTTATCTTTTGATGCAAAAGCTCATCTTAGACATTTGGAGACGCCTAGGTCTGGCCTGCCACACGTGAGACTTGATATCACTGCATAATCTATTATATCCCTGACAATGAAAATTGAATATAATATGACAGTATGGCAGGTTTTTATCATAATATGACAAAGTCAGATAGCCCCTTCCTTTGTCACCCAGGCACTGGGTCGCTGGGTACAGCCACATCATGAGTGAAGATGATAACGCAAAGATGGATTACCACGTAAGACCCCTGTTTCCATCGCACCCAGGAAGTTTGTGGTTACGACGATGGGTAATTTTTGATTGATCAATACTGCGTCGATGGATACCAATCAGGTTCTGACGTGTCCTTCATGAAAATATCATATTAAATAAGTTTATTCAGGCCCAATATCTCGTAGGTTGTCTCTAGCCTCCCTGGGGCCGACCAAATGTCAACTTTGCCAGCGAGCCCTTGGCGGAAATGTAGACTGAGCTCTGGTCATTGAGGGAAAGTGATATCTCGGTCTCGCTTGACTCGGCGTCAAAGATAGGCTGAGCTTGAATCTCGCCCGCCCTGTCCGCCTCTTCTACACAGCCTAGCCATTCGATGCTGAACGGGAGCAGCTTTGTCACACCGCCCGACGTCGTCGTGCCCGCCGCGTATTCGACTTGGACCTCCAAGACACCATCGTTGTAGAAAGGAGATGTCTCATTGGCACCCACTGTTTCTGGTAGTTGGACACTGCCTGAAGTCTGGCCATCGTCTTCGACAGTGATACTCGACGTACGTTCTGACAAGTATGAAATCGGAGACGTAGGCTTGTTTAGGCATACGTTACTGATTTCTGGGTGCTCGGTCGTCTCCATCTCCTCCACAACAGTGGACAATCTCCCATCACCGAGAGAACCATCATTTGGTTCAAGTGCTTCTGGGGGGCTTAGGTCTACTGCCGCCGCCTCGATCGCCTCGACCGTTCCAACCAACGGCTGCAGTTGCGAATCCTCCCCGCTACCTTGTATAGCAGCGCTGTGGTGCGTCCTCTGACTACACAGCGTCGTCGCGGACACGGGCAGGGTAAGAAGCGTACTTTCGTTCGGGTCCGGGTAGAAAGTCTTTGTGCCACGCGAGAGCAGGGTGTCGAGGCTACCCCGTGCCAGGCTATCCAGCTGCTTGACGAACCTCGAATGTATATCGGTGCTGCCCATGTTGGGCAGTCGCCACCCAGGGTACAGCTTCCCATGGGATCGCGGGGTGTGCATCTTCCCGTGCATCGTTATGAATGTGTTGCAGAGAAAACAGGCGTCCTTGCTGGAACAGACCACTCGTGGCGGAAAGTTGGTGTTTTCCTGCTCACAGTGGAATAGGAGCTGGATTTCAGCGTGCACCTTGCCTTCCTCGAGTGTCTTTCGGGTTTGCTCGGCATATCGCTGGCTAGCCGTAGGTACCTTCATATTCAAAAGATTACACATTCTTTTGAGAGGGTCGAGGTTACTGTTGTTTGGCGCTTTTTGCTGCAGTTTGGGGGCGAGTTCAGGGTGAAGGTGCTCAGCAGGGATTCTGCGGAAGGCTTTGCGGCCTAACTGGACCAACACGCCTCTCATCTGCTGCAAAAGCGAGCATTTCCTTGCAAGCTTGCATAAGAAACGAGCGGACTTTCGATACCTGGCAACCTTGTTGATGATGTTCAAGAGGCTCTTCCTCGAGTTAGGGTCCATCAGGCGGTTGGGAATCGTGCCCAAAGCGCTTTTGACATCTGGCAGTTGCTGCAGACGATGGAAACCCTCTACTAAAGCTTCCAACTCTGTCTGAGTTTGATGCTTAGCATAAACATCATATAGCTTTACCGCGTCTTTAACAGTATCGACTAACAGGGGGTAGCTAGACGACTTCCCAATGCTTCTCAGTGAATAGAGAAGGTCCTGCAAAAGCTTCTTGGCTGGCTGCCTCTCGGTATCCATCTGAAATCTCAGTCGATTTAAGATCCGAGAGGAGCACATAGAGATGATCGCCGCAAACGCCTCGCGTTCAATGTCTGCAGCATCGGCTGGGGCTGGTCAGTTCCCATGCATTCGTGGCAGACTAGCAAGCAGCCTACCTTTGCAAGCCCGACTGAGTACTGCAAATAGCTTATTAAAGCCACGCAGCAATTCGCCCATCGTATTGTTTCCATCATCCTTGTCTCCCTTGTTGACTGCGATCAGAACCTCCAGGGACGAAGGCTTACGTCTCTCCCGGAGACAGACGGCAGGGATGCAATTGGGGTCATTCCTGATGCTGGAGAGGAAACCCAGGACGCCTGCCAAATGGCGTTCCTGCTCAAATGATAACGTATACCCTTCTTTATACTTGGGGAGATGACTGGTGCTGTTGGCGTGTGGCTGGATAGGGACAGAATGAAGCAAATTAAGAAGAGCAATACTCTCGGCGCATTTTACTGCGAGAGCCTCCATGATCTGATTGAGTGGCACAGCATAACGTATGTAGCTGTGGAAGTTGAGTTTACATGCAAGAAAAGATCGAGGGACCGAGCATGGGGGATTGGGAGAGGGGATTCTCCTTGTGTAACCTTTGGAGGGCCTCAATGGCGGGCCTCCCGCATGATGCAGCCTCAATCTCCGTATGCAGTCACCCATTCCATAACAGCAGGAAGGCCGCGTCATTTCCGTGGCAATAGACTCGATCGTTTCGTTTGTATTATAGCAAACGGGGAAAGATACAAATTCGAGGGCTGCAGGAATTGTACCCGCTGGATCTCATCCGATACGAGGTGCATCATTGTGTTGTACATGAACAACAGGGATAAGGGGTTTAAGTCCCCTGATGCAAGTCAATGATTGTGAAATCTACATAGAATGTAGAAGTATTCCAAACAATCCTACTTGGGATTGGCTGTTCAATCCAACGGTATCTCTGACTGTGTTTGGCCATATTTTTCTGCGACGGGTGGAGCATGTTGACAGTGAGATGATGCCGCATACCGCCTCTCTGGGAGACCCCTGAGTCCGAATCTTAGTTACCAATTAGGATCCAGTCAAGTAACGGTCAAAATTGACCTATTGGTCCAGGCTTTATACCCGCGAATGATACCATATGCAATCCTCGCTCATCCTAGTCCATATCAAACACGCAGAGCTCCGGCGGGTGCCCCCGCAAGTCCCTCACCCTCTTCATCGTCGTCTCCCCGTTCTCGGCAAAGTCGTCCGCAAACGCATCTGCCGGGAACAGCCAGAAGCCGACAGCATCGGGAAGACGTCGCCTCAGGTCCGCCCACTCGGCCTCGCCGTCCAGGTAGTCCCCCCAGTAGGGGAGAGGCGGGTTGAACAACGCACAGGTATGCTCTCGGAACGCGCGGTCCTCCTTCGCGAGCCGATCCTGGGCCGTGGCGCGGTCTACGATGGCGGCGGCCGGGTGGCCGGTAGGGGTTGTCGCGTCTGCGGCCATCAGGACGCGCAGGTCCAGTGGCGGCGGCTGAAGCTGCTGCTGCTGCTCTCTGTTGTTACTGCTGCGGTAGCGGTCGATGCCGAGTTCCTTCTCGAGCTGCCGCCACCTGTCCACCAGTCTCTGCGGGGGGTAGCAGTTGGCAACGTGGCCGAGGTCCCGCTCGATGGGTCGGGGGTCCGTGGGGAGCCGGGTGAAGGTCTGGAGCAGCGGGAAGACGGGGACGGCCCGGTTGTGATGGACCTTGGCCCCCAGCCAGCTCAGGCTGCCGGCCATGAGCCGCGTGCTGTCCCACTCGAGCGCCACGACCCACACTTGCCGCAGGCGGGAAACGGCCTCAGCAAAGGCCTTGCGGACCGGGGTACTTAGTCTTTCCAAACGCTGCGTCACCGTGAGCCCTGGGTAGTCTGCAAGGGCGTGGTGGCCGATGGCCAGGTTGAGGACCCCGACGCCCCGACCGTCATACGTCGTCTTCAGCTTGGGCAGTAGGTCCACGAGGCAGGTGAAGCCGCGGGAAGAAGAGTTGTGGGCTATGTACAAGACGTCGCATTCCGGGCTGAAATACAGCGGCACGAGAGCATCGAGGTTGGCGCACGGGATGCGGACGCTGAAGAACTCGAGCGCCGCCGTCCTGGCCTCACGGCACACGCGAAAGAGCTTGCTATGCCGGTACTGTTTCTGTGCTTCGATTTCATATCTGCATTCATCGTACGATCTGCTGGGCTCAGGAATGATTATAATGGTGATGATGCGTTGCTGTTGTTGGAGGTAGGCCGTCCAGATAAGCCTGCGCAGCTCAATCGGAAGCTTGGGGAAGAGGCCGAAGCCAGTGTCCCTCGGCACCACGTACAAGGGCGTTACTTCAAAGAGCGATGTTGAGTGGGTCGAAGCCATCGCTCATGCCGTTTAGTACTCCGAGATTCGAGCTGGAGGTGGCATGTAAGAGAGATGGTGTGTGTAAGAGATGCAGATGTGAAGCTGCTGCCTTGACTCTACAGTTGCATGAGGCGGCACAGTTAGGGGAAAGTGGGTCGTGCAAGGAGAGGGGTACGCCTACCGAAGCCTCACTATCCTGCCGTGCTCTCAAGGCGTCCAGACCGGAGGTTGTTGAGAGCTGCTGCTGGCAAGCTCCAGCACCGACGGCCGATGATTTGGGGTTGACTTTCATTAATGAAGGGACACGATCAGATTATCATTGAATCATTTAGCGGATGTATGGTATGTATGTTGATTTTTCAATTTGTACTTGTGGTAGGACATCTATGCATGTATGTCTCTACGAACTCGGTAGGAGGGATGACCTCCCTTTAACCCTTCTTCTTCTTGTTGTTCCAACTCCGACGATGCAAGTTCAAATGATGACTGTTGCGTGTATCCAATTCACCAGACCCATCCGGCCAGCAGATCGGTCGCCTTGACATCCTCGACACCCGCCGGCCGCCTGACTTGTTGGCGTCTTGACCGACTGTCTACAAGAACACAACGTTGGTCAGCCCCAAAGCCGTCAACGCACAGCCGGCATAGAGCCAGCGGTGCGACAGAGCCCCGGCCTTCTGTCCGGCGTTCTCCGAGACTTGGGCAGGGGGCGCGGTAGGCTCAGCTGCCGACACGGAGCCGCTACCATATCTATGACACAATTGTTAGCACGGGGCCTCTAGTCCAGTGTCGCCAGAGATGGCGGTTGCCACTGTGACAAACGTCGGGGGATATACTTACAGTGCACTCATACCGACTATGGAAAACGAGTGAGGGGTCTCGTTGGGCGCGTCCGTTGGCCTGCTGGGGGCTGTGAGGATGCCCGTAAGCGTGGTGCTCACGGAGGGCAGAGCCATGGCGTTGACGAGGGACGCCGTGGCGGAGACAGATGCGGATGCCGTCATCAAGCCCACGGCAAGCTGGAGGAATCCGATGAAGACGGAAAGGACGGCAAGTGAGGCACGCATGTTGAAAGAGGTGAAGTTGCAGCGGTGGTGGCTTGGGTATGGGATACAGCAGAACGGTGAGAGGAGAAAAAAGATCTCGATTCTTTTTGTAATCCGAAGAGTAGAGGGGATTACAGCGAATAACACATGGATCGCGGAGCTGTGATATTGAAGGAACGAGCCAAGCAAAGATCACGAGAGCTGCTACGAGTGGTGGCGGCGCCCTTCAAACAAAGAGTGTGGAGATGAGGGAGCTGGCTCGGGTTTTGACTTTGGGGATGAAATGAGTGAGACAGAGAGTGTGTGTTATGTTTGTTTGGTAACCAACGAGTAAGAGATTGGAGTTATGCAAGAGTGCTGCAAACGGAAAGAGAGAGAATGATGATATTGAAACTGTTGATGCGTTGGCTGTAAGTCGGTCGGTTGGTCCCTTACTTAAGTACACGAGGAAAGACGAGATGGAACGAAACGGGATGGGGAAATGTTCGATATATGCGCTTCTGGAACAACACGAGGAAACAAACGAAAAAAGTGCATCCCTACTGCGCATCTGATCTCATCCCATCTTCGCCCGTTCCGTCCAGTTGGTTTCTTTTGGGGGGCCCCAGGGACCCCCATCTCCCCATTGAACCCTCCCAGATCTACAGTTGATTTCGCGGCAAGAAGCAAGAGCTCCTGACGATCAACCTTCTGCCGGTACGTGATAGTATGTTTCGCCTGTCCAGTTCGTCCCAATCCCCTGGTCGCGTGCTGCTCGGCATACGTAAAAGGTGGTGCCCCTGGTGGGGTCGGTTGCCGAATGCGGGCGCCGATCTGTACATCATTGCCTCAACTCTCGCGTGGCGTGTTGCTTTGCCGATCGGTGTTGGACCCCGAGAATGTGGGGAGGGAGGGCGAGAGTGAGAAAGGCGGCCTCGCCGCGTGGTAGGCAAGGGAAGCTTTTTTCTTCTTTGCTTCTCAAGAAGAACCAGAGAAGGAAGCTGGTAGCACTCGTTGGTCCCTGGAATTTTGTCATCAAATCTAGCTGAACCAGCTACAGTCTGATAATGGATGCCATGTGGTTTCTGTAAATTACAGTGGGCAATGTTTGACCACGTGCAGATGCTGGTATCGCGATACCTAAAAAGTAGGTTAAATTTGATTACCGGGTCTTCGAGATATTGGATGCGACTTTGATTGAAATGACCTCGTTCCACCTCGACGGTGCAATACGACGGTGACTTCACCAGCGCGTCATATCAATCTTCCTCATTATACGAAAGCTAAGTGGATTGCGCTTTCATTGTCAGTAGCAAATGCATCATATTCGACGTATCCTGTAGATACGTGCAGACTGCGCACGTCATATCCCAATATGCAAAGCTCATGGATAGAGTGGCTATGTTTACCACGATATGTACAGATAAAGTGCCCGCTGCCTTCAATAGGAGAGTCCACTACTTTTCGATAATTCCAAAGCTTCGAGACGTTTCAATTGAACAGCTTCGCACGTGGTGCTTCTTCGGCTGGGACGGGAAAGGGCACAGCTCCCGGCCCCTGGTCCCCTTGGCCCGCAAGCCCGGAACGACTTCCGCTCCCCCAGACTTTCGAGTGGCAAGGGCTAAATGAGCGGCACGGCCTAAAACCCGACGTTTCAAGATGTCTTTCACGGACTTTGGCAGGACTGTCCTTAGGCATCAAGGCATATGCCCATTCAGTCCCAATCAGTATGTTTCACGGCGATCCCATAAGAATGCGTGTTTTGACGTATCGGGTTGGGAAGCCGGTCAAAGGCATTGATGGTGGTACGTGAGAGCCAGCGCTCACCAACAGCCAGAGGTAGATATCCGTGTCACGAGAGGCACATGTATGATTTGAGATCGTTGGTTCGGTAGAAGAATATCACCTACCGTCATAGTGCATTACTGTCCTAAAAGCCTCCTGGGGGGTTTCCAGAATCGCTTTGGGGCCTTCGCGGGCCAGTAGGTTCTTGTTTTCCTCCCACTTGATAAAGGCCATGCCTTGCAGCAGGCAGTCCGCGAGGTCGTCCAGCTTGCGGGATTCCTCCTCGGCCTCTTCGAGCTTCTCAGACCCCTTCTTTCGCCGAACGCCGAGCCAGCGGTCCCGGTACAGCTTCATAGACCGCGTGACTTCCTGGTGCGCCGGTGTGGGATTCAGGATGCCTTCCAGTTGGAGCCAATTACCTACAAGGTCTATCTTGGCCTTCTTATTTCGTGTCTTGGCTGCTTTCCTCTTGTTCTTGATATTTACTTGCTGTGCCGTCCGCTCCAGGAACTCGGTCTCGAGTTCCAGTGGACTCTGAACCTCTTCGGTGCCAGCATCCACCTCGCCAGCAGCGCCAACCCAGAAGGGACCAACCCTGCCAGGAGCAATAGAGATGACTTCCCCAGACCAGTGCCCCATCTCTTTCATTGTCCGGAAAACGGCATGGATCATGGCCTCCAGGGTGTTTACTCGTAATGTCCATTCTTGTACCGCAGACGACCCGAGGGTTCGGAATCGCTGTCGTTCAATAACAACGTGCGTGGGATTCGTAGGCAGTAGGCGATCGCGCACCAGCTCGAGCGCCAAATTCGCCAGCGCCGCGGGCGCCCATTGCTCCCGTTCGACGACCTGCTTGGTGGCTTCGGATGCGACGTCGCTGCGGCGCCAGGCTTCGAGGATGACGCGCGGGGGTTGTCGGAACGCTTGCGACGAGGTGTAATGCTTCTCCTTGAGCGTCGGCGCAGACGGCGCGGACAGCAGGGGGCCGCTCGGGACGATCAGGGAGTAGGCCAGGTTGCGCAGGCCCATGTCGATGGACAGGATGCGCCGCGCCGTCGGACGGCCTTTCGGGCGTCGCGCGACCAGGACCGCTTCTTCGAGACGAGTCGTCAGAATGTCCTTCGTGCCCGACGTGGGGAGGCCGCATGCTAGGCAGAGTGTCTTGAGTTGCGCGTTCTTGAGCGCATAGTCGACGACTTTGAGCGGGGACGTCGAAGCAGCCAGCGCTGCCGGGACGCGATACACTGCAGGTGCCGTCATTGCAGCATTGCTTCGGGGTCTTTAAAGACTGCAGCCGCGGTTCGGCGGAATTTGTCTTCAAAGTCTGCAAAGTAGGAGGCGCAAATGTGCAGGACGGAGGCAAAGCGAGCGTACAAATGCGCAGAGTGGGTTGCGGGTGACAAGAAAGAGCCTATCGCGCCCGAGAATTGGGATGGGCAATACTGAAAATCCAGCTACTGCCGTTACAATTGGCTAAGCCTAGCCCGCCTGGCACTCCATCTGGACCCTTGCTTTTCTCAGTGCTCTTCCAAAGGCTCTTTCAAGATCCCAAATCAACCATTCCTTACTCCTGTAGTTTCGACCGCCTGAGTATTAGAAATAAAAGTTCCTTTGCATGACCTTATCTCAGTATGGGGTTAGAGGTGGGATATCCAGGAACAAGATGGCCCGCGACAGGTAACGGGATGATCAACTAGGCAGCCTGGACCCAATAGCTCTCATTCAGTGCTCGTCGCAGAACTTGACAATTTGGAATCATCTGAAGCTACTACCGTTCTAAGGTTGATGCTAGATCCGTCGTGACGGAGATCCTCCAATTATATCATCATTATACAATGGAAACCATAGTACCAAGTGCGGGAGGAGCGGACAAGCGCCGTACTGCTGTCAATGATTCCATATCCGACATGGCCGACATGTGCTTAACAATCCATGCGGGGCACGGCGGCTTCGCGATAAAAAAAAGTACACACGCCTCACACCTTTGGATCGAATCATTGTTTTCAAGCTGACAACCCCTATTCAGTTCTATACGAATTGAAGCAGGGAAAAATAAAGATTTTTTTTTTTTTCTCGAGCATTTACATGCATATTGAATGAATCAAAATACAATATCCAAAGGGATCATTGGTACTCCGTAGCGTAGGCGGTACATACCATCTTGAGGAGCGCGAGGTGGATGCCTTCTGGAAATTTCATTAGCGATCGGATTAGTCAAACCCTGAAATACTATCGTGATCCAATTGGGCGCCATACATCCATCACTAATCGCCAACGACATGGAGAGGCAGCGCTATTACAGATCAAGCCATTTTGTTTCCACATAGCTATCGCCTGTGCCGTCTTACATGCGACTTCTCGCCGCAACAAGTGCTTACATACTTCTTAAGCCACCACCTTCTTTATAGATAAAAAGACTCGACGTCAGTCACGTCATTCTTTGTTTGCCCCACCAACCTCGGCGAGAGCTCCCTCCTCCGTCCTGCACCTTATATCCCCCATCCCTACATAAGCCTCAGGTCCGCGATCTTGTTGGAAAATAGAGGGGTCAATGCAATCCTTCGGCGTCTTCAGTAGAATCTCACTGGCGAGTACACGTACAAGAACGGCCACACTACGAATTTCCTCCATTTCGAGACAGTTTTCCTCCACATCCCGCATCATGGCGCCCATATCCAAGGAGACCGACTACCTGGTGATTGGTGGTGGAAGCGGCGGTTTGGCCTCGGCGCGCATGGCCGCCGGCAAGTTCGGGACCAAGGCCATGATCATTGAGGGCGGCCGCCTGGGCGGCACCTGTGTAAACGTCGGGTATGTTGCTCCCTCTGGGTGTGCGCGAAAAGCTGGGCGCAGTGGACAAGAAGGCTAACCTGTGTGACTATACAGCTGCGTGCCCAAGAAGGTGACCTTCAACGCCGCCATGCTCGCCGAGATGATGCACGACGCCAAGGCCTACGGCTTCAGCCTGGAAGAGACCAAGCCCTTCGACTTCACCGGCTTCAAGAACAAGCGCGATGCGTACATCAAGCGCCTCAACGGCATCTACGAGCGGAACCTGAACAACGACAAGGTAGAATACGTGCGCGGCTGGGCCAAGCTGCTGAGCAAGAACGAGGTCGAGGTCACCATGGACGACGGCACCAAGGAGACGGTGCGCGCTAAGAAGATCCTCGTGGCGGTCGGCGGCAACCCCACGGCCTTCCCGTCCGATATCCCCGGTTCCGATCTCGGCATTAATAGCGACGGTTTCTTCGACATCGACACGCTGCCCAAGAAGGTGGCGCTGGTCGGTGCCGGCTACATCGCCGTCGAGTTCGCCGGTATGTTCAATGCGCTCGGCACCGAGACGCATCTGTTCATCCGCCACAACACCTTTTTGCGCACGTTCGACCCCATGATCCAGGAGGGCGTGACAAACGAGTACGAGCGCTTGGGCGTGCACCTGCACAAGCAGTCGAAGCAGACCAAGGTCGAGAAGGACAGCAACGGCAAGCTGTCGATCCACTACACGGACAGCAACGGCGAGGGCAAGCTCGACGGCGTCGACCACCTGATCTGGGCCATCGGCCGGACCCCGGCGACGCAGGACCTGGGCCTGGACAAGGCCGGCATCAAGGCCGACGAGCGCGGCCACATCGTCGCCGACGACTACCAGAACACCAACGTGGAGAACGTCTACGCCCTGGGCGACGTGTGCGGCAAGGCCGAGCTGACGCCCGTGGCCATCGCGGCCGGCCGGCGCCTGGCCGAGCGCCTGTTCGGGCCCGAGCACTTCCGCACCGCGCACCTCGACTACACCAACGTGCCGTCCGTCGTCTTCTCGCACCCCGAGGTCGGCTCCATCGGCCTGACGGAGCCCCAGGCCGAGGAGAAGTACGGCAAGGAGAACCTCAAGATCTACAAGACTAGCTTCACCGCTATGTACTACGCCATGATGGAGCCCGAGAACAAGGGGCCGACCAAGTACAAGCTCATCTGCGCGGGGCCCGAGGAGAAGGTCGTCGGCCTGCACATCATGGGCCAGGGCAGCGGCGAGATGCTGCAAGGGTTCGGCGTGGCTATGAAGATGGGCGCGACCAAGAAGGATTTCGATTCTTGTGTGGCTATCCACCCGACCAGCGCCGAGGAGCTGGTGACGCTCAAATAGAAAAATTACATATACCACTTTCTGGGTGTATATAGAAATAAATCGAATTAGTCTATAGAGGTCCCTTAAGACTGAACATTGTTCTATCATCACCATATATTTGAACGCGCCCCTTTCCAACGATGATTCTTCGCGATGTAAGTGAAACTAACGCCGAGAGTTAGTAGGATTGGTGGACATGTCAGCCCTCGACACATCATCACTGTATACAGCTTACCACTTGTTTCGTTTCGATGTTGAAAATACATATCCACGAGAAGCTTATGGCGCCAATGGATGCTGGCTGAGGCCTGGACCTTTGAATTGTTGGCTTCTTGCGCCTCTACGACGAGGGCTTTATCCATGATGTTACCGACCAACAGACCCGCCCATCCAAGGATCATTCAACATCCATGCCAGCGTAGAGAGAAGTTCTGGTCGAGGGATATTTCGATGTTAACGATGAGAAGAAGGTAGATTGTATCGGCGAGATGCGCCAGAAGATCTCCGATCAGGGCGAACGTATCATAGCCCTGGAGACTGGTCATCACGAGGTCACTGGTCAAATGAAGATCGCTATTGTTAGCCTCGTGACAAGACTGAAGTGCTTGGAGATACAACGGAGATCAACAACGGAGATCAATGCAACGAAATCGCAAAGACATTGCGCTCCCAGTCTTCTGGCCCCAAGGGATCACCAAGCGTCCCTGCGCTGCAGTCTGTCGTGTCTACCAGTAACAAGAGAACTTGGACGACGGGCATCCCTCTGACAAACTCGGAGAAGCGTTTGCCGCTGGTAGCATCTGTCCTACTCCTCTACTAGAACGGTCCGCATAGCCTTGAAGGCACTCCGGCGGCCCGGGGATTCCGTCAAGCCCGGCAGTTTCTCTACTGGCAGTCTCCAAATCACAGATGCCGCTTCACTTGCAAACCAGGAGATCGCTGAGGGATCATCATCATACCCGGAAGTGAATGGCGCCATGGGTTTGTTCGAGAGATCAATGGTGTACTAATTAACTGTACATCCATCCGCAAGAATGACTAACAACAACAGTGGAGATAATGAAGTACACATCAAACTGCCGCTTCCATCATCAATCACCAGTCGGTCTCTTTGGGTATGGGTGTAAGGGTACTGTTGTACATGGAACTAAAGGAACATTGAAGTAGTCTACTGTACCACTAGATACCACGCGGACACAAGTGTGGAGCCGTGGCTACGAGTAGTATAGTGCGCGATAAGGCGCCGATCTCACATCCGAATATCTCCGGGGATGTGGTCTAGTGGTATGATGTTTCCTTCGCATTAGTGGTCAATTCCCGAATTGAACCCGTAAATATGATTGGAAAAGGTTGTGAGTTCGATTCTTACCATCTCCAAGAATATTCGTTTTTTGCTGTTATTTTTAATAAATCTAGACATAGTAATATCGTGAAGCCATCCCTTTTGATGGCTGGGACGCTGGTTTTCACTAAAGGATTCCGTGCTGTACGGGTCGGGAGGGGACTTTGAGTTTATCGATATGGCGCAGAAAATAACCAAGTTAGAACTCAACAGATCTGATTGGTTAAAATAAGGCTGATTCCTTTTGCACAGAACGATAGGTGATTATGCAGAGAACGTACGTACAGTACGGAAAGCAGCGTTCCAGCCATCAATAACATTATATAGATTAGGCTATAGCAACGAAAGCACACAAGAGACCCGGGTCAAACGAGGTCGGTCTTCTAACAAACGAAGGTCAACTGTGTGATAGGCTCGAAACTAGTACCATGACCTTTTGTGCAAGCGCCGGCTACCAAGCTCATTCTTACGCGAAAATGGTTCATACCCGTAACCAGAGGTTTTCCAAGGACACAATAACTCCCATGGCGGACGCATGTGGCGGCACCGGCAGTAACACATCACCCAGTGCAGCCCGAGACATCTATCCGTCCATCCATTTCACAATCCAAGCTCATTATTATTCGTGAAACTACCAACCGGCTCACTCTGTACATGTCGCAATAGAGTTGATAGTGTAACTCATCAAGATACCTGCGAATCTTCCTGACTTAATCGTCCCAGTCCACGTCATAAGCCCCCTCGCACCTCTGCGTCGAGACGAACTCCTCGCTCGCGAGGCCCATGAAGAACCGCCTCCGGAGGTCCGTGGCGTCCTTGTGGAAGTCGCAAGCGTAGTCGCACTCGGGCACCTGGGTCTCGCCAAAGTACTTGCAGATGAGGCGGTGGCGGCAGTCGCTGGTGCTCTCGCAGTACTCGGCCAGGGCGCGGAGGCTGTGGGCGCGGGCCTCGAAGTTGGACGTGCCGCCGCCGCCGCCGCCCATCGCCTGGTTGCGGTCGCGCATGATCATGCCCGAGACGCGGTCGCGGTCCTCGCGCGAGTAGTACAGGAAGCAGTACGCCGCGTTGCCGTCGCGCCCCGCGCGCCCGGCCTCCTGGTAGTAGCCCTCGAAGGACTTGGGCAGGCGCCAGTGGCAAACGAACCGCACGTTCATCTTGTCGATGCCCATGCCGAAGGCCGTGGTGGCGACGATGATGTCCCACCCGGGCACGTTGGAGACCCAGTTCGCGAGCGTCTTCTCCTTCGTGTCCTTGGTCAGCTTGGCGTGGAAGGGCTGCGCGCCCAGGCCCTCGGCCCGCAGTGAGGCCGCGAGCGACTCGCACTCGTCGCGCGAGATGGTGTAGATGATGCCCGGGACGTTGTCCACGCGCTCGCCTACCGTGTCGAGCTCCGGTTTACGGCCGTCCGCCTCGCGGCGCTTGTAGACGCTGCGGATCCATTTGGTGAAGTCTTCGAGCCGCTGGTCGTCCTGGTCCTGCGTATACCTGATCTCAAGGTGCAGGTTCGGACGGTGCGCCGTCATGGTGAAGCTCCGGAGCCGATCCGGTTCCTTGTTCAGGCCCAGTATAGATAGTACATCCTTACGTACCGCCACATTGGCCGTAGCTGTCAGACACATGATGGGTACATCGGCAAACGTCTCCCGAAACCATTTCAGCAGCTTAAAGTCCTTGCGGAAGTCATGGCCCCATTCGGAGATGCAATGCGCCTCGTCGATAGCAATGCGGGCTAGCTCCTTCTGCTCATGGACTACCTTGAGCCGGTCGCGAAACCTGTCCTGGGCACATAGTTCGGGTGTGACGTAGAGCAGGCGTATCCGTGGATGCCCAGACTTCAAGTCTCTGTAGATTTCGTCCCTCTCCGGGATAGGGGTATTGCTGTTGAGCGAGCGGGCGTTGATATCGGCAGCTCGCAGGGCTTCGACCTGATTCATCATCAGACTTAGCAACGGCGATATCACAATGGTGACTGCATCCCTCGGTTAGTCGGCAACACTTGATATTGCATCGCACGAGTCTTGCGGGTGTGTAACTTACTGCCCTGGTCTATCACGGCGGGGAGCTGGAAGCACAGACTCTTCCCGAAGGAAGTTGCCGCCTGAACGAATACATCCTTCTGGTCCAGCGCTGCTTGTATAATGTCGCGTTGTTGGGGTCTGAATTCGGCTTTGTTGAACTGAGACCGCAGCGTAAAGTCCAGGTCTCGAATGACATAGGAATTGGACCGCTTAAGGGGCGGCATCGTGAGGTTCTCAGGTGCGATATCCTATTGGCTCATTGTACCCCAGGTCCCATTGAAGTTGTTTCTCGCTGCGACACGACCCTCTGCATATCGAGATGGACGGGACGCTAGTGGGACTTGTAAAATGATGACCTCGCTAGCAACGGCCAGAATGAATCTAGACTTGGCCGGGGGTAAGGGCCGAATCTGGCAGTTGGTGCGATGTCGATGTCTATTTTTGTGAACCCCTATCCTTCTTTCCTCCTTCTCGAACAAAATCGAATCCTGCGAATGACAGAAAGACCGGATGCCAAGCCCCAAGTCGTGTTGCGCGACTCGACTTGCGGCTCCAACGACTGTGACTCTTGTTGGGGCTATTGAAACGAAGGGCTCTGATTTTTTGGTGGTTGGTAACCAAGACTGACGGACAGACTTGACAGCTCTGCGCAGGCGGATAGGCGATGCTACACAAACCGCCGTGGGTTACAGCGGCCTAGAATAGTAGCTCTCAAGATGGGTCAGGCAGTCAGGGTCATGAGGGTCCTGGTTAAAACTCTCCTTATCCTTTTCCGCTGCCTCCTATGTATCCAAGCGGCGTATGGAGTGTGTAACCCTATCAATTGATGAACAATTCCAAAGATGGGTCGGGTCGAGGGAAGCTATGGTCGCACAGTTAACCAGATCCATGAGGCTTCAGATATTAGGCCCAATTGTTTGGTGGACCTGAGGTGATGTTGCCCTCAGCAATGACTGGCTGCCGGGCAACTTCAGATGGGAGATGGTGCTAGGGGCCGACATACCCTTGACGGGAATAACATCCACTGCGTCCGGTCGGTCCAGCACTGCAGATCTTGGAGGTTGCAGAAGGTGTTTCAAGAGATTCAACCGCCGCCACGTGAGCAGCAATCGTGATGCAAGTCAAGAAGTTTCTGAGGTCATCGATGGCCTCGTTCCCGTCCCCATTTTGTCGCGTGGGATAACGTGCCTTGCATTTGCACTTAACCTGTCTGGTTTTGGTGCTATGTAGGTCCAGTGGCTGCAAGTAGGGGTAGCACCTGTAGCGAAGCCCTGGAACCCCTGGTCGCCGCTTTTCCCCTAATCCCGACAGAGCTAGCGGGCCTGGCATGGGCCATCAGCCGGCTTACCTGCCAGGTACCAAAAACTTTGTAGCGGCCACTGGAATGGCGGCATGGCGAGTTTGGCAGGCGATGGCGGCAAGAAAGGGACAAACACTAACAATAATAAGCAAAGCCTAGCAGCGGCCAGCCATTCAGGAGCCGGCAAGACGTCAACCACTACACGAGACAAGACAATCGCAGCAAGCATCGACCAAGACAGCCCGGGCACGGCATCCATCAATCAGCACTCGATGCTTCGACAAGGTTTGGTTCACCGACCACAGCCTGGTCAGTTCCCAGCCACTGATATCGACAAGCGACAACTTGCAACGTTGATCTGAAGACCGAGGGTGGAAAAAAAAAGTCCGCCTTTGTGTCTTTTTTGGCGGGGGTAAGAGAGAAACGGAGGGCGAGCATCTCGCTTCCTATCAAACCAACGGACAAGTGTGATCGCACTTCTCTTTGGTCAGTCTTACGCGACAAAGAAACACACTCCCCCCTTTGCCAGAACGCGAGAGGGTCCCAATACCCCTGGCCTGTCTGTCCATCTATTCACTCGGCGATTATATCACCTTTTGTCATTCTCTCCCCTGCCGATTGTGCGTAGAAGAATTGCAATACTTGTACTGCTGCCCGTCACAAAAACTACGACATCCCGTCTGTCTCCAACCCAGGCCAACCCGACCACTTTATTGTGTACTTGTACACACAGCCTAACAGAGAGAGAGCCGGCTGGGGTGCCATCCCTCTCCACCCAACCTTGCACCACCATCAACCCAACCCAATCCAGCCGGCCCAGGGTGTCGCACTGGATCCGCCATTGTCGCCGCCCGTTGTAACCTTTATCAGAACCCTCGACCGACCGTGTTTCAACTGTCTGCCCTCTTGCGCCCTCGTCGCCAAGAAACATTTGTCCCTTGAAAGCGAAACTTCGACATTCTTTTTCTCGTTCCTGTTTCTCTCCGGCCGCTAAACCTTGCAGCTCGAAACACCGTGACGGCTCGTGGCTTTCTGACCTACTCGTTCTTCAAAGATTGTCGTCAGCTACCCTCTCTCGCAGCAGCCGCTTCTTTGTTCCTGCTGCCATCCGGTCGCATTGCAAGCCAGGAACCATCTCCACGGCATATTCCTGCCATGACGATCTCGACATCTTGCTGAACCCACTCGACTCTCAAACTCAATTGGCCCCAACTCCTTCGGCATAATCCCCCGAGACGCAGCTTGCGGGCTCGCCCAGCGCCCAACCAAGCCCCCAGCCTGAAACTGAGAATTGATCTTCCGATTATCGTGTCAGGTACCCGGTTGACTCGAAAAAAGGGCAATCTCCTTACTTCTTTCGAACCTTCCAAGCCTCGGATCATTCGTCTGATTCGCGATAACGATAAAGGGAGTGGACAAATAATTCAGCGCGAGTTGGCGATCGACGCCAACTCCCTTTGACAGATGTCTTCGATGATGGGCATGGGAGGAATGGGAACTGCTGTCCTCCCTCAGCAACCTTCCTCTTCGTCTTCTCGCGGCCTACCTGCGAATCCCGCCCAAGGTGTCCGACGACTACAGAATTCTCTGTCCAACATGCCGCCTCCACCACCGATACCTCCACAATACCACACACCAAATGGTTCGACTTCGTACGGTTCGGGGGGCCTGACCGCCTCGGCGGCGCCTTTGTCTGCCGGCCAGGTTATATCACTCGCCCGCGAGGCGATGAACGATGCTCTGCAACACAACGAGTCCCAAGCGGCCGAGGCGAGCGGCGTCAGCAACGAATTGAAGCCCGGCGTCACGATTGACCTGAGTCGAAAAAACATTCAAGAGTTGCCCGAAGAGGTTGTGGATATCATCAAGAACGAATTGGAAAGGTGAGCATGTGCCTCTGACTAATTGCTATCCACGTCAAGAACACCCGCTGACAGAAGAGTCATCCGGCCGCATGAACAACAGACTAGCACTTTCCCACAACAAATTGTTCTCTTTCCCTCAGAGGTTCTCCGAGTGCACATCTCTCCGGTATCTCAATGTTCGGAACAATTACATCAAAGAGTTCCCGTTGCCAGTAAGCAACTGCACAGTTCCATCCTAGCGACCGAAGGTAACTAATATCGCATGCAGCTATGTGACCTCAAGTCGCTGGAGATTCTGGATCTTGGTAGAAACAAGATCCGAGTTCTACCACCAGATATCGCAAAATTGACATCCTTGAAGGTGCTGGCAGTGCAGAAGAACCGCATAGAGGAGCTACCACTCTGTTTGGCGGATATGGTGTCACTGCAAGTCCTCAAGCTAGACGGCAACAATATTTCGTTCCCCCCGAGGGAGGTCTTGCAGGTACAAGCGAGCAGTCCCCCGAACGAAGGGTTTCTGAAAGAGAGCGAAGTTACCGAAGTCACAGTGACTGCACACATTAAGCGGTTCTTGAGACAGAAAATCTACGAGAATGCAGAAAGGAACGCCGAGCTGGAAAATGGCGGCGACGAAGCCAGCGACAACGTCGAAACGCCACGGGGCCCCTTGAAGCGTGTCGTCAGTGGACGCTTTCCCATCAAGGTTAATGGCATCGAAGCTGAGATGCGGTCCCCCAACATGGCCCGGCCGCCACCCATTCCCTCACGGTCACACGCAAGAGGACTGTCTCAGCAAAACACAGCAATGCGCCGGCCTGGCATAATGCCATTGACCATAGGGAACCCGAATGAGCGCCTTCGGTCAAACAGTGAGACATTGCTGCAAGCCTCCAGGGCGGAGCGCCCTGCCGATCGACACAAGCGAATGGCTCTCGTCTCTAAAAGGGCCAACGAGTTGGGCACCCTCGACGAAACGCAGGCCAACAACCGCTTCAGTCATTATCGAGGCCTGAGCCACGGCTCGTCTATGCAGGGAAACCTCAACCCAAACATGGGATCAGTCATCAGCCCCAACAGCCCGGCCGAACCGCTGCTGCAGCGACCCAACTATGTTCGTCGTTTGTCGGTATTGCCGGAGCAGCGGCGAGAATCCAAGGTGCTTGACCCGATCCTCGAGTCCGCCAAAGGCATCCTTTACTCGATCTTCCAGATTCATCCGATGATACAGCTCTTCACCCGGCTTACCAATGACGGTACCCCGAAACGCTCCAGTCTCGAGATTGTGTTCTTTAACACCGAATCCCACGTCTTGGAACTCGAGCACGAGATTTCGAAGCACGAAAATGCAATGAACCAAGACGGTTATGCCCGCCGAGAGAACGAGAACGTCCAGAGAGCGGTTCTCACGCTTATCAACGCCTACAGCCACGTCTGCTCGCTCTTGATTAATAACATGGACATGATTGTCGATAATGCGGATCCCAGGTATATCCGCACTATGATGATGTGCCTTTTCAACAGCATTATGGAGCTGCGTGTTACTGCGAACGAAGCGTTGATGGGTTTCTCGGGCCACCCCAAGAGCTTTGAGCCGCGCGGACTGGGGCCTAACAATACCCTCAAGCCGCACTCTCGTGAGCCTTCGATGACGCCTTCTATGACACCTTCTATGACACCTTCAATGACACCGACAGCGAACCGCCCTGGTCCGGCCGCGATCCCTCGTTCGCGGCCCAACAACTACGCACACAACCCAAGCAATCTTCGCGTGTCGACAGACGTAGGAGGGCCTTACATCAACGGATCCGGACGGACTGCTACGATTACTTCGGCAACGCCTCGTTCTGGCGAATCTTTTGTGTCCACGAGCACTGACGGTCGGTTTATGGGCGATGTCACGATGGAAGAGCGCCATTTCGAGAAGATCTTCTTGTCTCTTTCAAAATCCACGGAATTGATCATGCGGACACTGCCCAACTTCAACACGCAGTTTAACCTTGGCCTCCGCAGCGCCCGGGCGCAACGGCAACCGGAACACGTTCAGAACTATTGGAAGCTTTTGATCTCGAGATGCAGTCACAGCATCCAGCAAACGGACCTGCTCAAGAATCGTCTTTCCTCCATCAAGCTGAAGGAACCCGGGGTGCGAACGGATCCGCTGTTCTGGAGCTATTGCAAGAGCTTCATCGATGCATGGGCCGAGTATGGGCAGACGTTGCGCATGTCGATCGACCAAGTCTCGCTGTCCATGGACGTCAGAACCCGACTGAGGCCGGTGCAGCTAAGCATCAAGGAGTCGACACAGCTCATCGTATCTTCTCCATGGGCGTATCTTTTCCGCCAAGCTGGCTATATGCAAGACGGGCATAATTACTATTCGCCTAATCACTCATCCAGCAGCTCGTCTGTTTCCCAGATGCAGCTGCCCGTCACTCCCCAGAGCGCTGCGTTGGGCCCGGCCGTCCAGGCCACAGTGCCATCGACACCCCAAAGTGCTTCTTTCGACAGGGCCTTCAACGGCAACGTTTTCGAGCGAGCTGACGCATTGATCTCCATGGGTGGTCTACACCTGTCTCGCACGGGAACGATGAACAGCTCTACAACATCGCTGAACTCGATCTCCTCGATGACATCAGGCCAAGACGGCGGCCCGTATGCGGCGGCTAATGCCATGTTGTCGCCCAACGGCGACAGCGGCCCCGGGCCGTACAGGCGGGACGGCAGCAGAAGTAGGCCTGCATTCTAGGCCGACCATGGGCACAATTGTTTGGTTGGCAGCGAACTCGCTTCCTACCAGCTCTGGATGTCCAGAGCACTTATTGACGAGATCGGATCTGATACCCCCTGCTTTTTCTTATCTGATGCATTTGCTCGCAAGTTGCGGGCTCGGGCATCATATTTTCACGCGCAAGACTGGACAGCCATGGGCAATTATGGCTTAAAATGTACTACCAATGGGGATGGAGCCTTTTGGCTTATGTTACGCTAGATAGAGGTTGTATAGTTTCCGTCTAGAGGGGCGGCAAAAGCGGTATACGCGGGAAATATGCTTTTTATTTTGCTTTCTACACACATACGATATGGCACCGGGAGATGCCTGGAGTTTTGGTTTCTGGGTCCTGGGCGTGTCCACCACGCCTGGCGTTCTGTCTTTATTGTCGTTGTTGTTTTATCCGCTGCTGAAATTTCTCTCCGCATGGCATGGCGTGGGGGCGTCGCATTGGACTGGCGTTGAAATCTCTTGGAAGTCTCGTTTGTTTCTGGACCTGACTTGGACTATGTAAAGCGAGTATTGTAATGTTTCAAATATATGACTTAGCGAGAGGTGAGGGAACGGACGACAGACAGAACACAAATACAGCGATGCATTGACTGCCTTATCATATGAAAGCTACCAAGTTCCCCTATGTGTGAAGAATAGACGAGAATTATATAATGAAGTTGTCTCGAATATTCGTGGGTTACGATGAGCTGCACTCACTCGGTGGTGGTGTCGCTGTATTTTGCTGGTGATTTCGTAACAGCTGACACAGCCTGCCAGGTCTCGTATTTTGACCCCTCTTTCAAGCTGGGAAGCGAACCAACTTCCAACAACTCGAGGGATCATCGACGCGTCACAATTTCGTTTGAGTAAAGGAGAAAAAGACCGATAGAGCCGAAGGTTATTATTCTCTATTACACAAAGTGAATTTTGTTTCCAGAGACTATCGCCAGTCTAGGTTTCGTGCCGCAACCCAGAGTTTTTAATTCTCCGACCATGGCCAGCACCAGCGCTGCAGCCGGCCCGTCATCCACCATCCCCGCAGCAGCACCAGCGACACCGGGCCCGGCCTCTGCGGCGGCGGGCGTAACCACCAGATCCTCCGCCTCGGCGGCCATGGCGGCGCCCGGTCCGTCGAAATCCACCTCGCCGGGCGAGAGTACGGGTGCGACTGCGGCGAGTTCTTCCTCCTATTCTGCTTCTTCCCCTCTCTCGCCCCTCTCGCCGCGCACGTCCATGGCCCAGGCCATGGCGACGACCGTGACCGCCGCCGGCACCACCAGCATCCCGTCGCCTTCGTCCACGACCGGCGTCTTCCCCAGCCCGGGGCTGGCTTCGCCTTCTTTCCCGGCGTATGCCACGTCGTCGCCGGCGGCTTCGCGGGCGGGTGCGTCCACAGCCTTGTCGCAGCAGCAGCAGACGCCGCGGTCGCATGCTGGTCCAGCACCACCACCCAGCAACAGTAGCAGCGTTGCCAACCAGAGTAGCCAAGCCGCAGGGAAAAGACCTGCCGGTAGCATCGCCATCTCTGCCAACACTGCCAACACCAACACCAGTAGCAACATGCCCCCACACCTCCACGCCCACCTCCCCTCCACCACAACCACCCTCCACATGACCGAAGCCCGCGACGCCCTCGTGGCCACCATGTCGAACCTCTTCGACACGGAGCTGCAGTCGCGCGCCACCCTCTTGCACGCCAACGCCTCGCAGCTCTCGCGGCAGGAGGCCGACGTCGCCAAAGCGACCGAGTCGCTCCGCAAGGAGAACGACAAGCTGGCGAAAGTGGCGCGCGACGCGGGGAGGCGCATCAAGGAGACGGGCAATGTGCAGAACTGGGCCGAGGTGCTGGAGCGGGATTTCCTGGTGCTGGAGGAGACGTTGCGGTTGGCGCGCGAGGGGGACGGGGAGAGTGAGGGGGGGTATACCAGTAGTAGTGGGGGGAGTTATTGGAGCGGGAGTGGGAGTGATGCCGGGAGTGATGCTGGTGGGACGACGAGGAGTCGGAGGGCGAGTGTGGATAGGGGGCGGGAAGAAGGGGCCGCAGTCGCGGCAAAAGTGGCAGGGAAAGCGACGGCGGCTGCACCAGCGCCAGCACTTGAGGGCGAGGGCGGTTTGGTCGGGGCGGTGAATGAGATGGACATCGACGACGCCGTGGCTCCGGCAGCATCATCGTCAGCAGCGGGGAAGACAGTCGAGGACGTCGTAGTCCAAGAGGCCGGCAGCCGAGGCGATAGAGCGGATGACCAGCCCTCAGGGGCAATGGATGTAGACACCGACAACCCCCCAGGCGCCCCTGCGGCCGCCGCCACCACCCCTGGCCCTAGCAAAGACGCTGCCGGCCCGGGAGACGAAACGGGAGGACCCGACAACGGCCCCTTTTCCCCCGTCGACAACGCCATCGAGGCCAGCATCCGGGAGGCCATGGCGACGAGCATGCACGACGACACGAAGGCGGCCGTGGCGCGCTCCGAGACGACGCTCGAGGGCGGCTCGACGTCGAGCGTGCATAGGAAGGCCAAGGAGATGGCCGATTTCGACAAGATGGATCTGGACGTGTCCGAGAGGAGCTTTCCTTCGACGGGCCGGACCTTGTCCCGCGAGAGTGTCAGTGTCAGTGACGTGGCAAGTGGTTCAGGGCCGCCTCCACCAGCGGCCACATAGGGAAACATCATACTTGCGAGGCACAGGGCGATATAGGAACACGGAGTATTTGGAATGAGTTAAAGGGTTTATATATTTTTTCATTGATTGAACGCCGGGATAATTTTATCTAGCATTCCTGATAACCCATTTGAACACCCGTCCCGTCTAAATTGCCTGGTTCTGGTGATGGCCACCACTGGTAATCATCGTGCGAATTGGCGGCAAGCGAAGCCGCTACCATATTCCATATAATATTCCATTTACAGAAGGCCGGGGAGCATGACGAATCGCTTCTTCTTGTACTTGTCGCCAAACTCCTTGCGGTAGGCCCGCTCCTTGCCCTTGCCCCAGGTGAACATGTACATGGAGCCGACCGAGATGAAGAGGGCGACCGAGGGGGAGCGGCTGATGAGGATGACACCGATCCAGGCGAGGATCTCGTACATGTAGTTGGGGCTGGTCACCAGCTCGAAGCCCAGACCGCGGGGGATCTGCCTCTCGGTTCCGCCGGGGCTTCGCAGAGTGGACAGGTAGTAGTGGACGCGGAAGTTCATGAACTCGCCGAAGCAGTAGAGGGCCAGGCCCAGGGCGTCAATGGACAGGTTCTCGGCCTTGGCGGCGGGCGAGAAGGGGGCGTAGACCTCGAAGGCGGCCAGCAGACCGGCGACGGCCCAGTAGAAGAAGGAGTTGCGGAACACGTTGGCCACGGGCATGGTGCTGGCCGAGAACTTGTGGACAAAGGCCGTCTCGAACTCGCGCTTCAGGAAGTGCAGCATGATGCAGGCAAAGGTGAGCTGCTGCGAGACCGACAGAGCGCCGCCGTTGTAGTTGGGCATCGGGACGTAGTTCTCGACGTACGGGTACAGGGCGGGGTAGACGTAGTGTCGCAGGCCGAGGAAGATGGGGTGGAAGAGCAGCGGCCCGAAGTACTCAATCAGGAAGACGGTACGCCATCCCAGCTGAGGACCCAGGTCCTTGACCAGGAGCTCGTCGAGCTTCAGGTCGCGCAGCAGGGCCTTGCGGTCCTTGAGGGTCTTGTTGGTGGTCGGGTCGAAGAGGCCAATGCGGTTGTGGTCGCTGATGCCGGCCTTGCTGGCGATGGCGATCTTGGCGTCCTCGACATTGGCGCTGTTGGGGAGGTCGAGAGAGGCGGGGAGTCTCTTGATGGCCTGTTTGCGGGCTGTTCTGATGTGAGCAAACTGCCTGCCAGAACACCAATGTCTATGCGTATCATGCGCAGGTCATGTATGCATATCATGCCTGTCATCCCAAACTAAAGGACTGTGGGAGGGGTGCTTACACCTATTGGTCAGCTTGACAGAGAGGTCGGCTGCCATATTGAAGCTTTCGGGGTTGCGGGAGGGAACCTTATCGACTTCTTGGGATGAAGGAAGATGGGAAAAGTTTCCCAAATACTCGGTGCAAGACTGACAACCACCAAGAGAGGATCAAAAAGACGAGACAAGGATTGTCATTAAAGATCTACTCCAGTATTAGCTGGCTAGCTTGGCAGCTTGGTGCCTCTGAAATTGCACAAGCCGAGGGGAGATCCGTCAACTGTTGAGAAAAGTCCAAGTGGAGCTGCCAAAATCATTGGACTGAGAACATGACGTTATGTAATCAATTGATCTCACTCAATCTCCAAGTCCCGCCTGCTCAAGAGCAAATGCTAGAGCTTGAGCTCGGACGTTCCTGCAAGGATCATGCGGGTGGCTTACTAGACCCCAGTTGGTGCATCGTGACTTATCATACCAAACCATCTCGAGACTGAAGACCATCTTGTACAAACATGACCTCTATGCCATCCATTATCAATACTACTATATCCTTGGATATATCGTACATACCGAACCAAGGGTCCGGGGAGTAATTATGGGAAAACGTGCGAAAACTGATACGTCTCTTTCTAGCTTTCTTTTCATCAACCAATGATCTCACTGTTAAAAGGTATGTATCTATTCCGTACCTACATACGACACGTTATTTTGCTAGTCTAGCGCTGGTACTGTCTAGACTATTACGTGTGATGGGTAAGTTTTAACCCCTTAGTACGTAGTACGCTAGTTTTTAGCGTTTATATAAGTAAGTAAGGGTTATTTAAATAATTAATTAAAAGAAAGGTTAGAAATGGGCTGTTTTATTATTAAAATCGGATATTTAAATTGTTATACTTTTATTATTAATTTATAAAGCGTTATAATAATAATTATACGGTTATATATAATAATATATTATAAAATATTATAAAATTATTATTATTTAATATATATTTTATTAATATCGATAATATTTTAATATCGCTTCGGTATATTAGTAAGTAGTTTATAAAGTTATTTTTTTAATATAATATCTTAAACTTTTTTTATATAAGCTTTTAATTCGTGATATTTAAAGTTTTTATAAAAGTTATAATAATTTTCGATATAATTCTTTATTTAATTTTATACTATTTTAATAAGGTTAAAATCCGGGGAATTCGCCGATTAAAGTATTATTATAATGTTTTAAATATCGAATTTTTATTAAATTATTATAGTTATATAAGTAAAGGCGTTATTTTATAAATATTAATTTTTTATTATTATTAATACGGTAAAGTCGGATTTAGTTATCGATAAAAAAAAATATATTATTAATAAGTAACCGATGATATAGTCCTTTATTCCTTTTTTTAAAAATATTTAAGTTTTTTATTAATAATATTAAAAAAGTAATTTTAAAATATTTAGCTTTACTTTTTCTTAAGCTTAGTATTAACGTAGTCCTCGTAATATTTTTTTCTAGGCTTTTTAATTATATATTATTAACAATATATATTAATTATTTAAATTTTATTAAATTAAAATATTTACTTTTATTATTTAAAAGTTTAATTTATATATTTTTAAATTTAAATAAAGCGTTTAAATTTAATCCTTTCGTTAATCGAAGGTTTTTTACGTGTAAATCGGCGGGAAAAGCTTAAGCGACGAAAGGAAGATCGAATTGCGTAAATATTAAAAATGCCGGTAAAGAGGTTTATTAAAAGTTTAAGGTAAGTTATAAATCGGTTAGTTTTTAATACAATAATAAACGTTTTTAACTTAAGTATTTAGTTATTAAAAAGAATAAGTAATTAGCCGGATTTAAAAGTAATAATAGGTTTTTTATCGATAATAGTATATATTTAATTAAAAGAGTAGCCGGTTTAAAATTTAATCTCTTCTCTCGATATATTTATATCGTAAAAGAAAATACGAATACGTCGCCGTTTATATTCGTTAAAATATAGTGTTCGAATACTTCGTCGGCGCGGTATCGTAATTAAATTAATAGGGAAAGAGTAAGAATTATATAATAAGAAAAGAAAAGGGCTTTATTACCGTTAAAAAATAAATAATAAATTCGAAGGAATAAAAATCGTTAAAAAGTATAAAAAATAATTAAATTAATAATATAGTAATAGCTATATATCAAAAAATAAATATATTATATAAAAACTAATATATAGTACTTGCCAAGGTGATAAAACTTAAGCCTAATACCAAGTATATGTGCCATATGGTCACGTCTTTCGCGTTACGTCCTAGGCTGGCACACTCATAAACCTCCTTGGTTTAGACTTGGGACACCATCTCTATGTTCCCATCGTGATGCTGCACAACACACACACACCCCTAATCCGGTTCGCAACCATCTCTTCTTTAAGCGCTTCCTACTTGTCAGCTGACCAGGCTGTCATCGAAACATGCACACCAATTCCGATCATGTCCATCCATAGCGATCCTCTTTCAGCTCTATGTCTCAGCTTGGACCTTTAATTGCTTATCTGAAAGACTACCTTGCCTCTCTGATTGGGTGTACAACACCGACGGGCGGATCGCGATACGAGCCGCGTTGCTTTTGGGACATGGAGCGGGCCATGCCTATCACATTCCTTCCGCAATTAGTCGACCAAGATATGTTCGGCCTAGTGAGTGCTCAGTCGAGCCCTTCTGCTAGGTATTGTCTTATAGCGGACGCCGAAGGAGGCAAATCAGAAGGCATGCTACGCCACCAGCATGATCTCTATCGTAAGGTTCCTGAACGCCTCGCAGTGATGAACATGATCATGCCCCCGAACAGGAAGCTGGGACTTTGGGGCTCAAGGAGCGTCAGCTGCGCCGCCATCAAGGTGTGACTTCTATGGAGGCTAGAAGTCAAGCCCCCTCTCCGAGAGCCTTACCGTGCCACCCAGCCGACAGGAAACAGGTTTGTTTATCAGAAACAGTTTGGGCTGATCACTCACTTCATCCCTGGAAATCGGTTTACTCTTTCACTTCATATATGCATGAACTTGACTGTGCTGAGTTTAAGTCAGCAAACGTAGCAGCCTTTTACTAAAACACTGCAACGCCTTTCACACCCTCAATTCTATATTTCCACAAATCCAACTGCTGCATAATCTGGTGAAACTACTTCCTGTGTTCCTCTCTGTGCGGTGCTGTTCTCTCCCGATCGATAGCTACAATGGGCAGTCACGATCATGGCATCTTGGATTCCCTCCAGAAATTCGGCCACTTGCTGCAATCAGCGGCTCGTCCGCTGCCGACCCAGACAGGCGATGGGACCTATCTCGAAAAGGAACCGCACAGTAACATTCTCGAGGACCTGGCATCGCTGAACATATCCGATGTGAACACACTAATTGAGCTCTTGGAGAAGGGCATCTCTGGCAACAAACTGATCGATGACCGCACCATGTTCACGGAGCATCTCATTACCTTGGCCTCGAAACTCCCGCCGGAATCTGCTAACAGAGCAAAGCTCTCCAATGCGTTCACCCTGGAGATATGGAACAGCCTTGACCATCCGCCCGCGTGCGGACTTGGCGACCGATACAACTACCGCCAAGCTGACGGTTCGTACGTATAAGCGTTGATGACGTCTTGGCACGGTTGCGTAAGTGTATAGTTGACGCCTTCTAGGTACAACAACATCCATCTTCCAGATCTGGGCAAGGCAGGGACGCCATACGCCCGTTCTGTCCAGCCCAAGATGATCCGCCCGGCATCTCAGCCAGACCCGGGCCTGATATTTGACACCATCATGAGCCGTGAGAATGGCGGGTTCAAGCCCCATCCGAACAGCATCTCCAGCATGCTCTTCTACCTCGCGACCTTGATCATCCATGATTGCTTCCACACTAGCAGGGAAGATCCCTCGATCTCTCAGACGTCCTCCTACCTGGATCTGTCGCCGCTGTACGGCGTAAACCAGGAGGAACAGAACCAGATGCGTACCTTCAAGAATGGTTTCATCAAGCCCGACTCGTTTTCAGATAAGCGAATCCTCGGCTTTCCTCCCGGTGTCAGTTGTCTTCTCATAATGTTCAACCGGTTCCACAACTATGTGGCCACGAACTTGGCCTTGATCAACGAGAACGGCCGCTTCAATGCCCCGGCCGGCTCGCTCCAGGATGACAAGAAAAAGGCTGCGCACTCGAAGCGGGATAATGACCTGTTCCAGACAGCCCGCCTCGTCACATGTGGTCTCTACTTCAACATCGTCTTGAGAGACTACGTGCGCACCATCCTCAACCTGAACAGGACCGACTCGAACTGGTGGATCGATCCGCGTGCCGACGTTGGTGACCGGGGCAAGTCGATGGCGACGGGAAACCAGTGCAGTTTCGAGTTCAACCTCATCTACGTCTGGCACTCGGCCATATCGCAGCGGGACGAGAAATGGACCCAGAACCTGTACGAGAAGCTCCTTGGTAAGGACTACGATAAGGCCACGGAAATAGAGCTACTCGCCGCACTGTCGCGTTGGGAAGCGGTTATCCCCAAGGACCCCCAGCTGCGGACCTTTGAGAACCTGCAGAGGCAAGCAAACGGCACGTTCAACGACGACGACCTCGTCAAGATCCTGACGGAAAGTATCGAGGACCTGGCGGGGGCCTTTGGCGCGAACAACGTCCCGCCCATCCTGCGGGCCGTCGAGGTCCTCGTCATGAACCGGTCCCGCAAATGGCACGCCGCGTCCCTCAACGAGTTCCGGACCTTCTTCGGGCTCAAGCCGCACGCGACGTTCGAGGAGGTCAACTCGGACCCGGTCGTGGCCAACCACCTCAAGGCCCTCTACGAGCACCCGGACTACGTGGAGCTGTACCCGGGCGTCGTGGTGGAGGAGAGCAAGCCGGTGATGAAGCCGGGCTCCGGGCTGTGCCCCGGGTACACCATCAGCCGCACCATCCTGTCCGACGCCATCACGCTGGTGCGGGGCGACCGCCACTACACCCTCAACTACCACGCGGGCAACCTGACCAACTGGGGCATCAAGGAGGTCGAGGCCGACCCCTCTTTCGAGGAGGGCATCGTCTTCTACAAGCTCTTCCTCCGCGCCTTCCCGCACCACTTCGCGTATAACAGCGTCTACGCCCACTACCCCATGACCATCCCCTCGGAGAACGCCAAGATCCTCGCGGCGCTCGGCCGCGTCGGCGACTACTCCTTCGCCCGCCCGGCGCGGCAGGCCCCCATCGTCGTCATCAAGACCTTTCAGGGCGTCGACCACGCGCTCGCCAACCGGGCCCTGCGCGTCGAGCCCTGGAGGCCCGGCTTCGTCGTCCTGGGCGGCGCCGACGGGGCCAAGGCCTGCCTTGCGGGCGACGGGGACTTCTTCGCGGGCCAGCGGGCCAACTTGGGCCACTGTATGTACCCCCAGAAATGGGAGGGCGGCGTGCGGCGGTTCTACGCCAAGACGATACAAGAACTGCTGACCCGCTGGTCCTCGCCCGTCGGGCCCTCCCCTGGTAGTACTAAGAGCCAGGGCGTTGTGACAAAAACGCGGCAGGTCGACATCGTCCGCGACATCGGCACGCTGGCCAACGTCCACTTCGCCGCGCAGTTCTGGTCGCTGCCCCTCAAGACCGCGGAGCGGCCGCACGGCGTCTTCAGCGAGCACGAGCTGCGCGACGTGCTGACGCTCCTGTTCACCGTCGTCTTCTTCGCGGCGGCGGACCCGGCGCGGCAGATGGCGCTCTACGCGGCGGCGAAACCCATCAGCGAGGCCATGGGCCGCATCATGGAGGCCGAGGTGCGCGCGGCGGGGGAGAGCAAGCTGTTGGGCGACCTGGTCGCCCAGGTGAACGGGCAGGACGAGGTCGACATGAAGGAGTACGGGGTCCATGTGCTGCGCAAGCTGTTTGAGCGCTGCGGTGGTAATGCGCGCGAGGCGGTTTATGCGCATGTCCTGACGGCGGCGGCGCCGATGGTTACGCTGAACAGCAGCATTTTTGCGCAGGCGCTGGATTATTACCTTGGCGAGGGCGCTGAGCATTGGCCGAAGATCCAAGAGGTAAGCAGTCAGAATCCGCCTTCCAGGACAACGTGCTGCGACAACATTTGCTAACCTGTAACCCCCTTTTCCCACCACCAGATCGCCCGACAGGACACCCCCGAATCCGACGAGCTCCTCATCCGCTACGCCCTCGAAGGCGTGCGCCTCAACGGCTCCAACTCGGTGCTGCGGCACGCGCACACGGACACGACGATCCAGGAAGGGCTAGGCGGCGTCGGGGTGCGGCAGCCGCCGCCGACGCGGCTCGCGGCGGGGGCGACGGTGCTGGTCAGCTTCGACGAGCTGGCCCGGGACCCGTCGCGGTACCCGGACCCCCACACCGTGCGACTCGACCGCGACCTCGAGAAGGGGTACCGGTTCTACGGGCACGGCGCCCACACCTGTCTGGGCGAGCCCATGAGCCGCGTCTCGCAGGGTGTGCTGCTCCGGGCCGCGGGGCGGTTGAGGAATCTGCGTCGGGCGCCGGGGTCGCAGGGTCGGTTGAAGATGGTGGTGCCGCCCGGGGCCCCAGGGGGGCTGGGGAAGATGTACATGGATGAGTTGCAGAGTATGTATTCGCCGTTCCCGACGACGATGAAGGTGCTGTACGACGAGTAGGTCGTTTGAGGCTAGGGATACATATTCGTTACATGTAGGTCTTTTGAGTGGCTCGGCTGGTTCGGATTACATGTCGGCAGGGATGAGGTATATGTAAGTATCTTAATCTTAGGTAGCTTGTTTCCGTCCACAGCACTTTACCATTGGCATTGCATATTCCCCTTGGTTTGAATTTGTGTCATTATTCACTGTGGCCTATCCATCACGCAAACTCATCAGCGATGCATCGAACCTTTCGTACATCATTAGCGACTGCCTGCCTCCCCCACGAGGGCCCGTCCCTCAAAACTTCTCGACATAAGGTCTCAGATCCAACTCCTGAGTAAACGCCGAACGGGGCTGCGTATGAAGATGCCAGTAACTCTCGGCGATCTATACCCCCCAAACAGAATTAGTCCACAATTACCTAGCCGAACAGCAATTCCTCGATAAATAAAATTAAATCACTACTCACCGCATCAGGATCCAGCTTCCCGCCCTCGACCCCGTCGTTGACGTTGTACCCCTTGGTCCGGGGGATGTCAATCACGCCGTCGATGACGGCGTGGGCGACGTGGACGCCCCGGGGCCCGAACTCGCGCGCGAGCGACTGCCCGAGCGCCCGCCGCGCCGTCATGCCGGCCGCGAAGCCGGCGCAGTTGGCCGCCCCGCGCAGTGAGGCCGTGGCGCCCGTGATGAGGAGCGTGGGTGGGTGCGGGGGCGTGTTGGTTGCGCTCTCGAGGAGGAGGGGGATGGTTTGCTGGGCGAAGAGGAAGAGGCCTCGTCTAGCCATCGCAAGTTAGTCGATTTACAGTATCTTCCCTTTCCAAGAATGATGTGTCCAAGAATGGAAACAGAGATGAGTCCCAAGAGAAGAACTCACGCATTCCCCGCCACGCTCGAATCAAAGTCCTCGACCTTGGTCTCGAGGAACGGCGCCCGCCTGAAGTTGGCGCCCACGTTGTAGACGGCGGCGGCGAGCCGGTGGCCCGGCAGCAGCTCGTCGCGGACGCGGGCAAAGGCCGCCCGCAAGGAGGCCGGGTCCGCGGCGTCGGCGTCGACGCCCACGGCCGTCCCGCCCGACGCGTTGATGCCGTCCACGGCGTCCTGGTACGAGGCCGGGCTGCGGGCCATGAGGACGACGGGGTAGGCTTGGGCGAAGCGGCGGGCGGCGGCGGTGCCTGGGGTTGGGGTTGTGCCGTGTTAGTAAGTGTGTGGTAGTGTGGAGATGCGGAGGGGTGATGATGGGGGTGGGGGTGGGGGATGCGGCGTACCTGTGCCTGTGCCGGCGCCGATGACGATGGCGTAGAATTTGGAGGCCATTCTGGGTTGATGGGTTCAAGTCAAGTTTGGTTCAAATCAGTGACGGAGATGTTGTCGAGATAAGAGTTTATTGAGATATCTTCTCTATTCAACCAAGTACAATCACCACGAGCAAGTCTTGTCTATTTATATCGTGACATCCCGGCATTTGCAAGGGAGGGGCAGCGGGAGAGTTCTTACAAATCAAGCATGACGTGTTGCTGCGATAGGCCAGATCGCGTAGTAATCCAAAGCATCAATTGCGACATCTCCAACCAGTCGCCTAGCAATGCATTCTATGCAAGCCGAATTGGCAAGGGTGATTAGTGATACGAACAACATGCGGAGTTCGTTCTAGCAATCTTGGGGACATGGAAGTGCTTTCAGAGCATTCCCCCCTTTCCGCCACGGGACAGGTACAAGAGTCGGCCCCACAACCAAATTCCGGGTGCCCTGAGAAACACCTCCAGGCACTGCACATTTGATAAAATATAGGGGGATAAACGAAATGCTACGGATAGTGGAATAACTCAAATTTTCCTTTCTTTCGAAAATGACTTTGGTGCCTCCAAGGACTGTGCAGAACTTGCTCTTTGCAACCATCTCTGATGGCAACTTAGTTTGGGGGCAGAGCATCAACGCAATGGGATGTCACGGAGATCAGTTTTCAATCGGAGATGGGTTGCCCAACCAATGTCATATAAGAGATTGAAGATCTCTCTAGGCGTTCTCAGGTTTTCATAGTATAGGCATATCCAAAATACTCACAAAATACTCGGCCGTTTTGCATCCACATTCACTCACCCGACAAGATGGCCTCTTCCAACAATCCCGACGAGAGAGACCAGAGAGACCAGCCGGCTCCCACTCCTACTCAGAACGAACGACGAACAATGCTTGCTAGGTACTGGGGCGACCAATGGAGGTTGCCACGACCCTATGACAGTATATTCTGTCTGTTCCTATCCTGGTTCTTGGCTTCTCTCCTGTTCATGGTCTATTTGCTGGCGGCGCTACACAGAGCAGCAAGAGGAGTCGCAATTTCCGATATATTACTGATGATATCTGAAGACATCTCTATCTTGAAGCATGCATGTCCTGCAATACTAGCCCTGCTCCTGCTGAAAGCCTCCTGTTTCGTGGTGGAGTGGATCCTGCTGGAGGTCCATCACGACCTACGCAAACAGTACCCTGATCGATTCCGGACGCGCTGTCCTGTCGGGGCTGGCCTGTTGCTCGCATGCATGTTATTCTATTTCCGCGAGCAAATTTATCCGCACAGGTATGATATGCTTGTGTTGGTAGGCCACGACCTCGAGTGGTGCTTCTGGGCAGGATACTGGATCGAATGGTGGACAGGACTTTTCAGCCTGGCAAACAACCACCTCCGCCTCTTCTTCTAGCATACTACAAGACGGAACGCTCTCGGGGCAGATCAAAACCGATGCATCGGGAGTTTGGTGGGTCTGGGTTAAGGGCAGCAGCTACCAAGTATATGCATTTATACAGTATACTCCGTAATGCGTACAGCAATCAATGACGGTTAGATGAATGGCGTGGGGTACCCGGCTCATCCCGCACGACGCCTCCAGACGTCCGGTATTCAGCTGAGCATATTAATGATTTATTATTATCCCATGCAATTGGTTTGATGCGATGCCGCCCGCCCGAGATCGATTGGTTAATCCAAATAGTGGCGGTCAATCAGCTCAGCTCGCGTGATTGATTGGCATCTTGCGACTGCTCGTTTGCAAGCCTTAAATAAGTAGTAGACTTGATGGGAAGCCCGACCAAGATGACGACGACCCAGTTCACTACTATCCACGCTTTAACCATCCTCTAGCATCACCAAGCATGCCACCCCCCAACACCCCCGAAGAGGGCCTGGTGTCCGCCCCGACCACCACCGCCACCCTGGCCCTTCGACCCATTACCCGGGACCTCGAGATGACGGCCGCCTCTCCCCCAACCGCTGCCATCCCCGCTGTCGATTTGCGGGCGCTCGAGTACGAAAGCAATGTAGATGAGAATCTCATTTGCCCTATCTGCCGGGTCGCTCTGGTCGCGCCCGTCATCACGAATTGCGACCACGTCTTCTGCCAGAAATGTCTCGTGCAAGCCCACACGCTCAACCCCGTCTGCCCGGTCGACCGACAGCCGCTGCTGAAGCTTTCGTCCGAGACGCGGTCGGCGCCCAAATTGGTCACGAACCAGCTCGACAACCTGACGGTGCGCTGTCCCAATCGCATGCGGGGTTGCGACCTCGTGGTCGCCCGCTCCCTCGTCGAGAACCATGTCTCGCGCTACTGCGACAAGACCCTGGTCCCGTGTCCGCACCCCTCCTGCGACAAGACCATCGCCCGCAAGGACATGGCCAAGGGCTGCCTGCACTACGAGGTCTCCTGCGAGTTCTGCGAGCAGGCCGTGCAGAAGGCCGACCTCGAGACGCACCAGGACATGGAGTGTCTGAACCGGAAGAAGGACTGCGAGCTCTGCGGCGCCGAGTTCGTGCGCAGCAAGCAGGAGGAGCACACAAAGGAATGCCCCGAGGTTGAGGTCACATGCAAGTTTGCCCCGTTCGGCTGCAATCACAAAACGAGCCGGAGGCATCTGGAGGAGCACTGCGCAAGGTGCGACTACAGGGTGGTCGGCCCGGTGGGCGAGCAATTGGCGGAGCTGCGCGCCGAGATGACGACGCTGAAGGAGAAGGACCGGCTGAAGGACCGGCGCATCAAGTTCCTCGAGAACCGGGGCTACTCCGCCCCCGCGGCGGCCGCCGAGAACCTCTCCAACATGGCCCTGCCGGCGGCCGCCCCGCCGCAGGAGACGGCGCCGTACGAGTCGCGCGACCAGTACTTCCTGTCGCTGTTCGAGACGATGGAGTCCAAGGTGGAGCGGCTGTCGTCGGCGCTCACCGAGGTCGAGGGGCGGCACTCGATGATGCTCTTCAACGAGACGATGCCGATCAAGGACCAGCTCACCGAGATACGAAGCACGCTGGGCGTCCTGGGCATGCACGTCCGCTGGCTCATGAACTTCCGCCTGCAGGAGCGCGGGCGGGTCCTCGGTGCTGGCGCTGGCGGTGCTGGCGGCGGCGCCGGCGGGGCGAACTCGCCCTCGCTGACGGGGGCGGCCGGTCAGGAGACCGGCGGCGCCGGCGGCGGCGATTCCAACTTGCCGCGGAGGCTGAGCGAGAATATGCGGGAGCATCCTCCTCGGTTATGACACCAATGCATTACGATGAAGGAGACGAAGAAGAAGAAGAGCACAGAATAGAGAAGTTTGAAGTTTGAAATACCCTGGTAATGGCGATTTGAGGCCCCTTTTTCCAATGGCCGTGTACATCCTTCAGATGAGATATTCCCCGAAAAAAAAGAGCAGATACATTATGAGGGCATGGTGAAGGTGGGTGGGTTCCTGACTACAATGGCGTTTTGGGTTCTTAGCATGAAGTAGGCACAGGCAGTTGGGGTTTTACGGGTTTATGAACATGAATTGACGTTTCCATTGAGCACATGTTGAATGTAACTACTACAATGATCGATCCTTTTCCTCATTCTCCCTCTCCCCTTCATCCTCTCCCCTTCTTCCTCTCCCCTTCTTCCTCTCCCCTTCTTCATCTCCCCTTCTTCCCAACTAATCCGTGAAAAGCCTTCTCCGATTTACTATGGGAGTAGGCGTACAACATTGTTGTGTGCCATATGCAAGTGGCCTAAAGGCGATCACAGTCCGGGATCTTATACGACAACTTCATCGCGTCTCTTCCATTGATACTCTTTGTACCAGCTGCGTCCTCCTTGGGCGCCTGATAGATGAACGACCGCTCAGAAATCATCTCGTCCCCGCCACAGCGGGAGGACTTTGCAACCGTAATGTTGACGGGGGTGCCGGGATAGATATCTCTGTACTGGAGGTCGAAGTCAAAGTCGACCTGGTCGGACCCCCAATCACCAACCTTCTGGCCTGAGCCGAGGGCCGCGATGGACACGTCGCGGCCCTTCACCATGAGGTGTGGGTTTTCCCAAGAGCGTCGAGTGTAGGACACGTTCAGACGGTAGAGGAGATCGCCCGTCGGGATGCACCGGTTGAGATCTAACCATGTGCGTTCGAGGTGCATCCGCAGGCGGTGGTGCTCCTCGCCGCCGGGGGCTCCGCACACAGCTTTGTCTGTGGGGATGATGGCGGTCTGATGGCAGTCGACGTCGGGCCGAGCGTTCTCCAGGGGGCTGGCGGAAGCCGTGCTGGCGAGAATGGCGGCGGCGGCGGCGGCGAAGGTGAGCTTCATGGTGGATGATTGGATGGTGAATGACGAATGATTTCTGTCTGATGCGGTGGGATGGGTAGAGCAGGTCGTTTTCGGTGGTGGAAAAGGGGATAGGATGTGAAGTGGTTGTGGTGTGACCCAAACGACAAATTCCAACCTGGCGATTGAACAGGTATTTATCCACCACTTTCATGGACCCTGATGGGATGCAATCTCGTCGATCCTGGCCGGCCGTCACGCCGTGGTGCGTTGAGACGATATGCTCCTGTTCCGCAACGGTGCACGGAGGGACTCTCTGCCCGCCCGAGCGGTCCTCTTGCACCAATACGCGCAAATGAACTCCTCAGACTCCGATGTTCTTGCATCAGCTACCGTGGCACTGAGTGTATGGACCATCGTGTAAGCAACTTCACCGACCTTGCTGGCCGGCGCGTTGATGGTGTTGAGATTGTATGCTCCTGTTTACTTCTGAGGCACAGATCGGCCGTCTATCTGACTCGGGGCTGCATTACGTACACCACTCCCAGTTCCATAGTGAGCAGTTTACTCGCGTTGGTGAATACGATCCGAGTCTGGCCTCCCATGCACCGGTACTGTGTCCCGTGGCGTGCCAGCATCTTCCTGCTATTGCTACTGTTGGCAGACTTGTCGGGGACACGTTTAATCGCACGATTCTTGAAACTTGTCGTGGCATACCAAAGCGACATCACTCTTCTTCCTTTCGCGACTTATGACTAAAAGGCCTCTTCTAATATATGACAGAAGTAGGTTTAGATTATATGTACCTGAGATATGTGACATATGTACATAGCCTGAAAAAGCGGCTCTAGCACTGCGGAAGCGCATACGTCGCCCCCCTCTCGACAACCAAGCCATGCAATTCCATATCCAACGTATCATTATACGTCGTCGTCCATGTCTGCTCGGGCTCCTCGCCGGGCCGAGGCTCCCCCTCGTCGTGGGAGGAGGCGCGGCGTTCACGACGCGACCCCTTCTCTGCCCCCACGTAGACAAACGCCCGCTCCTCGGTCCCGCCAAACGCCCCGTCGCTGCTCATGGCCTCGGCCGCGACGACGACGTGGGTCCCCGGCTCGATGTCGCCGTACCGGATCGGGAAGTCGAAGTCGTACTGGCCCCTCGCGCCGTCGGCGACCCGCACGGGGCCGTTGAGGGCCTTGACGGGCGATCCCGCCTGGGCGTGGCTGCCCTTGGGCGTGTAGGACACGGACACGCTGTAGGTGGCGCCCAGGTTGAAGCACCGCTCCTGGCCGTTGAGGTTGCGGTCCAGCTGCACGCGCAGGAAGGCGCTGGTCTGGCCGTCGGGGGCGGTGCATTCGGCGCGGTCTGCGGGGCGGAACTTGGCCATGAGGCAGGTGGGTGGGGAGGAGGCCGCTGTCGCGGGGGCGGCGGTAGCCGTGCTGGCGAGGAGAATGGCGGCGGCGGAGAGGAATTTCATTGTGGATGAGTGGGTGGTTTTGGATGATATGGGATAGGTCGTGTTTAGTTACGTACGGGAAAAGGGGTATGGCAGAGGGGCCGTATCTTTGAATTAACACGAAAATTACACTGTGATCCCGTCGACCTTGTTGGCTACCCTGTTCCAGTGTTTTGGGGGATCTTGCTCAAGTGTACCGTTGGAGTACGAAGAAGGCCCTCTATCCGACTCGTGGGCGCATTAAAAAAATTCTCGAAGCAGGATACGTGGTCTCCTCTCGTCGGCGAGCAGGATTCAATTTCAACACCTGGCGAGTCGGCGCTATGTTCATACTGACGCTGGCACATTTACTGGCTCTGCTAAGTCTCATATTGCCCCAGACGGGGGGTATTTGACGTGCTTCAAAGAAGCTCATAAGATGCTTCTAAACAGACTAACAGTGGTCAATATTTTGGCTTTTATGAGGCTAGTCTGCTATTACACTGCATGTAAGCAGGAACCTGATCGAATTTGACGAATGACCTGGCAAGATCGAAAGGAGTCACATACTTTGCACTCCTCGAAACCAATACACCTATCCTGAACTATTTTATGTGTATGATGAATAGCAGATTCGATACCGTATTCAAGCCTGGGGAACCGATATCAGATTCATAAACGAATAATTGAATAGGACAGAATAGATCTTCAAGAGTAAACAATAAGACAGGATAGGTAGGTATGCTGCATAATCATTCGTGCCAGGTAACGGTATCCATTCCTACACACTTACCAAGAATCATCATCTAAGCCACTTTGGGCACACCGTTCATCGTCTTCGAGTCGAGCGTGGGTCAATTCCCACCCTTGCTGTGCCAGATTCACGGGACCAGTCACAGAGACTCTGGATCAACATCACCCCGCTTCGGGCCATGCAAGGCATCAACTTTGTTCGGATCCCTGAGGCGTCGTCCCTTCGATTGAAACAAATTTATGGGACGTAAGACTTGATGAGCACCGGAGTCCATCGCCACCTCATTCAGCAGCCATGCCGTGCTCATTTCAAGGGGCTGGGCAGTCAAGTCTCACAGGTTCGCTCGGAGTCCAAGCAGACACAATTACGGTACGAATACGCACTTCAGAGATCTTTGAAGGTGGCCAACCCCTATACACGACTTTAGACAGAAATGCAGACGAGTTCCGTATCCTACAGCTACAACCGGGCTCCTGGGACGATCCCGTCGTCTGCACAACCTTCTGCGCCCGGATTGAAGACCGTCCCGCTTACACTGCGTTGTCGTATGCTTGGAGCGACCCTGCCGATTCCAGAGAAGTTCAACTCAATGGCTATCCAATCCAGATTACTAGGAACCTCTTCGCTGCTCTCCGGCGACTGAGGGACGCGGAGCATGTCAAGCATCTATGGGCTGACGCCCTGTGTATCAATCAAGCCGACAATGAGGAGAAATCTCGCCAAGTATCGTTGGTGCAAAAAGTATACTCCAGCTCAACAGATGCCACCATGTGGCTGGGAGAATGCCTTGACGCGGACTTGGACCATCCTATTGAGACAGGATATTGGGATTATTCCGCCGTCAAGCGAAGTCTCTTGCCCAAAGTCCACGTCATGAAAGCGTTTGCCAACTTGGAGCGACTAGCAAGCAACGAGCACATATTCCCAGATGCACAACTTTTCGAGAGGACCGAGCAATGTTCGTCCATTATAATGTTGTTGAACTTGCCATGGTGGACTAGGATATGGACCTTGCAGGTATTAAGAACCACTACCAAGAGACATCATTGCGGCGTTGACAGAAGCTAGGAATGTCACATTGGTCTTTGGGTCTTGGAAGATACCGTTCGAAACCCTGGACAAGGCAGTGAACAACTGGGATGACCACCATCAAGATTGTCGTACTTTCTGCAGTGAGAGAAGGGGTCCCAAGCAGAATGGCCTGAGTTGGCTGTTTTGCCGTATTGAGCACATGGGCAGTGCTCGTGAAGAAGTCCATAAAGGCGACATTCTATGGACTCTTGGTGCATTTGCTGAGCGTCAAGCAACCGATTCCCGGGATAAGATATTCAGGGTGCTTGGCCTATTTCCAGAAATTGCAGCGCATGTTGCTGTCGACTACTCCATTCACTACTCACAGGTCTGCATTGACTTTTTCCTCTACATGGTTACTTCAATGCGCAACCTGAGAGCGTGGGTAGGCTTGGTCAATATCCCAAGAGATTTTTTTTTACCAACCTGGGCCCCGAATTGGTGCCACCCTCGGACGAGCTTGGCGCCCGAATGCCTCGTGATATACGAATATGATGAGTCCAATGCAGCCAGAAACACTACTGTGGAGTTTGGAAGACCCTGCACCGAGGTCTTCTCCGTGTTTGGGATACGAGTCGGTCAGGTTACACAAATCCATGACTCTGATATTCAAGTTCTGCTACGGGATGCATCAATAGATGCTCTGCAGAGATATCCAGGCGGTGGAACATACGTGGATACTATGGCCAAGTTCCAAGAGAAAGGTCGCCCTCAGTTTGCGCAATTCTTTCTTACTGACACAGGTTATGTAGGATATGCGTACAAGAGCATCGCAATCGGGGACACCGTTAATGTCTTGTTTGGGGGTAACCTCCCTTTCGTTCTCCGAGAAGCCCAACGCAAGGACCAGAACCAAGGTCGGTATCATGAGATCAATGGGGCAGCATACGTTTTTGGTATCATGGACGGCGAGGCCCTGGACTGGGGCGTGGAACCGGAAACTTATTTCCTAGTGTAACGTAACCTACATCAAAGATGAAAGAGCTTTCTTCCTACAGTCTAAGCAATATATGGCTGCCTTCCATTCGTAACCTCATAGGCGTGAATCCTTGGATTTGTGGGATCAAGGTATGGTAAACGCGAGGCACATGGCGAAACCCGGTCGAACAACACCTTCATTCCACTCGTCAGTAGTGATTATGTGCATTGCGGTGACCCAGTCAAGAAGTGCACAAGCACTTGAAAGAGCAGCTTAATACTGATGTAGGAAAGTGCCACCCTTATATCAACTTCAACTTATGTTCAGACGCCCTTACAGAGTTTGAGCTAACGGCCTACAGGAAGGAAATGGGCTGTTACGAGCAAGTTGGTGGGGCCATTGGTTAATAATCCTAAGCATGCCTACATCCTAGGAAGCATTAACCCGGCAGATTGGCAGCCTGTAAGTCTGGCAGCTATTCTGGACATTGATCAAATTGCCTATACCTCCCGGAGGTATTGTTCCATCTATCGGGTTTGATAGAGATCGTCTGCAGTGGCAATACGCATTGCATCATACAGACATCACATCTTGCACCACTCTGTCAAGTAACCACTTGTTGTTCTGTGATGTTCAATCCCTCCGCACATTTCGTGGGTCTCCGGTGGGGAAAGCCTCCGAGGGGTGATGCCTTAGCACACCGATGACCGGTTTGAACGGGCCTCCGTGTGACCGTCCCATCCCGGCATTCGTGTCATCTGCCTGCAGCTCCTTCACCTTTAAGCCGCCTCGCCTTTCTTGCCCAACTCCAGCTTATTAAAGAGAGGCCTGGACCGCGACTGTTGTTCAACCCTGGGTTCCACACCCGCTCTCTTGCCAGCCAATTGCAAGAAAAACGAAAATGGGAAGCCACGCCTAAATCCATCACTATTTCCTTTAGTTCCCAAATGGTGCAAGGACCCGCCTCAACAATCAATGCACCACCACGTTGACGCTTGTTTCATACACCACCCAAACCCATCTTCATGAACAGCAACTACCCGGCATTCATTCTGTTGTTTGCCTGAGAAGAAATTCATCATCAATAAGTCTTGGGATTTGCTGATAGACCACGTTTTTCTTTTACCCAAGTCACACACTGCATCCTTCAGGACCAAGCCCCGTCCCAACTTACACCAAACATACACAACTGAGTCACATCGGGATCCGGACCATAGCCCTTTTCCCCCACCCATTTTTGATCAGGTGCACATACGTAACCTAACATCAACACCCTCATCCTTCATTCCCCCAGGAAACAACAAAACATTAGCAACCATGGGCACCCCGTTCATCTCGCTCCTCGAGCCTAGCAAGCTCGAGGACTACGACCGGACGCTGCGGCATGACCAGCAGCCGAGCCCCGCGCCCAAGACGTTCCTGGACGCCATGGCGGTGCGCGAGGCCGTGTTCGTGGACGAGCAGCAGATGCCGCTCGAGTACGAGCACGACGACGACGACCAGCGCGCCTGCCACTGGGTCGTCTACACCTCGATCAACGAGATCATCGAGCAGGAGGTGGTTGAGAATGGCATCATCGTCCGGCCCCGCCGCTCCGAGACCTATTCCCTGCCCATCGGCACCATGCGGATCGTCCCCTTCCCGCACCCGCCCCACCCCAAGCCCGACGGCTGGTACGAGGACTACAAGCTTGTGGACCGCCCCAGCAACGGTAGCGGCAGCCATGACAAGGAAACTCAGGCCACTTCCTCCACTACCCCTTCGACAACGGCAAGGGCATCGACATCGACATCAGCAACCAGACCCTTAGGAGCAGACCCAGGCCTAGGCACCGGCGCCACCACCCTCGCCGCCTCCCTGACCCCGGCCCCCTACGCCCAGGACCGCGCGACCACGCTGCACGACGGCCAGGAGCCGTACATGAAGCTCGGCCGGCTGGCGGTGCTGCCCGAGTACCGGGGCCTGCGCTTGGCGGGCCAGCTGTGGCTGGCGGCCCGGCGCTGGCTCGTGGACAACCCGCGCTACTTCGACCCGAGCGTCACGGAGAAGGGCATGGACGCCCTCAACGCCGAGCGGGCCAGCGAGATCCCCCGCTGGGGCGGCCTCGTCTGCGCCCACGCCCAGGAGGCCGCCGTTAAGACCTACGAGCGCTGGGGCTTCCGCGTCGACGAGGGCATGGGCCGCTGGTACGAGGAGGGCGTCCCCCACGTCGGCATGTTCATCCGCCTTGGCACTAAGGATGAGGTTTCATAGCATGAATGGCTGGATGATAAGGATTGATGTGCTTAGGCCAGGAGGGAGGGAACAGACGGACCAGACAGTTATGACATGAAATGACGAAACGAAGAAAAGGAAGGGGGAGATATCAAGCATTGATTAAGCAGAGAGTAAGGAGTTATTCCTTGCGATGAACGAAAGAGTTGCAAATCCTCATGGCTGCTGGAGGTCTGGCCATGACGACCAGTTGTACGAAGTTCAGACATAGACAGACGATTGATACCACTCTCAAGAAGACACTGAAGAAGCATTTGTCATTCATAAGCATTTCTTTTTGTTTTTACTAGCAGGTCGTGAAGAAGGAACCTCTGGAAGCCCGAACTACTCTTGGCATCGTAGATCCAGTTCACTGTCATGATATCGCACAGAAAGCCGTGAGACGCCTCATAAGATGTTCAGACCATTTTGCTCTCCAACGAGCAAAACTTTTCATTCGTTTAAGAGCCCTATGTGACATGCATTGCCATGATACCACATGCCGCCCTGAGCCAGAACACACAAATGCAAAGGTGAAAAATGCCCAGATTGATCGATTCCACGCCGAGAACCCCTTTTCCCCTTTCCATTGCAAAACGCAAGTAGAAGAGCATCTATCGGTTGCTCTTGGCGACACGCTCCAACTCGTCCTTCTTCTTGATGGCGTAAGAGTTGCTGCTACCCTTGGCAGCGTTGATCAGCTCCTCAGCCAAGCACTCAGCGATGGACTTGATGTTGCGGAAAGAAGCCTCACGGGCACCGGTGGTGAGCAGGGCAATGGCCTGGTTGACACGGCGAAGAGGGGAGACATCGACGGCTTGGCGACGGACGGTACCGGCGGAACCGATTCTGGTGCTGTCCTCACGGGGACCGCAGTTGACAATGGCGTCAACGGCGATCTGGATGGGGTTCTGGTCGGTCATCAGGTGGATCTGCATGCTCGGTTAGTTTTCCTGTCTCTTGTCCGCTGCCGCAGTTGCGCGTATGTGTGGTTTGCGAGAATGGCTTACGATCTCGAAGGCGTGGGCGACGATGCGGACGGCCATCAGCTTCTTGCCGTTGTTGCGGCCGTGCATCATCAGAGAGTTGGTCAGACGCTCAATGATGGGGCAGTTGGCCTTGCGGAAACGCTTGGCGGCGAAACGGCCAGCAGAGTGAGGCACGTAGACGGGCGAGCGAATCTGGATGTAGTCGCTACATGTCGAGGAAAATCCATAATTAGCACTTTTCCCCTCCCAGTACTTCGATGATGCGATTCCGGGCCCCAGCTGCTACAAGGCATATATAGACATTGATATTCCCCCAAAGGTTCGTATAAAAATCCACACAGCCCGCAACTCTGAGACCTCGAATAATTTTTGGGGGTGTCCTTACGTCAAAGAGATGTCGCGGATCTCGACATCCTCGTAGGACCAGCGGTTGAACAGCTTGACGCTGCCAATCTCGGAGACGACATCCTTGGGGAGGACCTGGTAGTTGGAGGACTCAACCTCGATCTCGCCGTTGTCAGACATGTTGGGCGTAAAATTGACCGACGCTTGGGGGGGTGGTTAGTTGTCGTTGAGGGAGGGCGCTGAGGGCGAAGTTGGCGGTCGGTGGTATTAATTTTTTGCAGTCTGGCAATGCAAGTGAAGTCCAATAAACTCACACAACCCTTTGCTTCTGGAGTGTCGGTGCTTGCTGGTCGGGGTTTAGCCGATGGAGAAAATTCACACACACAAAAATTCAAAAATTCGTGGGAAAGCGCAGAAGCCCCACTTCTGCCAGCCGCTGCCGCAGCTGCCATTGGCCCAATCTCTAGGGCAAAGCGATTGCCTGCAGCTGACTGGATGGGGCCCCCTCCCCTCCAACAATTCTCAGAATTGAATAGTGCATTCCTTTGACGACTTTAATCGACCGTTCCTCTTGACGAAGATCCCGACAACCAACACCAAATCAACAAATCCGACAACATGGCTCCCGCTAACACTGGTGCCAAGAAGCAGAAGAAGAAGTGGTCGAAGGGCAAGGGTGAGTTTCCGATGCATTTGTGATGCTCCCGATGCGAGCGACGTGCGATGGAATGGCTCTGGCGGCGCTGCTGCGCGACTCTGCGTGCGAACGGCGCAACCAGAATGCCTTCATCAGCACGTTCGATGACGCAGAAGGACATTTTTTACCACAAGGATTTCGACTGACATTCCTCCTCAATCCAGTCAAGGACAAGGCCCAGCACGCCGTCCTTCTCGACAAGAACACTTCCGACAAGCTCTACAAGGATGTCCAGTCTTACCGCCTTGTGACCGTCGCCACCCTGGTGGACAGACTTAAGGTCAACGGTTCGCTGGCACGCAAGTGCCTGAAGGACCTTGAGGAGAAGGGTCAGATCAAGGCCGTCGTCACGCACAGCAAGATGAAGATCTACAGTACGTTTTTTCCCATCACTCGAGAATAATCCAAGGGAGTCATTTTGCTAACTGCTCGACACAGCCCGCGCTGTCGGCGCCACCGAATAAATTATCAATCTCACTCACGATGCTATGACGATTGTGAAGTCGATTCAGACGTCGTATTTGACAGGTCAGATGGATCGCACAGGGAAAAAACGGATTTGATGGTTTTCGGTTCGGCATTTGATCTCCGGCGTAGCATAGGGAACTGGTATATGGTTCAGTGGTCTTTGCTGCAGTTACGCTCAGTTGAGGCAGAATAAAAGAAAAATTCTCCCACCTGACTTCGTATCCTCGTCCTTCTCGTTCGTATCGTGTGTGTGTGTGTGTTTGATGTCGTGGGTCAATGACGTGTTGCCCCAAATATTGCTTGGGGAATATGGATATCGCTTGTGAGCCTTATCTCAGCCTTGTGTTGCAATGAATTGTACATGCTTCTTAACAGTCGTGCATATTGCCTTGTACGGTGACCGTATCGAGAGGTTGATTATTTATTGAATACTGGAGTAGAGGCTGTCACAAAGCCACTGCGAGACCACGCCCAGTGATGCTGCTAATATCCATCTGAAACATACAAAATGTGCCGAACTGCTGTGCAATCTCAAGGAGCCACAAATGATTACTAAGATACTATTTCACGACATGGCGCAATGGCTTGAGCAGAAGTACTGGTAATAAGATTCTAGCAAGACGATAACTTCTTGTCAGTTACAGGCGTTCGGTTGCGAATTCCATGTCTGGCCATAGTTGAAAGCAGTGCCAGTATCGATGCTTTATCCGGATACGTACTGCCCAAAGCGTAGAACAGCACCACGCTCACGCAGGGCATACTCCTTTGGATGGTGGTGAAAGCGCTGTTCTTGGAATACCACTTCCCATAGACGGGTAGCAAACCAGTTTATCTCATTGGGTATCATAACTAACGGAATAAATACTATACCAATGGCATCAAGCGAACTCGATATGCACAGTATAGCATAGTCTGGTAGGAGCAACGCTTTCGCTATTAGGAGGATATGGAGGCAGCGCTTCAATCCTCGACGGGGATATGAATCCCACCTACATACGGTCGTAGTGGGACCACCGCAGTCTCGTCTCCAGGCCCAATCGATGAATGCTTCCGTGATATCTCAGTATAGGTACGGAGTAGATATCTTGTCACGACCGACTTGGGGCAGTCAACGGAGTGATACGGGAATGCGGCTGCCGTTTCTTCTAGACACAACTCAACGTCAAAGGCAAGTCTGTAGAGCCTGCTCCAATCAGTATGGTCAATGAGACCAGTCCAAATGCTTATTGTCGTTACCTTTGGCGACTTGTGTGTTACAGCTTCTCCAATGGCTGGTAGTCTTGTCTGCTGGTCGCCCCGAGTTTCTGCATCTGGTGCCCATAAATCACCGGTCAAATCTGTACTCCGCAAGCGGCCAACTGGCGATCCTCCGCGTATGGGTCATTGAATCCCGGAGTGCCTGGTTCGTTTTGATGCTTGTAAGTCGGAAAGCCAAGCTTTGGGGATGGGCAATGTGAAAAGAGGCTGGCGACCAGCTTCAGCCACAGCTATTGACTTTACAAGGCATAACCATGACGGGCAAGGTCAGACATTTCAGTCTCAAGCCAGCTTCGCGACTCAACAAAAGCTCTTTTCTCGAAGGCCCAAGCTCAAAGTATGAGCGCAGGGCGCCATTTCAGCGCACTGCCAAAGCCGAGCTGACATTGAAGCAAGCTTATCGTGAAGTGCGTCTCTGACTGGAGTAAGAAACTCGGGCTGACGGGCTGACGGGCTGACGGGCTAAGAGCCTTAAGAGGGCCGCAGCCGCGAGACGGCCCTAGTATGAAGACCCGTTTGAGGTTCGACAAAGCGGCTCAAAATGTAGAACGAACTGCATCACCCATGCAGCATCTGCGGATGTATCTTCCTTGCCTGCTTGTTGGCAAGTGGGAACAGCAGTCAAATAAGCCTCCACGCAGACAGGGAACAAAGACTTCTCTGATGTTACAAGAGCAAGATACATGTGTGTATATGAGCTTTGACCAGCGGATCAAGGCGCCCCAAGCTCCAGGTTGGGCAGGGAACAAGACAGAGGGGGGGAAAAATCCATTTGCGGCTCCGACGCAAGTAATAGGGATTGGATGTAGGTATCCAAAATGTCGGTCAGGACTCCGTGTCTGGACAGGACTAGACTGTAGCACGGCATCGGCTATGCGAGTAATGGGGGAAGACCTCGACTCAATCATCTCGATCAATTACTGTGTCAGGATATCTCTAGATGGATGCAAACTAGTCCGTCTATCTGTGGCCGTTTCGCGAAGTGGTAGCCGAAATGCCCCCCGTATTCCTAGCGGACCTGGGTATAGCCGGTACATGCACAGGGCAAGAACGAAAGGGCGAGAAAGAAAAAAAAACTCGATTCGGGTAACAGAGAGACGGACCCCTGAAAGCTTAGAGCGAAAGAAGATCCGCAAGTGCATTCGTGGCCCATGCCGGAAGTTAACTGATGCAAGGCTTGCCGCTGGCTAATAATAAAATGGGAAAAGGAAAAATTCATAAGAGAGAGGGAAAGAAAAAGGCTCAACTCCTTCCATACCCGTAGCCTTCCCGGCATCCCTATCAATGGGAAAGTGTGTCGCGTGAACGGTATGGAAGTCAGACGGAACAATCTCTTGATCAACCTTATCTATCACAAGTAAAATTTTTGTCACACACCGAACTTCCCCATACAGTACCAGCCTGTACAGGTACATCTTGCCGTAGATAGATGGAGATGCGGATCTGTGAATTCACTGGAGATCCCACTTTTCGTCATTTAGCTGGCTCCTGGTGGGAGGGTTGTGCTGTAATCTTGCATGCGGTAGGTACTGTCAAGCCTGCTCCAGTGCAACGCGGGTAACAGGATGGAGGGAAAATAGAGCAGAGAACAGCATCATTCCGACATTCTCCGCGCCGGCCAGCCATACACCCCTTGCCAATTGGAGGGGCCCACCCTTGGCGCCTCGACCAGTCAAGGCCCGTCAAGGCCCGGTCTTGGCCAATCTGATTATCTGACACTGGAGTTGGTAGGTAGAGGGCGCCTGCCTCAGGCCCCAGCCCAGCACCACTGGAGCCAAGGCCAGTCTCGGCGGTGTTGGCCCCCCCTACCTGTCTACCTCCCGCAAGCTGAAGGGCTTTTTGTTACTTGGAACCGGCTGCAGACCAGACATTGGGTGCCGACTGGGTGCAGAAACTGGCTGGTAGACATACAAATTTGCGGTTAACCCGAGCTAGGTAGGTAGCTTGGGGCAGACTGCTCCACAATAATTTTTCGAACGTGGCCATTTATTAGCTCTCATTCAATGGCCGCTTGAAACTTTTTCTCTCTCCCTGTCCCATACCTCCAGACAAAGGGCAGTAGAAATATCCGCTGAACCACCACAGCAATCTACGCTTTCCTTCCCTTCCTCTCATCCATCATTCAACCATCTCCCCTCAGTCTTTTCTAGTCCTTCAGAAAGACCTTCATTCACAATGTCTCCTCCTGAGAAGCAAAGCGTGCTCGGCATGCCGGTAAGTCTGACATCCTGCACACCCAACCCGAAATTCCCTCGTCCTGCCCTCGACAGCTCCGGCAGTCCGTAATGGGCGGCTACGTGTCAAATTCATCATCGCGGACTGCTTCCACTGCTTCAATTGGTCTCAATGGACACATTTGCCAGCTTTGCGCAGCCTTGCAGGATGTTTTGATGCTTATCGCCGCCTCTACGTGCTGCAGCTGCTGCCGGCAAATTTTTTCCCACTCCAAACTCAATTGAGGTACTTTATGCTAATATGGTTTTTCTTCTAGCCTTTCGTGGCCGACTTCCTGAGTAAGTCAACCTCGTGAACCTGTCGACTCGAACTCGGTGCCATGACGAATATACAATCGTCGTCTTCGCTCGATTCGGCCCGATATGCCGGCTACATCATAAACACGTGATACTAACTGCAAATAGTGGGTGGTGTCTCCGCCGCCGTCTCGAAGACCGCTGCTGCTCCCATCGAGCGTGTCAAGCTCCTGATCCAGAACCAGGTAAGCATTCTCCCTGGCTATTCTGCTGCTGTTCATTGAGGCTTTTCGGCTCCCGAGCCCGGGCCGTCGGTGAACTCGAGCTGTTGTCCCGCTATCTTCTTGATACTAACACATGCGATTCAGGATGAGATGTTGAAGGTCGGCCGTCTGGACCGCAAGTACGATGGTATCGGCGAGTGCTTCAAGCGCACCATCGCTGATGAGGGTGTCATGTCCCTCTGGCGTGGTAACACTGCCAACGTCATCCGTTACTTCCCCACCCAGGCCCTGAACTTCGCCTTCCGTGACAAGTTCAAGAAGATGTTCGGCTACAAGAAGGAGGTTGATGGCTACGGCAAGTGGATGGCTGGTAACCTGGCCTCCGGTGGTGCCGCTGGTGCCACTTCTCTGCTCTTCGTCTACTCCCTGGACTACGCCCGTACGCGTCTGGCCAACGATGCCAAGAACGCCAAGAAGGGTGGTGAGCGCCAGTTCAACGGTCTTGTTGATGTCTACAAGAAGACCCTGGCCTCCGACGGTATTGCCGGTCTCTACCGTGGTTTCGCTCCCTCCGTTCTGGGAATTGTGGTCTACCGTGGTCTGTACTTCGGTATGTACGACTCCATCAAGCCCGTCGTCCTCGTCGGCTCGCTCCAGAACAACTTCCTCGCCTCTTTCGCTCTCGGTTGGTGCGTCACCACCGGTGCCGGTATCGCCTCTTACCCCCTGGACACCATCCGTCGCCGCATGATGATGACCTCCGGTGAGGCCGTCAAGTACAACGGTACCATGGACGCTGCCCGCCAGATCGTCGCCAAGGAGGGTGTCAAGTCTCTCTTCAAGGGTGCCGGTGCCAACATCCTCCGTGGTGTTGCCGGTGCTGGTGTCCTGTCCATCTACGATCAGCTCCAGGTCATCCTCTTCGGCAAGGCCTTCAAATAAGCTCATCGCTTAGATGAATCGGGGATGAAAAGGAAGGAGGAGGTGGTGGTGTAATACAAGGTTACGCGACTCGGACGAGTCAAATAAGGAGCCGGTAAATGATCATGGATTATGATTATTGCGGCGGAGAGTTGTTTACAGGCATCACATTGCTGTGGCGTTCTGGACAGCCGTCTTTCCGGTCTGGGTAGACGGCAGGACATGGGGTTCATGTCGTGCAAGTCGTTTCCCAGCCACTGTAATTTAGAGCACCCTAGGCAATTCCTTTGACTGTATTTGTTTCTGCACGCAACCTCCCCGCTGGTTTTGACTTGTATCGTGGTCTGGTGTTTGTCTGGTTGCAAAAAAAAGGTATAGACTTTTCAGAATCTACATGATTTATCCCATCTTCATGATGTGTCTTCAATCCTCGTAAATCGTCTGACATCGGCTGGAACTGTTCTACGTATTCTTCGTCTGTGTTCTGTTCAGCATTGTTAAAAGATTATAATGTCAGTTGGACAGCATTTGTTGTGATGGTCCCCTCATCTCAATTAAGGAAACTGTAATCCGGCTTAAAAGTTGGCAGCTGCCAACCACTTGAACCGAGATAACGCGGCCATACCTCCAACAACACAGACGCGTTCTCCTGGCATATAGGAAATACAGCACTCTATTCAACACTCACATTGGCCAACTTCCGCAAGCGATACGTACCAATTGCGACTACTGTCGTTCGCCAGCAATGCCGACTAACCCCTACAAAGCGCCGCGCCCTCGTGGTCGCCCAGCTGGATCCACCGCGGGCAGCAGCACCTCCAAAAACACAAAGGCGCCTGCTGCGAAGGCGAAGGCACCACTCGCCAAGAGACCAGCGCAGCAGCGCGCGGCCGCGCAAAACAACGAGAGCGACACGGACCCGTTCGCCGACTCGCAGCAGGAAGCTTCGCAGGACGTGATGGAGGTGGTCGACGACGACGACGAAGAAGAGGACGAGGACGAGGAGGAAGACCCCCCCAAGACGATCCCGCCGGAGCTGCTCACGCGGATCCTACATACGTGCTTCGAGAAGGAGGGGACGCGCATCTCCAAGGACGCCAACAAGGCGGTCGCGCAGTACATGGACATCTTCGTGCGGGAGTCGATTGCGCGGGTTGCGTTGGAGAAGGAGGCTGGGTTCCTGGAGGTGAGTTGGTGGTGGCTGCTCGCTCTTCTTTTCTTTTACCTTTCCTTTCAGTCCTCGCTCCAATCTTTCTGATAGGTAGACCTATCTACCTACTGCTTACCTAAGTTATCCGTTTGGGAGGACAAGCAGACAGACGGGCTTGACAGAAGCTGACTGTTACCGCCCCAGGTCGAGGATTTGGAAAAGGTCGCGCCTCAGCTGCTGCTTGACCTGTAGACCAGGTGCCTTCATATCAGACACCGACTGTTCCATTGCCCAGATATGTGTTATTTGCATTTGCTTTGGGTCGGGTCGGGTCCATCATCTGGTACCGACCATCTGGCAACGGCATGGTCCGCACAGAGGGCAGGATGATCAGCTGCGTGCGTGCCATGCAGCGAAAGTGGGCTCGACGGCGTGGAAGAGAATGTAAGCCGTTCTGACGGCCGATCATAGCCCATCGGCACTGGGCCGACATATGAACACCAGAGAGTAAATCTGCCTGGTCGGCCTTTGACATATCGGATCTACGAAACCAACTTGGCGCGTAGATCAAGCTCGACGTGTATGCAGTGACGATCAATGGCAACGAGGTTCTCTGGAGGGAGACCTCCACACACCGTGATGGTGGATATCTAGCAACTACGCATACAGTTTTGGCCGGGGGATATTCCCGAATTGCGCAAATCGCCGGTTGTGGGCTATTTATTGTGTGTGCGAGTCAAGTTCGCAGGGCTCGAAACAAGAGATGGCAATGCCCTCTAGAAGCGGTAGGAAGACAATAACGATGTTAGGTGCATAGCATAGACTCTAGCAGAACGAGAAGTCGCTTTGAATGCCAATTGGCAGATCACTGCTTTCCGTGCTCGTCTCTCTTCTCCACGTGGTTGTGTAGCTCGTAGCCAGCAGCCGAATGGAACCTGCAACCTACCTCGAGACATCGGTGGTGCTGTCTTCCACAAATGCCCCCGGTTGACACACCATGCTTCTCATTATGGAATTATCTTTGTTTGCTGTATCACGGTACCTATCGGTCGGTTGCGGCTACAGCTAGAACACCCTTCAGACTAGTTACTGATCTCGTGTGTGCGTACGTCATGGGCACCAGTCAACAAACATATAAAGCACCAATAGCAGAGCTGTCAACGCAATCCGATTGTGGCTGTGGGATGTTTTGTTTAGAGCTTATTTCCATTCTTCAACTCAAAAGCGCCTATAGTTGACAGCCTGAGGCGGAGAGAGAAGAGGGAGAGAGACTAAACAATTGCCAAGATCCATCCCATGTATCTCGGCTGCCAAGAATAGATGTCGTCCGACGGTGGGAAAAGCCCTGCGGTAGACTGATGTCCCGTCTTGGTTCCCTCTTAGCCAGCCCCAACAAACTCTGAAGGGGCGGTTGAAAACAAACGACGGATCTGTAAACGGATGGTGTTGCCGATTGCTGTACCCCGCGAGCGCTGTCTTGCGACATTGGCTGGTCGAGATACCCCTTGATGCGTTGATCGGAAAGACAAAGGGAAAAAAAAGGTGAGGCTCTTGCCAGGCCGGCTGAATGGCTCAAACGGGCAAGGCTTTGCAGAATGGGCGGCAGTGATTGGCCGAGAAGACAGGATGAAACTGGTCAGGTTTGGGACATGTAACACTCCTGGGCCTTCTGAAGCAGCACCCGAGCGCCCCCCTCTACGCCCCACCCCTGCTCTCGCTTACAGGGACCGTAGACCGTACAGGGCACTTTCAGTACAGGGCACAACGCTTAGTACAGTTAACCTTATTCCGGCTGCGTCTGCGTCCGACAACCACCCCCCGTTCGTCCCAGTCTCCTGCCGTTGCCGTCTGTGCCTTGAACTCTGCCAGTCATTCATTTTACCTATTGGGCTCTCCACATTCGTGGAAACATTGTCTTGATGCGATGCAACTCGATATGTCAGTCGGGGTCGCAGTGGAAACGGCCACGCGGCCCAGTTTTACGTACCACTTGCCTCTCCCCCCTCGAACAACTGTGCCTGAATTGACAGACGAGCAGGAGACGAGGCCTGACAGGAGACAGGGACTTTGTCAGGCCTTGTCGCCATCTTCTGGATACAGCAACAGCTCGGTCTGGGACGCCGAAGCCGCGACGCTGCCTGCCGCCACTACTGCATGCCTGACTACTGGGCTCGCCATCTCATTACGTCGCCTTTGTACAGGCTGTATAATCCAAATCAGATGAGACAGTGGCAATTACTCAGAAAGGATGTGGAATACGTCAGCTCTCTCTGTCGGCGTCGGCTTCGACGGGAATAGCAAGGCGCAGGATAAGGGATCGTACCTTAACGTTATTTGATCTAATATATTTGATATGCGCGTATCATGGGGCGGGCGACAACCGCGACACTGGCATCCGGGAGGCTATGCAGCTGTCAGGCCCTCAGCAGCGACGCGCCGGCACGCAGTGGTGGCTGGCTTGGCAGCAACGAAGAAAGCGGGAAGAGGCATCTTAAACCACATGGACTATCAGTATCCGCTTGTCACAACCCCATTCCGGCGGGAGGGGGGGACACGACTAAGGCCGGTCTTTTCTTCAACCGGCAGAGGCCAAGCCCTGTGGTCCAAACGTGTTTCACTGGATCTATGGTGTGAATAGTGGTCGTACCCCTGCAGCCCCCCAGGTGCCCTTCAGATTCCGGGTGGCCAGGGTCTGGTTCACCATGAGACGGACAATGGCAATCAGACCTTTTAAATTCATGCTGGACGCCCATCTAGGTTTCCCTCTTCTTTTCCCCTTCCCTCTTCAGTCACTCTCAGTTACTCCAGGTCCTATTACGACGTTTCCGTTTCTAGTCCTCTTCTTTCTTCTTCTTCCAACCGTAATCTTCTCCCAAAAGGCTAGTCCTTCGAAAGCGCTAGACGCTCTTATTACACGACAGACATTCTCTCTCTTAACTCCTTCGCCACTTAAACAAACCCACCCTTTTTTGTTTTATATACCTAGTTATTAGTCAAGATGCAGTTCACGACTTTTGCTCTCTCCGCCCTGATGGGCCTGGCCTCCGCACAGAAGGTCCACGTGGTGTCGGTCGGCTCGGCGAACGGCTCGCTCACCTTCATGCCCGACAACATGAAGGCGGCCAAGGGCGACATGGTCCAGTTCCAGTTCCGCGGCGGCAACCACAGCGTGGTCCAGTCCACCTTCGACCAGCCCTGCATGCCCATGTCCATGGCGGCCGGTGCTGCCGGCAACTCAACCGGTGCCGCCGGTGCCGCCAAGGGCGTCTTCTCCGGCTTCATGCCCGTCGCCGCCAGCAAGGCCATGGGCATGCTCCCCACCTACACCATCATGGTCGCCGATGAGAAGCCCATGTGGTTCTACTGCTCCCAGGGCAAGCACTGCCAGGCCGGTATGGGCATGGTCCTGAACGAGAACACCTCTGCCAACGCCACCCGTTCCCTCGCCAACTACCTGGCTCTCGCCAAGAAGGCCACTGCCAACGTTTCTCCTCCTACTCCTGCTGGTGGTGCTGCCGGTGGTGCTACTGGCGGTGCTGCTGGTGGCAACTCTACTACTGGTGGATCCGGCTCTGGCTCTGGCTCTGGTTCCGGCTCTGGCAGCGGCAGCGGTACTGGCTCTGGTTCCGGCTCTGGCTCTGGCACTGGCTCCGCCCCGGCTCGCAGACTTCCACTCCTACTACTGCCGGCGCCTCCACTGCTACCATCTCCACCGCGCTCAGCCTGGTCGCCATGGCTGCTGCGTTCATGCTTTGAGCGGTCGTCGACACGGATATTTGAGGGTTCAACAGAGAAAACCAAGAAAAACAATAAGAACATGCATACCCAACAACTTCAAACAACAACAGCAAGCTGTTACGCCTGGCGAGGTCTTAATAACAACTCACAAGCAACGCCTCCGGATCTCATCATCTTGGGGCAATTGCTCTCATCCCCGCGTCAGCGCTATCTACCCCCCTATCATTGGGGATGATGATGCGTCGACCGGGTGCCTATCAGCGTCATGCCGCCCTCGCCGGGTTTCGCCATAGCAGATAGTGCGTTGTTGTTTGTCGATGCGTTGAAGAGATATATATAATATGATGATGGAAACAGGTTTCCAGGGAGGGAAGGCGCATATACCTGGGACTACACAGCAAGCTTTTTTCTTGTCCCAGATGGGTGGTGGTTGTTTTTTATTTTGTTTTAGAGAGTGAGAATGAGAGAGGAAGCGAGGAAGAGGCCAAGCGCTGAAGATGGGGTGGATGTTTGCGTGTTGTTGTTTATTCGTTTTCTTGCAACGCCGTGGCATTCATCTTTGTACTTCATACTTCATCATCAGACTCCTATACCCTAGAGATTCTAAACGTCGGATCTGTACCTGTTTTTGTAATATACATTCACATACGCACAAACAACTGTTCTCTGTGATTCGTGTCTTGACTGTTGCTCTCTGCAAGTGATTAATACCGGTAACGGATTTGGTATGAGGTGCTGGGGTGTAAACAGCATCTCCCCTAGAGAGACACTCCTGTTTTTTATTGGTGTTGAGAAGCCTAGCTGCTTCATCTCAGAATTAAGAGAAATTCTCATCACAAGACAGGGGAGTTTAGATGGGAGGGAGGCATGCTGGCTTCCCTTGACTAGGTCGAACTCGCAGTCCATTACTTGGTTCTTGGCCTAACGAGAACTTGTGAGATCGACCAACCTACAGCTTTGATCATTCGTTACATGGACACTCATTGCTTGAGACACCTCTAGCACTCGGCGTTATCCGAACTTGAGGTGTGTACGCCTACGTCCGTATATCGCCTAGAAAAAGGTCATGGGAATAATTAAATTTACAAAGAAAACGACGCCAGATACTGGTTTGGAGTGTTGCCTTGGCCAACTTGTCTACGGAAGTAATACCCGCTTGTCGAGTCAAGTCAAATTCGCAAGTCTGATGAAGGTTTCAATAAGTCAGTTGAGTTCATACATACCAAGCCAGCTGTATAATTGAGATGACATCGATCGGGCGTACAGCTCTGGGGCCACAGCTTGATACTCAAGATGAGAGAGTTTGGTACTCTGACAGCCATGGATTGTACCCCTTGCCTTGCCTACCTATCCCCAATACTCTTCTCTTTTCAATGGCATGCGCATATTCAGAGGGAAGATACAATACTACAAAAAGCAGCCTCCGGCCCTACGCAAGTTGCCGCACATGAAAGCAGGGCTGCCACATGTAAAGAATACGAGGCGAGTCACATACAGCAGACCGTACAAGTAGAATAAAGTCACGTCGCCCTTCAAGCTATAAAATGAAAATCAAGACCTTAACCCGGCATATCTTGTACAAACCAGCCTGATACTTGCGCATCATCTATCCAGTACAGTACCGTTTTACCCTTCATAAGTTACACTACCCTGATTGCGTTAACTTCCTTTCTCTGCTCTGCCGACCTACAATGCTCATTGCCCGGGCACCTTCCTCTTGGGCCTCTGCTGCTGCGCCGCATCGCACAGCTTCTTGGGCGGCTCCTTGTCGAGCCAGCCCGGCTCGCGCTTGACGGTGCCGACCTTGTGGTACTTGTCGGAGCGGGCGAAGAAGTTGACCCAGTGCTCGAGGGCCTCGAAGACCTTGCGCTCGGCCTCCTTCCGCTCCTCCTGCTTGATCTCGGCGAGCTGGGCCGCGTTGAAGTGTTTGTCGTCGACGGCCGGGTCGTCGAGAGGGAGAAATATCTGCTCGACGCCGCGCAGGTCCGCCGTCCGGTCGTCGGCGAAGCAGCCCGTCACGAAGCCGCGCGACGCGTCCACGCCCGCGAAGATGTTGTAGGAGCCGCCCGGGCCGTAGGTCCGCCGGTTCGCGGAGACGTCGTAGATGGTGCCGTTGATGGCCAGATAGATGGGGGACTCGGGGTTGCGGCCGTCGAACTGCGCGAGCTCGTCGAGGGTGAGTTGCAGAGGGGAGGCCTGTGGTACAGGGGTCAGTGGATGCTGTTGCTACAACTTCGAGAGCCCCTCGGAAACCGTAGGAGGATAAAGGGGCAGGGGGATGCGAGTAAAAGGGAGGAACGTACGAATTGCGACTTCCACCAGTTCATCTGCAGGTACTTGGGCGGGTGCTTCATGCCCCAGGTGAAGGTCTCGCCGCCCGAGATCAGGTAGCTCAAGCCCGCCGACGCCACCAGGAGGAAGGTGATCACGCGCACAATGTCGAGCCAGGGCGTGTAGCCATCGTGGTCCTCGTCTTCGGACTGGAGGCGGGCCTTGGGCGTCGGCTTGGGCTTGGGCTCAGGAACGACTTCTTCTTCGGTCGCGGAGGATTCGGCCGGCGCGGGTTCGGCCGCAGGCGCGTTGGCTTCCTGCGCCGCCTTCTTGCGCTGCCGGACTGAGCCCCGGGTTTCTGGCATGTTGGATTGAGTAATGCGCGCCACGGGACAGGGTGGTCGGAAACCGGTGTATTCAAGGTGATTTATCCCCCAAAATCGAGTCAATTCGTTCCCTCGAAGGACAAAGAATGGTCGCTGTTATAGAGCGAGATGGGTGGGATGATGATCAAGAGAGCGACAAGCTTCGGATCTGACGACTGAGAACCCTCAGGTTGGTAATACGAGCTTGCTTTTACCTCCTGCTTGAATGGCTCCGGGCCTTCAAGCCCCGCTTTCCCGGTCCTCTGTTTCGGGCTCTCGGGATTATAGTCACAGTCGACTGCATCTACATGAACTTACAGTATTTACCTACCCGGTACGTGTGTGAAAGACACCTTAGCATAGTTGTACCGAGATTCGGCGATCTCTGCAATGTGTCTTCAGTCCAGGATATGGATTATATTTTTGCTTTTTGTGAGGAAGCTCGATAATGAAATGTCGATCGTTCCGCCCAGTCAAACCCGCTATTGTGGGTTGCCTTGTACTTACTTGCTCTACGCAAATTTGCGTGTACGTATTTGGTTCATAAAGACACATGTGCATTCAATGCCATCTGGATCGGAACAGGCAGCAGGTTCTTGAAGCTCGGTGGAAATCCAGAAAACATCGTCTATCACAGGCGCCGTCAATGTGTTCTGATCGAATATTAGTACTCCATGCAGCAATACGTTAAGTACTTACGTTGAACCAGTTGGGGTGCAGCGGGAAGCAGGCGCCGAATCAAAGTGGCAGTTGGACCCCCCTGCTGTGAATGAGCCAATCAGCGATAGAATTGTGTCCCGAGTAGGGGTCTCTTTGTCCTGGCTTGCCCCGACCTTACCATTAGCTGTCCTCTTCTGACGGCATCGCTGAAAGCTTTGGTAAAAGTGAATAATTAGTTGGTGGGGGATTGCATAGCTGTCCAGAATTAGGTAACGCATTACCTACCACTTACTACATCCTTCTATTCACCGTCTCGACAAGAGGACAGATTCCTTACGACGACAGGTCCTGGGGCTTTATTGATCAAGACGTCCCGTAGCCCGCTTTGAGTGGATTTCCTGGCCGTCTCCTTCCCTCTCTTTGTTGTAATATTTTGCTGCAAGCTCGTTAGCACGAAAGCTGGTTTCGCAACATTTTTAGCAGGCGACATATTCGCCGACAGCACCGCCCACAACATGGTGAACCTATCGTCACCACGCAGCCTTCTGCTCTGCGTGGCCGTCCTATTTTCAACAAATGTTTCTGCTATAGCTGCCGTTCTCGGCGTCGATCTGGGAACTGAATACATCAAAGCCGCTCTTGTCAAGCCCGGCATCCCCCTCGAAATCGTCCTGACCAAAGACTCGAGAAGAAAAGAAACCTCCGCCGTCGCCTTCAAGCCCTTCCAGAATGCCCCCAAGTCCGGTGCATACCCCGAACGCGCCTATGGCTCCGATGCCATGGCCCTCTCGGCTCGTTTCCCCAGCGACGTCTACCCCAACCTGAAGACCCTCGTGGGCCTGCCCGCCGACGATGCGCTGGTGGCGGAATACCTCGCCAGGCACCCTGCCCTGCAACTGGAGAAGCACAAGAACCGGGGCACCGTCTCTTTCAAGAGCAAGGTTTTCAGCGCCGAGGAAGAGGCCTGGATGGTTGAGGAACTGCTGGCTATGGAGCTCCAGAGCATCCAGCGCAATGCCGAGAACCTCGCTGGATCTGATACCCTTGTTCGTTCTGCCGTCATCACCGTGCCCCCCTTCTACACTGTCGAGGAGAAGCGCGCAGTCCAGATGGCCGCCGAGATGATCGGTCTTAAGGTCCTGTCGCTCATCAGCGACGGCATGGCGGTCGGTCTCAACTACGCCACCAGCAGACAGTTCCCCAACATCAACGATGGCGCAAAGCCCGAGTACCACATGGTCTTCGACATGGGTGCCGGCTCCGCCAAGGCCACCGTCATGAAGTTCCAGTCCCGCACCGTCAAGGACGTCGGCAAGTTCAACAAGACGGTCCAAGAAGTCCAGGTCATGGGCAATGGCTGGGACAGGACTCTGGGTGGTGATGCTCTCAACTATCTCATTCTGGATGATATGGTCCAGCAATTCGTCGAAAGCCCCGCCGCCAAGAAGGCGTCGGTCACCATCGAAAGCGTCCAGAAACACGGTCGGGCCATGGCCAAGCTCCTGAAGGAAGCCGAGAAGCTGCGTCATATCCTGAGTGCCAACACCGATAGTCGGGGCAGCTTCGAGGGTCTGTACGATGACATCGACTTTAAGTACAAGATCACTCGCGCAGACTTCGAGAAGATGGCCGAGGCTCACGCCGACAGAGTTGGCGCTGCAGTTCAGAAGGCCTTGGACGCTGCTGAGCTGAGCATCTCCCAGCTGGACTCCATCATTCTTCACGGTGGTGCTTCGCGTACGCCCTTCGTCCAGAAGGCTCTCGAGAAGATTGCTGGCAACGACAAGCTCCGTAGCAACGTCAACTCGGATGAGGCCGCTGTGTTTGGAGCCGGCTTCCGAGCTGCCGATCTTAGTCCCAGCTTCCGCGTCAAGGAGATCAAGATTGCAGATGCCGCTGGCTACGCTGCTGGCATGAAGTGGACCAACCCCCAGGGCAAGGCCCAGCAGCAGCGTCTGTGGACCGAGAGATCCATTTTGGGTGCTACGCCCAAGGAAGTCACCTTCACCAACCACGAGGATTTGTCTGTCAAATTCTACCAGCAAATTCCCTCTGCCGATGGTGTTGTGGACAAGGAAACCAAGACTTTCACTACCAAGAACCTCACAGCCACCGTTGCACAGCTTGTGGAGAAGAATGGCTGCAAGAACGAGGACATCCAGTTCAAGGTTAAATTGCAACTGCGAAGCGACGATGGCGAGGTTGATGTAGTGAAGGCCTCTGTCGAGTGCGAAGCCGAGGAGACCGACAAGGAGGGCTCTGTCATGGATGGCGTCAAGAACCTCTTTGGGTTCGGCAAGAAGGACCAACAACCATTGAAGGATGGCGAAGAGAGCCCCGAAGATGCCGAGACTGCATCCACCACCGCCTCTACAGATACCGCCGCCACTTCTTCGGTCGAAACCACCTCAACTACCTCCACCGAAACCGGCTCAGCGTCTGCTGAGTCTACAGATGCGGCCAAGCCCAAGAAGACCCAGATCGTTGTCGTTCCCGTCGACTTCGAGCTCGAGAAGGCTGGAGTGCCCGAGCTCACCAAGGATGAACTCACCTCCGCCAAGGCCCGCATCAAGTCTTTCGAGATGTCAGACAAGTCGCGCCGCGCCCGTGAGGAGACCCTCAACCAGCTTGAGGCCTTCACCTACCGAGTCCGCGATCTTCTGGAAAGCGAGTCCTTTGTTGCTACTTCTACAAAGAAGGAGCGTGCAGCTTTGGAGAAGAAGTCCGGCGAGGTTAGCGAGTGGCTCTACGAAGATGGTGCCGATGCCTCTCGTGACGCCCTCAAGTCGCGCCTCAAGGCACTCAAGGACCTGGTGGCACCAGTCGAGAAGCGGATCAAGGAGAAGACGGAGCGACCAGAGATCGTCAAGTCTCTGCGCGGTGTTCTCAACCAGACGTCCACTTTCATCGAGAGCATTCAGAAGCAGATCGGCGAAGCCGAGGCTTGGTCTTCGTCCGCCTCGGCTAGTGCCGCGAGCGCTACATCTGGTGAGGCATCATCTGTCACTGCTGCGCCATCCAAGGGCTCTGACGATTTTGATGGCCTCGAGGATGACGCCACTGCATCTACAACCACTACGGCTACCCCTGAGGACCGTGGCCCAGTTCCAGTTCTGTATACTCTTGACGACTTGAAGGAGATCACGGAGCTCTCCAAGTCCACTCTCGACTGGCTAGAGAAGAAGCTGGCGGAGCAGGCCAAGCTCCCCGAGACTGCCGACCCCGTCATCACCGTTGACGAGATCGCCAAGAAGTCCAAGAAGCTTGAGCAGGTGGGCATGCAACTGGCGATGAAGGCCGTCAAGAACTTCGACAACAAGGGCGGAAAGAAGTCCAAGAAGTCCGGCAGCAAGTCCAAGAAGTCGGACAGTACCAAGACGGGCACCGGCGCCAACTCGGAGCAGACGATAGATGCCGACCAGATCGAGGAGATGATCAAGAAGATGGCGGCCGAGCAGGCACAGAAGGACAAGGAAAACGAGAACAAGCCTAAGCACGACGAGCTGTAATACTGTACCGTAGCAGCAGCCGTAGTAGTAGTAGAACCAGACGGCTATAGACTTTAACGAACACAATTTTAGATGCAATCATCCACACACATAGGCAGATCTAGATGTGCTCACACATACCAATGTTGACATGTTCGGGTAGTAACTAGGTAGCCACTCACACTTGGCATGATCGGGTAGTAACTGAGATAGCCTAAGGTTGCTCAGTTCGTTCTGTTTCTCGGTGATTTGTGCCCCTGAAGGACCATTGCCAAGGTCGTACCTAAACAGGCCGAGCCTCCAGATTGAGGTAACGTTGGGGAGAGGTTGCAGTTGTCAAACAACGTGAAGTGGGTATGTGCTGTGCCACCAAAGCCTCTCTTTTTCGGGGGTACACAAACGGTGCAAACAACGTGTCGTACAGACCCTCGTCGGACTGCCTGCTGTTTGTCATGCCAAGAACAACATTGCGTTGTGCCATCGATAATCGGGCCAATGGGCAGAGAAACCTGAGACGGGCTAGGACGGCGACATATGCTAATGCTCATGCAGTGAACCTGCTGGTGATGGGGAGGCTAGAGAGGAGAGGTGCATAGGTTGGGATTGCCCTTGTGGGGATGGGGAGGTGGGCTGGCTTGGGTGTCAAACGCTGTAGCTAGCCGTGGGGACGATTTCCCGTTCGAGTTGATATTCCCTTGGGACGGGGAGGCAGACGAGGGCGGACGGGAACGCACGTCGATACGGACGGATATGGCGGTGATGGGGGAGTGACACCCGGCAGTCGAGAGCCATGACCTTCTTGGGTGCCGTGGGAAAGGGAGGTTAGTCCGTGTCGGCACATTGGCACACAGACCGGTAGGGTATCTATCTAGATAGTGGCAATATCACACCCGTCCATACCACACTACACAGGGAATCTTGATGAACAACTGAGGAAGCTTCACCATATAGGGAGGGGCCTGTTTGATGTTTAACGTAGCAGAGCTCGTTGGCTCCCGTGGATGTAGAACCGTGGGCTCGTTGTAGCAACTATATTCAATTCGCCCTGACCACTTAGCTACCCAGCCTCTTCTTTCTACCACTGGGCAGACGAAAAGCAAGGAGTACGTAAGGATGACAGAATCGGTGTTGTTTATTTTCGTTGTTTCCGTTCATGATACAAGCTAACGAGGTCTTCATGGTAACACGAGGCTTGACAAGTCCTACTCGCTTATTGACTTTTCTCTACCCAACGCACTTGAAGTCATGTTCAACATGTTGTTTGTACATTCGTTCTCAGGTATCCATGCCCCTGATGCCCAGTGCAACATAGAAACCCAACTGGGGTAATCTACAGATTTACCGACAGTTGGATCATGGAACCCTGCAATTTGCCTCTTTGGCTGGTGATGGTCATCACCCACCTTGGATCTAGTAGGCTGTCAAATGGTCATCACCAACAGCAGGGGAAGATCGGCAACTGTAACCAGAATGAATGCCGTATGCATGGTTGGTTACCATACTGCCTGCAGATGCACGATAGTTAATCTATAACATGCAGCATTCAACGTACTACCTGTCTACATGTAGGTGCCTACATGTAGGTAGCATAAGAACCTTGTATGCCATCTAGTCTCCCAAATGAGTGACCTAATATTCAATTTGAAGTTCTGATTGCCCTGAATGATGGGTCTGGTAGGACAGTCTGGAAGGGCGATGACATGATGGCACCCGTACCTGCTTCCATGTTACCTGTGATGTACCTGCCTTCCTAGAGCCGTACCACTGTGCTCCTTCCTAGCTCCAGTTCCAGTCAGTCAGTCCACGACGATTTGGAGCTTTCGAGGGTTCTTTCCATTTTTGAAGCTTGGCCAGCTCCTTCCTGGACTGTTCCACTGCATCTGCCCATCCCACCTTTATTTCCGCCCAACACTCACCCTCCAATCCAATTTGATGCGAGGCACCGAACGGGCAAACGAGTCACGACATTTTCTCTTCGTCTGGGCCCTTCTTCTCCGCTGGTCCGATATCTGACACCCCCAAGGTCACTCACTGGTTGGGTTGAGACACTATAAGAGACCGATCTCCTTTGTCAACCCAAGCTCTCTCGTTTGACCTTCCCACTGACAAGTCGGGCACATCTGGAGCTTTCACTTCACCCTTACATACTTCACAACCTCTCCCTCACCTCAGTCAGTTCTTTTCTACTTTCAACCCGGGCACCCAATTCAACGTTCCCATCACTCACGTTTCCCCATCCAAATAGACCGACAACCATGGCAGGCTTCACGCATGTCTGCCTGGTGGCAGCCATGTGGCTGACCTTGTTCTCTGCCCTCGTTGCCTCTGTCCCCGTCTCTGGTGGTGGTACCTTCTCCGCCCCTGTTGCCTCCAGCCTCAAGCGCCGCGGTCACGTCGATCCCCGTGTTCAGTACATGCGCACCTTGGCCAAGTACAACATTCCCGTCCCCGAGAAGCTGAAGAAGATCGCAATGCGCAAGACGGCCAAGACCAAGGCTACCTTGTCGGCCAATGGCGGTGCCCAGGCTGTCGCTGAGGAGGATGATTTGTACTTCATTGCCCCCGTCGGCATCGGATCCCCCCACAGGTGCTCTACCTCGACTTCGATACAGGATCCTCAGACTCGTAAGTGACGGCAATGCTCTCATCTCCGTGGCTGTATGCTAGTAGGTCATATTTGCTAACAAATGCCACCTGTGTAGCTGGGTTTTCTCTACCGACACCGCGAAAGGTGAGGTTGAAGGCCAATCTCTCTGGGATCCACGCAAGTCTTCCACCGCGGAGCTTGTCCCCAACACCACCTGGGAGATCATCTACGGTGATTTCTCTAGTTCGTCGGGAATAGTCTACAAGGACACTCTTACTCTCGGCGATTTCACCATCAACAACATGACTATCGAGTCGGCCGAGGACGTATCGGACACCTTCTCCAGGGACTTCAAGATGTCAGGTCTTCTGGGGCTCGCATGGCCTAGCCTTGCCCAGACCACGCCCCCGCAGGACGTTCTCCTGGATTTCTTCCCACAGGTCCTCAAGGACCCGCTCTTCACCGTCGACTTGAAGCATAACAGCGACAAGGGCTCGTACAACTTCGGATACATCGACCATAGCCTGCATGGCTCGGAAATCCAGTATGTCGATGTCGACAACAGCGAGGGCTTTTGGGGTCTCCAGATGACTGGCTACGCAATCTCCGGCCAAGACGTCCGGTATGAGTTTTCCACTCCCAAGTCGGTCATCGTGGACACCGGCACGACTCTTCTTTATGCCCCCGACTCTGCAGTGGAGGACTACTTCAGAGCAGTACCCAGTGCCAACTTCTCGGAAGATGCTTATGGGTATATCCTGCCTTGCAACGCGACACCTCCCGACTTCATCTGGGAGATCGGTGACGCAACCGGTGAACGCGTCGTCGGCCGTGTTCCCGGAAGCTACATCACATTCCAGTCACTTCAAGATGTCGTCGGAGAGGACGAACCATTCGAGCCTTGGATGGAAGGACAGTGCTATGCTGGTCTTCAGAGCTTGGGTGGATTCTCGAGCCCCGAGGGTATCATGGGCGATATCTGGTTGAAGTCAGGTTTCAGTGTGTTCGATGTGGGCAACAAGAAGTATGGAACGGCACCCAAGCCCCTGGACGCTACCAACAAGAAGCTGGGCCATTACCGCCGAGACAAGGTCCCCTTCTCGCGCAAGAAGAAGATTGTAGTGTAAGTTGCAAAGGGGTTGCGAACTTCCATCGTTGAACAAGGGGTTTGGTGAGAGATACGACTGAGTGTAATACTGGAGTGCGATGATTTGCTTAGACGATCACGGCTTGATCATGGATTGTAATTTTCTGGAGGAACATAACCGGATCAGCTTGATCGGCTAGTGGAAGGAATAATAAGACACCATTTGCGATGTTTGGCACTCGTATCTTTGACTGTTGTTGCAGTGACTTGTGATGGACTGTCGTCTCGCCTGATCGCAACCGCACAATTGCATGACGCGCAAACATGAATGTGTCGCTAATCGTAGTCCACGCCCAGCCTCTCGACTGTCAAGTGTCCCGCAGCCAGCTGACTAGCATGTTACTCAGCCCTTCGCAGAATCTGGGGTTTCGGCCCAAAATAAAAAACTCAAGTATAAATAGGAGACTTACCCCTGAGTGACCGGATTCCGTCAGTGGTAGTACAGGTAATCCGCCCTGCGCTTGCTCCGAAAGCGGAATCTTCCGTGCACCATCTCCCCAACCCCCAAGAACTCTCCATGGCTTGAAGTCAAACCGATCCGAGGGTGCTCAAAGGCAATACCTTATGACGCAAACTTTCTTTTCGCATGTACATTTATAGATATGATGGTTCAATTCGAATTTGAGTCAGACACCTGGGAGTAGTGTTTTTTTTTTTGTTGTATTGTATCCAGGAAAATGCATGAGAAGCTCTTCTCCCTCCTGTGCTCTATAACCCAGTATTTACAATGAAACCCAGTCAGGATGTGGTAAGCGGATTGGAATGGAATCCATAGCAATCCTTTTCCCGTGTGTGCTTGCGACGGCATGGCGAGGCAAATAACACAACATGCTGTGCTATAACAAAAAAATGATGAATGCGTCCCAGTAGTATTCGCCAACTCCTCGGCATTCCCCTTCAATCCCAGGCGAAAAAAAGGTCTCGTTCTATCGTACTCAGGTAGGTAACCATTGAGACGGGCCGAGTCAACTGCCGGGCGTCGGTTACCACGGGAACCTGCTAACCGTACTCCTTCCTTCACCCCCTCCCTCCCTCCTTTCCCCCCTAAATATTTGTGTAATGCGTTACATACAGCTCATGCTCGATGTTGCCCGAGGTCGTGTTTACTCAAAAAAGCGGGCAGACATTGGGGAGCTGGCCTTCGCTAGAATGAATCGTGTCGTGAAATGAAGATTGTCGAGGGAATATTATATGACGATGAGACGCCGTAACACGCCACGGATGACCAAAAGGATCGTCTCTCTCTAGTTAAACGAGGGTATATGTTTGTTGTATGTGGGACGAGCAGCCAATGCTGTCGAGTGCGCTCGTCGTGGGGATGCCAAAAATCGAAAAAGTAGTCATGTTCGTTCGTAAGAAGCCACTCATCTGTGTCTCGTATCCAGTTGTGTAGCTGATTGCCGGTAGTTGAGCTGTTGCCGTGGTTGTTGGTTGTCCAAACGACGGGGTGTGCCAGAAGCCTTCGCTAGGAACGGGGGGAATCTGGTTGCACGCCGCCCAGCAAGCCAATGAGAGCATCCGCCGGGGGAAATGGTAACATCGCAGGACAGCAACGGGGGGAAAATAGCACAGCCGTACAGCAACAAGCAGAAGTCGACGCTTTGAAGGGGCGGGACGAACAAAGCAGATTAAGAATCGCGGTCACCATCTTTATAAACGAGAACCATGTCAGTAAAACTTTGCGTCGCAAGACCGTTGCTACCATAGTGATGTGGTTGGGGAAAGGCGAATGCTGTGGAGGGGTCAACGAGCTCGTATTCACCTTCACTGGCTGTGGGAGTCGGCGGCATGGCCCCTCCATGCGCTGGTGCTTGCTGGGGCTGTTTGGCCGTACCTGGTCTGGAGGTACCCATGGATCTCTGGGCAGCCATCTGGGCGGCCGTGTCCTTGTCCGCGGCGAGGTCGCTGGCGGCCTGTCGCTGGCTCTCTGATTGAGCGGCCGTTCCTTGGCCTCCGCTGCTGCGCTTCAGGCGAGCCTCCATCTCCTTGATGCGCTTCTCGAGGGCCTCGAGCTCCGTGGTGTGGGTGCTGACCTTCTCCTTCCTGTGGGTTGCATTGAGAGTCAGCTAGCGTTCTTACTCTAGCGAGGGGCAGGGCGCTGCTGGGAGCTTAGTAAACGGACCTCTTGTTGAGCTGCTCGTCTAAGTCGGCGACGCTGTTCTCGATCCGGAAGATGTCCATAAGCTCTGCGCTAAAGGAGCGGGCAATTGTGCTGTAGTGAGGCAACGGTTGTTAGTCTCCTGTCGTCGCTGGCTAATGCCGCCGCATCCCTCCCAGCTGGGCGAGGCACGCGACGCCAAAGCGGATGAGCAGTGTGCGAAACTCACGATTGAGGACGGCGGCCATTGGGCTGCCAGTTGCGGTCGAGTTCCTCATCGGTGGGGCTCATGGTGACGGGATCCGACATGGTAGCAGATTTGATTTGTATGTCGGCGGCAGTAAATAAGGGATCCAAGAAAGCTGTTGGGCCTTGCTGGATCAAAGAATGCGAATAGCTGCTTGTGCCGGTAGTGGGTGTAATGAAATTGGCCGTCAGTGTGTCCGGTCGGGGTCGTGGGATGCCCGGGTTATATGGTGTGTATGTGTATGTGGTGTTGTTGTTGTATGTATGGTATTGGCTACGGAGGGAGGAAGAGAGAGCGCGCAGGACGGGTGTAGAGTGAACTGGAAGAAGGGGTCCACGGGGGGGAAGGAATTGGCGGTTGATATGTAGAAGTACTAGAGCTGGCCCTGACCGACCTTGGTAGGAGCCGGTAGGAGCAGGAGGAACAGGATGGATGGCAGTCGTCCAATCACGACGCAGGCGCAAGCAGCTGACTATGCTGACTGGGGGCGTGAGAGGGAAGGACCAGGAAAGGGGGGCATCAGGCGAATTAATTGGCGGACCAGTTCAACATTGAATTATGTGGGCTCGAGCGACTCGACCAAATTTCAGGCAAGAACCCTCTGAAACAATGAACAAGCCTCCCAGCTGCCCGGAGAATGCATGCAATGGGTGACGGATGCTAAGGTAAGGTATTCCCGAAATCCTTCCTTAAGGAGCCAAGCCAAGCGAAGACTGGATGCTGGTTGCTTGTTTCTTTTGTTGTTGATGATGTCCGACGGTTACGACGACGGGGGTTGATGGGGGGAAAAGCTGCAGGTCGCGGGTCTGTCTTGTCGGTCTGTCTAATGCATGTATGTCTCTCCCCTCTATCCCAGGTTTCTTCAGAATCAATGGGCACACACGGGTCCTGTCTCAACGGAGTGGACGGACGTTTACTTGCTGATGCATGTGAGTATTACCTACATACAGTGTCTACATAGGGCCTACCAAGAGGTAGGTTGCATACTTCCCAATTGCGTGTACCATTAAACAAAGTTGAGGGCAGTTAGGGCGTTGCATCAGATGGTTATCAATCTGTCCGCCCGCCGGGCCCGCCTAGGAGTATTCTCGTCCGATCTATGTGGTTAAGGTCGCCTCTTCCTTTCTTTGCTGGATCGAACCAAGAGAGCCTCCCTGCCCACCTGTATCAAATGTCTTATTTAATAATAAACCTGGCCAGTAGATCTACACCAGGCTAATAAGTTGGAGAGCTCTGTCCCACTATGGAGGCACAATACAAGTACATTAGGCATGTAGAGGTGGATGTTGGCGGTGGAGCAGGGAGGGTTTGCACAATACCTGCCTGTACTGGTAGGTAGTGCAGGCCCGGAACGCTTTTCACACCAGCAGCAATACTACTACACAATGCACACCACAGTTGAGGCTACTAGGCTGCTAGGCAAGACACTTGCATCTCGCTACTATTAGGCTAACTGCTAAAACATTCGAAAAAGAAGGGTCCAAGACTGCAACTGTTCATCATCATAGCGTGTAGCGTGCCAATCGAATAGCCGCCAAAACGATGGATGATCTGAATCAAATGGAATCTTCTACCGTGCCCTGACTCGGAGGCGGGCTCAGGCTGGGCTCCTGGGAAACTTTTACACTCCAGCCCGGCCTGCTGTAGCTTAAATGGACTTCCATGCCAGGCAAAGTCAATATGCAACAACCATGGTGTTTTGGGTATTGCAAATACTTTTTTTTTTTGATCATCATCATCCTTCATCACTGCAATGCCACGCTGCTGGAGACAAAGGTTTCCTTCCTTTGGATCGATGATTTGACGTGCATGCAACTATTGACCTCAGCCTCCATCCCGTTACGGACTTATGAAATGAAGGTCGTTTCCTGTTCCTCTCGTCTTCTCAATGCTTCTATTTTATTTCTTGCAGGGCATATCAAACTAGGGGGCTACGGGGCATATTAGCAGTGGGGCGGGAAGCTATATCCAAGGGATCGACTTGCAGCATTAGGCAGTGCAGGCCCGGGACGTGCTGCATGCTTTAACTGCCAAAAGAAAAAGTCGACGGGAGGGCGACAAAAAGGTTGGGCTCCTGGCAGGCGGGTGACAAAAATCAGCCCACTGCCAATGGGCTAAACGGAAGTACTCTCTTTAACCTGCCTCTATTTCAACGAGCTCTAAAAGCTGCATCCAATACCGGAAAAAATCGTAAAAAATATTGATGCGTATCTGTTTTGATCAGAGACTTTACTCAATTTTTTACTTATTTTTCTGACCCCAGATGGTACTGCTATGCGGCGTTGAAATAGTTGATCAATTTGGCGATGGGCTGATTTTTGTCACCCGCCTGCCTGGAGGCTCGCATAAACCGCATGAAGTCGGCTTTAATTGCACTCGTCCCTCCAGGTATGCCGCCTGTGTAAATTGCTACCTCGAAAGCTTGCCCTTGCAGTTACACTGCCCGGATCCGACATGCGTTGAACATGTTCAAGACGATACCTGCATAACGTGCCCATGCCGACATAACAAATTTATGATGCCCCTATTTCCCGTTGTCTCTCTCGGCGTTGCTGCTGAATCGCGAACCCCATCCACCTTCTGCCTCTGACGGTTTATTACACAAGATCCATCAACAATCTCCCCCAACCGTGCGACGGTGCCGACCTATCCATTTCCAGAAGATCCTCGTCATGATTCAGCATCACGATGCCTGTCTGTCCATATGATAAACCACACGGCGCAACTTGACGTTGCACCGGACACTGGCCGGTTCGTGGGACGAGATTGCGGAAGGCGTGCATCAGACCAGCGGGTGCGCTGGGCTGCGGGCGGGCTCCCACAGAGGCTTCTGGTCAACTGCCATCAGCCATCGAGGGCATGTGCGCACCCTACACGCGATCACACACACCACCCCTCCTGCGACCACACACGGGGTTGATGACATCAATAACTGGTGAGCATCGTTCGGAGGATTTTCCAACGCGTTTCGAGGCCTAGCTTTTCTTGTGTGTACACGTATCCGTAACTGCCACGGCATAACCTTTGCAGCAGTCTCACCGCGCGCCCTGCTCGATGTGCACGCCGGACTATGACATACAAGATGACTTGCCCCTATTATATCTCGTATATAGGACATGATGGTTGCGTTTCTCATGGAGTGCCATTTCCAACGATGACTATCCGAACCTGTTCCAGCATACTTTGCATCCAGGAAAGGTCGTTAATTACCTACCATTTCAGCCGCCGCCTAGCCCGTGATCTTCCCAAATGATTTCTTTATCGTTTACTAGGATGCGAGCTAGGATCAGCCCGCACCCACCCCGGGGGGCCCTCGACTACGTACATTTACCGCAGCAGGGTAACTTGACTCGATAAGCTTCAGGGTATCCTCAGTTTTTTTGGGTTAAGGTACCAGAGTCAACTTCCCACGATGACGAGTCGCTGAGGAGCCGCGGTTCTCAGGTACGACGGCTGCCCTACGTCGAAATATCCTCATAATTGAAGGTAAATGACTACGGACGAACGACTCCGAGTACGATACGGTGTGCAAAGCTCGCACCTCCGGTGGCTCCGTATCCGGCTGCCACGATTTGATGACATGCGCATTCGATATATCCACCAACCTGGCTATGATATCCTGTCGTGGTCTGTCTCGAGTTTGCTCATCTTTACAGCAGACATCGTACCAAGCATCGGCAGCCACGATGTTTCGTCATGCAGGGTCTTGCGATTACCTTCGGCGATGTGCGAATCTGCGGCGCAACCACGTTCTTTGCCCGAAGGCTGTTGTGCCTAGGGAAATCCTTCCAACATTTCAAAGTGGGATGTTTGGGTAATGCTACCTGACTTTGCCAGGCCCTTGCAGTCGATGCCGTCATTTTCCCAGAAGGATATCTATATTGATCTGGTCATGTACTTGATGCAAGTGTTGGAGCGCAACGTTTCCTATGGTCACGGCTCTTGGAAATGACCAACCAGCACAATTCATTGTTGCCCTGAATGTCCTTGTGGCATATGCCAGAAAAGAATTCGAATATAGACAAACACGTCTCAAGCGATGACACCAATCACATAGTCCCTTCAAACCGATGACTGTAGCATTGGTTTCAAGGTCAAGGTGCTGGTGTCGATTTACACCTATGGTATATCCGACGTTGGCCGTGCTACCATGCTAAGGATTTACTTTCAAAAACCAATTCAGCAGCAGAGACGATGCACGGATATCAGCTTTCAGTATGGAGCCATCTTGAACATCATTCTGGAAGTAGAAGAAAAGAATAAAAGAATCTCTATCGAAAGAAAAGTGCCCCTGGGAGATTATGTAGATGAAGGCAGATGCAGCCATCCAATCGAGTCAAGCCACCAAGGCCCTCACCCAAAAATTAGAGAGGCTGACGGCCTTTTTCTAGCGGCCAAACAGAGCCCCCTCCAACCTTCCATAGCCGATCAGCACTAACCACCGACCACGGGCACCCACTCTACACTCAACACCACCCAATCTACCCGTCCAGACCTTCCCACTCTACACACTGTACATTCAAACTCGAGCATCACGTGACTTCTGGACAATCGTCGGAATAGCAAGCAGGAAGCCATCGCCAACGAATCCATCGCCAGCGGGCTCGTATGTCGCATAATTCCCTCGCGACCCATCGGCGCAGTCTTAATCGACTCTAACAAGCATATTCCCATCTTTTAGTATGTCATTCCGATGGATTTGAGCGCCCTGCGCCCCGAAAACCTCCCTCAGCCTCGCGTTCTAACCGTGACACCCATCAGATCCTGGCGCCGATTCACCCTCTCACGCGACGCGACGGTCCCCTCGACCACGGCCGAGGCGGATACTGGGGCATGAATTCGACGGCATTCACAAACCTCGAGTCGCTATTTTATTCAGATTGCTACGCAAACACGGCTTTGCCGACGACGTCTTCAATCGCATTTCGGATGAGCTCAAGAATAATAAATTAATATGCGAGCAAGAACGCTTTGCTGCTGGGAGGCTGGGCCCCGAGTCTCTCCAGGAGCATGCGCTTCAGCTCATCCGGGATGAGATGCCCCAGGCTGCCTCGGTGCCGGCCGGTGGACAAAATGCGACCGCAAACGGGAATGCGACGGGAAACACGGGCAGCCTGTCGCCGACGGCCAAGAAGCGCAAGCTATCCAGCCTTCCGCTGCCGACACTCAAGGATGCCCGCGAACAAGCCGATAGGGTCATCCCGGTACTACTTGCAGTCCTGCAAGAACGGTATAAGCAGCAAATGGTCAGGGCGATTCAGGAGGACGATGATAAGATCTTGAACTTGCAACGCGAGATCGCGGAGCTGGAGAAGAAAGAGAGCGCTAGAGCTGTTGTCCAGCAGCAGCCCCAGCCTCAGCCCCAGCCGACGGTGCAACCAGAGCGCAAGATTGCTGCAACGAACGGAACACCTGCGCCCTCCACGGAAGAGCCCAAAACCGCCAAACCTTTCAGACCGAATGGCCAGGTTACTCAGACACCAATTCCGGTGCCAACACCACCGCAATTACAACCACAGAGTGTTGCTGCCAACAAGCCGGTAACTCCATCGCCGGTCTCACAGCCTCCGTTGCCCCAGGATCGGAGGCCTGTACAGCCAAATCCGCCTACGCTGCCGCCTAACGTGCGGCCTCCGAGCGAGGTGAGGCAAACTACTCCTGTTAACAGGCCTAGTGAGCCCCCGAGACCGCCCAGCGCTGCATCTTCCGGCCTACAACATCCCCAAACCGCTCAGGGATATGGGCTCCCGCAGCCCTCTGCTTCACCGCAATCACACTTTCCTGAAGGGAACCTTCAACGCCCTGAGAGCTTGCCTAGGACCCAGACTCCAGGACCCCGGCCAAGGCCTTCTCCTCAACCACAAACCCCGAGTACTTTACAGTGGGAGCCTCCATATAGACCCCAGCACCAGACTCCAGTTCCGTCACCTCGGCCACCTTATGCTCCCCAGCAGAACGTGAGACAGCCTGTCTACCCTAATCAGGCACAGGCCGGACACTCTCCACAGCAGCAACAGCACCAATACCCACCACCGCCGAACTATACTGCAAACCGACAGGCTCCTCCACCAGTGACCCAGCCACCTCAACCCGCCCGGACTCCCACTCCTGGTACAACACAAGCCCCTCAATCTGTGCTGGTGCCTCCGCAGCATGCCGGCCAGCTACCGCCTTCCTTGGGTTCCTTGCCCCTGAATGCAACTCCGGATGGGTCTGGACAGCAGCCGCCGCAGCACCGTCCGGCACCAGTCATTCCCTCGACTGGTCCGCCTACTTCGGCGTCTCCGGCTCCGGCACCGGCACCGCACTTTCCCCAGGCACAGGCGTACCAATACCCGGCTCAGCAGGCAGTCCGGCCTCCTTCGTCGGCGGCCCAACAGGTCTCGACCCCAGTACGTGCCCCGAGTGTAATTCTGCCAACGAGCCAACGTCCTGCGGTACCAAATCAGCCCCAGCCGCCGCCCAGACAATATCCACCACCTGCACCGCCAGCACCTTCGACTCCGGTGGCAAAACAGCCGGACACTTCCTCAAAACCGCGCGGTCCCCCTTATCCTGGTCATCTCTCAGGCCGCGCAGAGCAACCTCAACATCAAACTCCGGGGCAACCCAGAGCTCCGTTGGGACAGCCCATTTCACATACGCCATCGGCTGTACATACACCTGTTCATACGCCATCGGGGTCTCAGCTGATATCACACGTGGTCCGAGGCCATGGCACCAAGTGGACTTCAACCCCAACTCCCGCTACCCCTCGAATGGAGATGACAGGCTATTTCGATGTAGCCAGCCCAAGCTACGAGCCACTCAGCCCGCCTTCTCAACATGCTCAACTACCCAAGTCTTCCTCGCAGCATTCTGCGAAGAAAGAGTCTCGGAAGAGCATGCCAAAGATTGACCCAGCAGCGTCAAGGCCAAAGAGCAGGCTTTCGCAAAGCGCTCATATTGCAGAAGACCCAGCTGACGATCATGATACCCCGGCACGAGCTATTAAGAATGAGGAAGCCACCCCGAAAGCATTCGAGGACCTGGGTGGCGAGGGCGGGCTTATGATCCCGAGGAGCACCAAACGTAAGCGAGAGGAGTCCCCAGAGGAAGCGGCATCTTCGGAACCACCGACACATGTGTTGTGGACTCGTGCGTTCCAGAAAGTCAGCGCCCAAGCTCTGGAACAGGTTACGAGTCACAAGCATGCAAACATGTTCGCGGGTCCGGTCAAGGTCAGGGACGCTCCCAATTATAGCGACATCGTGCTACAGCCAATGGATTTGAAAAAGATCCGGGCAGCGATACACCAAGGCCAGAGACATGCACAGAACGTGGAGAAGACGCTGTCGGATATTGACCCGAGCGCCATGAACGTTTGGCTGCCCAACTCGGCGGATCTGGTCCCACCGCGCGCTATTCTCAACATAGCACAGTTGGAGCGCGAGTTGGTCCATATGTTCGCCAACGCCACCATGTACGCAATGGACCCTGATCGCGGTTTCGGCCCCGAATTTGTCAAAAAGCGGGGCGAGGACGATGCGGATGACGACGAGGGTGTGCTCGGGTACGAGGTGGACGAAAACGGGATCGTCAAGCAGACACGCAACATGTTTATGGAAGTGGAAAAGCTGCTGGGCGACCTGCGAAGCGAGGTCGAGCGTAACGCGCAGCCGGCCGGCGTCCCGCCTCTAAGTCGTAGCGTGAGTATGGTGGGCGGCGAGGCCACGGCGGGAGAGGAAGAGGACGAGCAGGCAGATGATGACGCCCCCAGTGTCGCCAAGAGGCGACGGGTTAGGGGTTAAGGGGCAAGACGTGTTCGTAATGAATGAGAAAGTGCATGCATCATGACTCACTGAATTGGGCCACACAAGGGCATTACGAGGGTTTTGGGGGGAGAGGCCAAGTATCAACCAGTATTCCATGAGGTCTGTCATGGATTTACAGGAGGGGAAGAACCTCTTCGTTGTATATATTCTGCGAGGTCATGCATAGAAAGAAGCGTTCTACATACATACAATAGGAACCAGCATTGGGCAATAATCATGAACCGTAACTCGGCATCGCCTCGCTCGTCTCACATAGCTGCACATTGTGTATGCCTTTTCTAAATGAAGCCTGAATGTAAGTAAGGTATTGTTGACTGGTCTCATGCCGTCGAAGTTGATCGATTGGCTTAGGTAATGGCAATTGCTCCATGTGGGGTTGGAAAGGCACTTTAGCAGCAGCCCACCCCCCGACGCGTTAATTGCATACTCCCTTGTCGCGTCCAGCCCGCAAGCGCAGACGCGCTAACCTCAACTGAGCCTTGCTATGTACATAACATATCAGTCTTATGCCCGAGCCGACCCATTCAAATCTGGTATGCATGTCCGAGGATAGCATTCATACGGCCACTGGAGATTGAGAGAGTACTGTGCGTGTCGAAGATGGTCCCGCGCAGAGTCATTGCGGACTCAGATGAGGAGGAGGACGATGACTTCGACAGTCCTCTAAAACCGGCTCCCACCGCGGCGCCTCCTGCTGCGGCCGTCCATCGTCATGATGTAGATGGCGACGCGGAGGCACCGGAGATGGAGCCGTTGAGCCCTGTGCACCAGATTGAGGATGCGTTGCTGCATAATCACGAGTATGGGCACCAACAGCCGCATCAACGTACATCTGGCTCGACAGACACCACTTTCTTCAACAACATACATGATGAACATAGGCTTATGGCCCAGCAGCAACATCAGCAGCAGCAGCAGCGTTCTAGCCTCATAGAGAATATCGTTCGTATGAGTCAGAAGGCCAGCGGCGGCACCAGCAGCAGCGGGGACAACGTGTCGCTGCCACCCAAGGCGGGCCACAGACTCATCAAGTCGTCCAACGTGTCCTCGGCCACGGACGTCACGAGCCCGGCCATGAAGCTGGCTAACAAGGCGAAGGCGAACGCCGCGGCTACTACTGCCCTGTCCGGGAAGCAGGTGAGCAGCGCGAGCGAGATCACGACGCCGCGCAAGAGCGACGGCAAGGACGAGTGGGACGTCCCCTCTAGCGGAGACGAGGGACGCTCCAGCAAGTCCTCGGCCAAGTCCGCGACCAAGACGTACGGCAAAAGGAAGCGAGGTAGCATCTCGAGACCTTCGCCGTCGGCGGCAGGTCTCTTCGCCGGGCCCGAGGAACTCGAGGTTGCCGAGGTCGACCGGAGCTCGTCGGACCGGTTACCTGCCGCAAAGAAAGGCAAGGCGGTGGAGATCGCCTCTAACGAGTCCATCATTCCGGATACCGGCAAGTTCTACATCGCCCCGAGCAGCCTGACCCCCAGCCAGAAGGAGCAGTACAAAACGGTCCACGTTTCCTCGTCGGATGATAACAGCGGACACGGCAGCGGTGGCGGAACGGCTGCTCCTGACTTGTCCATGGCGCCTCCGCCTGCCTCAAAACCCAAGTCGAGCTGCGCGACTACTATTGCGTATTCGACGCCGAGCAGGTATGCGTCGTCGGGCCCCAGACCACCTTGGGAGCTGGCGCAGCCTGGGCTCGATGATGACGAGCCAATGGGTATCGAACACAATCAAGAAGGGCCAGAAATCACAGAAAACATGGTCGACGTAGGTTATCTCACTATCACACTCACTCATACTGCAAGCTAACTGTTTCCCATACAGTTGACATCATCTCCAGATATTATTACTTCTGCCAACAGCAGAAAACGAGAACAACCAACATCAACAGGAAAAGTACCAAAGTTGCCAAGACAATTGTCGCGCGTGGATGAGGAAGGCGTCCAGCCGATCGGACGGTCTCCGTCCCCAAAGCGACAGAAAGCAAAGAAGAGGCGGTCGGATGAAGAGGACGAGCTGGCCGGGGACGACGACGACGGGTGGGACTCCGAGGACGTGGGGTTCCATCGGGAAGTCTACAAGCCGCGGCCCAGCCGCCGAAGATCTAACGGGGCTAGTAATAAGGACAACAATACCCGAGCGGCAGAGGCCGACCCCAACGATGACGTAATCCAGGACCTACCACCGACGCAAGATCCTCGCCAGCCGCCAGTAGCAACAGAAGAGGCCGGTAGGGAAGTCCCAGAAACTCCAGATATCGTCGCAAAAGCTCCAGCGCCGGCTACAGATTCAGGCCCAGTCATGGTTGATGGAAAGCCTCCGCCGAAGAAGCGAGGTCGCAAGAAGAAACAGCCGCCGCCGCCTTCGGCCAGTGATGAGCTGGCCCAGGCCCCGAGCGTGTCAGGGGCCGAGTCAGGCGCAGTGGACGCAGAGCCGACCGCGGCGGATCCCTATGCATTCGGGGACGATGCTGCACCGGCGGAGAAGCCCAAGAAGAAGCGAGGCCGGCCGCGGAAATCGGATACACCGGTGAAGGCCCCCGAAAAGTCCCCTGTAAGGACGGAGCAAAATACCCTTCCAAGCACGGCAGACCCGCTAGCCATGGACGAGGAGGACTTCGCCCCAGAGGCCGCCGCCAGACCATCGGCAAGGCGTTCGGCGAGCGAGGAGATACCGCCCTCTGAGGATGAGGATGATGACGAGGACGACGAGCCGGTAGTGAAGAAGCGGGGGAGAAAGCCTGCCAAACGTCCCAAGGTATCCAAAGAGCCCGAAGAAGCAGCTACTTCTCACGGAAGCGCTTCTCCGCTGCAGGAAGTTGACCGCAATACGAAACTCCAGTCTCCGGCGGTGGCAGCGACCGAAGCCAGTGAATCAGAAAGCAGCACCACTGCTACTAAGAAACCCGCTGCTGAACCGGCGGCGACGGCGGCTTCTTCTGCTGCTACTAAGAAGACCGCCAACCCCGCGACACCCTCGCAGCAGCCGGGCAAGGTGGCTTACCGCGTCGGACTCAGCAAGAAGTCGCGCGTTACGTCTCTGCTCAAGATCATACGGAAATGAGCCTTTTAAAGACAGTCAACAGGCTCGCAAGCCTCTTCGTCTAGGAGTGCTTGTTAGGGGACGTGAGCATGTACGAGAAAGAGCCGACAGCATGAAGTGCCGCCAATGATGTATTGTGCCGCCTTAAACCGGCAATGGGTTGTTTTTGATGTTCTTTTTGACGGCGCCGGTTGGAACGGCAAGAATATGATATATATACCAAACGGGCGCCATGGAATAGGTAGAAGAAGCGGTTGATGAGATACCCCCTGGCGTGCTTCGGGCCGTGCGGTTGGTTTGTGGCACATGGCATGTACAGTAATGTGGCAGAGCAGGTAGGTCTTGATTGGGTTTCAAAGCGGCGTCGTCCCGAACCGGTAGACGACATGATATGAAAACATAACTGTAAAAGAAACTTATAATACAGTCAACCAGACATCGACTTGAACCGTTGCTCGTGAATGTACCCAGATTAAAAAGAAGAAGAAAAATCCCAATCATGCCCTCTCTAGAAGTTTACACTGACATCAGCCAGCAATGTTACCATTTGTGCATAACGAGAAGACCACAGATTGCTTAACACCTTCATCATCAAGTCCTGATATTTATAAAAACTTTTCTCTTAAGTATAATAATTCTCATCAATCATTTGACACCTTCATCATCAAGTCCTGATATTTATAAAAACTTTTCTCTTAAGTATAATAATTCTCATCAATCATTTGTAGTACATGTATAAGTAAGCTATCGATCCGGTTCTACAGGGGGTTCCAAACCGTAGGCTAAGGTATATTCGTTCCATTTTACACCGTTGGGGGAAACAGCCACTCCCCTCATCCAGGGGTAGATGTGCGTGTGTGGTGGTACATATCCTCCTGCCGCCTCGCTCCGTAAGTGTATATGTGTGTATAAGATATCCAAAATCAAGGATTTATGTTTGTTGTGTGTATGTCTTTCGCGTCACTTTCTCATTCCTTCCCATCCGTCCACCGGTCCCACGCCGTCCGTTTCCTCCCGCGGTCGCTGCCGGCGCCCTCGGCGTACTTGCTCTCCTCCTCCTCCCACTTGAGGCGCTCGACGCGGGTGCGGGCCAAAAAGGCCCGGACAAACTTCCAGGCCTCCGTGTCGGCGAGGTTCCAGGCTTCGATGGCGTTGCGGACCGCCACGTCCTTCTCGACCTTGCTCTTGCCCAGGTCGCGCGCCCGCTTCAGGAGGCCCGGCTCCAGCTTGTACTCGTCCTCCTTGGGCGGCGGGCCGTCGTCGGCGCTCTGGGCCTTGAGCCGCCGCTCGGGGCCGGGAACGGGCGTCTCCGACGTGCCCTTGTCGATCCCGTTGACCGGGATCGAGAAGCCAAAGTACCAGTCCAGGTCGTGCGGCACCGTCTCATGCTCGGCCGTAAGCCAGATGGAGTGCGCCGTGGCGTACTCGTCGGCCACGGCCTCCTTGAACTTGAGGATGCGACCACGGCCGCCAAGGGGCACTCCGAGATACTCCTTGGTCAACTCGTACAGCCATCTGTCCCGCTCCATCGAGCGGCGAACCCAGCCAACGTCAATCTCCTCCCGGAGGGAATCCAGAGTCGCCATGGTGTACGGGTGGGGCACTGTGCCAATGTGGTAAAGACCAGAGTCGTTGCGATATCTGGCAGGCGTGGAAAGCTTCATGGGTTGAGAGGCGACGCAAGGCGAGCACTTGGGCAGGTTCGGCGGGCAAGAAGTAGGCTCTGGCGTGTCACCACACTGGGAGAGCCATTCCGCCAACGACAGAGCAGGCTCAATCATATGGGTAGTATGAGCAGGCATGGGCTTGAGGACGGAAATGCCCAAGGGATGAAGGTCCTGCCATGTGTTGTGGAGGTGCGAGTTGACCAGCTGGTTCAGGCGCCTCAAACCTTCAGCGCGGTTTCGCCTGATCTCCTCTGCAACCTTGGGGTATTTCTCATCAATGATGCTGGGGGCGTAGTAGGCCAGGCCGTCGTGGGACTTGTCGATTTTGAAGGCATCGTTTGGCGCCGCATCAATCACATCCTTGGCTTCCTTCTTCTCGGGGCTTCGGAGTGCCTTGGTGACCGCATCGGTAATCTTGTTCTTTGGCCCAGCATATAAGCCATTTCCGAAACCTTCCCACCTCGTCAAGTCAGGGTATTCCCCTCTCCGCAGATATGTCAGCAAGGGCTCCTCCCGCGCACCCATGGGGAGAGTCAGGTAGTCCGACAGCATGCCTCCGGCCATGTTTTCCCACGCTAACCATCGCATCATGTTTGTCTTGAACTTGGGCTCGACCTCCTTCCTTTGCAGTTCATCGTACAATGGATTGGCCATGGCCTCGCCAGCACCGAGGATGATTGGCTTGAAGCCTTGCGCCCACCAAGCTCGTCGCCATGTCAGCAGGAGAGCGCTCTCGGCCTCCTTGAGCTCCTTCTCCCTCGGGATCGTGGTGTCGTAGTAGCAGTAGATCGGGGTTCGCTTCTTCAGCGGCGGAAGCAGCGACCGGTTCTCGTCGAGGGTGACGGACGAGGAGAAAGGCCTCAGCCAGTTCCAGTTGGAATACCACGAGCTCTCGCCATCGGTCGAGTTGACCTGGACCGGCGGGTGGACGGCGGGCTTAAAGGGCTTGAGGAGACTCGTCGACAGGTGGTCTTTGAACTCCTGGAGCTTCGGGATCTTGGGTATCGAGGGTTTGTGCTCGGCAATGGACTTGGAGAGGCTCGGCCCCGTCGGGATGGCGCTGGGCAGGGTGAAGAACAGGGTGAAGAGGGCGAAGATGCCAATGGCCACGAGAAGCAGCGAGACGCGCCGCGGGGCGAACCGTATCGGCATCTTGAAACGCTGTGCTACTGAGCAATGAACAAAAAAGTGTTCGGACTGCCCATGCGCAGGCGGTGGCGGGAGATTATATGCCTTCGGCGGGTTCAATCCGAGAAATCGATCGGGCGGGAAATCTAGGTAGCAGCGCACGGGTCGGACGGCCACTAGGGGAAACGATTGAGGGCAGTTTGGCTGCTTGAAAGGACCGATTCGAAAGGAATGAAAGAAGTTGGAAAATGGGGACTCTATCGATAACTCTTTTCGTGGTCCTGTAGGTTTGGCGATGCAATGGTAGCAAAGCCAAAGGAAAAATGCCCGTTCGTTTCAAACAGACCACCCCCTGATTTTGGCTGTTGGCGATGTTGGATGTTCTTATCACCTAAGAAGTCGAGGTTCGTCTGATCTATCCTGTCTCGATTCAATGCGCCGGCAGGGCCATGGGTGGAAGCGCCCAGTAGTCAGTGGCGGTAGTGCATGCTTGCTTGGCACAGATGGACTCGAGTAGCGCTCTGGCCAATCCACATGCAGGCAGCAGCACCCCACAATCTGTCTTGGGGGGTCTGTTTTAAGCAGTGCTACGTCAACTGCTGACTTTCGCATCGAATGTCGAATATATGTTCTCTTCCATGTGTTCTGTCAGAAAGAGACGAATGCGATAATAGTCCATATACTTTCAGAAGCTCAAGTGGAATGCAATGTCCTTTTCAATACCCCCAAGTCTTCCTGTAACACGAAAACAGCACCTCGAGCACCGACGCACAAGTATTAGAGGCGTGTGCACTGCCGCGTCCCTGAGAGTTGATGTGATACACCATACTATCGTAATTCGACAAAATGTTGATAATAGAACCTTGGGACGCATTTTTATCGTACAAGAGGTGAAACGGAAAGTATAGCGAAGGCTAGACTTGGCACCAATGTTACGAGCCTGGTTGGCGATGGCTACGAGGCCGGTAAAAGAGATGTAGCTTGTGTGCTAGAGACGTGGTATAAGAGGGAAACGACATGCTATACCCAATTACATTCTTCACACAAAGGTACTGCGTGCAATGCGATTGGGCGGGACAGGAACTCAATTGAGTGTAAGGTTTCTTTCGGGAAGCAACTGTGCACGAGCAGGCGAGTATAGCATACGAGTACCTCTCATTCACCGGTCATGCTTGCGAGTTGGGCCCAGTAATACGAATACCAGCAAGTTTATATATGATATATATACGCATTTGATGTTGAGATCTGTAAGCTAACGACTGAACAAGAATGATACGGCATACAAGGCAGCACTTGCTTTACTTGAGCCACTTCAGGGAACCGGCAGGTCCGGTATTTGTAAGTCGCACCATTCGAGAATCCAGGGGGGGATAAAACAAACACTATACCAATGTTGAATTGGCATGTTGAAGGCAAGCCGCGCAGCGAGAAACATGTAGACAAGACAGAACAGCAGATGAGGCCAGTCACCAAATCTGGCCTAAACGGCGATGGTGTCGCCACCCATCTCGCCGCTGAGTTCCCGGGATGTTGGCCCTCTTCTGGGCAATCCGGGAGCCATGGTGGCCTGGGCATTTCCTCCATTCACACCCGCGGGTGCAGGGTCCAGGGCGTTGCCGTTGGGAAGGTTACCATTACCGCCAGATACGTAGAACCTCTTTTGTCCCGGTGTGGTCGTCTCAATATAAGACTGCAAAGCGTTTCGTGCAGCTTCAACGACCTTGTTGGCATGGCTCAGGGCTTCCTCCAAAGCGGCAGCAGTAGCGTCGGACTGGCCATTACTGGCAGATACTGACTTGGAGATGCCGTTCTGTGGCAACTTTGCGTCTCCGGCTGCCTTTTCCTCCAGCAGCTCTCTAATGTGCCCGTTGATCCACAGGCCTTCCAGCTGCTTCGCGCTCATATCGCGAGCCCCACTGATACGACCACGGCATGTCGGCTTGCCGCAGAGACAGTCGAATGGCTGGGCCATTTCCCACTCGGTGGATGGGTAGAAGAACTAGAATAGAGTAAGTTTGTGTATTCCGAGCCAAGTAAGTGCACTCTCTACAGGGGCAACCAACGGTCAGTTCCTCTCCGGCTTGGATTCCATTGGGTCCAGCGATGACCTGCAAATTGGCAGTGTCGAAGATCTACTTGGCATTAGACATGATTCTGTACGTCAGTGCGGTGTAGGGGCTACTGGGTCCAACTCGGACATGGTAGGACTGACCAGCGACGGTTCACAGGAATGGTTAATGTACAAAAGGTCGCTGTTCAGGTCCAGGTGCTTGTCTTTGCCGAATTGAACTGTAGCATAGGTTGGCTCATCACCAGTGACAAGGGTGCAAGGTGGAAACAACAGCTTAGCGTACAAGCCGAACGGTGGCAGCGAGACCTTGGACAAGCTCTTGGAGGTGAATTCATGCTCATTGATCATGACCTCCTGGATGTCAGGGTGAGAGGGCTGCTTCCAATGGGGTTTGAGGGGAGCCATGGTGAGGTAATAATTATGTTGACAGCCAATATATGTGGTGGAAAGCTAATACGGAGTGTCGTTTGTGGTTGGTTAACAACTTGTTTCAAAAACAGAGATTGGTCAAGTACGTGTGATTTGGCGAAGTTTCAAATAGCTTAGAAACTTTGGAGTCAGGCAAGGAGAAGGAGAACTATTGGAACTTGAGCAAACATGAGAAGGCACGACTATTAGCATGGCATGTCAGTCACATGTGTCAGCCAACCATCTTTGTCCCCTACCTTGGAGACATGGCCTTTGTTTCCTGGTCTGCTCGGCAATAGCTTGAGCCTCTAAGAAGGCAGCTGTGGGGCACAACACTGCGGGGTTTAGTGTGAACTACTGGAGGAAAGGAGGAACAGCTGCGGCAAAGAGAGGAGCTGAGGAGAGCAAGAGGCAGGAGAGTGGTTCTTATCTCGAATTCTTTTGCTGCTAGTAAGAAACGGACCTATCACAGCGGCTCAAATTCCCACTTGGGCAAGACGGCCTGCAAGCCATCAATCAATCCCCGATGTCCGAAGAGGGGGGCAATTTGGGGGGAAGTTGACTGCAATCCAGTCGGGCAGTACTTGTAGAGGCAAGCCGGGCGCCGGGCTTACACACCTGATATGGAAAGCTGCAGGAACAAAACGTAGTGATGACTCTGATCCCATGTTGCGACTGTGATGAGCCGCGCTTACATGCATCCCAACGTCAAGTATGTAAAAATAGATAGGGGAAAACGTGCTTTAAGTACTAATGCTCGTGCGAACCTTGAAATCAGTTTAAATGTTACATTTCGAAGCTCCTCAAGTTCGAGATGGGTTCGAGAAGGGTTCGAGAAGAATTCGATTGTGGAACTCGCTTCGCTCAGGCCTCCCTTACCTCCAAAAGTTGACGGGTCATGCCGACCATGAACAAAACTCACTCATGTTTTTGAAACTGAAAGCAGATATCACTTTCATTTCGGATAATTTCGAATATGGCCTCAACGGTCGCCCTCTGCCGCTATGACCCTATCGAAGAGAACTGACACTGTGCTGGGCATCAATTGTCGCGTTTTGGATTCCTCACCCTTCTCCAACACGAGATCCTGAAGCACAATGCCGCAAACTGCTACCGCTCTGTGGGCAAGACTGGTACGAGAAGTGCCGTGGTTTGCACCTGCGTCGCTTGCAGACAGTAGCAGCAGCGCTTGAGTTACCCAAAGGACCCAATTCGGCTCGGATCTTCGCATCACACGGCTAGAAAAGAGCCTCGCAGGATTTCATATATGTACGGTGGTTTCATTGATCCTTGGCCCCACGCAATGTACGGTCCGAGTTGAATCGAACTGCCACTCCTTCTCCGAAAAAAATAGGGCCGTCCAGGAGGGGGGTTGCCAGGGTGCCATCCAATATCGACAACCTGTCAGATGACACCCCATGCCCATCTTCGCGTCTTCGATCGTCGACGAACCCCTGTCACTCGAGATATCGGATACCGGTCGTCGGATGACAAGCCAGCAGGCATGACATACGCACAGCACGGGATCATGCATGGCGGTTCGTGCGTTACATTTTGCAGATAAACCCGAGCTTCTGATTGCCTTGAAGGCAAAACGCACATATCTGGTCAAGTATCTCTTCAGTGGCGCCACTTGCCCTGGCACCCTTGCTCCTTACAACCCTTATAATAGCCCTCAGAGGCCAATGATATGGCACGGGCGAACGCTTGCTACGACGAAAACGAAGCACTAACTACACGAGCGGAGCGTCATGTCCCCGACGAATAGGCCCTGGACACCCTCCGCCGGCGACAACATGCCCGCCACCTCCTCGCTATCCCTTCGTTGAACAAATAGCAAACCTAGCACACTGGTACCAACGCACCTCGAGCTCTCTTGACCGGGGGGCCAAACTGTGGTAGAGCACGTTTCATAGAGATCGCCGGCGTGGGATGTTCAACGCGCGCGGGCCCATAGGATGACCTCGCCCTACACCACCAAGCCATTCTCGCCATGTAACGCACAAGTGACTTCATGTACCGGTTTGCTCGGGCCCTCTCGAGTTTGACCCAACGGGTATGCATATCCTTTGGGCATCGCTGTCTTTAAACCCAACCGTGCTGCATATAAATAGCAGTGAGGGGAGGTGGTTCACCTGGTCGAGGATTGTTTCTTCTCAACAACACAGCTGCACCATACTGCCCGGCATCATCATCACAGCTACTCCTCACTCATCCACGTACAAGCCTTCAACCAGCCCAAGTACCCGGGCCGTCTTCATCCATCAGACTAAGGCCCGATACATGCAGAACACAATCCACGCTACCATGTTCAACGAATGCAACGCAGAATTGTCTGGGGGAAACTGTGGACTGTTCCTCGAGGCCCACATGAGTACTACATTCCCGGAGAACTTCAACGCTCAGTATAGACCTCACCCGCCACCGGAGCCGGAGCCACCGACCCCGCACCCTTCGGGCCCGAAAGGCCACAGGATCGTTTCCGCCGACTGAGCACGTTCGGGTGGACGACTACACGCAACAGCAACAATCATGTTTTCTCAAACCTTTGCTTTGGATGTTGTTTTCTAGGATATCAATGACAGCCATTTTTTCACAAGTAAGACCTGGGCCCGTCAAGAGTCATCTCCCTTTGGCTAACAGCAACCGACGCAGAAGTTCTCGGATGCATTTACTTTGGAGGGAATCAGGAAATTGGGATATTTCATAGCGCGTCGGACTGGAGGACTTCCCCCGCTCTCCGCGAAGCAGTCCTGGTACGGCGGGGGCACGGCGGACGCTAGGATCGACAGTGCATGATGTAGGCGTGATGAAGGTCGTCGGTCATAGTAGCAAGCCACCCGCGGATATGTATGTTACACTATGCTGCATGCAGAGAGACCTGTCGTACATGTATGGTTCGCTCGTTGCCTCACTTCCAATCATATAGCATTTCACCTTTAGGCATCTTGGGAAACGACATATTACTTCATGCATCCAACAAGGACTGTGCATATTACGACCTTGCCGCCGACAGGACCGGTAGAATCCAAAGGCACACCGGCCCTGCTATAGCCCCAGGTTCGGGATATGCCGAATGCAAGTGACGATATCGCGCTGTCAATGGCGAGAATGATGAACACATACAATAGGCCACATAGAATCAGTGGCGGGTTGGTCTGCTCATAGATGCCTAATATACGTTGATGGTCCATGCCGGCAGTCGCTGTGCAGCGTGCGGATAGGTACGCAGGATGGAACATGTCATCCTCGGACTGAGATAGCTGGCTATAAGGTCGGGATGGTCATTTGCCTGGAAATGAAGCAGGTCGGCAAGTGTTTGCTACTGAGTAACCTGTCAGATGTTTTCTGTTGTACTCTTAGAGGAAATCGTGGTATGTTTTGATCTACAAACACCTTTACTTGGTGGTATATGATATCTCCGACACTTTTGACCGTACTGATGGTGAGATCTTGGTTCACTCCATGGCCAAGGCTCGTTCGTCCTGTAGATACGGCCCATACTGGGACCCGCCATGTGAAAACTTGGTGGATCGCCACATGCTGGGGTTGGACTGATGTCTTTGAGATGGCAAGCCCCTGCGAGAAAAACCCGGCCAAGACTCTTTGAGAACAAGAAGTTCTACAGAATATCATTACAGTAGTATTTGTCTATTCCGCTGTTCGACCTAGAGAAAGCGAAGTTATCGAGATAGGTGCTGTAAACATACGTATGATGAAAGAAAGTACTGTTGATTCCTGCGGCCGCTTGATGGATACAGGTGGAAGGCCATGCTTGTCTCGATATGTGCTTTCAAGGCTTGCATTGTCCGCCAAGAGAAGATGTAGGGTTTGTGAGTTGGTGGAAACTAGCCAGTTGCACGTACATGGGTTGTCGTCAACTGATGACATGCGACTTACTACCTGCAATTCAGCCCATCGTCGCTTCGCAAAGGTATTCCAAGCATCGTGTAAGTCTGATTGGTAATCCAATCTGCTTTGTTTCTCACCCTCGGCTGACAAATTGTATTTGCTGTGTATGGTACGATATCTCATAAGCCCCTAAGTATGCCCCTACTGCATTGTTCGTATACTCCTAGGCATTTCTGCATATAAGTAAACATGGCCGGCCATTGGGCTAGCCGCCTCATAAGAATCGTCCTGTTTGATATTCATAATTTGATCACTACGATTAAATCCCAACAGGAATCGAAACAGTTTCTGTCAAAAGATCACTGTCAATATACATGACAATGGCGCCCAAGATCTTGATAACTGGCTTGAACGGCTACCTAGCCGGCAGGACAGCCGAGGCCGTGCTAAAAGCCGGTTACGACGTGAGGGGCACCGTCCGCCAGCTCGCCACGGGAAACAAGGTCAAAGACGCCCTGGTCGCGATGGGCTACCATGAAGACCGCATCGAAGTGGTCGAGGTGCCCGACATGACAGTGCCGGGCGCCTTCGACGAAGCCGTCAAGGGCTGCCACGCCATCTTGCACCTCGCCGCGCCCGTAAGCGAGATCTACGGGGCGACGACGCCGCCCGAGATCGTGCGCAAGGCCACGAGCAGCACGCAGGGCCTGCTGGAGTCCGCGGCCGCGCACGCGGGGGATGGGTTGCGGTCGGTCGTCTACATGTCGTCCGTGGCCGCAATGTTCGAGGTCGAGGCCGAGCCGCGCCGCCACGACGAGACGGACTGGAACCAGCTGGCCGAGCGCGCGGTCGAGGAGATGGGGGTGGAGGCGGGGCCGTTCAATGCGTATTGTGCGGCGAAGACGGCTTCGGAGAAGGTGGTCTGGCGGTTTCGGGAGGAGAGGAGGCCGGGGTTTAGGGTGACTGCTGTGCAGGCTAGGTAACTGTTACCCTTCATTTAGCTGCTCCTTTCCTTCCCTTAATGACCTACATATGACCAACAAAACTAACCACTTGATGATGCCCCGCAAACAGCTACTTTATTGGACCGCCCGTCGTACCCTGGTCGACCAAGGAGCAAATCCACATAACCGTCAGCCAGATCTGGCAGGTCGTCGCGGGCGTCGAGCCCCAGGTCCTGCCGACATACCAGTCCTACGTCGACGTGCGCGACGTGGCGCGCGTGCTGGTTTGGGCAGCGCTCCACCCCGACGCGGCGGACGGAGAGAGGCTGCTCTGCTCGGGTGGGCGCGGCGGCGGACAGGCGTTTGCGGATATCCTGGCGAAGTATGTGGACGGGAGAAAGGGGTGGGAAGGGGTCCAGCTGTGGAGGGGGAACCCCGGTCAGGGATACACGGAGGGGTATGGGCCCTACCCGGGGGAGCTGTGGTTGGATGCTGGCAAGGCGGTTAGGGTGACGGGGCAGGACTGGATGCCGCTCGAGACTAGCGTCGTCGACTCGGCGGAGTTCCTGAAGAGGTACTTGTAGATTTGGGTGAGCTCGAGCCTCCGATGTAAAGAGGTCGAGTGTGCTTTGCCACGTGATGATTAAGTTTGAAAATATAGGGGTTGGGGGTAGCTTCCTACCAGAAACAAGTCAAGGAACAAGTACTATCTACTATCGACCATTGAGGAGAAGATGACCTCGTTGCCGCAGGATATAAACGATGGAAGCTGTCTTCGAGCTTTTGGAAGTAATGTGCAGAACGCACTGCCTGTCTTGATTCCTCTTATCCATACATGTCGTTTTCATCAATAAGAGAATAAGCTTGGGTTTGAAGGGACCGAATTTGGAAATTCACAGGTATGAGGGCGATGCTGGCTCGAAACAATCTCCTTATTACCTCCTTTGGATGTAGAGGATATAAGAATGCCATCCATTAACAAGAAATACAATGCTGGTAGAGTAGAAAGTGGTCTCTTGGGCCACACATAAGTAAATTTCCTGGATAGTGTATTATCGACTATCGGTGCAGACATATTCGGTGCAGAGAGGTACCAATCCGGATTTGTCTACCTAATACTGCGATTTTCTTGTGCCGCACCCATTGCTTGTAACAGGAAGTGAGCTGCTGGGTTGGCATCGTTGAAATGGGTTGTGGGCCGCTTATTTTAGATGCCGGAAGCTTCTCATTCCAAAAGTCACATCTCAGTTTCCCTTGTGGGTGTGGATTTATCACGAAATCACCAAGCGCCGTATCCGGAGAGGCAGCCGCGTTTCGATTCCGGAAGCTACATAGCCCGGTCCACAGTTGGCCACGAACCTTCATCGGAACGCTCTTGCACTTTGAACATTTGAACACCCATATCGTCCATCAATGTTCTTTCTCGCCTTTGGCAGTCACTCTGGACAGTGAAATTCAGTTTGCCCACTGGTAACAGCGCCGGTGTCCTTCCCTTGGCTGCCTTTCCATCCCATCTTTCATCCACCCTCTCGCCACAACCATCTTGTCTCTCTCTCATCTCCGTCTTACCAACCGACTACCCAACTTCATCTATCTCTCTCACTCAATTTTGCACACTCGTCGCCTTCGTAGACAAGGCCTCAGACACTTGGAAGATCTTGTATGTCTACCATTCGCTACCCGCTCGCCGACTACTCTCCTTTTCTTGGTAAGTCTGACTTCGGCGATCTCCTAACTTGAAATTGTGTGCCCTACCTCGGTCAATGCAGTCCTTCACAGCATGTCTTTCGATATGCCACCTACCAAGCTTCAGAACACCTGTGCATCTCACTCGACAGCCCTTCACTCTCTCCCCCTTCTACCACCCGGTTGCTTTTTGGGAATCAGCAATGTGACAGGCGCCCCGTGACAATCATGGCTCCTCGCAGAACTCTTATCAAGAAGCTCTACAAGCGGTTGCGGACAAACCAGGACGAAGACGACTGCTTGACTGCGTATCAATTCGTGGAAATCAAGCACTACCTCAAGAATCACCGCCGCTGCCGTCACATCGTCATCAAGAACGATTTGCCACTGGATCATCTCGCTTGTTCTCTCCCAGACGACCTACCCAAATTTATCCTGTCACAGTTGGAAGCTCAGAGGCTCATTACTGACGATTCCAGACTGTCTGTTCAGGTTTGGTCCGCTATCCAGGTCATCTCTGGTTGCTTTAGCCGCGGTTCCTCGCCTTCCCGGTCGTATCCCACGCTTTTCTGTTGGCGCAGTCCCAACAAGCAACGCAGCTACTACATATTCGCCCATCTGACACGCCCCATGGCCAATCGAAAGTACAAGGCAAGCGACTTGCTCGACTTGCGAGACGTACGTCCTAGCCAAGATATATTGGATCGAGTGCATCAGAACCCAGATGTCGGTAAGTGCTGCACTTGTGGATTTGTTTGTGATTTCACTTGTTTCTTTTGAGATACATACACAACATTGACCTCCTTTCCCTGCATTGAACACAAAATTTTGGCCAACGAACAATCGTTCATCTTGCCCCCATCCAAAAAGATATCCCATCTCAAGCTCGGATTTCTTTTGGGTACCAAGAGCTCCCGCCCCAATGGGTAGCTTTATTTCGATCTGAAGCTCAATCGTTTCCCAATTGCACTTCAGTATCTCTTGTACAACTCACACGCGCTCCTCACCCTACCTTCAATCTTTTGTCCCGCACGTTTTTGGTCCACTGTCAAACTCCCTTGTCTTTACTTTTTCTCAAATCGAGAAAGGCAAGGGAAAACACATCATTCGCAGTTTTCATTCCGATCCCCCAGGGCATCGCTAATTTATGCAGCCGATATTGTCACAGGTCTCAGAAGAAACAGCACCATGAGCGACAGTTCCAACATCGCGATGGCACGTCGCCCCAAGAAGATCAAGGAGGAAGCATCTTCAACTGACAGCGAGGACCAAGTCCTGTTCCAAGGTCGAAAGGCCCCGCGTCCTTCGGTCATGAATGGAGATGCCTCATCAGATGCCAAGCCTCCACGTCGCACTGAGCCCGAACGCATCGCACATGAGCCTTTGTCTGCCCCAACTGGCCTTGCAGCACAGCAAAGCGAAGGATTCCAGCGCTTCTTCAAGGCTGTCGTATCTCCCACTCACGTTAGAGTGACGGCTGGTGGTCGTATTGTGCCCAACACTCGTTCCACAGCATCTCCCACATCCAAATGGGACAAGGAACTTCCCAATTCTGAGAACGACACCAACGACATTGGCAAAAGCAGCCAACATGGTCAGCAGATGCCGGCTCCTGATCCCGCAACCTGTCAAACTGCACCACCTATGATGGCTCCTCCCATGGCCTCGCCTATGTACCCAGGCTTCCCTGCCATGTATCCTCCCATGGCTGGTCATATGCCGTATTACCCAATGGCAGGCGGCATGGGTTTTCCGTATCCGATGCCGTACCCCCCAATGCAGCCACCTGTCATGGCTAGCGGATCTCATGGTGCCATGCCACAAGCTCAGGTTCCCTTGCAAGCTCAAGTTCCTCCACAGGCTCAGGTTCCTCAGCAAGTAGAGAACCCAGCGAATGTACCAAAGCCCGAGAGCCGACAGGACTCGAGAAAGCCGAAGCCAGCTCCGCTGAAGTTGTCGCCTCCAGAGCAGTTTGACCAAAACAGGCCATTCTACTACAACGGGCACCTCGTCTATCCTCCCGTGGGCTCTGGTCATATGCAGAGTCCACTCAATCCAATCACGCCAAGCCCATGCTTCCCTCATAGCTTTGCTGGTCACCCAGCGCTTGCTCGTGTTGGATCATTTGCTCAGCAGTCTTCAGCAGCCTCTTCTCTGCCAAGCCCTCACGTCATGCCTACTCAGACTAGCATGCCCCTGACTGCCAGTGCTGCAGTTCCTCATCAGGTTGCTCCGCAAGGTCAACGAGCTCCCAAATCGTCTGCATCGAGCCAGTTTCCTTCCAGTGCCCAACCTCCCCCGTCTTCGATCAAGCCGAGTGAAATCACCAAGGTTCAGCTCAACTCCCTACGCTCACAGCTCAAGTACTACGAAGATCAATTGCAATACAATAAGCATCAGATTGACGAGGAAGAGACCAAGGGAAAAGTTACGACCATTCGTCAACTGATTCATCAGTTTGAGCACAACATTGGCATGCAGATGCATTTTGAAACATCTCAGCCCAGTGGCAGCGACACCAAGAGCCCCAATGAGGCTCCAAACCCTGCGACAGAAGGTTTACCTTGCCAGACACCCTCACGCGAATCGAGCATGCAGGAGAGTGATGATGTGTCAGTGCCTCAGGTGCCGGCGAACTCGGCAGCATCGAACAGACTCGGCAATCCTACACTGACCCATACACAGTCCATGGATCAGATTCGCCAACGCACAGTCAAGGAGCGACGCCAGGCTGCTGGAATCAACTCGTCTAAGGGTAATGATACTTCGGCTGCCTTGGATGCCCTTGTTGCACGCTTAAGTATGTCAGGTGAGGGCTCTAAGACGAGCTCATCATTCATGCCTCCTGTTACTACCTCTTCATTTGAGCCTTCGCGAACTCCTTCTCTGTCAGCTGGAAATCCAACTGCTTTCGAGCCAAGCACCAATGCGATGTTGCACAACAATGTGCAAATGGAGAGAAGAAGCTCTCTTCTCCACCCCCAGCAGAGCCTTTGGCAAGATTTCGGATCATACGTGGCTGGTGCAAGAGCTCCTGCACATGCTGGGCTTGGCCACCATGTTGCGGGCAGCGGTAGCTATGCTGCGCCATACTTGGTTGGCCAGCTTCCCCAGGGGATCGCTCAAGCAGCTAGTGGCACCGACTACACGTATGCACGAGAACTCACGGAGGAAGAAAAGCGTGCTCGTCATGTTTACTGGGGCCAGGTTTCCATCAAAGGCTCAGGCTTGCCCAAGTTTGATGGAAAGGACTTCTATCCCCCCACGCCAACCAAGGCGGCGTCTCCTGGTTCTGAACAGCCCAAGGTACGCACTCGAGTGCTCCCAACTGGCCGCCCTGATGTGGACTTTGGGTTTGCAAAGCCGAAGCAGACTACAAGCGATCCATTCCAAGCCGACAGAGACAAAGGCCCTGGCAAGGTCAGCCACGCAGTCCCGATTATCAACCCAGAAACTCGGGATCCTTTGGACTGTATCCAGACACCCAAAGCCAGCAATGGCGCCAAGTCGTCCACTGCTGCAACCGGTGATCAGAAATCGCCCTCGCCCAATCGCCGGGTCTTTGATCGATCAAGGTGTGTATCGTCCCAGAGCTTATTTAATCCGTTACCCAAGCTAATTAGACATAGTACCAAATCCAGCAACGATCTATGGCATAGCATGCTGAAGAAGGGTACAGCCAGCGGTGTTGCTGTACCTAGAACAGTATCTTCGACCACTGCAACTGGTTATGTCCCTCCTCTGTCCAGTCATGGCACAGCGTCACTCGGCCCTGCTTTTGTCAACGCCAATGGCCACGCCGCTCGCTCCCTTTTGGGTAAAGCTGAGCAGGATCCTGCGGGCATGCCTGCAGAAAAGGTCGGCGAGAATCGGCCGCCCCAGCAGCAGGCTCTCAAGCAGCAGGAAGATATTGCCGACTTGCATCAGCGAATGCTCCGCGATGCCGAGAGACGGGGCATCAACTGGCAGTGAGGGGAAGTGGATTGGACTACATCCTTCACCCCAACAGTTATCGATTTCTACCACGAGCATGAGATGAGACGGACAGTCTCGACTTTTACGATGTCGTTCGATTTGGACCTGCCCTGACGAGGCGGCGGGCATACACGAAACCGCGTTTCATCGGATATTCCATCATCGTTTGTACAATTAGCTTCATCTGTATGACCAAAGGCCCAGGTTTGCGAGGGGCCGTAGCATTTCATTATTCTGCGTTGCATTGTTTTCGAGGATCAGATCCCGACGAGATTATGAGGAAAGGTTTGTGCTTGAGCTGGTCGGCCTCAGGAGCAAAGGCATGGCTCATCACCATATGCCAGCTATTGAGGATCATGCTCAGCTCAGGCCATCACACCCAGTACTAGTTCATAGGACACGCAATTGACTTTATAGCTATTATATGATGATGTTTCTGCTTGAGCTGTTGGTCAAGTGGATGGCAAATACAGAGATCGATTCCCAAGTGTAACAAGTTTGTTGACATTGTCCATGTGCGGTGGGAGCAAGGCGGAACCAACGACAGCGGTGATATGTACAAAATGAGACGACACCAAAGAACGATCGCCAGGCAGTATTGACCCAATTGCAAGCAAGACGTGTGTGACTACTTGCTCTAGTCCAGCTTTCTCTGTGCTTCACCGGACTACTTTGGTTGGGAATTGCAAATGACAGCTCATGTCACAGGAAATGGGAGATGCAACGACCTTTCGCAAAGCGAGTGCTGCGTAACCTGCTTTCATCACATTACAAGGATGACCTGGCAGATTCGAAAGGGAATACAGAAGGTACAGACGGGTACGAGGTAGGCATGAGAAGAAATTGTATTTCTATTGACTGACAGCATCTCGATTGAGATGTATTAAGGATGTGCCTCACCATCAAACTTCCAGCCTCATTGACCGAAGTCTACCGAGAAAGTCTGCAGGCGAGAGCTACGGCACCATGATTCATAGATTGGGCCGCTTTTTCGTTTGCTTTTCGCCAGTCGTATAACTCGAAGACCACGGGTGTTTACTGGTCAACGCGTAGATATCCTGGCGGTGGTTTTGGTACATATCAATGCATGTGTGACCGTCACGACCACTTACCTGATAGCCGGCCCAGGATACATGTTTCCGATCAATCAAGATCTCATGCCTGGGCCGATCGAGTATTCGATATAGAAAGCTAAATGAAGCAGATACCTGATGAGAAGCCGGTCAAGTCAAAGTCAAGTCACGATCGATGCAGAGCAAGCGAGCAATGAAGCAGGCTTCGGGATTGAACCTCCCATGGAGCATTTCACAGGCTATTGGTAGAAGCGAGTGAAATGGCCATTGTGTGTGCAAATGTTTCTCTTTTTTGGTTGTGGCATCTAAATGCTGGAAAACCCAAGCCAAAGCCAAACCCTGTCTCCTCGTGTCGCTTCCAATAACCTTATGGGGAGCCGAGGAGCCGAGTAGTCCGTTCCGCAGACGCCAGTGGTATCCTTTTTCCCTTTGTACCTCGTGTGAATGCCTTGCCCACCGAAGTGTTCGCATCGCAGTGGCGCGCTGCTTCATCCCCACAAGCGGGTCATTCCTCGTAGTCGTAAACCGGCTGATCTCGTGATTGTAGTAGAACGGAAGAGAGTTGTCGCAGCAACCGCGGCAGCTAGACGGCAACCGCCGTCTAAGACTGCTGCTTCTTGCGGAGCTCACGGCCGATCTTGATGCGCTCCAGGATGTCCTCACGGTCCTTGTCGAGCTTGAGCTTGGTGATGACGCAGTTGGAGGGGTGGATGCCCAGAGGAACGGACTGGCCGGAGACCTTCTCGCGGGTGACACGGTCGACGTGGATCACGTACTTGAGACGGTAGACGGAGGTGACCTTGCCCTCACGGCCCTTGCAACCGCCACGGACGATGGTGACCTCGTCATCCTTGCGGACGGGGATGCTGCGGACCTGGAAGAAAATGCATGTGAGTACGGTGGGTTGCAATGGCAATAGGCACACAAAGGCTCAACTTACGTTGTACTTCTCACGGAGCTCCTTGGACAGGGACGCGCTCATGATGTTGCGGCGGACCGAAGAAGGGGCGGAGAAGTGAGCCTTTCTCGACTTGCGTCGAGAGCTGGCGGTGCCTGGAAAAACATGGCCATGTCAGCAAATTTGCGCGAGACAGCGACAGCAGCATCCTCAATTGACAAACGTACCGGAAGCCAAGTGCTTGGTCATTTTTGCTGTGGTTAGTCGAACGTGACGGTGGGTGTTGACTGGGCGAGTTGCGTTCGAGAGGTGAAGGTATCGGAACGGACAGCCAGCTTCAGATTTAGCGGAGAAAAAAAGTTCAGAGGCAGAATGGCAGAGATTCGGAATTTCCGCCCTTGTGTGGTGTGCCCTAACTTCTGCAAGTGGGTTGGTTGGGTTGGATTGGTTCTTTGGTTGGCGGTAAGTTCAGCCACGCCAAGCCACACCACTTTTTTTTCCTAATTCCACTGTGGCTGACTTGCATACGGAGCTCTCCACCACAATTCCGCATTAAAGCTGACCGTCTTTTGCCCTATTGTCAATCATACAATATAATGTACAATAATTTGAACATGTTTCATCAATCAATCCGCTCAATCTGAGTGGATAGACGTTCACAGCCCGCTTGGCTTAGTGGTAAAGCGCATCACTAGTAATAGGAAGCTGCGATTCTCCGGAAGACGCGACCACCGACATGATGAGATCACTGGTTCGATTCCAGTAGTGGGCATTCTTTTTTCAATTCATTCTATGATTCTAAAACTGTTTTTATATTTTTATTTTTCCCTTCTCATTTTTGTTCTGCTTTCGTGTCGTCTCTGTGACTGACCGTTCAATTGCGGACAAGTGGAAGCAGTCGGCATCTACTTCCACCCACCCTGTCCTCGACCCAACATGGTAGGCCGTCCTCTTGACATATATGTTTTTTTTTTCTCGCTATTTTGAAGAATATTTTGACGCCGCTCTGGAAGGCGTGAAGATGTGGCTGGTCTAAGGGGCTTATGGTCTGTAATCCACAACTCATGTTAAAATGAATGAAGCTTCAGAATCCATTAATGAGCAGTAGCCTTCATGGAATCTGAATAGTATCGAACATGCCATCGTCTCGCGTCAGCGACTGCGCCATCGAACGTTGCATTGGGTATTGAACAGAAAATATGGCGAATAGGGGTAATCCTGTAGAGTGTCGTTCAGGTAGTTTCCCAGCCAGCTGTTCCTGGCCCACGGTAGTTTACTCAACTCGGCATCGGTATTAGAGTAGCCACGTATTTGCTATTATGTCATGGCATGGGTGACACCCGAACAACCGATATACAACAGTCATGAAATCAGATAATGCTCAGAACGATCGATAAGAACGAGACATCAATCTAATCTGCCTTTAGATAGGGGTAAGCACACGCAAACCAGAAGAACCCGTAACAAGTATTGCATGGGAAGGTCGAATCCCTCGATATAACGGGAAAAGAATCCACGGCGGTCCATTTGAGCAGACCAATGGGAGGTATTCCACGAGGGCAAGCCTGCAGTGCAGCGCATCCATTATCACAAGTCACACACACACACCCACAGGTTGCCTACCTACCACCTCGGCCTGCTGGGGGCACTTAACATGCAATGTGGGTGGAGATGGCCCATTCATTCCTTCTGGATGATTTCCAAATACCCTGCCGACCGCGTGGCTTACCCCAGCGGTTCAGCGCGGCAAGCGCCCTTGCATCCTCCTCATGTCTGTGTGCCTGTCAGACTGCCCGCCGTCACATCGCTTCCTTGCTACGGATGCAGCGGGGGAATGATTGACATTGATGTGCTTGATGTGCGATGCAACGAGATGGGAGGGTATACTAAAAGAGCGAAATCGAATTATATGTATTAATCAATTCACCGTACTTGCCCGGAGCTCAAGGGTCACCAGGTTCTGCCAAGGTGGCACTGATTTTATGTCGTCCCGGGAGCGGGGCCAGTTGCAGTACCGATAGTTGATAAATCAGCTCATCGCAACTGCCGCCCCAGGTATCAGCCGTCTTGTTGCTCGAGGGGCAAGAAAAAACTTTCTTTTGTTTCCGCATCGGGGAACACGGCCAGTATATCCCCCTCTCCAAAATTTCGACATTTGTGGAAAGTCGAAACAGAATGCATACCTGATGCCTGACCTGACATATGCACATGCAAAGAAGGGTGTGTTGTGTGGGTGGCATTAAAACCCGATTACAATACCCATTACCAATGCAGGCCCGGGGCGCCTTTTCGTGCATCCGCAGTCCGCCATCCAGCGGGCTGGCTTGGGCTCAACTGGCCATTGGTGCCTTCGATGCCCATTTTCTCCCCCTTCGCTTAGGGATGCGCATGACAGCGTATCCATACCCGCGCGGCCGCCAGAATTTGCAGGCCGAAAATGGAACATTCCCACCCCCATCCGGCAGAAAACGATGTGTAAGTTGGCTCGTTGGGTGGGTGTTGCTTTTCCTTTGCTCTGCAACGTCATCTCAGACAGCTTGCTCCATGTGATTCCGCCGACGATTCCTCCTTCCCGTCGGCCCGTTTGGTCTCGTCACGGACAGGTCGGCTCTGCAGTAACAACAGGACATGGCAATCTGTGGGAACTTATTGGGTCAACCAACCAAGCCGGCATGGGCCAAAAGTCGAGCCCGACATTACAACGGCGGAATAGCGGCCGTTGCTAGCTCGATTGCTCAGCTGAGCTCTTTTTTCGTTTCTTTTTTTGCACCTTACCACTATTAGCCCAAGCGACGCTACCTACAGTATCCAGGCCGACCAGGGGCATGGATCCTGATCCTGGGAGGGGGCAGTTTGTGCCTAGTATCCAGTATCCAGCGCCCGCCCCCATCCCCGTCGCTCTTGGTTAAGACGCCGGGGATGGGGATAGAGAGAGCTACGCTGACGATTCTTTCGGTCTGCGCCGCAAACAGTACGTACTCGGGGCCCTATACCATCTATCTATTCCCCGTTTCCCTGCCCGGCCTTGCTAGCTTGCGTCTCCTCTCTTCCCTTCTGTCCTTTTTTCCCCATATGCCGCCAAACCTGACCGTGGTTTGTTACAGCTGCTGTTGTTTTGTTTGCTACCTACGGCCCGCGGAACTACGCTACGACCTTGAACATGGATGAACAGGGGCCCCAGCCGCCGGGGAATGTCGTCGCACATGCAGACCCTCAATCCTATCATTCGGCCGCGGAGCTGCCTCCGGCTAACACCCTCAGCCCCTTCCAAATCCACCCGGTCGAGACTTTGAGCGACCTCGAGGTCGACTCCGGCCGTTCGGATACGGATTCCGCAATTGGCTCCGAGATTTCATCGTGAGTCCCTCGAGTTAACGGAGGTCATGCACCTTAAGCACAGTTAATGGGGGGCAAGCCTGGCTGACCGTTACGTTTATGTCGTCGCGTCCAGCATGTCCACATCTATAAGCCCGGCAGATTATCAGTTTAGATTTGAGGATGGTCGGCGATATCAGAGCTCGAATGATAAGTACCATTTGCCAAATGACATAGTACGTTACACAAGCATATATGCAGGTACCGACATATACAAGTCACACAACAGCTGACGCACAGCTTGCAGCGGGAAATGGACCGCCTAGAGCTGCAGCACCTTTTGTGGATGGAACTGCTTGGTGGCCGCCTCCATCTCGCACCGCTGCAGAAGATCAACGTGACACACGCTCTCGACGTCGGTTGCGGTACTGGCAGTATGCAACCATTCTTTTTCATACTTTCGTACTTTCCTTCTGTTCGCCCCTACCCGAAAAACATGGTGAAATGAACGACATGCACCGCGTTTGTTCGAACCAATAACTTACATGACCATCGCGGCAACCAACAGACTGGACAATAGAGTTCGCTAGCCAGAACCCGCATGTGCAAGTTATCGGGACGGACCTGTCGCCAATCCAGCCCGAGTACGTACCAGTGAACTGCACCTTCTACATCGACGACGCCACCAAGGACTGGTCCTTCCATCAGCGTTTTGACTACATCCACGTGCGGATGCTCACGTTTGGCATCAACAACTGGGAAAACTTCATCGACCAGGCCTACCAGTACCTGCAGCCGGGCGGCTTTCTCGAACTGCAGGAGTGGAACGTGCCGTTCGAGAGCCCCGACAACTCTCTGGAGGAGCACCACGCCCTCCACCGCTGGACCGAGCTCATGAACCGCGCCTGCTCCAAGATCGGCATCGACATCCGCTCCGCCGGCGAGCACGCCGACCGCATGCGCTCCCGCGGCTTCGACCACGTCGTCGAGCGCCGCCTCGGCGCGCCCATCGGCCCCTGGGCCAAGGGCGAGCGCCAGAAGCGCATCGGCTGGATGGGTCGCCGCGACCTCCAGGAGGGCATCGACGGCATGAGCAGCAAGCTGTTCAAGCTGCTCGGCGAGTGGAACAGCGACAGGGAGATGGAAAATTTCTTGGCCGAGGTCAAGGCGGATGTAAACAACCCTCACGTGAGCTTCTCCCTCCAGACCCTCCCGTTTCTCAACACTCGCGTACAATGATGCTAACTTACGTTCGTCTCGCAGATTCATGCTATTGTGCCATTGTAAGTAGACGAAACGAGCTGAGACTACTGCTCACCCTTGACTGCAGGCAAAGAACTGCTGCTCAATCTTGTCTTCGGTATACTAATCTACCTCTTAGGACTGTAATTGTTGGACAGCGGCCTTTCGATAGCTAATCGACGAATTTTGTATATATCGAGTTGTATATAATATATACGGAACATGCCAATGCGGTCAGTACTGCAATGCTGGTTCTGATTTTGGCTAGGACACACGAGGGCCATCCCTCTATAAGAGGATGGGTAGTACATATTCAACTGGAACATATGTAGACTTAAAGTGAGGTAGCCTGTCTTTTTGCGTTTATGGACCATTGGCTGGGCTGGAGGCGTATATATATGAACCCATATTCTGTACATTTTAGATTATGCCTTGAGGTATCCATTATATCGCTAATACCCGCGTCTTCTGTCATGATGTATTTATGGTACATATATAAGTTTTAGTTACATTGGCCAGATCCTCCCACTGCGGAAGTCTAAAGAAGCTATTTATCGACAACGGCAGTCTGGAAGTTTCCGTGATCATCATACCTCGCCTCTGTGATTCATGTCAGTCAGCAAATGCAGTTACAACCAACCAACCACTGCCCGTAAGCCAATAGAGAAGAGACATGGAACTTACTGAAGAAGGTATAGCTCAGCGTCACCGTCTCGACGCCGCGCATGTTGAGGTCGTTGAGCATGTCCGGGTCGAGGTAGAAAAAGACGGGCATGTCGACCGTCTCGCCGGCGTTGAGGCGCTGCTCCTCGAAGCAGAAGCACTGGATCTTGGAGAAGTAGGGCGCCGTCTGGGCGGGCGTGACGCTGTAGGTCGCGACGCCGATGATGTCCTTGTCCGAGGTGTTGGTGGCCGTGTAGAAGGCGAGGGCGGTCTCGCCGGGCAGCACCCGCACCTCGCGCTGCTGCGGCGTGAACTTCCAGGGCAGGATGTCCGACACCGAGGCGTTGAAGGTGACGCGGATCCGCTTCGCGTCCGTGACGGGGACGAGGCGGGTGGCGGGGTCGAAGGACGGGTCCGAGGAGTCGGCGCCGCCGTGGCCCGGGGCGCGGACGGGTTGGCCGCCCCAGCCGGTGGTTTGGCAGATCTGGAATCGCACACACGGGGTCAGTTGGTTGGTCTTCTTGGCGAAGGGCGAGGATATTGGAGGGGTCGTTACATACCATCTTGTACATGGGCACACTTCCGTACGAGAAAGCTACCGTTCCCAGGATGACGCTCAGTGTGTAGTACCTATACGAGTCCACCAGAGTCAGCCAGTATTCGTCGACCGCTGCCACCTTCACAGCATATCCCTCTCTTCTGCTCAGCTCAATCGCCGTGCGATCCGATATATCCTCCCCCACCAACAAATCGTGCCATACCATGACCGGATGCCCGATCTACCACCTCTTCCTCCCTTCCTCTCTCCCTCGCGCTCTTCACCCCAATTCCCCATCCCAACGTCGCCGAGTTGTAATGAGAGCACCACCTACATAGTCGTCCGGTTCTTGTACCGGTAAAACTCGTGCAGCTTCTCCATACGGGCCCCGTGGGCATCCTGCGCCGCCTTCTTGGCCGTGCTATTCGAGACCGTCCGCCGCTGGGCCGCGCCCCCCAACTGTTTCTGCGGCCCGCGGCTGGCGTTCAGGGCCCGCCGGCACGAGGAGCAGGCCCATTGCGAAGTGGCCGGCGACCGGAATGTGTTGCGCAGCGACGCCGCTATCGTTCGGGGAAAGGCGTTCATGGCGGGCTGCCGTATAAGGTTTGTCGCTTCTTCAATTGCCGCCTTCTGCCGGTCGTCTTGGTCGCCTCTCGAGGAGCGAACGGGGCGCGGGGTCTCGTAGTTCTTTTAGGGTAATTGGCTAGTCATACACCGTTCACAAAGTGTGATGTCGTTCGATGATTGCTAGATGCTGTGCCCGGGAGCGAATTATTTTTGGGGTACGGGCAGTAATGGAGCCGGTTGCAGGGGTGAGCTTCTAAAAATTCGGGGTCTGGCGATCTGCAAAGGCCGACCGAGAGCGCATTTATCGGTTGGAATCCAGTTCCGCCCGTCTGGGACCCCCAGCCTGAGCAATTCGATGACGCCCGCAACATGGGACGCCATCTCAACCGACTTGAAGGCAGGTTCAATATTCCGGTGTACAATACAAGTGATGCTGTTATTCCATTCTAGATATGCATGATATGATATTTACAAGACGCCAACCCGACCCAAGCTATGCCCTTTTCCTGTCCCCGTTGACCAATGCCCGCCTGCTCTTGATTGTGTTGTTCGTTGAATTCGTAATGCGTTTGGCATTGCTTGGTGCAATAATCCCAGAAAACACCCTTTCGAGTACCTGCACAACAAACACCTGGATCAAAAGGAGTATCACACGCAGGAAATGGTCCCTCATTCCGATGCGCGGTTGGCGGCCTCGGCTATAAGTAGAATCCACAAACTCGAACGGTAGTTTGGCGCCCAGGTGTTCCATTGCAACGTGCAACCCGCTGCTGAAGCCATCTTCGTGGAATCCGTATTTGGTCCAAGCACCTGCATAACTGATACCGCGCTTGTTTTGGATGCGGTGCAGTTGGTTCTGTGCCCGGACTGCTTCGGGGTTATACACGGGATGCGAGTATGAATATCGTCCTTGTACTGTATCACTCCTTGGCTCCTGCAGGGGGTTGAGCGTTACCAACACGTCGCCGAACGGCCCCCTAGGGATGTGCTGGAGGATGTTCATGTTATATGTCAAAGAGACCTTGTCGACGTCCCGGCCGGTCCACGGATTCGAAAGTGTGAGGTAGTTCCACGCGGTCCATGCCTTCTGTTGCGCCGGGAGATGCGCCACGTCTGAATGCAGCACCGCCGTATTCTCGGATGTCTTGAATGCCGACATGATGGCCTTCTCCTCTGCTGTGGCCGATGGGCCAATGATCTGGTAGGCCTGGTCTCCGTGGGTGGCCAGGATGACATGGTCAAAAGCCTCCATCTTGCCGTTCTCGAAGTGCAAGCGCACTCGACCATCGTCGTCGTTCGCTACGTATTTGACAGCCGTGTTGAGGAAGAGATGATTGGAGGGGAACCCTTTCACAACCGCGTCAATGTACGACTTGGCTCCATATTCCAGGGTCAGCCAGTCGGGCCGCGCAGCAACCGTGGATAGTAAGTGGTGATTCCACCTAATCAAGTCAAGTTTAGTTTATGAGCATCGGTTGTTGAGTTCAGGCTCACTTACATAAACCGCACCAGGGTCACTGCCGGAAACTCGAGACTGCATTTGTCTGGGCTGGTGCTCCATACGGCTGCCGTCATGGGTATGAGGTAGTCGTCCTTGAATGCCTCTGAGTAGCCCTCTCTGTCGAGATATTCGCCAATGGTCGTCGTCTCGTCGACACCTTTGACACCATTGGTCTTGGCTTGAGCAGGGCCATCAGCATCGACTTTCAGTAAGTCCAGGGCAAACTGATTGAACCGGACGATGTCGAATATCATTCGCCAAAACCGGGGCGAGAAGAAATTCCACCTTTGGCAGAAGATGGCGTCAAGGCTGGTTCCTGCCCACTCGAACTTGCCCCGGTCCCTAGAGACACTGAAGGTCATCTCCGTCGGGATCGTCGGCACACGGACCTTCTTCAGGAAGTTGATGAAGTTGGCTGCATTGTGTTAGTCCTGTGGTATAGACTTCAGTCGCTCTCCACCGTGGAGGCATCGACTGAGTTAACCTGTTAAGAGTATACGGGCGGGCTTACGGTAGGTGGCCTCGTTCAGCACGATGAAGCCGGTGTCTACGAGACATCTGAATTTGTCCTGCTTCCACTCGACGGTATTGGTATGGCCGCCGAGCCGGTCGGCGGCTTCATAGAGGTATACATCGTGGTGTGTCCTATTCAGAGCCCATAGCGAAGCTATACCGGCCGAGCCGCTACCGACTATAGCGACTTTCTTCCTAGGAACCCAATTAGTTGATGATGTCACGGGCATTTGGAAAATCAGTAAACTATGTGTGGGAGGGACGTTGAAGACCGAGTCAAAACGGGCGTATATAGCTGGGTGCTAAACTGCAGGGCTGGGAAAGACTAAGGCAAGGTACTGGATACTGGGTCCTAATCACGAGGAAAAAGCCAAGAAGCCGAGGATGGATGGATGGGTAGACAGGAGGGCGGTGAAGTGAATTGCTGGAGCTGAATCGCGGAGCCCCAATTCATAGTCATACGAGATAGTACAACACATTATGACAGTCCCGCGTCAATGGCGGCGACCTGAGGGTGGGCATGGCGGGATGAAATGCCAACATCCACCTAGCCAATGCAGGCAGCTGGGCCCTGGCCCTCATGATGATGCAATGGGCAGGCGTGAGACATGAGATTAAAGCCTGGGGAAACTTACATTGATTGGCTCTGATGCATCTTGGACCTGAGCGCATCAAAAGTTTGGCAGAATCTCGGACGAACGATTGATAGCGAGTTGCAAGTATTGGCTGATAGACGGAATTCCAATGGGAGAGTTGATGCGAGGCAGAGAGAGCTCAGAGCTCAGAGCTGAATCCGCGACAGCTTGGTACTTGGTTACCTTCGAACTGGGAGCTCAGCTGTGCTTGCTTAGCTTCAGAAGGAGCTCCCGGCTGGAATGAAACAGGCAAGTAGTACCCATTGTCGGACCCAGTGACCTCCTTTTCGCGGGTCGGGCACTGCCCAGGCGCTCGGACGATCATTCAGTTGCTGCTGCTAATAAGCATGTGAATTCCAGAGCCGCCCATCTCCTATGTTTCAACTTAAACGCCGTCGCAAAATCCACAGATAAGAATAAATAACGTTGGCGAAACGGTCAATGGTCAACTCAACACATCATGAACACCAATCCGAGAGATGGGTAGCACAAGCCTCTCTTCCCGATTCGGTGCCACCCCATAATTTGCACAATCCAATGAGAAAGGGGGGTTTCGTTTGGTATCTCGGCAGCATTGAAGCTTGTACGACGCACCGCAGATCAGGCAGAATTGCATCAAACATATGTAGAAGGAGAGGCACGTTTGCAATCTACACGTTGCTGCCGCCGCACCCGGCGCACCTCTTCTCATCATGCAGAAACACGGCTACGGCGTGCTAACTCTGCTGGCAAATGCAAAGTGGTTCTCTCACACATTACGATTCATCAGATATTCAAGAAATGTCGGCACTCAACGGAGTCGAATACTCACAGGCGGCAAAAGTCACCTAATATTCAATTCTTAGAAGCTCCATTTTGTCTGCCCGGCTATTTTCAACTTCATGTCCGTGAGAATGGGACAAGAAGCCTATTATTTCTGCAACCGGGGGTAAACTTTCTGGAGAGGAAAAGAAAGAGAAATTCCAAGAAGCCCGCCGACGAGTTCGAGTTTTCTACTACAGACCGTACGATGGTGGGGCACGTGGCTGGCTTATGGTCCTCTGCCTCAAACCGGATGGTGGCTGGGGAAATGGAAGAGGCTAGGCCCAATCTTGACTGAGGCAGTCCCTGTTGGGTTCAGGAACTTGCATCAACCATGTGGAGTCGGCTTCAATGCAAGCAGCGGGTTCAGTCGTTATGCACAAAGTCGAGTATATGTCTGCTATTCTCTGGCATGAAGTGCATATTATTCATAAGTCGGGTAGAGTTGAAGCGTGCTATATGCAATTAAGCCTCGCTTTCTGCTTACCAAATGTCCGCCCTACTGAGGTAACCTAGGCTAGTAGTACATCATTCATCGCCAACGACACATGACAAACCATTGCGCCAACTAATAACAACGACTCCAACCACCAGGCAACAATATAGACCGTTGGAATTTTCCTATTTCCTATCTCCTGCGGCGCCCATCCTTGACGTTCGGCGACGATAAACGACGGACAAGACCCCTCGATTCCCGATAGATCCCTTGAAATCCGAAAACGAATCGAGACGGACTTGCCCGCGCAGCAGCAGCCAGCCGTCGCCCATCATGGCCAACCCCCTCGACACCGACGCCGGCTCCGAGCTGTTCAGCAGCTACGAGGCCGAGTTCAAGCTCGTCCAGGCCGACCTGACGCAGAAGCTGGACCAGATCCCCGAACTGAGCGGCGAGCCGCGCAAGGCCGCCATCAACCAAGGAGAGCGAGCGCTGGAGGAAGCCGATGAATTGGTACGGACATGATCACATGCATACATACGGTGGTGACACCAACCATCACCACCCCCAGCGATACCATCAAGAACACTTTTGCGCCACCCGCATAATAGAGAAAGACAGAGCAGGAATCAAAGGATGACATTTACTAACTGTTCTCCCCCACGCCAACAGCTAGGCGCCATGCGCCTCGAAAAAGCCAACATCCCCTCGGCCTCGCGCACCAAGATCAACCAGCGCTTCCGCAACTTCGAGACGGACGTGGACAAGTACCGGCGCAAGCTGCGGTCCCTGGCCGACGACCGGGCCGCCCTCTTCGGGTCGCGCTACACGGACAACCCGGGCGGCGCCCCGGACGCCCAGGCCGAGCAGCGCCAGCAGCTGCTGAGCGGCACCGACCGCCTCGACCGCAGCACCCAGCGCCTGCGCAACTCGCAGGCCCTCGCCAACGAGACCGAGGGCATCGGCGCCGCCACCCTCGCCGACCTCCACGTCCAGCGCGAGCGCATCTCCCACACGGGCGCCATGCTCCACGAGAGCGAGGGCTACGTCGACCGCAGCGTCAAGACACTGCGCGGCATGGCGCGTAGGTAATGGACTTTGGCCCTTATACCCCCAACGAACAGAGAGAAGGAAACAATTACTGACAAACGACTTCGCAGGATGGCTACAAATCGGATAATCACGATTGCTATCATCACCGTCTTGGTTCTACTCATTTTCGCTGTCATCTACAGCAAGTTCAAATAGACGACGCAACGCGAGCGGAGCGAAGCGCCAAAGTCCCGGAGACAGTAAGATGCATTGAGACGATACGGACCAAGTAAGTCCTAAGGGGAGGAGTAGGTTACGCAATGTACAATTTTGAGGAGTTTAGGAGTTCTTGGTTGGAAAGAAGACCATGCCCGTCGTTCACGTACAGTACATACATAATTAACATCAGCATGTGGATCACTAAATTCCATTTTGTTCGAACTTCATAAACTTTTTGTTTCTTTTCATCTCGTATCCTTTTTGCCATACCCGTACGCCGTACAATGAAAGGGGGGAACCAAGCAAATAGCCTTGTAGACCCCGAAAGGTAGAGAGAGAGAACGACGATCTATATGAAAGGTGCATGAATATAAATAACCCCAAGCACCCAAGTTACGTCGATAGGGAGGGATATCTAACAAGGCGCCCCAAAACTCGGGCAAGCCGTAGACTATGGGTATCAACAACTCAACATGGCCATAACCTTGTGTGCATTACCTGCGTCCACCCCGTCGCTGGAAGTCAGGCTTTCCCACCTTGCCACCACCGCGGGTAGAAGGGCCATGCCTCTTGTCTTCACCAAGAGCGCGTCGGCCACCAGGGGAAATGCCGCCCCTACCTCCCCGGAAGTCACCTCCGCCTCGCCCTCCCCGGGAGTCGCCTCCCCGCCCTCCCCGGAAGCCGCCGCCTCGGCCACCTCCCCGGGAGTCACCGCCTCCTCTGCCTCGGAAACCACCACCTCCTCGCGGGCCACCTCGGGAATCGCCGCGGCCCCTGTTGACTGTCTTTCGGATGGTAGCGACTTCCTCATCGTCCACGTCCATCTCATCGTCGTCATTGCCACGGCGGTTGCTGAACTTGAGGCGGCCACGCTGGCCACGGACACCAATGTCTTTGCCGCGGAGAGCCGCAACATAAGCACCAACGCCGCTATCGCCGCCACCGTGAGACGGCGTGTCGATAACCATGGCGTCGTCCTCATCACTGTCTTGTCCCAGGATGAGCTTGCCGTCCATGTCGGTCTTTGCCTTGGTCCTGCCGGCTTGGCGCATCTTGACGGGCTTCGTAGACGATATGCTGGCCAGTGCCCTTTTATCCAAGAGATCGAGGGGCTCATCTTCATCTTCCATGATGTAGGTGTTGCCGCCCTTCTTCCCCTTCCGTGAGGCACCGCCCATGTCGTCGTCAGAGTCATCCTCAGCCTCGGAATCGTCACTGGAATACAGAGCCTCATCGTATTCGCTCTCAAATCGGTTCTTCTTCTTTCCATTGGTCTGCTCCTCCTCTTCGTCCTCGCCTTCGCCCTTGGCGGCATCCTTCTTCCGCTTGCTGCGCTCCTTGGACTTGCGAATGTTGTTAATCAACTTGCGATCTTCCTCAGGGCAGTGCTTGTTGATGACATCTACACCAAAGCGTCGCACCATGCGTTCCAAGATATGCTTGACCTTCACCCTGAAGTGGCTCTTGTGGCCATGCGACCAGACTAGCAGGTTCGGAACCATGGTAGCCAACCTCGGAAGCATCATTTCTGTGGGGAGGCTGATGACGCAGACCTTGACGAATCCAAGAACACTCCTGACGATCTCTCTGTTGCTGGAAGTCAAGAAGAGATCCATGGTTTGCACCAGGTCATTAAGCAATTCATTGCTGAGCGACTGGCGGAATTCGTACAGGATACGAGTGATGGCAGTGATGGAGGCGGATATCATGTGCGGAGTGCTACCTGCCAGACCAGCACTGACCATGGTGAAGTATTCTTCGATACTGGCCTTGGACGAGGCAGCATCGCTCGGCATATTCGGAATCTTGTTGTTCTGAATCGGCTTGCCCTTGGATTCCTCGAGCTTCTCGCCCATGATGACAAGGAGCTCAAATGCAGAAGTTCTTGCTCGTTCGTTGTTTTCTCGGCAGCAGATCACAACCTCGGACAGAACCGCTGGGATGAAATGCAATGAGCCGTCAGGGATGAACGGGATCATGCAGGTAATTGCAGCAAGTCGTTCTCTTCGAGCAGGCACGGAGCACTTCTCGGCACTGGATAACAGAAGCCCTTGCAGCTCGTCGAACCGTTCGTTGAGCGCAATTTGTCCGTTCTCGGAGTCCGCCAAGCGCGGGATCAGCTTGTAGGCCTTCTTTTGCAGCTGAGGATCGTCGTCTCTAACGATAATGAGAGACGCGATATTGAAGAGAGCAGCGAAGCTCTGGCGCGGCAGGTATGTAGACATCGTAATCACAAGATCCATCAGCGTTTGGCTTGTTGAAGGTCCTTGTTCCTTCTTCTTTTTGTCAGCCCGGGCTGCCAAGACAGACGAGGCGGCGACCTCTTGCTCCTTGGTGGCTTCGGTCAGAGCATTTGCCAGCATTTCGCTGACACGGTCAAACGTTTCGACAAGCTCATTCTCAGGGGTGATGCTCAAGTAAGCATTGATGGTTTGCAGGATGGGGCCTCTCGATTGGGGCAGAGTCTGGCTGTACACGTTGAACATGACCGCCAGTAAGTTGCTAGCGAAGGTGCCGAGATAGGTCAGGTTCTTCTGAGCATCCGCCTTTGAGACTCGGCTCTGGAGGATCATGTCTTCTTCCTCCTCCTCAATCGCCGTGATTGCTTGGTTAGATTCAACTAGGGCCCTCAGTGCCCGGCAAACATCCAAACGCAGATCAACCTGCTGGTACAACAGGTTGGCAAGCATCTCAGCAAATTCCTTGTCAAAGGCTACCGTCAGATCCAGTGGCAAGTCACAGTATCCGGGGAGAATAGACCACGTCTGTTGCACCAGCGTTTCGTAGATCTTGGTTTCCATGGTCTTTGGCGCGTCACCGTGGTCAAGTACTTTCTGGAACATGGTTTCGCTCAAAGGAATGAACTCGGTCTTGAAGTGTTGAAGGTTGGTGTTGCTTGTGTAGTCGCGCAGAGTTGGCAGGAGCCAAGCTCGACCTGGCTGCCCCTTGACAGGCTTTAGGAGGTTGAGAGGCAGCACATTGAGGACAGCTTCCGGGCCCATGGCTCTGATAGCCTTTCCAAGAACCTCGTCCGCCTCCTTCTTGCCCATGAACGAATCGTTGCCACGGATCTCACCGACAGACTTGGCGAGGTTCAAGAGCATCGGGTTTGCTCGCCACCGCAGAGAGTCGTACATGGCACCAAACACCTTGAAAGTCTCCATCCAAGCAGCCTGGTACTTGACGCTCAGGAGCTCCTCGGTATGTTTGGCGATTTTCTCCAATATCTTTTCGTCGAAGATAGACGGCTCGAGGATGACTTGGTTGGGGATACAGGTGGCAACGAATGCGATGAGACATTCCGATGCCGAGACCCTGATGTTATGCGACGAAGACTCTAAGAATGACGAGACCATCTCGAAGAGCTCGGGCAATTTCTGGAATGTGTCCTCCGGCTCCAGCTGAGCAGCGACTTCGTAGCCTCGCGAAAGGATAGCAATCCAGGGGGGCAGGAGCTGAGTGTCGTTTGCCGAAGGGCGCATTTCGGAGATGATCTCGAGGAGTCGGGGGAGTTTGGCAGAAGCAGTTTCGTCAGCGGCCATACCCGCGAAGATCATCTCGAAAATGTCGAAGACAGCCATGGTCATGTGCTCGTTTCCGCTCTTTGCTATGCTCAGTAGGAGCTCACACAGGGCCTCGATGTTCTTGCTCGGCCAGCCGCCACTGCCTGATGTAATAGTCTTGATCAGTTGCAGGGCGTGGATCAGGGCAGGGTCGTTTTCGGCATCCTTCTTCTGCTTTTTAGAGAGAGCTGCCTTGTTGGCCTGCTCCGTCAAGCTCCTCATGGCAGTCTCGGCGCACAAGTCGGCAGCAGGATGGTCGAGAGAAGGGCTGGGCGGGGGGTTTTGAAGAACCTTCTTCAGGGCTTCTTGCGCTCGCTTCCGTAGCTTCGGGCGGTGGTCAAGCGACAGGTTCAGAAGCCCGGCGACTGCCCGGCGGGGGCTGATCTCGTTTGTGGCAAGTTTCCATGCTGCCGAATCTTGAGCGAGCAACAGAGACTCGAGACAGCCGACGGACGACTTCAGCAGCGCCGCCTCAGCATCGGCAAGAAGCAGAACTGGGGCGAGGAGCTGAAGGATCTGGGTGAACTTGGACCGAAGGAGCGGTTGGGGCGCATATGGAGTTATGACATCCAGAAGGTAGATGACGGCTGGTGTGAATTCCCTGTTGATCTCGCCATTCGCGATCGACTGGTTGAGGAGGGCGAGAAGGGCAGCGAAGTATCCTGTAGGGGTCCGCGGGGTGTTCTGCTCCTGGAGCGTTTCTTCGACGGCGGTCAGGATGACGACAGTCTGCTTTTGGCTTTGAAGGTTGGGTGACCGGATCTTGTCCAGCTTCTCCTCCAAAGTCGCCATTTTGTCTAAAACAGCAACAATCTTTCTTTGCCCAATGTCGGCGGCAATGTTGAATTGAGAGCTCTTTACCACAAAAAATAGAAAAAAGTTACGATAAGCCCCACCACCCCGGCTTGGTGCGCTATCGATAAGCTAATTCTTTTGCAGGTGGCTACCATCTACTGATAAGTTGCGCTTGGCGCATATGCCCAAGTGGATCGTCCTATCGTAAATCATCAGAGGACTTGATGTTACTTACCAGTTACTGCCTTGAACCCATTCATTGGATCATTGAAATGTGGATGGTACCTACATAGACTACCTATTTGAATGTCGAAACATATATGCTCTCAGCAGATCCAGGATCCTGGGTACCACAATTGTGGTTTCCTTGTTGTCCCTTGTCTTGTAAGTAGTAGTAGAAGAAATTGTGTGAGATATCAATTGCCTGACTGCATGAAATATATTTTATATTCTAGTCGTGCATCTATGTCCATATGCCTAAGCCATCACAGGCCTCATACTAAATTGCCTTTGTTAATGTGTATTCCCCCTTCCTTCCTGATGTCAGGCTCCGATCCTAAGCTGTTATTACATATGTACCCAGTTTTCATAGTTCCAGTTCATATTGAAGGTATCACGACACATGATAATCTAGCATCAGGACTCAAATTTCTGATCTTAAAGCCCTGCTTATAAACGCTTCCCGGACGCAGTGACCGTCAAATTGGGGGGCTTGCTACCTGAGGCGAGATTGAATAGAGAGGCTTGCCAAATACACCAACACTTCAGACGGAAGGCGCGATGCATTACTTGAGAGCAAAACTTACTGGCTATAACTAAACGTGCGATATTATATACGATGAGGGGTAGCCATAACATGAGGGAAGTGGTACTGTCTCAATACGTATACACATAACGAGGGACAGGGGCATGGGACGTTCGAATGATAAGAAGTAGGGTACTCCAGGAGCTGCATGGGACAGACAGTATACGCAAGAGATGATAGGATACCACAGGGGTTGGGATGAATTGTAACACATCGTTCGCCCCAGTGGCCATCAGAAAAGGATAGCTACCAAACAGTCTTGTTGTATTCTATCGTATTCCACCACAGCGAGTATACAACATGCACACTCGTGTCTTCCCCATGCTTTCTCGGCTTACTTGCATACATAGTCATGCCTGAATTCAACCCAGAAAAACGCCTTGGCTTTAGCACCGGTCCCAAATCAACGTCCGCTCTCCCTAGACCCTTGGTCTACGAGAAGTCCTCGCCGGCCTCCACAATCGACTCCTTCACGCGAACCAGCAGGGTCGTCTTCCACTTGTCCAGCTTCGACATACGGTCGTACTGGAACAGCTTATCGGTGAAGTCGTCCTGGTTGCCGGCCTCGATGGCGGCGAGCAGGTCGACGAGCAGTTGGTGCTCGCGGTTGCTGGGGAACGTGGGGTCCATATCGCGGTACTTCTCGAGGGCGCGGTTGGCGCTGACCATGTCGCCGGTGGCGAGGTGGCAGATGCCGGCCTTGAGGAAGTAATCCTTGACGCTGTAGCGCATGAGGTTGTTGTTGAGCGACGCGGCCGCCACCTTCTCGTACTGCTCGATGGCCTTGTAGTAGTCGGCGTCGAGCGCGGCGATGTCTGCCACCTTAAGCCAGAGCTTGTTCGCCAGGGCTGCGGCGTTGTCACCCTCGTACCACCCGGCCGCCTCTTCGTAGGCGGCCAGCGCGCGCTTCGTGTCGGCCAGCTGCGTCTCGAACACCTCACCCATCGCCTCCTTGTGCTGCGCCGCGCGGCGGAAGTTGCCCGTCTTGCAGTACTGCTGGATGGAGAACTCGAGGACGCGCACGGCATCCTCGGGCGACTCCTGCTTGTACACCTTGAAGGCGTCGACCATGGCATTGGCGGCGTCACTGGGCTCCTTCAGGTTCTGGCTCTGAACCGTCGCGGCCTTCTCGAAGGCCTGTCCTGCTTCTCTCACTAGAAAACGTGGGGACGTGTCCGTTAGCATCTATCCTGTACGGCGGCGTTGGGCGCAAGGCGACATGGCGCTAACTGCGGCTGCTGCGGTGGTGATCGACGTACTCATCTTCTGCATCCGGAAGGCATTGGCGGCCTCGATGTAGAGCTCGGCGGCATCCATGTACTTCTGCTCCCGGCCTCCGAAGAGACTGAAGCCGCTGGATGCGCTGGCCAGCGTCTTGTCGGCCTGTGTGTATCACCATTCATCAGCATCGCTTTCCGGATGGCGGGGTGCCCATATATGGTGGGGCAGGGATTATGCTGACCTTCTGAAGCAGAGCTCGCGGATCTCCTGCCATGTTGGATATTCTTTCAGATGTAAAATATGTAGATGGGCGTAATCGCGTATAGTCGTACGGGTCGGTCGGCGTAGGACTTCGTTGCGCGGCGGTTGGTAGTGAAGCGTAGTCGGTTGATGTTGGTAGAAGGATGGAGGTGACAAGCCACTGAAGCGACCTAAAACAATCCACCAGAGCTATGACGCTTCAGCTTCAACGTCCCCTGCAAGCGGCCAAGAACGACCCTGAAGTACACAGTTGGGCAGCTTACACCAAAAATACGGCATTGTTGGAGGAGATATACTTGTCAGTAAAACACCTTCAGCTGTCTTGCGTTTGACTACGACTGCAAGTGCAACACCAACAGCTTCGTATCCAGTCCAGTAAATTTATACTTGACTGTCAAGCCTTCCGAAGCTATCCAAACACCATACGTGTTTATTTTGTTTAGCTCTGTCTGTCTGCGAACTGGTTCAACTTTATTCGGCAGGCAACAGCAGTGTCTAAAAACACATTTTCAAAACAGTCATGAACAGCACGATATGCGCCCAATGCCGCCAGGCGTTACGGCAACGCCTCAGAGCCCCTTCGAGCCTGTTTACACAGTCAGCGAAAAGAACAGATAGCATTGTATCTACGGCTAGACCACTCCTCGCGCAAAGGCGGCAAAACCACACCAACAGTCAGAGCGCCAACAACGAGTCCGATCCCGATATCCGCTCTCTCCTCTCCAACCCCACGTGGTCCGTCCGGTCACTGCTGCCGCAACACTCTCCCACATCCGAGACGACGACCAAAGACAACGAAATCACCAGCAAAACCCTGCACCACCTCCTGCGGCTCTCCGCTCTGCCGCCCCCCGCGACGCCCGAGGAGGAAGACGCGCTCCTGACGACGCTGCGGACGCAGCTCCACTTCGTGCGCTCGATCCAGAGCGTCGACACGACGGGCGTGGCGCCGCTCTCGGCGATCCGCGACGAGACGGCGCGGGGCCGGCGGGAGCAGACGATCGGGCTCGAGGCCCTCAAGGAGGCGCTCGCGAACGAAGACGTCGTGGGTCACAGCCGGCGGCCGCGGCGCCGACGGGTGGAGCAGGAGCAGCAGCAGAAGAAGAAAGGGCAGAGGAACGAGGCCGAAGACTGGGATGCGCTTGCGGGCGCGAGCGAGACGGCCGGGAGGTACTTCGTGGTGCGGAGCGGCAAGGGCGGAGAGGCTCAGTGAGGAAGATCGGCGTAATGATGCCCTTTGCCAGGGCTGATGCTTCATGTACTGATATACTAGACATATACCCTTGTTCTTCCTGCAATTTCGCGGCAGCCTTTTTCTGAGCTTATATGGAGTACTCACGTTCTTTGTGTCAGCAGGGCAGACGGTCACCCAAGGTCTCGGCCGGGGTGGCTGTAGCTGAGCTGAAGCTTGGGGGAAGTAGGCTTTAAACAGATGACCAAGTCCTCCTGTCCTCCGACTGGGTTCAATCCAGGGCTAGGGGAGGTCATGTCATATACATATCCTCATGTTAGGGTATTATTCTGTCTCTTCGGTAGGTTGCAATTGGAGTCACTTGAACTCATGAGTGTACAGGTGAGAATGGAGGAAATCCTAATAGGGCTACCCTCTCCTGTGCGCCCTTGAATCTTGTAGTATCACCAAAAACATGCCTAGCAAATTCTGTGTATATGGCGTCGGTCCCTAAACTCTGCAACCGCATGTCAGGGCAACAGGCTATGTATAAGCTGTACCGACGATGGCTTGACTGGTCAGGGGGTGGATGCCCTTGGGTTACAGACCTACCTCCTAGGCCAGAAGGTCTTTTTCGTGACATTAGTAAGGGGCCAGATGAGCTCCTATCGGTAGATAGACATCTTCAACAAGTCCCATATGGTGAACCTACTCATAGTACCAACGCGTCAAATACCATATGTGGTGTTATGTGACTGGTCTTGTGAGTATGAGCAAACGATGGGATGCTATTTGCCAACGCAGCTCCAGGCATTCAACTTCATTACGACAGGATTAGGTCATGGACAATACTTAGCTCCCATCCCTGAACTTTTGTTTCTTATCTTCGTATGGCATAGTATGCCATTGCCAGGGGCCTTTGTACAGTTAGGACATGCGTCACCGGCACCTGACATAGTGATACTTGTTATTTGACAGATATAGTTTCGCGATGGCTTTTCATATAAGAACGAGTCTACAATTGTTATTATTAAAAGGGAGATCGCAAATGGGCAACTATCTACAAACAACAACAAGTGGCAATAAGTCATTGAAACTTCCAACAATAGTCTGGTACAATACCAATAACATCAGCACTGTATCCAGTGAAGCTTTATCAGGAACTTGAATATGGCGTCGGTATGTACAGCTTCCACTTTCTGCGAAGCCCAATCTCTTCCATCATGCATACACCTTCTCAGCCGAGGCATGTCACCCATCTCAGGGCGATTTGCCGAATGCATTGAACGCAATGCTGTATATGCAGATCGTAACGTTCCCAGTACCATTGCCCCTGGCCGAGTCTCTTCTGCAAAGGGCTGGCCAGAAGTGGAATGCAACATAGCTCAAGGAAAGACGCCTTTCGCTACCATAGCATGCGGCTGGAATACGAGTTTTGACATCATCGCCAAGCCGGACTCTCGCCGGCGGCTCAAACTGCTTTCCTATTCTCAATGCCGGAGCTCACTCATTGATAGTTGATACCGAAAACGCGATGATAAATGTTGCAAGATGTACTGCATACACGTGTATATCCTTATTTGAGGCGGATCACTGCCGACATTATTGTTTGATGAACTGAACGATTATTTTTATGCTAAAATGTACGGAGTACTATGGAGATTGTAGGGACCGTTGTCGCTATAGTGATTATAGGTACCGTATATCCCCAATGATACTCACTATCATTTTTAGAGGCTGGGGGACCCTTGTTCATCGGGGTTTTTTATCATGCCGAGCAAAGGGATGCTTGCGATCCCGAATATATTTGTTATTTAATACACTCACTATAGCCTGGGTTTATCACGATAGTTGCAATTTGCTCTGCTGCATTGCTTGATGAGACCACAAAAGTGGGCAAAGGGCGTATTAAGAGTAACTCTCGATGCCCTGATGGCAGTTCTGAAAATGGCACCAGTCGGGCATCGAAATGTCACGGGAGGTGTTGTTGCTCTCATAGACAGGCATCATCGCTGGAGTGGCAAAGTTCGCAATCGCCCGATCATTCCGCCCCGTTCCATCAATGGTGGATTGTAGGTGTATTGCTATCTAGACTACCACCGCTTGGACCTGGCCATTTGGGTTCTCGAATAGGCGATTCAGTGGTATACAGGGACTATCTCAAGCGAGGTGGTTGGTCCATCACCAACCTCTGGAGAGAAGCCGACCATTCAGCGTGCCGCCTTTCCCGCACATGTGCGGCACAGGTAGGATCGGGCTCAATTGAGGAATTCGCCCGGGGCGCCGATGCACGCTACATCGTGTTTCCCAAGATTACCCCATATCGTTAGCGACGATATGCCGATCCGTTGCTGCTTCCGGCAACGCCTGGTCGAGATCGTGAGACCTCATTGGTGGAGAGAATCGAGGTCGCAACATACAGCGTGACCATTATACCCTACCGGCAGCCGGATACGAGGAATATGACATCGAGCCTATAGCAACACCCAGCAATAATGGCGCGGCAACGCAACTGACGATATTCACGCAACGGCAACGCCCACTTCATGCCATGTTGACGTAGGAAGGATCGAGGCCAAGCGGTGTGACATCCTTCACCAACATACCTTAAATACCGTTGGGCATCCTGCCGAATAGTCTCTTTCGTTCTCCAGTGCATTCCTTCACAGAACGAAAACACCCCTCCTATCCAACTCACTCAATCACCATATCCCACAACCAAACCACCATCAACCACTCTCCCCAATCTTTCAAGATGCAGTTCACCAGCACCGTCGTCCTCGCCCTCCTCTCGGCCGTCGCCGCCGCGGCCCCGACCGCCTCGGCCGCCGCCGACTGCAACGCCACGCACACCGCGTGCCGGGCCGCCGCCAACGGCAACAACGACGAGATCATCGCGTGCGACAGCGCGCAGACCGAGTGCGTGGGCGCGTGCCGGCAGGCGCAGACCGTCTGCGCCTTCGCGCCCGACGCCAACATGAGCTTCTGCGCCGCCGAGTACGTCGGCTGCTCCGGCCTCGACGTCAAGACCCTGCAGGACTGCGAGGTGCAGGAGAGCGACTGCAAGAACGCCCCCGACGCCAACATGAGCTTCTGCGCCTCGGAGAAGGCCAAGTGCACCGGCTTCTGCGAGGCCGCCTACGGCGACTGCCGCGTCGCCCCCGATGCCAACATGAGCTTCTGCGCCTCCAAGTACGCCAGCTGCCTCGGCTACAACCCCTTCTAAGCGATGGAAAGGGGAGCACGGCAAAAGGGGGGTGGGTGGATGCTAGCTCGCGGTCACTTGACAACAGCAACGGTCAGGACTCACATATGACGGTGCTTGGTCGCGAGCGGGCGATGACAATGACGACGTTGATGATGATGGGGATGCATAGTCACGTAAGGGGGGATAATGATACTGTACATAACTTTGCTGCCGACAGCACAAAAGGGTCGGCTAATTTAATGTAATGGACTCCACGAAAATAATGCTTCTTGTGCAAATGCGGTCCCGGTATGGCGATTTGACGACGAAGGCGGTGATATCAGCCTCCAGTGTTGTGTCTCGTCGCTTGTCCGACAGATTACCAGGTAGGACAAAAAGATAACCATCGGTGAGGAACAGGAACAACTGGGGTTGAACATGGATGTCTTGCAGATGATGACGGTATCTTTTCCTTCTGGCTGGGAACAATTTAAAGGACTTTCTCTCTTATCCCCCAAATTCCCCTTCTGTTTATCCAGAGTAAACTTGACTGTGGTACGGCAATTGCGTGAGGGCGTAACCAGTCGTTTCGCGAATGCGGCTGAGGATGACAGCTTTTCCGGGTCCTCTTACCGAAGATTGGAGGTCCCAGTGTGTAAATGGGATTGATTATAAAATCGTTCAGTCAGCGACCCAGAGTACAGTTAGCAGTCCCATGGTTCGCGAGTTGACGTAGACCCCTGCCAGCTCAGAATCGGAGCCTCTTTGTGGTGCTCGGTGGGGCGCCGCCCAGGTTCAGGATGTCGGTTTTCTGGTACGCCAGCGACGAACCCCCTTCTCAAGCCCTTCTAGCTCCCTTCTTTCACGGAAATCAACTGCATCCAAGCTTACGCTAGTCCCCAGCGTAATTGTGATGGGCAGATATCCACGCATCAGCTCTGTGGAGATAACCTCAATTGCAAGCTCGGGATGATACGCATGTGACGACGACGACGCATCTCAAGCACTCGCTACAGGGCCAGTCGCGTATATCGTGCCAAGCTATCGTGAGAACCATGGTGCTGTTTATCACGGTAGCAGAATGCCTTTATAGGAAGTTGGGAACTACGTACAGCCGAATTTTGGTGCTACACATAACTCTTGTCCAAGCGGAATCCCGACACACAGCCCGACGCTCAAGGCCCGGCAACGAGTTCGTAAGACGGTATTACCGGGCTCGTGAGAGGCCCGGGAAACTTGCTGGCGAGGTTCACGATACCGCACCTACAAGCAAGTCGGTGAATCCAAGAGTAGTCGTTTGGAAGTGCGTACGCATACGCATTTTCATGACGTTAGGAAGAGATTCCGTCACGGGGGGACGTTCGTGTGGTACAACATGTGTACGGTTTCCAATTTTGAATATTGAAGCCTGACGGACGCTGTTTCCTTAGATAAAGTATCTTGGGGTTTCGAGTAGTCAATTTGATAAGCCAGTCGGGAGAAGCATTGCATGTGTACGCCCAACCTGAACGACACGCGTGGAACACGTGTGCACACAATGGCTTTTGAAAGTATATCCACGAGAGCAATGATTCAAGATTTGATAAGTATAGCCTACCTACCTTATGTTTGTAGGGAACACGAGGTCATGGCAGCCCGTCTTGCAGTTTGATGCACAGCACACAAGCGAGGTCTTGTCAAGTTTGGCTTACGACACGGCGTGTGGCTTTGTGGCTTTAACCTTCCTTTCACTGAGAATACCTTGAATATTGCGTGGCTTCTGCCATGAACCAAGCTTTTCTAGAAGAGTCTTTGACGGTGCCAAGGAGACGTCAAACCTGCATGAAAGATTCTGACAGGCCACATGTCATATTCCAGCCGATATTATGCATGCTGCAGCAAGGGCATGTACACACAATGCATTGGCATGGGATATCGGAGGTCTGCAGAAGCAGCTCGGCAAGCCATTTGCAACGCTAACATCATACCTTAACCGATATAGACGGTTGGCGTACCTGACACGCATACTTTAGGTAGTAGGATGCAGGTTCTAGAGTTGCGCCGTGTCTCGGACCTTTCAGCTCGTTCGATCTGCCTCGTAAATCAAGGCACAAGGTGGTATCGGTATCATGCCTTACCGAATTCCTCCTTGCAGCCGACCAATCGTAAGGAGAACTCAATCGCAAGTCGAGGTAAGCAGGATCTACAGGTAGGATGGGGGGGAGGAGAGACGCTCCGCCTTGCTGTCAGCCGGCGCTCCGAAACCCATGGTCGGATTTCCTCCGGGCTGTCCTCCTTTTCAAGTATGGCTGGGGGAAGAGGATGCTCCATGGGACGGCCACAAGCCCGTCCAGTCGCTGTGCCCGAAGAGCCAAGACCCGGCCACGATACGACCTCTCGTCAGGAAGGTCAATGCAGTATAACAGTAGCATTGCATCGCGGCAGATCAACTTATGTAATCAAATCGCCGGGACTTTTCATCAGTATATCGCAGGCTATTGGCGCTTACTCCGACAGCTCGGTAACAGAGAACCCCTTAACACTCGGACATATAGCGTCCAAGACGGGTGATGGCCGGCGCGATGGCACACTGGCAGTAATAGATTGGCCTGCCAGGGCAATATGCTTCCCCGTCCACCAAATGGACTCCATCAGCCACGATGTTGTCACCGCCTGTTTCGATCGAGACAAGGGGAGGATGCGGCACGGATGAAGAGTCGAACGACTTTCGTCCACCGTATGTACTTGTATTGCTGTCAGATTGGGTAAGGCCCGCACTGCCAGCAATTTTCCATATTTCGAGCAGTGACTTTCCTAGATTCGACTCAACAAAGATATCTACTCAGTGGGCGGACATTCAGCGGATACTCACCACAGCAACTCGGACTGTCTACCCCGAACTCGGAAAGTCTTGTTGAATATCTCTCGACGGAAAGCCGTTGGGCTAGGTTAATTAGACAGGCACCTAGGGTATTTGCTCCAACGTCTGTGAGTTGAATTAGTAGCAGTGCTAGCAGTGCTAGCAGTGTTATACCGCCAAAGAAACGCTATCGCATATTGAGAAGGAGCCTATCTGACACGCCTAATGCACTTGGCAATCTCAGCGCGCACTGATGAAGAACCGCAGGCAAGGGTGACGAGAATTCCGCAGCGGGGGTTACGCCACGGAACTAAAACAACCAAGTGATCAACCCCCATGCAAGTCTATTGATCCTGTCTCCCTGTCTTCCCCTCCATATACTCGTCGTTCTTTTCCTTTCTCCCATTGCCCCGGGCCCAGCCTGCCAGCAGATAGATAGTATGTACTTAGCAGAAGTACATAGTGTAAAACCCGTGCAGTGGACCCTCCACTTTTCGTCAATCATGATTGATGACGAACCGTGTAATTACATCCCCGAACATCTTTATTCTAGAGACCAGGCCAGGGGTTCGTCACCTAGGGGCGAAACTCAGCCTGGCGGACTTGACGAAGTTGTCTGGATGTGGAGGACGGAGTTGTCTCCCAAAGAGCAACTAGTCGGCCTCTACCCAATCTCAACGGGCAGTAGCAACCCCACTGCCGGAACGGGAAACGGGCAAGGTTAAACTACTGGTCTCGACCCCTGAGCCCTGAGCCCCAGCATAGCTTTTTCTTCTTGGAAAGCATGAACCAAGCTGCACCCATTGCGTTAGCGACCGTTCACCGTCGCACCGGAGCCACGCTCCGACCAGGATATCTCGAGAGTGCATGAAGTAGAGAACATTCCAATTGCCGTTCAAATGCCGAGATGCGCACGAATAAGGTCAGCAGGCTGTTTGGAGGTAGGGAGGAGCAGATCTCCTGGATGAGATCAGGTGCTAGATACATGCATGTACGATCGTGCTGCCACTCAATCTGACCTGGATGACTGCTGGCAGAGGGCAGGCACAACCGGGAAGTTCGAGTGGTTCGTGATGGCCTTTGACAGACTATTTGAGGCCGTGCGATGGTGGGTCATGAAGATCTTATCTCAACCGGGCCTGCCAACCAGTGTTTTCTTTATTACACTGACTTGTACTTATTCAGCAGATCTTAGGGCCCCTGCTGTAACCAAGTATTTGGCCTACCACGACTAACAAGCAAGCAAGCCAAATGATGTGCAGTCTTTTCGCTGCCAAACCCTACGGGGCACCAGGTCCGCATAACTAATTCCCCTGTTGGGACTTCAGTAGGGACTAGTAACCGGTAGACAGTTTCCGCCAATTCACATACCCCGTACCGAGGCGGGTCGCCATGGCGAAAACTGGACCGATTTGGGACAAGCTGCCCTGGAGCGTCGTCTGATCAATGCAGCCAAGTGAATTCTGTCGCCTCTCTCGGCAACCTCATTCCTGCACTGCGCTCGGAGCCCTGCTCCTTGTCAGGCGCAGCAGTGCCCATGAAGTTGGCAGTACGTACTCACATGGCACTCACTGTACTGTAGGGCAGGCACCCAGCACCCAGCACCTTGCACCCTTTGAGCCTGGCATCCGATGCGGTCTCGTGCGGAGTGTCTCCTGGCAAAGAACGTCCCCCCCTGGACCGCGCAAGAGAGGCAATGGAAATTCGAAGGGATGCAGGGGATGGGTCTCGAGGAGATTGGATGGCTCGACATACCGAGGAAGCGCGTATAGAAGCGCCGGATAGGATGATGCCAATGCGACCATATTCGCGATTATATATAGAGGATGTCATCTTGGCTTAACTCGAGTTGGCTTCTCTTTACCTTGGTCAAGGCACTCTCACTCCTTTAATCTAGAGCAATAGCCTCACCTCAGTCACTCTTTCCGTAAGTATACCACTCTGGACATCCCTGCGGCGGCGACAGCCGTATTACAGTATTACATCGTTGCCAGATGGATGGATGGACGCCTGCTAACTCCACTTCCTCCCAGTGAGCTCTAGTGTCAACCATGTTGTTCAACAAGCTAATCAGCCTCATGGCTGCCGCCGTGCCCATGGCCGCGGCAGTCGACCTCGACGGCTACGAATACGTCGTCGTTGGTAGCGGTGCCGGTGGAGGTCCCCTCGCCGCCCGTCTGGCCATTGCCGGCCACAAGACCCTCCTGATCGAGGCCGGTGACGACCAGGGCAAGAACATCAACTACACCACCCCGGCCTTCAACGCCAAGTCCTCCGAGGACGAGCACCTTGCCTGGAACTTCTACGTCCGCCACTACGAGGACGACGCCAAGCAAGCCCGCGACTTCAAGACCGTCTACGACCTGCCCGATGGCGGCATCTACCAAGGCCTCAACCCCCCTGAGGGCGCCACGATCAAGGGAACTCTGTACCCCCGTACTGGCACCCTTGGTGGCTGCACTGCCCACAATGCCCTGATCGCCGTCTACCCTCACCGGTCTGACTTCGAGTACATTGCCGAGATGACCGGCGACAACAGCTGGAGTGCCGACAACATGCGCACCTACTTCGAGCGCATGGAGGACAACCAGTACACCTCCGGTCTCATCACCCAAGGCCACGGTTACGAAGGCTGGCACCAAATCAGCCACGCGCCCCTGTCCATTCCCCTGGGCGACCCCGCCATCATGGAAATGCTGTTCGGCGGTGCCTTCGCTCTCGGCAACCTGACCCACTCCCTCTTCGATATCGCCTCCCTGCTCGCCGGTGACGCCAACGCCGACGGCGAGAAGCGCGACCAGGAGCCCGGCTACTACCAGATCCCCATTTCCACCAAGGACAACACCCGTGTCGGCTCGCGCGAGTTCATTCTCGACACCGTCAACGCTGTCAACTCCGACGGCAGCAAGAAGTACCCCCTGGACCTCCGCATGAACTGCCACGTCACCAAGGTCACCTTCGACGAGAGCGTTAACCCTCCCCGTGCCACCGGTGTTGAGTTCCTCGACGGTGCCCATCTCTACAGCGCCAGCCCTCTCTCCCGCAGCGCCAAGGCCGGTGTCCCCGGCTCTGCCAAGGCTTCCCGCGAGGTCGTCGTTGCCGGTGGTGTCTACAACTCGCCCCAGCTTCTCAAGCTCAGCGGTGTCGGCCCGGCCGAGGAGCTGAAGAAGTTCGACATCCCTCTCATTGCCGACCTGCCCGGTGTCGGCACCAACCTGCAGGACCACTACGAGATCTCGGTTCAGGCTCGCCCTGACGATGACTGGGTCGCCTTCAGCGGCTGCACCTGGCAGGGAGATGAGAACGACCCTTGCATCGAGAAGTACCAGAACCCCGGTCTCCTCGGCGACCAGGGCGTCTACGCCTCCAACGGTCTCGCCGCCACCATGTACCACAGGAGCAGCACCGCCCCCAACAACGACTGGGACACCTTCGTGTTCGGCGGCCCCGTCAACTTCCGTGGCTACTTCCCCAACTACAGTGTCAACGCCACCGGCGAGCACGACTGGTGGACCTGGGCCATCCTCAAGTCTCACCCGCGCAACACGGCCGGCGGTGTCACCCTGCGCTCCGCCGATCCCCTCGACATGCCCGACATCATGTACCACTACTACTCTGAGGGCAACGGCGAGTACAAGAAGGATCTCCAGGCCATGGTTGAGGCCGTCGGCCTCGCCCGCGACGCCTTCCACCGCCAGCCCCTCAAGGTCACCGAGGTCATGCCCGGCCCCGACGTCCAGTCGCAGGAGGACCTCGAGCAGTGGATTCAGGACATCACCTGGGGTCACCACGCCTCGTCCACTTGCCCCATCGGCACCGACGACGACCCCATGGCCGTCCTCGACTCGTCCTTCCGCGTCCGCAAGGTCCAGGGCCTGCGCGTCGTCGACGCTTCCGTCTACCCCCGCATCCCGGGTACCTTCACCGCCGTCTCGACCTACATGGTCGCCGAGAAGGCCGCTGATGTCATGCTCGCTGAGCTGAAATAGAGGAGAGGCAAGCAAGCAGTGTCTGTCTGAAAGTCGGTACCTAGTCACCCCTTGCCAAACATGAGACTTGCCGCACGCAGCAGACGAGAACGAGCAACATGTACATAGATTTTAGTCATTTTTACCAGCCTGCAACAACCAACATAGATGTAATTATGATACCTCTGATACCACCTATCACACACACCCATACAAACAATAAACTCAATCGTGCCGTTTCATTATATCTCACCCACATTGTTTCGCGCCCCGTATATTTGCATCTTGGATGCCCTGTTGATTGACGCAGGTAACATGAGTCGTGTCGCTCACGAGTCATGGGCCGGAAAGCGGCGAAATCGGATCGCGGGATTGTCACGGCAGGGTGGCTCCGTGGATGCCCACCTGTGTTGGTACACTGGTGACTGCTGTGCCTGTGCCTGTGCCTGGGCAGGGACTAGGCTAACCATGTATTGCGGCGCAAATCAAATGAGGCGTAGTAGCTTGGCGGTAGACAGTTGTTTCTGAGTTGTTGAGGCTTCATTTTCTGGCAACCCCACTTGCGCGTCGCCGTTACAGTCCGTCTCAGTAGTCTTGCCGTCTGGCTAGGTTTGTGGGGCGCCGAAAACCGTTACAGTGAGCAGAGCCGATCAGTTAGTCTCGGTCGGTCTTCGCTGTTGTGCAGAGTTGTATGCTTGTGAAACAGATTGTCGCTCTAGCGATATGCATACGACGTAGAGATCGTTCCAAGTTAAAAAGAGAGAAAGAGGGGAAACGGCGGCCCGGTCCTGTTGGCCCGACGTTCAACGTACTGTAAACATCGCCAGAATACCTCAGTTGGCGAATGGGCACAAGTGCGTTTCTTTTCTTGTTACTTTTCTATCTTTCTTTTCTTTTTGATCTACCCGTTACGTTTCAAAAGTCATAGTAGTTAATTAACCCGAGTTAAGATCGCCATGATTGGATCAGCTCATGGGAGGTGAGGTATGTATTGGAAGTCAAGAATAGCACCAAATAGCCAAGGATCTTCCCTCCTGTAACATGAGACGTGGACAGCTCGCAGACAGGTGTCAGACGATTAGCTAACAGGCGACAGGCCGGCTTGGCTACCACGTGGGAAACAAAAGACCGGACGCAATAAGATGAGACGGCAGATGTTTCCTTACGAACCACCGCCAGCAGAGTTCCAACTGCCGCTTCTGTGCCGTACTAGATTGCCGACATTCTCAAAAGAGTTGCTCTTGGTTCTGGGACAAGAGCAAGCATCTTTTCTTGGGCGACAGGGCAGCAGAAGAAGCCAGGGACGCCTTTGGCTTACGGGAATAGAAGAAGTAGTAGAACTTCCAACCCGCGACTAGTACGAACTAGCGGGTGCTAGGGGCGGAGTTTTCGACCACTACGAACAAGGACCCGATCCACATATTGACCGAGCAGGCAAGGCACAGGGCTTGAGGCCCAGGTTCATACTGGCTCGGTCGGCAAGCATCGTAAGACCGAACGCCAAACGCCTGGGATCGCGACCTCAGGAGACTTGGAGAGCGAAATCTCTAATCTCGAAATCTCTCCAAATGTACGGGGACGACCAAATTTTCTCAACTACAGTTACCTGAAACGCAGACGGGCAAAGATCGACGTTTCCCTCGCTCGTGTTTTATCTGATCTGCAGGTGTTTTCACCTCACCTGCATATGTACGTACGTGTAGGTATGTCCGGTGTGCAGTAGTTCGCAACGAGGATGCGGGTTAGGTAGTGGGTTGTTGTTTCCTGTCTTCGTTCCCACACTCTCCCACAGGTTCGTCGCCCGTCCACCGTCCACCGTCAATATTCTGCTTGTTCTGACACATTTGGCAGGCTGGCCTAAAACATCAACTAGGTAGGCTCGAGCTAGCTGCTGCACTGCTTTGACCGGCCGATGCAATGCTACCTACCCGAATAGGCCCTCAAGGCAACATATCGGCAATTTTGCATCGCATAGCCATCGCATTATGGTTATCGGTGATTGGCATAACGACACTGGAGCAGAGAAACGGGCGGTGCCTCGGCATGAACAGCCCGTCTTACGACTGTGTTCAATATCTTTTTTCACATATAGCAGGAACCTGGAGAGACATGATGCAGGTTCAACAGAACCCTGGATCACCGAGCGCAACGACATAAACCCAGCACAAGTGGGGATATACGAGAATGTGAATCTATAATATCTCGTTGGTAATGTTCACAAATAACAAATGATGCATCAGAAGAGCCGTCCCCGCTTCTTATGCTGGACATGGGAAGGCATAGGTTCACTTGCATACGGTCTGCATACAGCACAGATAAATAGTGGTTACCCGCCAAAGGGGACATAGCTATATCATAACGGATATATGACAGGGCATCTCGGCATCTGGACATGACGTTAAAATGAGGGCACGCAGCACGGGTGTACCGGGCTTCTGCCGGGCGAGACTGCCCGGTCCTGAACGCATCTCTTGCTTTTACTCGCCCGAGTTGGGTATCATTGGGGAGATCTATATTGATGTCAGATTATGAACTGCGCAGTTCCTAGTGAGAGCCACAATGAAACCTCAGCGGCCTGCCCGTGCCACTAGCCATGCAGGACAAGTTGTCCCCTCCTCCCCTTTCCAGCTCCTCTCCCGTACCAGCAGCAGGAGCCAAAGGGACGGGAACACGATCCAATCGACACTCTGTTGCTCCTTCTTCTCTGGATTCTTCCCTGGGGACCGGCACTAGCAGGTTGAAAAATAACGTCGTTGTGGAGGCTTGCGGAGCACTCGAACTAGTGACAAAATTTCAAAACCGCTTTGGCTGTCTGGTGATTCCTGGTGCTGCGCCTGTTGGTTCCCACTGCTTATCCACACTTTGCCATGAGGTTGCCGGGAACCCCCCCTGTCTCTGGTCCTGTCCAAATCTTTGGGTAATGAATGAGCCCTGCCTTTCTTGGCGTAACCGCCTCTGCTCAACTGCTTTCGGCCGTTACATTTCCTTCCTGGGCATGGCGTGATATGGGCTAAGCTGTCAGGATTAGCCTGCACTTGCTATCAATCAGTGCCCTGTAGCCTGGGTACCCGGCAGAGGGTGCCCGGCACGTAACGTATGTACACACGTACAGAGAGCGGCCTGTGTCCCGACTCTCGGCCTGCGCAAGTGCCGGTTGGCTTGCCTAGATGAGAACGAGGTGAGAATATTACCAAGCAGCACAGTTCGTCTGGGGGACCTGTCACCCTTGTTCCCCTGCATATGCACAGTTGCCCATGTAGGATTTCGAATACCTAGACGGCCAAAGCAATTGTTTGGGTCGTCGCCTGCCATCGGCGAAGCAGGCAGAGAGGGGAGAGGGGAGCAAACACAGAGATGATGAATTTCGCTCTGCCCGAAGATCGTATACGAAGATGTTTACGTCTGCCACGTTTTGCAGAGGCAGATTCGTTACTACACGAAACCGTAGCCGCGTTGCCAGCCAGTACCTGGCAGAAAGCGTAACCAGATCGCCTTTCTTTTACCCTTCACTAACGGAGAAATGCCCATCTTAACTTGACCAGCATGCCCCGGTATGCCAGAACCACCTACCGAGGCCATGACCGCTGGTCCCTCCACAACTTCCCCTGACTAGAGGCCAGGCACTGGACTAACTAATCGCTGCAAATGGGGACTGTTGTGCGCGTCGTTTGTCTGAACATGGAGAGGTGAGAGAGCAGAAAGAGGGGTGATATACCACGCCTGCACACAGACATAGGCAGAGGGGGTCCAAGCTACAACATGCTACCTCAATACCGGATATAGGACGAACCAACCTGGTCTTGCTCAAGTTCTGTAGCTCCCCACATAGCTTGCTCATTAGGAAAACCCGTGGGCAATCTGGAAATTCCAGACATAGCGGGTAGCCACCCGGTGCACATTTGCCATATCCACAGACGAAGGGTCTCTGGCCTGCCCATTTTGGCTGCAGGTCCCCCCTCCCCGGCATGGGTGGCCAAGAGCAGATAACATCGGGGCCGACTTACTGGAAGAAGGAACCCATCCCCTAGGCCTAGTCACCCTGTGCCTCCTGCATGTCACCTTAATATCCAAACACGTTCCTCGTCAATATATGTACATATCTCCGGTGTGACGAACGACAGATGAGATCCGAGATCTTTGTCACTCTCTTATATATCTTCTGCTGAACGCCGCTCTTGCTCGAAACCTGGTCCTCGCTCGTGACCCATTTCTAGCAGGAACTCATCGACACGGGAACTCCGGAGGAATACGGCAAGGGAGGGTCATCACACAGTCATCAAGCCACCACTTCATGACGACGACGTAACGACGGGAATTGAATATTTGAGACGACAAGCCAGCTCACCGCCGCCCCTGTCCCAGAGAGAGGCTTGAACGACGGCGACGACAAGATGGCATCCGAGATCGATACCAACATCATGAATGCCCCCATCGAAACCCGAGGGCCGGAGCTCCTTGCGATCAATATAACCTTTGCCATCATAGCTTTCGTCGCCTGCATATTGCGGGTGTTCACGAGGTCGTTCATGGTGAAGGCTTTCGGAGTCGACGATACCCTCATGGTGATATCAACAGTAAGTTTCAGCATCTTGCTGTCGAGCAGACTTCCTGCTCGGGCTCCGTCGCAACATACCACCCCAAAAGTCCGATTCTGACCTCAGCCCAGGCCTTCTTCTTGGTATACATCTCTTTCTCCTCAGCCGGCGTGCATTTCGGAACCGGTCATCACCACAGAGACCTGCCGGTGCCGAACATTCAAGCAGCAATGAAGGTGAGTTGCCGACTTCCTCCGTCTCTGGCCAAGAGAGAGAGAGAGAGATGTACTGACAAGAAACCGTAGTGCTGGTGGATGTGTTACCTCACCTACACGAGTTCCATGATCACATCCAAGATCTCCATTGGCATGTTCCTGCTGCGGATAGCCGCCAAGAAGATTCACCAGCACATCATCTACGCCGCCATGTGCATCTCGGTCATCTCGGGATTGGCCTTCTTCCTCGTCACCCTGTTCCAGTGCAACCCCTCGCCGTACTTCTGGAACCGATACGTGCCCGGGGAGCCCGGCAGCTGCGTCCCCTCCGACGTCATCATCGGCCTCGGATTCCTGTACACCTCGTTCAGTCTGATATCCGACTTTACGTTCGCCCTCCTCCCTGCCGTCCTGATCTGGGACCTCAAGTTGAAGCAGAGGACGAAGTTCGCCCTCATCCCTCTTCTGGCCATGGGTTGCGTGTAAGTTTTTGTCTCCTTTCCCCATATCTGAGTGGGCTTCTGGATGCACAACATCCGAGGGGTAAGATATTGTTTAGTTCGACCGGTAAGACTGACCCGAATCCCCCTTTTTCACAGTGCAAGCTGCGCCGTCGTGGCTCGTTACCCCTACATGCCTAGGCTCCGCGAGGTCGACGACTTCCTCTGGGCCACCGTCGACATCGCCATCTGGTCGACCGTCGAGCAGGGTCTTGCCATCACGGCCGGCAGTCTCGCCACCCTCCGCCCCCTGTTCAAGTCCATCGGCTACAGCCTGGGCCTGACAACGCGGCCCTCGGACTACCCGACGGCGGCCGGCTACGCGAAGCAGCCGACGCAGCGATCGGCGCACGCCATGCGCAGCGGCAAGATGAGCCAAAACGACGACTTCAGCAGCCGGTCCCAGTTCTCGCAGCTCGACGACGAGGCGCGCGTCGGCAGCTCGGCCGGCGGCGTCGGCAACTCGATCCCGCTGTCCAAGGTCGAGGTGCGCATCACGGCCGGGCGCGCCGGCAGCAGCGACGACGGCGGCGCGAGCGGAGGCGGCAGCAGCGGCGGCCGCCTGCGCGCGATGAGCGAGAAGAACGAGAGCGAGGAGGAGCTGAGGACGGGAAATCAAAAGGTGGTGCAGCCCATAAGTTTCGTGTCCGACGAGCACCGCTAATGTTAGGTGAGAATTATAGTCGTGGAACAATAAGAGCATCATGCGAACAGTCCAGATCTCGTCCCAACGGGAAAGCTGGGATGAAGCGAAGAACAACAACCACCATTTCTAAAAGAGTGTGTCGGCTTCCTTTCTTCCATTCCTTCGGCCTCCCAAAAAGAACACTGTCTTTGCCTGTCCTCGCCGTCTACCTTTCCTTCTTCGGTCTTGCCAGCAGCAGGCGAAGGAGGAGAGCGGCGTGGGAGCAGAAACAACACAACAAAACCGACGCCGACATGGGCCACATGGGTGAAGGGCAGCAGCTTTGCCATCCTCACCATCTTCTTGTAAAAATTTCGACTGTAACTATAGCATCAATCTTTTTTTGTTCTTGCGTCCCGTCATGGCTATGACATCTTTTTTGGTTGGAAATACCCTCGTATCGGATGGACCATCTGAGGATAGGTACATGAATTCTAGGCAGCGTGTTTATGAGAGCGAATTGATCCAACTTTTTGGGAGGATATACACATTTTAATCAGCATTCAATTCTCCAGTGACTGACTGACTGACTGACTGACTGGCATTGCTGGTGCTGAGGGCAACTTGTCAAGAATTCCGCCCATCGTGACTGTTGACTGCCTTTGAACCCGAATGGCGACTTGTCATTTCCTCGTCGTCGATCGATTGAACACATAGCACTTGCTTGCCCACAACCACGAAGCAAGTCCACGACATCAGTCACGATGGACGGTCCAACCACCTCGTTGCAATCCGAGAGACCCCCAGTTCACGGCCCACCACTCTGCAGTTCACATTGTTAGAAGCTCCGACGCGAGAAGTGTCTTGCCGCTTACGCCCACATTGTGGTGGAGTTGGGTTCGTGTTTTGCTCGACTCCGGACGGCGGGCGGGTCACGCCATCTGCCACCATTGTGAAATTCCTCTCTTCCTGCCTGAAACATGTTGATCTGTGGCTACCTGTGCAGTGGCATGGTGCGATGATAACATATGATATACGTAATGGGACTAAAAGCAATGATTCCCATCATTGTGGAATCGTTGCCTGTCCTGAGCAACAAGCAATCATTGCGCGACTTACAGCACGGGCATCTCAGATATGCTTACTTTTTCCCTAGTGAATCGACAAACCGTTGGCCCTGGCTTGACCATCCAACCAGACGGCGCCGTTTCAAGCTAGAGTCCGCGGGAGCGCAACTCCGGCATCCCATATTGGCGCTATCGTGAATCGCTCTAGGGATTAAAGATAAATAGTCCGAAAGAGAGAAAAAAAAAAATCATTCGTACGAGAGATAAAGGAGTCCGGTTCCTTGTTCAACAGAAAAGCTTCTTCGACAGTTGAAACGTAATGGTACCTGGCTGCCTGCCACCAGAGCGTTTAGGCGAGCAAGGCCGGGCCACTATTGGGCTTTCCTGCATGCAGTTTGCATACCTTACCTATCTTTGCTTCGTTATTTTCTCCGAGCCCACGATGCGAGGGGTAAATGCATCAGTGTCGCGGCGTCTACCATGGATTAGAGCCGGACAAGCTCTAGACCGCTGCTGGGGGAGAGAAACCAGGTACAGGCTCCTAGACTCCTTGGGCGGCTAACCCGTTTAGCTGAGGCTCAAGTTGTGGTCATCGCGGTTGTTGGTTCTGATCGAAAGGAATCTTTGCAATGCAGAGGCTGTGTCATTACATCATTCCCGTCAATTAGGTCAATTAGCGGTGTTCGCGGTTGGGGAAAGCACCAGCACAGCAGGGGGGGAGCTTCCCACCGGAGCAGGTCGTTGGTACCTGGCTCCCCCATACGGTTCCGTGGGGAATCCCTGGTCTCTTCTACAAGCTATCGCAACCTGATAGCTCTCTGTCTCTCCACACCCCTCAATCCGCCCTCCTCCATCCCACCACATTTCCCCCTCACCTACCCACCCCCAGCCTTTTCCACGCAAACAAGGTGGCATTCGTTTCTCCCAATCATGTCCATAGTTCAGTCCAACAATGCGGTTTAATCCTTAGCTCCAAAACACCTCATTCGCTTACATCGGCTTGCCTTAAGCAGACAAGCAGGCCGTGGGAGCGTGAGAAAAATATTCCTTGGTCCTGCTGCTGCCGCTGCCAGTTCACTCCCGTACCTGAATTGAAATCCTCGTGTCTGCCACACTCCCTTTCAACTACCGGCCGACCTTACTTTTGTCGTGAATGTGCAAAAAGACCTCAAATATAGCTTAGTATTGCAGACTTGGACTACACTGGGTGTTTCGTGTGTGTGTTCTTCTCCCTCCAAAGCGGGTGCGACTTCGGTGCGTGCTATTCGGCAGCAGCGGCGTTTGAAAGCCCTCACCTCCAACCTACTTCACCCTACCCTACACATACCTACCCGGTCCGCCTGAATCATGGTCGTTTTCGATGGCCATGAGTACCTCACCGAGGAAGAGAAGCGCCTGAAGGAGGATCGCGAGCGCACCAAGTACTGGAAGAAATGGGGACCCTACGTTGCTGAGCGGCAATGGGCTACAGGCAAGAAGAGACTGTTGTTGTTTTTGGCCCGGCGGCCCTCTCAAAATGCTAACCGTGTGTGATATACAGTCCGCGAGGATTACAGCGCCGACGGTGACGCCTGGAGTCGTACGTAACTGCCCTACCCCCTTCAGCTTGTGCCATACGCGAATGCCAATGTTGTGTGATAGTGTACTAAGCCAATGTGCCAAAAAACAGATTTCAGCCATGACCATGCCCGATCTCGAGCTTTCCGTTGGGGCGAAGATGGTATTGCCGGAGTGTCCGATACGCATGGTCTCCAGAACATTGCGTTTTCGTTCTGGAACGAAGAAGAGTGCGTCGATCGAGAATCTTATATACGGGGACATATCGCTTACCAGTGGCCAGCCCGTTCCTGAAGGAGAGACTGTTCGGTTTGTCCAACCCTCAAGGAAACCACGGTGAGAGCGTCAAAGAGGCTCATTTCCATCTTGACAACACTCCTGTAAGTACATGAAGGACCACCTACCCCCTACCGCTTTGCCTGTTTGCTAACGATTCTGCTAGACTGTAAGTTGCCTTGAACGATTCCGCCACCGGTGCCTTTACTCACGACTATAGCACTCCTACATGAAATTCCTCTACAAATACCCCCAGAAGGCTTTCCCCTACCAAAACTTGATCGACGAAAACGCGAGGCGCTCCAAGACGGACAAGGAATACCAACTCTTGGACACTGGCGTATTTGAAGAGGACCGATACTGGGACATAGTCATTGAGACTGCCAAGGACGACAACGACCCTGACGAGCTCCTTTTCCGTGTCACCGCTTGGAATCGAGGCCCCGAGCCCGCGCCTCTCCATATCATCCCCCATGCGTGGTTCCGCAACACCTGGGCTTGGGGAAGAGAGCCAGAGGACAAGAAGCCCTCAATTCAAGCCCATGACGAGAACTTGGTCAAGTCGAAGCACCACAGTTTAGGTGATAGGTACATCCTACTGTCGCCTTCGCCTGGCGTTGGAACCAGCGGCGAAGATGTGCAGCCCGAACTCATGTTTACTGACAACGACACCAACTACAACTTCCTCTATGGACAAGAAAACAAGGTGCCGTACGTCAAAGATGCCTTCCACCGATACATCGTAGACAACGAGAAGAAGGCGATCAACCCCGCCCAGACAGGCACAAAATGCGCAGCATGGTTCAACTTCAACGAGTCCGGCGGTGTTGGCCCCGGAGAATGTGCAGGTTAGTATCTCAATCCTGAAGCGAGCCGGCCTACTTACTAAGACTATGTTGTAGTTGTCCGTTTCCGCGTATCCAAGAAGGAAGACACATACCTGGACGAAGAATTATTCGACGATATCGTTGAGAGACGCAAAGACGAGGCCGATGACTTCTACTACCGACTCAGCCCTCTCCCCATGTCCGATGATCTCCGCAACATCCAAAGACAGGCATTCTCGGGTATGATGTGGTGCAAACAATACTACCAGTTCATCTGGGATCAGTGGGCCAATGGCGACCCTGCTCAACCTCCGCCGCCCCCTGAGCGGAAAGCCGTGAGGAACTCCGACTGGAAGCATATGCACATCGACGATATCCTTTCCATGCCGGACTCCTGGGAATACCCCTTCTTCGCTGCTTGGGACACTGCTTTTCACTGTATTCCCCTTGCCATGATCGATCCAGACTTTGCCAAGAAGCAGATTGATCTTTTCACACGAGAGTGGTATCTCCACCCCAATGGGCAATTGCCAGCGTACGTTCACCCCTTGCTTCTACGTCAATGAGCTCTCCGCTAACTGAATTATAGATACGAGTGGAACTTTGGGGACGTAAACCCTCCTGTTCACGCGTGGGCCACTTTCCGCGTATTCAAGATCGAACGCAAGTTGTACGGCAGACAAGATCTGGATTTCCTGGAACGAGTTTTCCAGAAGCTCTTGTTGAACTTCACATGGTGGGTCAACCGAAAGGACACCGATGGAAAGAACGTCTTCGAAGGAGGTTTCTTAGGCCTGGACAATATTGGTTTGTTCAACCGATCGGAGCCTCTGCCCACCGGCGGTGTTCTTGAGCAAGCCGACAGCACCGGTTGGATGGCCTTCTACTGCCTGTGCATGCTCAACATCGCGCTTGAACTGGCCAAGCACCGAAGAATCTACGAGGATATCGCATCCAAGTTCTTCGAGCACTTTATCTTCATCAGTGACGCCATGACGTTCAAGTCTGGCCAGAAAGAGGAGAAGTCGCTGTGGAACGAAGAGGATGGCTTCTACTACGATGCGATTTCTTGGGGTGGCCCCTGGACCCAGCAACTCCCCGTGAGGTCTCTTGTCGGACTTATCCCGCTCTATGCGACCCTCACGCTGGAGCCGGAGCTGATCAATAAGCTCCCTTCTTTCAAGAAGCGAGTTGATTGGTTTATCGAAAATCGCTGCGATGTCGCAGAGCGAAACATGGCCAGTATCAGGAAGCGAGGCAAAGGCAACCGAATCCTGTTGGCTATGGTCAGCAAGGAGAGACTGGAGAGAATTCTCAAGCGAATGCTGGACGAGGATGAGTTCCTCAGCCCCCACGGTATCCGATCACTCTCGAAGTATCACAAGGAGAACCCGGTCTCCATGGATGCCAACGGACAGACTTTCAAGGTCAGCTATGTCCCTGGAGATTCCGACAGCGGTCTCTTTGGTGGCAACAGCAACTGGCGCGGTCCTATCTGGCTCGCTGTCAACTTCTTGCTGGTCGAGTCGCTGCAGCGCTTCTTCATGTTCCATGGACCCAGCTTCCAGGTCGAATGCCCTACAGGGTCTGGCGATTACATGCATCTGGGACACGTTTCCGAGGAGATTCAACATCGTCTCCAGCATCTGTTCGCTCGTGGAGACGATGGGCGTCGGAGCATCAATGATGGCAACGATCTTCTTGACTTTGACCCTCACTGGAAGGACAACATGTGGTTCCATGAGTTCTTCGATGGAGACAATGGCCGAGGACTGGGCGCTACCCATCAGTGCGGCTGGACTGGTCTCATTGGCCGCATGATCCACGACACTGGGTAAGTTTTGATATCTATGAGATGCTATCGTATTACAGGCAAACTAACTCTCGAACAGAATCAGCTGCCGTCTCCCGCAGACACCACGGACACCATCGGTGGGTATGGCGCACTACTTCGATGATGTATTCCACCGTAGCACGGGTCATGGTCATCCGAAGAAACCGCACATGCGCCGATCGTCTACGGCAAGGTCCATCAGTGCTCGGAGTGACTTTGAGAGTTCGGTGAACGGAGATGATGATGATAACCACGATGCGCGGTCCATCGGCAATAGTGTGGCCGGCGCGCCTTTCACGGATCCCGAGCGTGAATCGCAGCGGCAAGAGGCTGATGCTCATATGCACCGGTACATCTCTGAACAGCTGGAGAAGGTGCAGAAAGATTCGGACGAGGACACCGGTCTCGCGGATGAGTACGAGGCTACTGCATGAGTTGCTCAAACTAGGGAAGGGGGGTTATGCTCCTCAAAGGCAGATTCGGGCTTGTGTAAAGGGAACGGACCTAACAACTTATGTTAGTAGATGGGCACGGCGTATCAACTTACCACCTAGAGAGGACAAAATAAGGTTTCATGTGTACCTAGGACGTCCGACTGGCTTATCGTGTGTAGACAGTCCAGATAGACATTACTGGTTATAGAAACATTTCCTGAGCCTGGTAGACCTACATGTGCAATTGCATCCTGAGTTACGCCCTAGCCGAGTCTGATCTGTCACCTGCAGTCAGTGAACCGTCCAAAGACTGGATCAAACGACTGGATCCAGGAGGCAACAAAAATGACTGGTTGTTTGCTGCATCTGATCCTTGATACAATCGCCCAGACGGGTGCCTGCAGCGATGAAGAAATATCCAGAAATTGTTTGGACAAGCCACCGAGCTCTTATGGCTGTTTGTCCTACGCGAGGACACCCTTCCATTTGCAGGCCTCCGATTCACGTCGCCTTGACTGGACTTGTGATCCCAAGTGAATTTATTTTTTCTTTGTCACCTACCCAGTGCATACCTGCCTACATTAGGTACTTTTGCACGCCGTAGCCAGTGACAAACAACCAGCGTTTTAGGGGGAGAAAGCCAAGTCAAGCATTCACTTGATCGTGACTTCCAGCACACTCATTGTTAAGGGAGGAACGACCGTCGCCGCTTCCACTTGGTTCAAAAAAACGCCGAGGAGTGACTGCCCAATTCTATTACAAGAGGACCTACGTCCCACCTCTCCCAATATGGATTTATCTTCCTCACCCGGATCGTCTGCAGACGAAGCCAGTGTCAATAACGACAACCCGACCCCACGCACCAAAAACAAGGAAATGGGTCGTCGTGGCAATGCTACTGGCAATGCTGGAGGAGGAGGACCAGGAGGAGCTGGCGGTGCTCGCGGTCCTCCTCCCACCAAGCGCTTCGACTTGGACCTCAGTGCCATGCTCAACAACGAGCAGCGGCAGCAGCTGCAGCAATTGATCTTCACCATCATGGACACGATGCAGCGGACCCTCCGCGACGTCTTCGACACCATGGGAACCACACCCACGACTCGCAAGCGCCCAGACGAGCCCCTCGACGGTATCCAGACACCCGCCGCTACCTGGGCCATCATCCCGAACCCCAGAAGTCCCAAGTACGCCCACCTCTTCGGCATGGAACCCCTGGTGCCCGTGGTCGAGGCCAAGGACGATGAGAAAGAGACCGAGGAGAAGGAGAAGGACAAGGAAAGCAACAAGGAGGTCAAGGAAGGCAAGGAGAAGGAGAAGCCCAAGCCTCGCAAGGAACCCCCGAAGCCCGATCTCGTGCCCCCGGCCCCCATCATCCCGCCGGCGCTGCTTGCGCTGGCCAGTCAGCAAGAGGGAGGCGCCCTGGCGATTCCCCAGTCCATCGAGCAGGCCACGGCCATGATCAAGCGGGACGAGACGGATGTCATCACCTCGAGCATGGTGGAGCTGAAGCGGGACGCGCTGACCCATATAGGCAAATGGCGAAGCAACATCTTGCGGCGCATGGGCGACATCACCATCAAGAACGGCGGAAACGGCGGCAATGTTGTGAGCCAGGGACCGCAACACGCACCAGGTAATGCCAGTAGACGGGGCGGTGGCGCCGCCGGTAGAGGAAGACCTGCGAGACCGAGTGGGGGTGGTAAGTTCTTCCTCTGCGGCGACCCATCGCAAGTATCCGTCTCGAATCTCTTTTGGCTTGTTATTCATTATCATCTTGCACCATCACCACGTCGCCTCACTGTCCCTGCGTACACCCCTCCACTTCATCCCCTATCTTTTGTTGCCGTTCCTTGCGGCCATAAGCTGACATGTCGTTTCCTGTTTCCCCCTTTGTTTGATGATCTACTGTACGTAATTGCTAACGTGTCAAAAAAGGTGTAAGCCCTGCGGACGAGGAGTCCAACACTGCCTTTACCCGCCTGTACCCGGCATTCCCCACGCCGCTCTCCGAGTTACCCAAGGAAAAGCGCGCTTGCATCATGCACTCCTTGCTTCTCTTGCTTCTGGGTCTCGAGAACTACTACACCTACTCACGCATCCTGTTGTTTTACCTTGCTACATCGTTGCATGTCCCCGTTAGCATTCTAGCACAGGATGAGACGAGAGTGGCGCAGAGTCTGGCGCAGATCATCAAAGGGGTCACTCCCGAAGAGATCGCCCAGAAACGCTTAGAGGAAGGCAGAACGTCCCGGCGCCACAAGGGCGCTGCGAGCGCAGCCGCCCAGTTAGCCGCCCACAATGGAACCCTGTCCGCGCCGTTAGTTGCGGCCGGCATCGGTACCGTGTTTGGGGGCCTGGGGCTGGGACCCTCCGCCGCCGCCGGACTTCTTGGGACGATGGCAGAGAGCACCATCGCCGTTGGTAATTTGTTCGGTTTGTACGGCGCTCGAGCAACCACTAAGATGGATACGTACCTCAAGGATGTCCAGGACTTTGCGTTCCTGCCCTTGCGCGGCAACCTCGATGGCGTATACGTCGACCCCAAGGACCTGCTCCCCGAGGACCGCCGCATGCGCATGACGCTCGGCATCAGCGGCTGGCTGATGGAGAAGGAGGACGTCACCAAGTCCTGGCGCGCCCTCGGCCACCAGAACGAGGTTTACGCGCTTCGATGGGAATTAGAATCTCTCACGAAGTTGGGCGTCTCCCTCAAGTCGGCGCTGGGTAGCGTGTCCTGGACCATGGCCAAGAAGGAGATGGCTGAGAGAACAGGTAAGTGTCGCCCTACACGATATCAATATCCACTAGCCACGAAACTAATCTGTACTCTAGTTTTCGACAGTCTCCATAACTCACTTTGGCCCTCAGATCTTGTCAAGATAAGCAAGGTCATCGATAACCCTTGGACCGTTGGCATGGTCCGCGCTGAAAAGGTCGGCGGCATTCTGGCGGACGCGATCATCAACAAGCTCCAAGGCGAGCGTGCCATCACCTTGGTCGGCTACAGCCTTGGGGCCCGGATCATCTACAACTGCTTGATGCACCTATCGGAGAAGCGAGCCTTTGGCGTGGTCGAGAACGTGGTGCTCATGGGCGCTCCCTGCCCTACCGAGGTGCGAGTCTGGGCTGCCATGAAGAGCGTCGTGGCGGGTCGCCTCGTCAACGTCTACTCGAACAACGACTACATGCTGGGTTTCATGTACCGCCACAGTAGCTGGCAGTACGGCGTAGCAGGCCTGCAGAAGATCCAGGGCCTACACGGCATCGAGAACTTTGATGTGAGCGAGATTGTTGTCAGCCACCGCCGGTACCAGCACATGGTCAGCGCAATACTGCAGAAGCTCGGTTGGGAGGACATCGACAGCAACGAGGTGGCCCGGGAGGACCAGGCGCTCATGCGGCTCGTGGCCGAGGAGACGGAGATGGATCGGGTGCGGGGGTGGGTTAAGACGCCGGCGTCGCTCAACGGTCCGCTCACGGCCGAGTCACTGGCGCACGGTATGGAGAGTCTGGAATTGAATTCTAGTTCGCAGCAGACTGGTGGCGGCGGAAAGGCTGCTACTGCTCCTGCTGCTAATGCGTCTACGAAGCGCGGCAAGAGTCCGACGAAGAAGGGAGTACCGGCAGCAGCAGCTCCGATACGGGTCACTTCTGCCACGGCCATGGGCGGTGGTGGACCTGTGGCACCGGTTCCCGTCCCGTCGGCGTCGTCGCAGAAGGAGAACCAACAAGAGGAGGTGGCCAAGGCGGCCGGTGGTGGTGCGAAGCAGGATAAGTAGGGTCGTTCTGGCAAGCGCCGAAACCGAGGTGGCGCCAGAGGTGGTGTTGTTGGTGGTGGCAGGGGCGGAAGAGGCCGCGGGGGTTGAAGGAGAGATACGCGGGCAAACTGAACACGACGGCAGGCATTCTCTTTCTTTTTTTGGTGTGTTTACGCTCATGGCATGCGTCTTTTACTGTTGGTACAGTGGCAACCCTACCAGAAAGGGGGCAGGAAGCCATTCCAGTATTCTTTTTCGGACAAGGGTTGTTATGATGACGGTGAACCCGGTCTTCAGGCATACGTTTCCCCCGACAATGGAATATTGAGACCAATGAGGATGAGTTAGGGAATCATGATATACGAACAAAAACGAAGGGCGCAAGGATTAATCAAGGGCGAAGAGACGGAAGAAGCACGGTCATGTGGAAGGATGCCGGTTTAGTAGTTGTCGTGTACAGATAGATATGGATATACCCCCTTGAGCTTTACTCTTTGGTGGAAAAGAGAGAGAGCTTACACGCATTGATAGTCTGCGATAGGCGGTTGTACAGATATAAGAATGGCGACATCATTTCCTATGCACTGGAATCTTTTCTTCCTCGATACTCGGATGAGTCGGTAGGTAAGGCACACCCTCTCGAGCAAGTAATAGTTGAGTAGCTCCGTAGGTCAAATGCCCGACAAATGATAATAGGGGTATGTTCGGTCTCATGCCAAATCTCTTGACGGTGCCTCTGAACATGAAACCAAAGTAAGGGGAAAGAAATTTAATTTCATCCGCTGTATTCAGAACACCCAGAGACACCCATTCCGAATATCAATCGAATCTCTATATCTTCACACATACATTTATTTTAATGTGTCTGTTGTGCTGTGGTATTTTGCCCCCTCCCCCCTTCCCTTCCATTTTCCTCCATTCTCCATCCCCCACCTTCCCCTGATATACCCATCGAAACCAGGGTATATTGGTTTACTTAATTGTCTTTATCCAACAAATCTCGACAAATAAATAAAACATAACCACCAAATAGTCAAATAGAAAAAGGATTTCCCCTGCCCCGTCATCGTCGCGTCAAAAAGAAGAAAGCCCGCTAAGCACCTTGGGATGATGGAAAAAGACTTGGAACAATTACTTGGCAATCATTTTGTTTGCCAAGGAGGCAGGAGAGGCAGACAGGCACCCTGTGCACATGTCCCCTCGAGCGAAACCCAGAGAGAAGTAGCAAGTAGGCAAGCAAGCGAGCAAGGAAGAGTATCGCGCAAGCCTCCTCCCTTATTGCTTGGCAAACCAAGGGAACTTCTTCTTCCCGGCATCGTACCCTCCGGCGCCCTGGCTTTCTACCGTGACACTGCGCTGGTAAATATCCTATTAAGCAATAACCGTCAGTAAAAATCCTTCTTCGTAAAAAGTTTTTCAGGCGGGGCGGCTTATGACGTACCTCATCATCAATAGGCATCAAACAATCTAGTATTAGCTCCCTCGCCACATCGTGCTTGGTCAGGTTGGGGTAGGGCGTGCCCTGGCTCTTCATGATGGGCAAGCAAACCTCGCCGAGCACCTCAAACTTCTTCCAGTTGATGCGGTCGCCCTCGGCGCCCACAAACGTCATGCTGCCCTCCTCGGCCGAGACCAGATCCCTGCGATGCAAGGGCATGAAAGGGATGCGGGGCAAGGGCGAGTTTTCCCAGGCCAGCCGGTAGGCGAAGTGACTCTTCTGCGTCCCCATCAGCAGAACCAGTCGCGCAAACCGCTTCTGCACGTCGGCCGGCACGAGCGCCTTGGTCTGGGCCAGGCGGTGGATGGCCGTCCCGTTGATACCGGCCAGCACGGCGGCGAGGCCGTTGTAGTTGTTGAGCTGTCGCAGCTTGAGCGCAATGCTCATAAACTTCTCGAGCATCTGGGCTCGGTGCTTGGCCTTGTCCCGCATCAGGATCATGTTGGCCACCCATTTGGCGATGTGGTTGAAGTGGGTGACCATCCGGTTTACGTTCTTCATACTCCGACTCTTCTCTCGTTGCTGTGCGTTCAAGCTGACGTGCCTCACGAGATCCCGAATCCGAATGGATGAGAACATGACCCAGTCAATCCTCGTGATCTCGTCGGCAATGTCATCGTCTGACGTGTCCATAAATATGTGATAGCGGAATTTGGTCAGAGGCATGGTATACGTCGGGACCATGGTCGCAGCTTCTCGCTCGTAGTCCTCATACGAATGGAACTGGAACTGGTGCACCTTTGCTGTGCCGATGTCGGTGTTGAGAGACGAAGTTGCTGATGGTCGCCGAGCAGGGTTGTGATCCTCCACGCTCAGGGAGCTTATGCTTTCGGTAATATCCGATCCCCTCGGCCCGTCGGGCCTACCCAGACTCGACGCACCGGAAGCCGAGTCCTCTTCTATGACGTCCGATTTGGCCCAACCCGTGTCATCGTCTTCGAACACGCTGAATTCGAGGTTGCGGCGCATTTGCTGTGCTGCCGCTGCGAATATTGGCTCGGATGACAGGTGCCGTATGAATTCTTCCAGCGTTTTCCGAGTTGTTGGCCTGGCAAAGTCTCCAGGGTAAGACGCCACCCACTTGGCCACCACCTCGATGATGCGGAGCTGTGATGACGTCTTGGTAAGGTAATGCACGGATTTGTCCTCCTTTACGCTTTCTAGTCGTGTCAGGATCGCCGTGAAGAGCTCGCCAGGCGCAGCGAATTTGCGGTACAAGCACAAGAAAACGTCAGCAAAATTACTGTCTGATCGTGACATCTTGGGGGCGAGTAGCCGATCCACGAGCTCGTCGAAGGTGACCCCCGTCTTTTTCGCCGGACGATCAAAGGTCATTTCGTCATTGCGCTGTAGTATGGGTATATCGTCGTTGTAGCCAAAAGATTCGCCATCAGATTCCTCAATGTCCAGGAAGGATGGCGCATTGTGGCGGTCCAGGCGGATGCCCGGAGTTCGCAGCATGCTGGAGACAGTTTGGTTGTCTTCACCGACTGCATCACGAAATCAAGGTAAGCTTCCTGCATAGCCATTGGGGGAAAAACAAGATATGTCCCTCTTACCTGATTGCGGTGGTAAACCTCGCACAAGTGACATATCTGAACTAGCGCGGCTATGCTTACTATGTTGGCTCATTGGCCGGGCTCCTACTGAATCATGGTGAGTATCGAGGTGAGCCACGGAGGCTGCTCGTCGCCTCATGCCACTAGCCTCCGCTGCTTAAAGTCAGTATAAATCCTATATAAACATATGATACCCCTTGCGACGGTACGTCTTGTTCCCCTGGCCTGTCCAGGCTGTCCGAGGACCCGAACGCATCAAACGGCCGGAATTATTCAACATACCTTGGCGGTTGGTTACAAGGACCTTCAGTAACCTGAACAAGGCATTCCTTGAGTTCTCAGGTTTGCTGGCTGAGGTCTTGAAGTCCGAGACACACGACTGGCAAGCGGCAGCAAGCTCGTCTGAATTGATTTGCCTCACGCTTTCGGGATTGTCACATTTCGTCGCCACAAGGACCGTAGGCAAAGAGGAATTGACCAGTGCACCTGCTCATGATCAGTCTACGAACCAGCAGTTGCCTTCCCAAAGCCTCCAGATGGATTATCGACTTACTTAAAGTCTGTGGTAGCTCCAGAATGCTTTCTCTGTTCATGACATCGTACAGAAGCAGGACTCCGTCGATTGGGGGCATCATAGTACCGCCTATCTGCCGGGGCCATTGTATCTGCCGCTCTGGATTCACATCGAAATACTCGAGATCAAGCTCGAAAAGGGTCACTGCGTAAGGCACATTGTCTATGAAGATGCGCGCTGCAGTCGGTTGGGGCCCGGGAGCTTTCGGCAGACCTATCGCCCGCTGGATGAAGTGAGACTTGCCCACCCCATTGGCTCCAATAACTGCGATGTTGATGGACTCCATGACCGTTGTTTCGGGTGGGTGAGGGGTCTCAGTCCGAATTGACAACCCTTCTAGATGTGGCTGTTGCTATGTTTTGGCGGCAGCGCTTAACAGGGAAGCACGCACGCCTGGTACCGCCCGAGTAATGTATGCGCGCGAGAGAGATTATCCTTCGAGGTTGCCGATATAGTGCAGGCGCGGTAGCATCTCGAGGCGAAACGACTGGGTCTCTTGGTCGGCTCAAGCGGCTTGGTCCCGTCGCGATATAAACCTCGCAGAGGGAGTGACCAAGGCAGGGTATTCCAGGGTGCGTAGGCAATCACGTCCCAGTCGTGGCCACGGACGAAGTTGTTTGTAGTAATAAGGCTCGGTACCTAGGGATGGATAGCACGCTCGCGTAGGATCGGTCGTTTCGTTCGGTTGGCTCCTAGACAGGCCCTCGGCACCGACGTTGAAACCCTTGCTTGGTGTTCGTCTGTACCAAAGAAGAGGCAAGCCCAGCAAGCAAGCTTCGGAGCTGGCAGGTAAACAATTGTGCCAGGCTTTTGTGGCAAAGAGCACGACCTGCAAGCAACTGCTGGCCTCCCTCCCCCTCTCTCTCTTCCCAACGTGCAGCTTCCCGTATCCGAATGTGACGGGAAGAGCGGGCCGAGTGTTTGGTGGGCGGCGGCGGTTTGACAAAGCCGATGCAATGGGAATGCAGTCGCCGCAGTTTTGTTGCGTGTGTGTATATGCGCGCGATCGGGTTCGGTGGGCTTCTTTTTCAGTCGTGTTGCATGGCCAGCTGTGGACGAAAGACAGGAGCTGGTGGTGGTTGTGGCGACTTTGCGATACCGAGGTGGGATGGTTGTTGGTCGAGCTCGTTGGAGCTCTTGGCCAGCGCGTCAGTCCTGACCGGAGAAGAGGCTCGTCACAGGGTGGAGGGGAGGGCGACGGGTGGTGGGTTAGGTTGGATTATGATGTCGAGGTACAGAACAGAGCCAAGGAGGTGTTCAATGGATTGGATTGGCAAGCAATCAATTGACCACGGTAGTTGCGGGACGACAGCCAGTGCCTGTCGAATTGCAGCCTCTCTCAGGTTTATCAATCACCACATGCATCAGTTTAACGGACAGTCTTTCGCATTGCAGCCGTCCGTCTCAGTGGGTGGTAGCGGGCAGGCGGCAAGCGGGCGCAGTCTCCCAATGTTCCGGTTCTGGTTTTAGTGCCAACGACCCCTCCCCTCCCAAAGTTGATCTTGATTCGCATTTCAGCCCAGGCCAGACCAAGCCAAGCGCGCATCAAAAGGCGCCACCAGGAGGGAGCTCTGGAATCAAATTGAGATTGAGCTACATATGTACAGATGTACATACAACTAACCCGTCTCCCCAGAGAGGAGGTGTCCATCCCCAGACAGGCTCATCGTCATCCCTGCGCGGGGTTCATCGTAGAGCAACAGCCCCTTGCCTTTTCTTTTTTGAATTTCTGCATTCGGGCATACTGTAACTGCTACATGACTCCTATAAATACATTTGTACCAATTTGGATGCTTGGATACAGTAGTATCAAAGTGAGGGCGCCAACCACCAAACAGGGGGTTAAAGAAGAAACGCCCTACAGCCAGTGTTTGCTTGGTTGGGCTGAACGAGCTCAAGCCCAAATGTCGATTAGTATCTTCTTTCGTCCCCGAGGGGAATAAGGAGCGACACCTGGGCTTTCGGAAGACGAGTCGTTTGCCATCAGTCGCATCTCGCCTAGGCATTGCACCACATCCATACAACAGCCAGACTGACTGTCGCCCGGAAACCCGAACCTGGGCGCTTGTTTCTGCGGCTGCTCATCACTGGCACTCTCCCATCACACAGCATGGTGGCTTGCATTAATTATAATTAATTACTTACCTGTGCATCTGTATGAGTGTGTGTACGTATGTAGGGAGATGATCATTGACAAATATACCTATAGCAACCCAGACTCTGCAAACACGTGGATCATGGAAGCCAATCAACCATCTTCCACCCCACGGGCGGGCCACCTCTCCAGCTTCCTTTAGGGTAGGGCCAATGTCCTGTGGTAGCTCCGTATATGATATCACTCTTCGATATTTTATTCCCAGAGTCTAGCTAATTCGATAGAGCATATCACTTGTAACTGTGAGAACAACCTGGAGATGCCTTAGGTCAGGTATTAGCACGTCTAGGTACAGTAGGTAGACTACCCACCCCCATATCTCACCGCTGTCAGTCGATTTAGTGGCATGCTTCGTTGTCCAACCCTCCATTTTGACGTTCCTGGACCCGACAGTATGGTACCCAATTTCCACCTACGCCAGGTTGTTTGACAAGGATCCGAAGATAGCCTCTCGCGGAACTCAGCCGTGAAGAAACCTAACTAACGTAAACACAACCACACTGCAACATTGTACATACGATAGCTTTATTCGTTTTCTATGTCGGATAACTGGCCAATGCATATATGATGTAGCCCATGATGCAATGCCATGTCGTTCACGCAAATAGTTACGAAAGAGGTAACAATTGCATCTCTATCATGCATCTAAATCAATATGGCCTTCATATATGCAGCTCGATAAGAGCCCAATGTAAAGTCACAGGACACTGCTCGGTGTGATCATCGGTGAGTTGGCAGTGGAACACTGTGCCCTCGCAACGTCAGTCGCGTTTCACAAGAGCCACGCAAAGGATGCCAAAATAGTGAGAGATGGTCAGGCGGAGTACATTTTCCACGTCTTTTGGTCGATGGTGTCCGTACTCGGATCTGCTCGTGCTAAGGCCAGTAGTCACTCCAGCTCAAGCAAAAATCTCCTCGGAATTGGTGGCATCGGGAGGCATTTCACAATATTCTGCCGTACAAGTCCCGAAAACCCCTTCCTGGATATGTCCCTCCCATCAGCGCGGCACAGCTCATTCGCTGTGGTAGCAACCGGACACCTTCCCGCCCGGTCAACTACAATAAGATCTCGCCCAGGTTTTCGCCTTCGAAGCCCAGGGTAGAGAGCTTCTTGAGCTTGTTCTTCTCCCTCGACTTGTCCGTCGCCTTCTTCTCCTTGGCCATGCGCTCGACCGCCTTGAAGTCGGCCATCTCGTAGCCCGCGGGCGTGTCGTCGTCTTTGTCCAAGTCGATTTCGCCGAGCAACAGCACGTTCTCGCCTCTCACAAGGAAGATGCCATGGGGCTTGTCCGCATAGTAGCCCTTCACGGGGGAGGCCTCGGTGGCGTCCGGCAGAGGCGCATATATGCGCTCAATCGTGGATTGTAGAACAATATTTGCTGCATCATCGCTCATGCATTAGAACCAGCCAAAGCTCTCTGTTGTCACACGTTGCTCGAACCCGTGGTGGCAGGAGCCAGAGGTGCCGCAGCAGCGGCAACAGAAGCCAAACGTACCAAATTGATCCCAGCTTCGCAGGATGCCTGTCAGCTTCCTACCGTCGCGCAGGCAAATTAGAAGCTTCTCTACATGGCCTGTCAGCTCCAGCATAGACGAGAGAGCGATGCGCTCGAGGGTATCGTCGCCATACTATCCGTAAGATCGAGCAGCTGGGCTGCGGTCGTGAACATCTGGGGAGGCAACTGCTGAGGTTGCTGGGGCGGCGGTGCTCGTCCGAGAGACTGCGACATCGGCGCGCCCTGTTGGGGCGACGGGTCGTGTATGGTTAAGTTCTCCATCATCATATCATCTGGTTGGTAGTGGTTGAGGTAAGGTCGGCTTTCTCGATGCAGTCCATGGAGAGATGTGGACTGATAACTGGGGTCGCAGAATGCAGTGCGCAGCAGCTAGGACATCTGCGTCGCGCGTCGGTTGGAGGCAGGCGTGCTTGTTTTTTTCTTCTTCGTGGTCACTGTTTACACAACCTTCTAAAGGACGTCATCAACTGGCCAATGTTAGGTCTAGAAGATCCCGCGAGACGATGAGGTTCAGTCGGAAGAAACTTGAAGCGGCGGCAACATGCAGCGTGGGGACCGTGCACAAAGTGGGGGGTGGAGGGACAGGACAAACCAAAAGCGAGCGACAAGCATCAACAGGCGGCTAAGATTCAATATTAAGACATACAGACCGTGGCATCAATACATTCAAGTTGTATAACCGCCGGTCGAATTTTTTACTTGACTGATTTTATTCATGTAACTCATACATGATCCTGTTGAATTTGCTTCTTGTCAATCTGCTTCAAACAAGTAGCATCGATGATGCGCCTGGCCAAGTTTACCGCAGCTGACGTACATATCTTGCTTCTGAAATAGTCGAGGCTATGAAGCTCGAAGCCCATCTTGAGATTATTTGCAATACCCAATCATTATTATCCTTTCCCGTCTTATTACGTCTATCTGCGGCATGTCATCTGATACGCATGGCCAGTTTGGAAAACCCTATCATGATTTTGCAAGCCCCGGAAACTCGTCCAGCCCTTTCCAAATATCTGGCCATCCAGAGGAGATGCAACATACGACGAAGATGGTGTAGGTGATTATTCACACTTCAACTGTACCATGTGTTTATACTCAACGTGCAGCAATCTTGTATTTCTTTTTATTGTTCTTCTTCTCATCCGTCTCGACAATCTTTGGACACCGTGCCAGAAAATCTAGACCTCATAATTCTAGATTTGATACCGCGGCCTGCCAAGCCCACAATCAAGCCGACCGAGCTTAATTCTGCAACAACCTCCGCAATGATGGTGATCACCCAAACGGGACGATAGAAGTTCGGGTGGCCGCCCGGCCATTGCGAAACCCGAGGCGAACCTGGACCCAAGCAACGGTTTCAGACGCTCAACGGCCCCTGTCAGCCCCCACTATGAGGCTCTACCATCCTCGGCTTCCTCGCTTGAATACCACGGAGAGGTGGTCGAGAATAGGTCACAGCCAGGTCGCGACTCGCTGCATTGTGACCGACCTGGCTCCCTGGCCAGATTCAGTGACATTCCGAGGCCCTGCAACCCTGTTCACTCCATTTCATCTCTCGTCTGAAGTTCGCACCTTTCGGGATCGTGCGCCACGTCGTTCACTCAGGCGTGGGGTGGCGACCACTGACACGACGCATCAGACGATGACTTCTCCAGCAAAAGTTGATTTTGCAACCAAGTATACCCAGGGTAAAACAACAGGCACGGTTGCTCACTTGCGTTCCTTGAGAAGGCCAACCAGTTCGCCGGATAAACCGAGGAGTTGATCTGTTCTCGCTGCTTTGGGCCTCGAGGAAAGATTCCAATTGGTCTCGGGAACCTGAAGATCCGGATAATGAATCGATTCACTTGGCCCGTGTCGATCAGGCCTAGCTGTGAATGTGGTGTGATGCAGCGGCAGCTATTGCGAGTTGCTGACAGGCAACCTGCATACGTTGAAGAACCAGTGGACCGAGCTGCTATAACGGGAACTCCCTATGTTTCTATCGTGAGTCGTCGCCTAGGTACTAGCCTGCTGACTTGCATGCAAGTCATCCCGGTCTAAATCGTTGCTGTCAATTGGACGTGACAGTCTTGGCGCATTTACTGTGCTGTTTCCGGTCGCAGATCATACAGCCCCGTCTAAGCCAGCGTGGGGCGACCATGCCAAATAGAAAGATGGGATGCACCAGCTCCCTGGTCCAAGTGGCAGAACTCTGCGCTCGAGTGAGCCTCATGACCCCCGGTCAGCAGGGCCCCTGGCATTACGGAAAGACACCTGTCGTTGACCGAACATGGTGATCGAGAGCAAGACATCTCGTCGACATGGATAATGCATGATTGTGATGGGACCGATATAGTCTAGAGGAGAGAGGGCACGGCACTTGAGCAAGTATGGGGCTTGCCATCCGGCCTGGATATCGCCCATGGTAGGGTAGGGGGTATGGATGGGACCTTTTCAAGTTACCCTTGTGACCGGCTCCTTCCAGTCTTGTTTGTCTCTTCTCTCTTCTCCCTCCTGGAGAGTTTGTTTATCACACTCATCTTTTTTTCTTATGACATATCGTCCAGGCGACAACTCAAAGGGGACCGGCGCCTTTACGAGTTATGGACTATGAAAAATGCTAAAGAGCCGGCTCTTATACTGCAACCTGTTGATCGGGCTGGCCGCGATTCAAGCATGGGCCAGTGATGGACATAACGGAACGGCGGAGTGGTCCGGCAATCCCGCGCAGGCACCAGAGACGATAGAGGCGGTAATATGGGAGCGAGTCCAGTATGTCGTGGTGGAGAGGGAGGCCATCCCGAAGAGAGTCATCCTCGAGACCCTACCCAATCCCACAGCACTACCGCCACGGGATGCTCGACGCCTACAGATGCCGAAGCCGACGCCGGCACCCCAAAAGCGACAGGACCAGGGCCAAATCAACGCGCTATCGGATGAGATTCGGAGGTTGTCGGGGTCGATAACGCAGGTCTCGCAGTCGGCCTCTTCAATATCACAGTCGGCACAGTCCGCGAGGCAATCGGCTGACCAGGCTATCCGCGAGGCAAATCAGAATGCCGACCAAGCAAACCAGGCGCTGTCTCGGACACAATCGTCGGCATCAAGCGCCGTCTCCCGGGCCAGCCAGCAGGCAGACGACAGGATCGCCCAAGCATCCTCCTCCTTCAGCAGCCAGGTATCCGCCAATCTAGCGAGTGTTCGGTCGAGCGCCAGCAGCGACATCAGTGTGGCGAGCGCATCTGCCAGTGCTAGTGCCGCCAGTGCCATGAACGTAGCAGCCAGCCAGATTCAACAGGCGAGGGCAGATGCTAGTGGTGTCAGGGTGAGTGAAGACGAGCCTACGTGTAAGAATGTAAAGACTAACTGCAAGTAGGGCGATGCAAACAACCTGGTGGCGCAGGTCCAGAGCAATTCGATTTCGGCTCAGAATCTGGCGATTATCGTAACGGTTTCCGTGGTTGGGTCCGTGATAGTGACTACCATCATCGCGTTCCTCGTAATGCGATGCCGGCGAAAGGGAAGGAAGAATCGGGAACCACCGCCAGGTAGTAGTATGGGTCTGGCCGACGAGAAAAGTGCCGCGTACGACGACGGCAGGCCTATCGCAGTCCTGGGTGTCCCCCCAAGCGCCGGGCCCCCGAGCGATAAATTGAAGCTTCCGGGATTTACCCCTTTCACTGCCAAAAAGGAAGCATTCGGCAATGTCGGGCTTGCGTCCAGCGACTACAGTGGGGGACAAATCCGCACTCAGACGGCCAGCAAGCCGGATGTGTACGGGGTCGGGTCTGAGAGCTTCCGGCTGCAGAAGCCGCCTAATGTCGGCCGCGCTGAGACAGTCCGGATAATACGAGTCAACAGCCGGAAGAAAGACGAAGAGGAAAAGCAGCAGGAAAAGCAGCAGCAGCAGCAGCAACAAAAGGTCGAAGACGAAGCACCAGCTCAAGTCCCAGCACCAGCCCAAGCACCAGCCCCTGCACCGGCGCCCATACAACGCAAACCAGCACCTCCCTCCCAACAGTGGCCGGAACCGCCCTCACCTGCGCCCACATCGCCCCTTCCCCCGACCCCCCAGCAACGGCAACAGCAGCTGCTGGAGCCAGCGCCGCCGCTACCGATAAGATCACCGGCACGGCCAGCACCAGCACGGTCAGCCAGCGGCGCCCGCTATTCCGTGGTAACTCCGAAGACGCCCGAGTTCAGAACCGGCGCCGGCGACAATAACGGGCCCGGCTACTTCCCGCCCGCCACGAGACGCAGCAAGCGCGCCACCATCGTATCCGCGGCGGCGGGCTTCAAGTTCCGCGACAGCACCGACATGGTGTCCGACGCAGACCTCCCCAGGGTCCCGCCCGAGGTACCCGAGGTGACCACCTCCCCCGCCCCCATTAACAACGGCGGCAACGATGTCGAAGAAGCCGCCGCTCGGCCGTCCAAGGCCGGCGTTAGCATGATGAGCATGATGTCGAGCCAAGGCATGGGCCCGTCGGCCCGACCCGGTGGCTCTCCCGAGCGCCCGGGGGCCCCGGCCATCCCCACCTTGCGTAAGAGCAGCGAGGTTCTCGAACGCGAGCCCACGATCCCCTCGCTCTTGCCGCCTCCCATCATCAATCCCGCGCCCGTCGCGCCCGCCGTTCGGAAGGGACCCAGCTTCGCGACGTTCCCCACGGCCCGAAGGCAAGGGCCGCCGCCCACGGTGCTGAGCCGCCCGAAACCCAAGGAGCCGGAGCCGGACTTTCGGGATAGCGCCGAGTTCTTTGGTGCGGCTCCGAGGTAATCCCATCTCATGATGACAGACATCAATACGTAATGTCTTTTTCTTTCTCTCTAGGGGGGCTGCCGCCTAACGGCATATGACCCCCAAGCCCTTTTTCCTCAAGTAATAACTCAGCAGAAGAACAAGAAAGACGTCAGAGCCCATCTCTCTAAAGGGGGGTTGTTCGGGGGTTGAAGGTCCTGCAGATAATCGTACCTCTTATTAGGCCCGGTGTATACCCATATAAAAAGCAATACTACACAGCCGATTGAATAACTCAGAGCTTCAGTATACCTTCTTGATCATGTTGGTGACTGACAAGAAAGGGAATTCTCATCACGTAGTCCCTCAGCCCAAACAGACAAGTAAATATCTTGCATTCAACCAGGCACGCGCATAGTGTGACGGCAAAAAGAGAGAAAGAACACGTACCTTTGACATACTGAAGCATTTGTACGTCCATGATGAACGTACGTACCTGTCAACGCAAGTATCGTGCTGGCGAGATTTCTCCTTCCGGCTAATCTCATTGAATCCGAGGTCGGGAATTCGTGTGGTGAATAGTGTCCCCTGAGCCCCTGAAATTGCTCCTCTTCTCTTGCGCATCTTTCGAAAATCGGTCAAGTTATCGTGAAATTTGGCATCATCACTTTTAAAATGATTCTAAAACCAAGCCATACTGCTTGACAGCATGGTCCTATTCATTAGGCCAAGGGAATGCAATCCACGAAAGACGGCATTGCTCTCGAGAATGGTCCAATTCGTAAAATCACGTGGTGTGTACCAGAAGCATTGTTGCTCATAGGAGTGAGGTATCGGCTTCGTCTATGTGTATATGCATCGCCAAACCTGTCAAACCAGCGCCACAGGTGTGTTTTTACCATTCCGATTCCGATTCCGGGAGGTGAGTCATGGCAATGCAACGCATCCATCCATCTACGCCAACCCATGATCCCCAAAGTCGAAATCTTTGTTTTATGTGTACCAATCAGCGCCGTTTCATATTGTGTGACCCCTCTATCATGGCTAGCCACCAACGCCTCAGGATGCATGTTTCCCCCCTCCTTTTCATGTATAGCCAAATCAGAAGTGTTTTGCTATGACTAGAGAATGCAGGAAGGATGATCTTGGGATCCCATCTAATGCGGAATCCATGTCTGATTCCTAAGGGAAATACCAAAGTCAAGAACGCTCAAATGCCATGCTGAGATACCGAACCCAAGCACAAGTGTCAAAGCATATAAATCAAATCGAGACCGAAAAACTCCAGGATCCAGCTCTATGCAATCTTGCCAGTCGAATATCGTCAGTAGGCAGTGCGAACAGGTAAGGAAGACCGCGGTCTAGTAGGGGAGATGTGAGATCTAGATATCGAGAATCGTCTCGGCTCCGGTCAACGTTGCATCGTGGACCGGGTGAGCGCCTCTAAAAGCTCCGGGCGTGTCTCGAGGGCCTCCTTGGCTTGTGCGAAGGACATCCAACATCTCTCCCGCTTGTGGCGCTCCGGCCAGTCGTCTTCCTCCTTGAGGACTGTGGCCTCGTAGAAGCGATAGACGGACTTGGAAGGGTCCTTGTGGGTCTTCTTGGGAGGTCTGGTCTCAAGGATATCTCCCAAGTCGTAGTTGATCTCAATGGAGATACCAGCTTCCTCCCAGGCCTCGCGGGAAGCGGCCTCGGTACACTCCTCATCAGTTTCCCATCCTCCCTTGGGGAGCACCCAGCCTTTGCGGCGAGTTGACTGGATCAGCAGCACGTACTTCTTGTCCTTAGTCAAGGGTACGACGCCAGCCACCAGTCGCTCACCATTGGTGTTGTAGCCTAGCAAAGAAAGGGTCAGCTGATGTATCCACGCAAAGCCGGTCCAACCCCCCCTGAAAAGGCGAAGACAGCGTCGCCGACTCAATTCAGCACCAGTGACTTACGTTGCTTGCTGCGGCCAGTGCGGGACTCCATGGAGCGCCCATTTGTGTCGGTAGTTGTTGAACTAGATGCCATTTTTGCAATTGCACCTTGGTGAGATGTGTGTGCGAGCGGATGATTTTGTTGCTTGCAGGCGTGATGAGAGTATTCCAGACCCAGTTGTGTCCAGTGGCGGAAGGGAAAGATATAAAAGTCCAAAGACGAGAGCTTTCAACTCCGGCTGGACGTAGCTGGCAATGGGGGAATACGTTATCTAAAATTGTGCGACTTCATGATCAAGGATTGTTCAAGAGGGCAGAGTTAAATATGGTGGAATCTGGACGAGGCTACTGTTGGGTTGGTGGTAACAGGGCAGGGCCTTGAATGGATCGCGGCGAGGTGCGGTTGTGTGGGAGAGTCTGGGGGAATTGAATAGTGTAAGCCGTCGTCTGTTCTGGTACCGTAGTGAGTGAAGGCTCGAACCAGCTCAGTGAATGCTAAAGAGCTTTTGCGTTGCGTTGCTTAGTTTAGGCGTGGGTGTCAAGGGGTGGCGCAAATAGAGAGTGTGATTTGTGGTACTGCAATTAAAGGTGGTATTGCATGTACCATGGAACTGCTGGATGCGTCCAATATTGCCCGTCCAGGCCAGGCAGATGGGGAAGCGTAATGTGCCGACGGTGAATGGATCAAAATGTGGTGGTGGTAGGTAGCTGGTGGTTATGACAGTGTGTCGTTTCCTCTTATGTTGAAGCTGAGGGTGAGTGACCGGAGGGAGTTGATTGAATGATGGCCCCTCTAAAAACGCACCAGACAACAGCTGGTTAGAGCACAGCTAGCAGACAGACAGGCAGGCAGGTGCAGCAGATGCAGGACCTGTGCTGTATGTATGTATGTACTGTATTGTATTGAATGCAGATGGGGGACGAGCACGCAATAAGGAACTGCACTGCTCTGGCTGGAGTAGGAAGGTGCTTGCTTGCTTTGCTTTGTTGGGTATGGATGTCAGTAAAAGTGCAGGCAGTTGTCGAGGTACATCTTATTAAGAAGATCAGATCAGAGTGGTCAATGTTATGTATGTAGCTGGAGGTATGAATGTATCAAAATGTCATGAAGGATGTAGGGAGGTACAGTACAGACAGACGGCAAGCAGGCAAGCAGGTCAGGTCGCAGCAAGTCCAACATGGCCTTTCGGGAAGGATTTTGACTGGGCCGAAGCTGCACCGCGTGCTGCCATGCGCTGCGCTGCTGCACTTGAGTGGGCTGGACTCGTTCGGAACAGATCCCAAACGACTGACAAGGCACCCTTATTTTTCTCTTGCACTTTCTCTTTGTTGCAGCTTCAACTGTGACGAGTGCGGGGCAGATTTCAATGGCAGCTGGGGGGAGAGGAGGGAGCTGATTGCTCATTTGCTTACAGTTATTTAGGTAGGTTTAAATGCTCTCCTGCAAGGGCACCACTGACCAATACGAAACCCGGAAAAAAGAATAAAGAAAAAAATTGGTAGGTTTTGGAGGGGAAGGATGGACAGAGGCCCCTCCAACAACTTTTTTTTTACGGGTGAGGACGGAAGAGAGAGAAGAGGGGACAAGGAGACAGGCGGCTCTATGTATGCTGAGCGAGTACTCCGTGGAGAGAGAGCAGATATGATCGGTAAAAGTAGGTTAGGAAAATGAATCTAGTAGGCTAAGCGCGATTGTCCTCAATAGCCAAGGCATGAATGAATCAGATGCAATGCTTGCCCACGAGGAAGAAGAGTGTTGTTACTGTGGGAGCCGGAAGCCCTTGGTGGCAGAACAGCCGTTGCATGTCTCGTGTGATGTGCCGTGCCATTCATACCTCTTGTGAGAGATGCAAATCTAAGTACTGAATGGAGGGGCACACGACTTTTTGAGGGAGGAAATTAGAGTTGGCTTTTATACTAACCAAAGAGCCTGGCCACTGTAGTCTCTTGTTGGTCCTGCACGTAGCGCCTGTTCGGTAGGGAACAGGCGCCCACGCCAATCCGGATTGATCCATCTGCAGTTCAGTGCCAGAGGTAACTTGGATTCAAACACATTGATGAACTCTTCCAGTCACTTCGGGTACTAGATAGTAATTCTCTCACAACCTACCTACCTACCTAGGTATTTATGGATTGATGAATAATGGATTCACCACCTGGCTTCTAGAATCTAGATGGGTTAGTGTGTGGCTTCATGCGTGTATTGGTAGAAGAATCTTCGTCCCATGTCAGTCGCACTTGGGCAAGCATACCCAGATGCTACATGACTGGCATCAGATCACCTTGATACAGGCAATGGCTAACGCCGAGAGCGTGTGTCGTATTACTCAAAGAGGGCAAGCGGGCTCCCTAAGGGACTTAGCGGTCTGGAAGAGTGGGAAGGCTCAGGTAAACAGTGGGAATGCATTCGCTGGAGCACAGCAAGCGTCGGCTCGCGTGGGATCAATAATAGCCCTGGTCAAGTGCTCCAGTGGTGCTTCGGGATGTGTTCTAGGTACCTAGGTAGTGTACGTAGATGGGAGGTCGTACCTACATAGGCAAGCCCCTGCGAGAATAAACCGGCCGAGTCTCTTCTGGGAATCAGAACTTCAACTGGATATTATTACAGCAGTACTCGTTTATTCCACCGTCGCGATCTGGAGTGAGCGAGATAATTAAGGCTGTCGGTGGAGGTTTATTTCTACGGTCGCTTGCCTAGGCCAGCTCCGGGGGCGTCGGAGTCGGCGTCAACTACATAAAATTCTAGTCACTTGATTGTGTCCCACTCGAGATGATGTTACCTGCGTGCTTGTGTGAGACACATGCACTATTAATAGGGGTGCTTAAGGTTAAGCATCAACACCTAGGTACCAGCTCCCATAAGGCAGCAGCTGCAGTTAAGCATCGGCTAGGTCCCTAAATCAATACAGGTACAATTACATGTACTTATGTACTGCTGCAGCACATGTCGCAACAAACCTGTCGGGCAGCCACTCTATCAGAGGTCACATTTACAGCGTATAAGTGCATACTTCTCACTCAGGACAATCACAACTCTGTAGGTAGGTAGCATGTCAAGATGACACGACTTCTATCTTGAGGACGGTGCTATGCCATTTTCTAATTTGTTCTAATTTGTCCTTCCAATGGCAGGGCTAGAGACCCAGAAGACGATCATTAGGCATGTGTGCAAAGAATCACGAGCAATGTCAGTTGTTACCACAACATATCCAAGAAAGCTTGCTTGGACTCCAGATTGTAGCCAGCATTGATGTATCGTAATCTGAGTACCCCTAAGAAATGTACCCAGACAGGTGTAGGTCTAGATCTTCCTGTTGTCTCACCAGACTGGGATCGTTCCCACATGCTATTTCTGCATTTCTGCTGTCTCTGCCGCGTACCGTGTTGAACGCCTGGGCATAATAGTTCGCATGTTAGCTTAGATGGAATCTCCAAAGACCCCGTTCACTTGCCCCAGCTTCTGAGCCTATGACTTGACCCGTCAACGTCACTTTGCTGGGGGCCATGCAGACAGAGACCCCAGGTATTGGTACAAGTCTGTAGTAGTCTTTCACATCACAGTGCCAAGCGGTGCAGGACTACCTTACCCAAGGAGATCGACGCTCGACCAGCAAGTTTGAGTGAGATACTTGTGGCATACACAACCCAACCATGGGGAATTGCTCGGAGAATAAATATCGTGACAAGTTTACGTAAACACATTTGTAGGCACGGGTATTTCCTATTTCATGCGGAACTATACATGGCCAGCCAATAACCTACATCACATGGCCTATACGAGTATGCCTAACCCTAGAGCTCACAACAATGGATGGCAATCTTCCTCCATGCCGGTAATGTGAGGGCAATCATGACGAACAAGCCAAGCGGGCTTGCGTGTGGTTTGTTCGCATATAAGTTGGGCGGAGGCTTCCAAGCGTTGACGATATTGGCTGCCGGCCAGATCAACAGAGATCCAAAGTGGGGGGTTGTCAGAGCTATGCGCCAGGAGGAGGGGAGAGTGGTGACCGGCCACGAGTAACTTGCCCGGAATGGAGCGAATGATGGGGACTTCAAGCAATAACATGCCTTTAAGCGGGCTGGGAGTCGTCGCTCATGACGATCATTGGTAATGTCATTTTGGAGGGGGTGCCGCTCGAGTTGGATTGAGCCGAGAGTGAAAGTGAAGCAAGCAAGCTCAAGGAAGCTCCAGGCACGAGATGTGGAAAGGAAGGACGACTTTAATGGAATTCTGATTGACCGGTGATGTGCGGTTCGACGCTCCGACCCTACCAACCTACCCACTCAGCACTCAGCCCAATCAGCCTCCGGTAGCAGCATGCAGCCCCGACCAGTCGTTGGTCGACCTCGCGTTACACTGATAGGTATCCGGTAAGACGGGTGACTCCCAGTCTGATTGATCTGTATTGCATCCGACTAGTCTAGACTCACCCTTCCAACAACATCACCACCCTTCCCGCCCTCACCCTCGCCCCGAATGCTGCGTCTCACTGCAGCACCTGTCAATCATCCCATGCTGTTGGACTGGCATTGCTACTAGGCCTTGATCTTGCCAACAACCTTAACGAACGGGCCATCGACTGCTTGCCTACCTACCTTAAACTGCCTGCTGCCCACCCGCCCCTCAGCATACCGAGCAGAACGTACTAACGTAGGGCCGGTCTGTCTCACTGTTCCAGAAATCAGAGTGTGCATCGCATTTTCTACCCTCGGAGCTGCAAACACTCCTGACTCCACCTGTTCATTCATGCCCATACCGGCAGGTCCACAAGTGCATACATACTTCCCTGCCCTTACCATCGTGGTCGAAAGACAACAACACGTCGCCCAATTCGTCGTTCCGTAGACCAACTTAGCGTTCGGTCCCGATTCGGCGTATCGGGCTTATATCAGGTGGACTTTCTGAGCAGTCAGTCGCCATCCGCGACTTAGCCTGGTTGGTTCCGAGGCTCGCTTATCACGGCTCCTTCGATATCTGACGAGACACAGCCCGCGTTTGGTAGGTCTGCCGCGAGCTCGTAACTGGCACGACGTCATTCGAAGTAGGCAGACTCTGGCAGCCGTCGGACATACGATCGAGTACAGGACAGGCAAACCGTCGCCCGAACCCCGTTAACAGCATTATCATTATGGAGTCATCCGGTGCACCGCAAAGCACCCCTGAAGATGCATTCAGCTACATATCACCAATAGGTCAGTCTCTCTCTCTCTCTCTCCTTCCTTCTCAGCCTTTTCGGCTTTAGCCATCCCCCAAGTACCCATCCACACGTTTCTCACCCAACCATCCGGACCCGTGCCCCAAATACAGCCTACCGTTGGCTGTCTTTGCCTGCATCACGGCTTGTGGGGAAAGGCTTGAGAAGTTGCACCTGCAGGTCGGTGCCAGCCATTGCTACCAGCCATTTGGTCACTCGTGTGCCGCCGCATTGCGGCTTGTCGCTCGTTTCATGGTGTTGGCCCCCTCTTCACGATGCCTACAATATTTTATTTCCTTCCATGATCCGCAAGTGCGCCGCCCAAGTCGACCCACGCAGTCAGCGAACACATGAACATATTCGCCCCCGGCCAGCTTCCGACTGCCAATCAACTGCCGTCTTGGGTTAGGCATCCGATTTTCTATTTCCTTGTACACCTCTCACGATGCATACGGAATACGATGCCATCGTGAAGTGTACTTATCTAGACCAGTCCACTCGCATGCAAGTCCATCGTAAATAAACGATTGGCTCTCAGCCGTGGCTGGATACGGGCAATAGAAGTCTATGACAGCCTCTCATATTATCTGCTGGCCAATGTGATCTCTCGGCTGCTCCTACCTTGTGCGGAGCATACTATATATACTAACTATCCAATCAAACACAGGATACAGGCATTCTTCTAGCTGCGGCTACTGCCGTGGCACCCAAGGGAGCAGACTCAAAAGAGTATGTAAAGGAGCCCATCATCTTCTTAATTTCGTTTTCTCGGAGCGTTTTCTTTCAAGTCTAGCGTGCATGTGAAATTCCCGGGTATCACTCGAGAATGGACCTTCAACGGACCAGGCCGAGGTCAGGGGCTACGAGGGCCGTTGAACCTTGCCTTCTAACCGTAGAGAAAGACGACTATGCAGTAATGTAAATGCGTCATCGCGGAAAGGGGTAACCGATCTCTAATACGATTTTCTAAGATACAGGGGGCTCCTATTACATCCGTGCAACATCAATGAGCCCAGAGTATTATCAATCCTTGCTTGATCGGTACTGGCGTCGCTCTGGGGCGCTTCTATACAGACCAAACCAGCGGGAGGCTTGCTGCCCGCACTACACTCTGCGCTTAGACTCCAGCAAATTCCATGCTACCAAAGACCAGCGCCATGCCATCAACCGCTTCAACAAGCATGTCGCGGGCGATGAATACACAAAGAAAGCGGCACGCTTGTACCCAAGATCACGCGAGCAAGCCAAGAAGCGCGATATGGAGTTTGACCTCGTTGAGAGAATACATGAGGCCGAGGCGCAGACCCTGAAGAACCCGCCTCGACCACTGCACGACTTCGAGGTCACGCTAGAGCCCGATGTGTTCTCCGAGGAAAAGTACGCCGTGTTTGAGAACTACCAGCGAATCGTGCACCACGAAGGCCCCGAGATGATCAGCAGAGATGGCTTCAAGCGTTTTCTGTGCGGCTCGCCGCTACGACGTAGCGTCATCCGATCCAACGATGACGGCAAGGAGCGGCAGCTGGGATCCTACCACCAATGCTACCGGCTTGATGGCAAGCTGGTAGCCATCGGGGTCCTCGATCTGCTCCCCGACTGCGTCTCCGCCGTGTACTTTCTGTACCACGAGTCGATACACAAGTGGCAGCCCGGGAAACTGGGTGCATTGCGTGAGATCGCTCTGGCGACGGAGAATGGATACCGCTGGTGGTATCCCGGCTACTACATCCACACGTGTCCCAAGATGAAGTACAAGATGGATTACGCCCCGCAATACCTTCTTGAGCCCGACACCCTCGAGTGGGAAAAGGTCGACGATCCTCTTTTGGCCCGGTTCAACAGCAAGGGATACCTCGAGAGGCCCAGCCCCGCAAGTGAGGAGGCCTCGGGTTCCGGAGATGGGAAAGGGAATGCTTCCGGGGGTACTGCCGAAACCGTCACCGACGACGAGCAGCAACAAGGCGATTCCGACGACGAGGAGGAGCATTCCATTTTCGACGCCGACATGCCAGGAATCCCACCGCTAGAGCAAATGCGGTCCGTCGATCTCGACCACATCCCTGTCCGACTGAATCGCGGCTTCTGCTTCGCTGGGGACATTTTCCAGTGGGACGACGAGGACATCAACAGCCCGGGAACCCCCAAGGCGGCCATTGCCCAGATGGTCGCGGCGGTCGGGACGGACCTGGTTGGGAACCAGACCTGCCTGGATTTTCGGCGAGGCGTCTAAGCACTAGCACTAGCCAACCGACGACCCCCGACAGGGATGTTGCTCGGTGCCGGATCAGGAAAGTGGTCGCATTCGGTCCTCGGTAACAGAGAAATATTAGAGAGAATGTGTGGGGGGCACCGACTACCTACTTTACACTTTCTGTACATGATATGATCGAAGGCAATACATTGGCAACTTTTACCACACACCCTCAATCTTGATATGTCCGTTTAGTGATGGCTGCCTCGAATACCGGGGCCCGGGAGCTTCACCGAGACCTGTTCAAGCAAATCATCGTGTGAACCAATTGCCTCTGAAACCAAATCGATTGTGATGAAAATGTCCCCTATCTCTACTAAGAAGCACAGAAATGACAGGCCAAGAATGCTAAGCAACGGCAATCAGTGGTAGTACCTCCTTGAAGCCGGGTGCTTTCGCCCCCAGCTCCTGGCACAGCTCGCCCCAGACTTGGGCCTGCATCTTTTGGCCCGCAGACGAAGCGATCACCCTTTGCCGCAACCTATTTCGCAAGAGCGCGCGGGGGGCACAACGATTAGTCAATGGGCACGGGATGTGGGATCATATCATGCATATAAGCTGAAAAGGGGATGGGGGAGGTAAGGTGGGGGTAAATCGAGATCTTACTGCTTGTATTGAGACTCGCTTTTGTAGAACTGGATGAAGTCTCCCTGTTGCGTCAGATGGTGGGTTAGCAAACGGGGATTGTCACACGATATCACGCTCTTAGCCTCCGTGTATGTGTGTGGGAGATGAGGCGCCATTGCGAGGGGGTGATGACCCTCGAGGTGTGACATCGGAGCGTGCGGCATTGGAGGGAACGTAGGGGGATCAAACGCAGAGAGGACCAATCCGTGAGGGGTATAAGAGGACCCTGTTTTTAACTCACATGCTGGTCTTCTTTGGTGGTCACGGCGGCCAAGTAGGAACGCGCTCCGTCGGCCGCGGACTTCCGAACAGACCCTGGAAGGCCACCACGGCGAGCCGAATCCCGAGGCCGCCCCGGGCTTGGTAGTCGCGGGCGAGGCTCGTCTTGACGATGCCGGGGCATACGGTGTTCATTATGACTTGCGGGCTGCACCTGCATGGTTAGGAAACCGTGGTATGTCAGGATGGAGGAGCCGATGGGTTGTGTGGGGGATGGGAATCCTTACGGTCCATTGTCGCCATCCTTCCTGGCCAGCTTCACGAGCTCCTCGAAGGCGTACTGCAAGCAGCTTCGTGCTGGCATATCGGTCGGCGGCCGAACCGAAGTTCTCGGGTCGGTTGAGATGCTCCATCACGCCGCCGCCGCCTTCCTGGGTGATCCATTCGTGCCAGCGGTCGATATCAGGGTCGGTGTAGCGCATGGAGCCGACGAGCGTCAGGTGGGCTGGAGAGCTGCGGTGTGCCCGCTCCGATTTCAGGTGAGGGAGTAGGAGTGCGGCCAGCAGCGTCGTGGAAAGAGTGTTGGTCTGGAGGTTTTGTTCCCTGGATGTAGGGAAACGCCGGTTAGCGTGAGACTTTAGCCCCTTTTCCGCGCCGCCTCTTGGCTGAGAAGCATTGTCTCTGAGCCAAGTTTCGTCTTTTTTTCTTCTTCTTTGTCTTTTTCAGGAGAAATCCCACTTACCACCCCTCGGGCCCCTTTTCGTACTCGGTGCCGATCATCCCGGCATTCAAGATCACCACGTCCACGCCCCCTGTGCCTTTCTTGACTTGCTTCACCTTCTCGGCGAACGCCACGACCGAATCGTACCGGCTCATGTCCAGTTCAAAGACCTTGACCTGGCCAAGAGATGGTCTATTCTCTCCGCCTCCTCCTTCTCCCATTGCCTCCGAGACGATCTGCGCCGCGGCATCGCGACCCCGAGCCGCGTCTCGCGCGGGGATGATGACCTCGGCGGCCCCGAGACGAAGGAGATGAACCGCCGTGGCAAAGCCGAGGCCACTCGTGCCGCCGGTCACCACGGCTGTCTGGCCGGCGAAGCTGTCTGGAGGGGGTAGAGGGATGGGACGGAGTCTCATGTAGGCCTGGTACAATAGGTCTGCCATGGTGATTCGGTGTAAATAGATGTCAGTATGTGCTAGTTAGGGTGTATAAAACTGTATATAGACACGCAAGTGATCCTAGGGGTAGTGAACTTGGGATTGGAGCATGCATGCGTGGAGGCGTTTATTGACCTGTTGATGAGGTATCTCTCTATTTCTTCCCACGGCCAAGAATGGCCGCCTTGCTTTATATAAACGACTGTCCGAAGAAGAAATGTCTCTATTAGCAACCCAGAATACAGAGTAAACAGTACACGATGACAAATGTCGTTGTTTCCCCGAGTGGGCGTCCAAGTGCATAGTCAGAGCCATGATCCATATTTGGGTGAGAAGAAGATGAGTAGAGGATCAAATGTCTCCGAGCTCAACACATTTCCTAGAAAATAAATCTAACAGTGTAGGTAGGTATGTATGTAAACACCTAATATCAGCCGCCGCCGGCGACTTTCTGGACGCGGGAGGTAGGATGAGCCGACTGCAGTTCACGCATCGCCAAAGGCGCCCCACAGCACCATGCTGAAGATTAGGTGGAGTGCCTGAGTGCACCTAGCCTTGCAGCTACCCCCTGTACGCCACCCACTAGAACTGCCCAATTACAGCAGCTCAATGCTGGAGCTCAGAAAATCCCACTTCAGCCTCACATCAAAAAAAGAAATCGCCGTCACTATACGACAAGCGGGCTTGCAGTAGATCGCCGCTTTTCACTCATTTCCTGCGCGGCAACTTTCTACGAGCGACAAATTCTGCGGGAGAGAAGCCAGGAACCGCAGCAAGCAAGGATTAAGTTTTGGTTTTCCTTACTGTTCCCCAGTCAGAAGAAAAAGAGGGAGCGCGCAAGAAAGACCCCACGCCCGCGCCAAACAAACCATGTCGTCCACCTCGCAGCACCTGCTGCTCTCGCCTGCCGAGCTCGCCTACCTGCACGGCAGCTTGAGCCTCATCACCCGGGCCCGATCCGCCCCGACGGCCGGTCGCCGACGCAGTTCCGCCCGCTGACGGCCGAGACGGGGATCCTGCCGGGCACCAACGGCAGCGCGCGCATCTGCTTCGCCGACGGCACCGAGGCCGTCGTGGGCGTCAAGGCCGAGGTCGAGAAGACGCCGGTGTCGCCCTACGAGTTCGTCGCCTCGACCGAGGGGCGCAAGGACCACACTGTCGCCAGCAGCACCCCGCAAAAGAAGCTCCGGAAATCGACGGGGAAGGCAAAGAAGGCAGGGGATGATGGAGAGATTGCGATGGATGTGGACGAGGACGAGGAGGCGGCCGTGGCGGCGGCGCTGGATCAGGTCCGGGGCTCGCCCGACTGGGTCGAGCTCAGTGTCGAGATCCCGGGCCTGCGCGACGATGACTCGGGCACCGTGTTCCTGACCTCGATGCTGACCGAGGCCCTGTTGGCGGACGGCACGTTTGTCAAGAAGCTCTGGATCAACCGGCGGTTTCACTGGAAGCTCTACTTGGACGTACGTATATCCAACCAGCGCTTCCCCCCCTTTCCTCGATCAATCTATCTATCTATCGATCAGCCGGCGCAAAGCGAGACTAACAGCAAGTTATTTTACAATAGATCATACTCATCTCCCCGCCCCTATCCTACCCGCTCCCGCTTCTGAGCTTGACCACCCACCTCGCCCTCCTCGCGACCCGGCTGCCGCGCCTCAAGTCCGAGGCCGACGAGGACCCCATGTTCGACGACGACTGGGCCGCCGCGACGTTCCTCTACCCCGCCAAGACACAAATCCGGCAAATCATCCTCAAAACCGTCCTCCGCGGCGGCGGCACCCGCCTCGAGACCCCCTATCACCTCCTGGTCATGGCCGTCGGCGACAACATCATCTTCGACCCCTCCAAGGAGGAACTCGCCGTCGCCGACAGCGCCGTAGCCGTCTCAGTCGCCGAGGGTCCCTCATCAGAGTCCGAGCCCGAGTCTACCTGCTGCCGCCACAACGACCACCAAGCGAAACCTGCACCTGCTCTCCGTCCGCACAATCGCCCTCGCGGTTAACGCCGCCCGGCGTGCCCAACTCCGTCAACGCCTCGGCCTGGGCACCATGACGGCCGGGACAGCCGCCGCTGGTGGTACTGCCGCTACGACACCCGCCGCCTCGGCGAGCGAGGGCGGCGCCGCCAAGCACCCCGACGCGCGGGTCACGGAAACGGAAGACGTAGTCGGCGTGTGGAAGGCGCCGCGCGGCGGTGCCAAGTTCGCCATGCTGGGCGCCATGGTCGCCAAGGTTTTGGAGAGAGGCGGCGTCGCCGAGGAGGTCCTGGATGGACTCGAGGGTGTGGAGCTGGGCTAAGGGAGCGGGGAACAGACGACGAAGAAGAAGAAGAAGAAGGAAAAGAGATGATCACTATGTAAATTTATGCGATGTCATGATACCATCCAATGCGCCATGCACAATGATGAGATGATTTCTGCCAGTCAAAAGGGGGCTGGCTGATTTACTCCACGATACTTCTACATGATTCTGCGTAATGTGTCTGGCCGTTTTCTTGGAATACATAAACTCATTAATGCGCATGCAATGCCAGTATAACTGACATGGTGGACCATTATGACCTTGACTAACTGCATGCCTATCAGTCAGGGGTTGGTAGGTGGTAGCACCCATCTTAGAAAATGCCAAGAACTTCTTCCGCTTGCCATCAACCTCGGTCTGCTCAGAAGTGCTGGTGGCATCGAGCACTGCCGAAGGGGCCGCGGAGGCCGGGATAGCAGCGACAACAGCCCCCTCTTGCTCGGCCGGCTTGGCAGCTTCCCCGGTACCGGTCCAGCTCTCGATGCCGTTCGCGATCGGCAGGCCGTGGGCCTTGCGGTACTCGTTGCGCTTCTGGACGTCCTCGATCCGGCGGCGGCGCTTCTCGGCCGTCTGGGCCGACTCGTGCTCCTCGTGCAGCTTGAGGACCTCGACGCAGGTGCGGATGTAGTTGATGGTGCTTGGGGAACTCGCCAATGGGCGGGATCATCTCGGCGAAGGGCGAGTTGGCGTTGAACCGAGCCGCGAACGTGTATGCGCCCAATGACATCAATGCGCCCTAGATTCTGGTGTAAGCTGGGGTGTCTCCATCGCACCACTGGGGCTGGGGAATGCGCCTGGCTTTGGGAACTTACAAGAGTGATGAAACATGTGGATGTGCTGTTGTGGATGAACCAGTGTGACCACGTGTTCGGCGGCGGCGGGAGACCTGGGTACTTGGTCTTCTGCGCCGTCAGCTCCTCGGCGCCGAGGCACCTCCATAGTGCTTCGGGGTGGAGCGAGGGAGGCGGGCGCCATGGGAGGCGGGTTGAAACTTCTCGGGCTTTCAGGACGATGGGCTTGGAGGGGTCGGCAGTGGCAGGCTTGGGCGTAGCAGCGGCTGGCGGTGCTTTGCTACCGGCTCGGGGGCAGCGGGCTTCGTTGCCGAAGTGGCCGGGGCGTTCTTGATAGAAGATGCGGAGGCGGGGGTCTTGGGCGTGGCCGCCTTCGGCGCAGCAGCTTTGGTAGTGGCGGGCTTAGTCGGCGCAGTCTTTGGAGGGGAGTCTTCGCAGAGGGGCCTTGGTAGTCTTTGTCGCAGACCGGGGCCTTGGTGGATGCGGCCTTCGGAGCAGCGACCTTCTTGGCCGCAGTGGCTGTCGTCGAAGCCGTGGACTTTGCAGCGGCGGTCTTAGAAGCGTAGCGCACTAGAACCTGGCCGACATCCGCACTGATGGGTCGCGCAAAGGGCATGGCGCGTGCTGTCGAGCTCCGCCATATCGTGCCGTACTGCGGAAGCAAGAAGCGCGGGATATAGGAAGTAGACGGTGCCATGGTGGATGTGAACAGTAGTAGCTCTCGCCCCGTCAACACCAGCAGCAAAAGGTGGGATGAGGTAGCGATGTGGGTGAGTCGGCCCCTCAGGACAATCTCTCAGCAGGGTTCACGACCTGTTTATATCAATTGGAATGTTTCGTTTATTGACATTGGCAATTGAGTCATCTCCTTGCAAACAGACGATATGTCGCGTTACGCATGAATTCCGAATGCAGACCTCATTTTCGAGTAGATTGCTATTGGCTAGTTTGGAGAGAGCTGCAATAGCAAGCAGATTTGATATTGCAGGGAGCTGCCGACTTCACTAGCTTACCTCAGCAAAAACCGCTGAACGCGGGCAGACGCTTGCTTGCTCCCAGTAATTAAAATTCGGAACCCGCGTGCCCTCGTCGCCTTAGCGCGATTTTAGACGGGCGCACTTGGGCGTTCCTAGTTTTCGTCACTCACTGGGTCAATGCTACAAATGCAAGTCAGTTGAGAGGTTCCAGTTTACCGAACTTCCATTAGCGTTCCGAACAGACCCGTAACGGAGCGGTCAATCCAGGTTTCCGGGAGTGGACCTAATCCTCCGGGGATCCCTGGTCATCTTTAGCAAGTGTGCCAGCCTGGCGTTGCCTGGCTTCGTTTGTTGTGGCCAGAAGTGTGGCTGCAGAATGCCAGAGCAGAATGCCCAGTGCCCAGTTCTCTCTGCAGGTTGGCTTTCTGGGCTTCCATGACAGAAAGACCCCTAGCTTTCCACGGTTCTTGGCCGCATACTGTATGCGCCGAAAATTGTTGACTCGCAGCGGAACGGAATTGTCGATCTTTGAAACTCTATCTTGACTGGAACCAGACGGCAGAAATGTCAAGCTGGATTCATCTAAGAATAAGCCGCGCGCTCTCTTGGTAGTACAGTAAAGTGCAAGTGTGGCTGAGAAAAGCCCGGCTGATCCCGGAAGAGAGAAAACTCTTGCGGCAACCTTGGGCTACTTGATCAGGACTGACCATTGCTGCATCTTCGATTGGCCAGAGAAGGCTCCACTGCGCTCCATTTCCAGCGGAAAGGGGAGCCACTCTAGCTTGTGTCTCGTGGCTGGAAGCGTCATAGCTAATTGAGAAAGTGTGCTGTACCTTGCCTTTTGGCTGTCCTTGGTCAACCCGAACCAAGAAAAATCCCGGCTGCCATAATAAATCCTGCATCGCGCTGAGCATTCCGACTTTTTCTTCTCCTGGAATTCCCATTCACTCCTCAGCCATACCACTCTTGAACAACTTTCACCAACCTCACCTTCTTTAATATCCTAATACACTTCAGCTTCACGCTACCACATCTCTCAAAATGGGTTTCTCTGCTGGTAGGTCATCACTCTCTCCCGTTGCGATATCGCCTTCCCCCCTTGCGGCTTAATCGAGGAGAACCGGTTGCCACCGACACGAAGCCATTGGACGCTCGCCTTGGAGGTGGACGTCAATTCACACTTCGCGATCAAGCAGCTACCGTTCGCCCATCGATCGCCTGTTGTCTTCCTGTCGTATCTCAAGCGCACATCCTGCGAGATCTACCCGGCGTCGCCTGCGGTATTTTATCTGAGTCGAGGCGATCACCATTCGTCACACGACTTGTAAGATGCCAATGGCACATATCCAATGAGCGCATCATGGGACAGACAGGATGACAACAGGAAGCCGTTTTTATCCTCTTGAAATCTCAGAGCACAAACACTTGGGCCACTTCCAAGACTCGGCGCTGACACAAGTTTCTATCACAGGTGATTCCAAGAAGGGTGCCAACCTCTTCAAGACCCGTTGCGCTCAGTGCCACACCCTGAAGGAGGGTGAGGGCAACAAGGTCGGCCCTGCTCTGCACGGTCTCTTCGGCCGCAAGTCTGGCCAGGTCGACGGTTTCTCTTACACCGACGCCAACAAGTCCAAGGGTGTTACCTGGGAGGAGAACACTCTCTTCGACTACCTCGAGAACCCCAAGAAGTACATTCCCGGTACCAAGATGGCGTTCGGTGGTCTCAAGAAGGAGAAGGACCGAAACGACCTCATCACGTAAGCTCCGCCACAACCTGCTGCTCGTACAGTATGTTTTGTATCACAACGCATTTGACTAACACGCTCTCCACAGTTTCCTCAAGGAGTCCACCAAATAAGCGCTTCCTCCTGCGCTATCAGCATCACGTGTAACGATAAAGACCAGATCATCATAGACGACGACGGATTGGCCAACAGTGTATTATAGAAATAGACCGTTCTGGCGCCCCGTTGGTGCAATCGTTCATATACTTCGCGAAAGAAAGACTCTCCCCTTTGATTAAGTTTTGGGTTTGCTGGGAGTTCATGGCCTCACCTACGGTCTGGCTGGGTGGAAGCATTGGATTGTAGACATGATCGTTAGGTCCTTTAATTGAACTTGGCGTTGACTTATCTCTGCTCAAAATCTCGTTGGTTTCCTCGGCCAGTAATGTGACATGTGAATTGGCTTTCTAACATGGGATTCTTCCCCCGAAAAAATGTGATCTGCATACTGCTGATGTTCGTTACTCACGGCCTATCAGACGACCGGAAATTTCTGTCATGTTCCTGACAGATATCCGATAGATGCCGATATGCATAAGATACTTCTTAACGAAGTTTCAGACCAGATAATGCGGAGTCATAATGCTGGTTCTAAGTTGTGCAGTAGTGCAGTAGTGGCTTAGTACCCGAATAGATCGGCCACCGCTGATCTTGAATTTTGCCCCTTTTTAACATCCTACTTACATAAGCACACCAAGGTATCAAACGTGCGTCATTGAAGCTTCCAGTGTTATCACGATACTGTAGTGGCAATGTCAGTGGAATATTTAGTGAAGCTCGATTTCCATTTGATTTTGCCACTAGAATAGTATAAATCGCACTTGCAACTATTCCGAAAGGCAGGTACGGGATTGTTGAAGGTGCCGAACTGATACTCTCCGAGGCAAAGATGACATGACCCCTAGTAATCATTGCAATAGCTCACTCCTAGGATGATTTACGAATTATATATCTTCGAGAAAGAAGACTGTAGACGTATGTGATTATGGCAGCAGCAACAGCGGAAGCTAGGTAGGCTAGGGCGGTTCGCCAAAGAGTCCACCAGATCCTTCAATGTTTCATCTCTATTGCTTGTTCAGCATGAGACTTTCCTGTTCAATCTATAAATATCGAGATTCAGTCAATGCCGAGTACCACAGCGCCTGTTACTAACAGCTCGCCGCGATATCCCCAATCTTGATTCGGTGATGAGTGGTGTCCAGACCAACCAGCGGAAAAGCGACGGCGGAGTGACTATCGTTGGGAATACCATCTATGTTGCTGCCCTCTTATGCTCGGGTATATGGCATGGGGATGTCCACGTCGGAGGATAAAACGGAGGCTCTGGCGAAACTGTTCATGCCTACCATTTTATGCCAGCTGGAACAGTACATTAGGATGACCGGTTGGCTCAGCCAATTCGTCCCATGGTACCACCAGAAACTAGAACCCCTCCAAAATCGAAAGACAGAGCTCCTACGAAAGGAGCGCGAGGAGGGCCGAGCCCAGAAGACGGCCGCAGGGCGTAAAAATGGACGGCGTCCGTCAAGTTCGAGCCAACGGAGGCAGAGCGAGAATCGTTCCAGATCCTACAATACTCAGTACCGAAGCCTGTTCTTCCGGACGACACGCCATTGATCAAAGCCGACCATGTCGTCAGCCGACTGGCCAAGCCCTTCCGCTTGAATCGTTACTGTTACTGATGTCCTGCTGTTGCAAATGCCGCGCTGCCGCAGTCACTCACGATGTCTATCACAGAGCTCGAGGCCGGAGAGCGACGTTGGTGGCTCTGCCAGCAAAGTATCTCCAAATACTCCTCGCCCGAATAAAACGTCAAAGGGGTGGTTCTGACGACTGTGCGGTGCTTGCAACGGCGTGAACACCCATAGCACTCCCTGATGGCAAGCTCATTCAACCACCTCTTGGCCCGTGTTACTCCTAGTACGAGGACTACTACTACTACTACAACTACTACTACTACCACCACCACCACCATGACTACTATCTACAGCTACCACTACAACAGTAGGGCCAGCAGCAGCAGCCGGGGCGGAGCCGGCGGCGGCGGCCTGATCAAAATCCTGAGCGACAAACCGAAGGCTGTATTCTGCCAATATTGTTTAACATTAACACTTTTGGGTTTAATCCATTTTGAACAAGAAGTCACTTGATACTCTCTGGGATTAAACCAATTTCTTGCCGTTCTCCTAGTCTAGTGACATGGTATCTAATTCCACCCCTTATTCTGCAGCCTCCGGAAATGATCCGCACTCTTCTCCGACACCGACGGCTTGATCTTGGACAGCGCCACGTCCCAGTCGGCGCGGTTGATCTCGATCGAAGACCCCTTATCCTCGTCCCAGCGCTCCACGGCGGCCTTGGCCGCGGCGATGTGCAGGTTCTCGATATCGGCACCGCTGAAGCCCTGGCAGCGGCCATCGCGCGCCACGGGCTCGAGGGCGCTGAGCTGTTCGGGAGTCGACTCGGGCAGCACCGTGCGGATGCGCGTCTTGAGGATCTCAACCCGACCGTCCTCGTCGGGCAGGTCGACGAAGATGTTGTTGCCGAGACGGCCGGGGCGCAGGATGGCGGGGTCGATCATGTCGGGCCGGTTGGTGGCGCCGATGATGTAGACGCCCGCCCGGCTGTTCATGCCGTCCAGCTCGGTAAGAAGCATGTTGACGACGCGGGCGCTGGATTCGGCAATAGCATCACCACGCTTCGGCACCAAAGCATCCAGCTCGTCGAAGAAGAGAATACAAGGCGCCGAGGAGCGGGCGCGAGAGAAGACCTGCCGCACAGCACGCTCCGACTCTCCGACGAACTTGTTGAGTAGCTCCGGACCCTTGATGGAGATGAAGTTCGCCTTGGCCTCGTTGGCGACGGCTTTTGCGAGCAGGGTCTTTCCGCAACCAGGGGGACCCCACAGCAAGACGCCCGACGGCGACCGCCAACCAACCTTGGAGAAGAGCTCGGGGGTATCGATCGGGCGAATAATCGCCAGGCTGAGCTCTTTCTGTACCGCCTTGAGAGCTCCCACCTGATCCCACGTTGTGTCGGGTATCGTGCTGAATCCTTCTCTCTTGGCAGAAGGCTGGACTCTTGTAATCGCATCCAGCAAGTGTTGCTGTGTCACCAAGTAGCTTTCGTCGTCTTCGAAATCTGTGTCGTCGAAAAGTGACTTAAGAGCTGACAGTTGGTGCTTCATGAACTTCATTTTCGGTGTGGCTTCAACGAAACCATCGTCGGGAGCTGGTATCTCGTCCATGGCCTTCCGGATCCGTGTCTCGTCGGCGCGCTCGAGCATGTCAGACACTGCCTGAGATACGACGTCTTGCAAGTCGGCGCCCACAAAACCAGGCGTAACCTTGGCGAGTGCGGTCAGATCAACGTCTTCGGCCAGGTTGTAATTCTTCGTCAGAGCCTTGAGAATCTGGATTCGCGACAGCTCATTCGGTACACCAATGTTGATTTCCAGGTTGAATCTTCCAGCACGTCGCAACGCCGGGTCGATACTGTCTGGGCGGTTGGTTGCCGCGATTGTGACGACTGCCTTTCCTCCCGTTTTCTCCAAGCTCAGTTCGTCCATACAAGTAAGCATTTGGGCGACTATACGCTTCTCCATTTCTCGCTGAGCATTGTCGCGCTTGCCCATGATGGCGTCGATCTCATCAATGAAGACCAGGCATGGGGCGAGGCTCTTGGCTTCCTCGTAAAGGGTTCGGATCTGTTTCTCGGACTCGCCAGACATACCTGCCACCAATGACGGGGCCGACACGGGAATGAAAGGGATGCCCAGCTCCGCAGCAAAGGTATTCGCAAGCACCGTCTTTCCGCAACCAGGGGGGCCGTGGAGAAGCACACCTCTCGTCGGTTCCGCGCCCTTGGCCTTCTCCATCCATTTCTTCGCTCGCACAATCGGGCGAGCTACATGGCGGACCAGCTGTTCGATTGCATCATCCATACCTCCCAGATTGAAAAGGGACAATCCACCAGGTGGCGTGCGGTCTTTCTCTGCCTTTTCGGCCCTGCGCCGCTTAAGCTTAGGCTCGCCATTGGGAAGCCGTTCGTTCGTGCTGATGGCCGATTCAACTGTTGCTTCTGGTGATGATGCCCTATCCCTCCTGGGGACGTTCCAAGATTTCGCAATTTGCTTGTTCATCAAAGAAGGATTTGTCTGTGGCTATGCTCAAGGTTAGCTCGCTGAGTGGTATACATGAAAAGTTCAATGACCCTCATTACCTTGGGCGTTGGCGGTTCGGCCGGCGAGTCTTCCATCATCTCGTCCTCGTCATTCTCGGCGCGCTCCTTTTTGCGAAGCCTCATGGCGCGTTCGATGGCGTCTTCCAGCGGCCTCTTCTTCTCACGGGCTACGCTGGAATTTGACTTCTTGATCATGTCATATACACCGGCGATGGTGAACTTTGCAGGCTTGCTGCTGTTGCGTTCATGATCGTCCTCCAACTTCCGGAGGATCTGATAGACATCGCGGTCCAAACGCGTGACGGGAGGCATGGCTTGTGTAGGCGGGTATGCCAACCGTCTACAGGTATGTGTAGTGAGAGCTAGGTTGGACGGCAATCCCGTCTATATCGACGATCTGGGGACGGGTTAGATACCATAATGAGAGCGAGTCATATGAAGGCTGGAATGGACAGTCACAACTGGCATCATTATCATGACCAATAGTTGGGATAGCACGAAGCGTGTATCATGTGAGTGTGGTGTGCGCATGGGAGCTTTGAACCTACTTCCAGAAAAATCTTGTGGTATCTGCTCAAGGTCGCGAGTCTGCAAACCGGATTTCTTCAAGCGTAAAAGGCAAAAAATCGATTTAAGGATACATCCCCAGCTTACACGGCCGTCAAGAATTTATGGAGTCCTCTCCTCAAATGCAGATATCCTCTATAGACACCAGAAGACTCAAGGACTTCTCGTTCCTACACCTGCAGCTGTATTATTTTGTAGATCTTGAAAAGGCCTTTGACTTAATAAAAAGTCGAGCGCTAGTCTGAACGAGGCCTAGCTGGCCAAGGTTTCTCTGCTACTCAACCATAAGTGATTCCCTTATCTTATCATGTGCCTTGCTTAAAGTGGCAGTACATAGCGGTACCCCTCCCCCCTAATGGCCCAGGTTCCAGGTCAGTTTAGTGCCTTCTGCCCCAGATAACCGGGTCCCCAGCAACCCACATGCACCTGCCGACCGATGACGAACAGCCAGCAGCGTAGCAGGTCTATCTCGAAGCCTACAACTTCCACTTATTGAGCCCATGAATATATGCCATACCACACGATAACTTGCGACTCTCACCATTGGGTCGCCGGGGCTCTCCTACCACAATCGAGGAAAGGCGATGCGCTTTTCAGGATCCGAAACACCGGCACGTTCTACATAGAGCGCAACAGGAGGAAGGAGAAATGGGCAACACTCCGAGCCGCATAACGGCGCAAGACAAGTACGAACCCGTCCACCGCCATTCCCGCCACCCCTCTCTCTCTTCTTCCGATATGCCTCTCTGCCCTTGGCTCTTTGCTATTAGCGAGGAATCTCTTTACTAAAATGATGTCTTCACCTCCCGGCACACAGGGCGATCCTCGACCTCAAGAACCAACGCGACAAGCTGCATCAGTACCAACGGCGCATCGAAGTCCTAACCCAGAAGGAGACGGAGATCGCGCGGCAATGCCTGGCCAACGGCGACAAGAAGCGGGCGCTGCTGGCGCTGCGCCGCAAGAAGTACCAGGAGTCGCTGCTGGCGCAGACGGACGCGCAGCTCGAGCAGCTCGAGCAGCTGACGCGCAACGTCGAGTTCGCCCAGATCCAAAAGGACATCGTCTTCGGCCTGCAGCAGGGCAGCAAGGTCCTCAAGGAGATCCACGCCGAAATGGGCGGCATCGACAAGGTCGAGAAGCTCATGGGCGAGACGGCCGACGCCATTGCCTACCAGAATGTACGCAGTCATATAATACTCAAACCCTTGGCGGCCCCCTCCCTTTTCATCATTTGCTTCGGAGTATGGGGCGCTTGGCTAACACTTTTTCTTTCCCCCGAAACAGGAGATCAGCGAGATGCTAGGTGGGCGTATATCGAATAACGACGAAGACGAAGTCGAAGAGGAGTTGGAGAGGTTAGCCAAGGAGGTCAACGGTCCGCAAGAGACGACCCCCGAGCCGCTACCGGTTGTGCCTGGGCACGAGCCGGCGGCACCAGAAGAAGAAGAGCCGGTTGTGTCAACAGAGCCACAACGGGAAAGGACTGCGTTGCCTGCATGATGAAAGGGGCGGGGGCGTTTTATTGCATTGAATCGGGCGTCATTTTAAGGGGTTATATTGACTTTCCATGGGAGCACACTGGGAATTGGGTAGCGGTTGATTTGGCATGGATATACCATCGGGTACTCGAGGTCAACAACACTGAACATCTTTCGAGGTTACGTCGTAGGTAGTAAATAGACTTGGGTTTACAAGACATCGCCACACGTGCCTGGCATGAGTTTTCCTATTTCAGATGCTGTATATACAACGTTATACTCTCCAGTATGAACAACATGGGGTTCTACTGCTCAAGAACCCTGCGGCAAAATATACGGTGTATGGCAACTCCCTGACCTGATGGTACTGCTCAAGACAATGCTGGTGGTAGCCAGCCAAGCAGTTTAGACCTTCCAAATGTAGAATATTATACCGAACACCCCCATTTCAATGCCAATGCAATGCCTCATGCTGCCGCTCGTAATGCGAACCACCAAAACCAATGGGTATCAAAAACACAAAAACCTCTTCCTAACTCCACTCATGCAATATACTCCTGTCCCAATGCATAGGTACGCTTGTCTTGCCGCGACGAGTTCCCGCCCGCTCTCGCTTCAGAGCGTCGCTTCGCTATATGCACCTTGCTGAATCTCTTGCTTGATAGCTTCACTAAAGTACCGGCTGCCCAATTGCAACTCACAACTTTCATGTAACCATCGACCGACACCTAATACGGCCCGCCATGAACGGGTTGCCGATGTGGAGAGTGACCAAATCCAGGTGTTCCGGCAGGCACGATATGGCCTGGCGTATCGTTATGCTCATAGCGCAACTCTCCTGGGTAGTACTCTGTTGCTCTCCGTGCTGTAGTCTGTTGATAAGGTTCCATGTTTCTTGCCGTGTCATAAGTTCTATGATCCCCGCATTAGCTTTTGCGACGACATTGCGCCAGCTGAGCCGATGGTCAACTTACACATCGCGGACAATGATTCGTTGGCCCTGTGGGGCATTTCCGGTCATATCCCTCTGTTCAGGGCCGGGAATTGGGAGTGGTATCGCTCATTCACTAGTTGAGGCGGATAGTCATGGTGAGCGGCGGAGACCGTTCTGTATACCGGTGTTTCGTAAGGCCGCATTACAGGCTGCATATCCTGGGAAGTACCATACCGATGGGCCGGGGCATAGGGCGCCGAGCGCACTTCATCGTATGGCCTCGTGCGTGGCGTTGGCTCATCTTCAAGGTAGACTACCCGAGGGCCACCAGAAATGCGCCGAACCTCCTGGAAAGGCGCATCCTGGGCAACAACTCTCCGATGAGCTTGCCGATCATTGCCCACATAAAGGGGCCCACCCGCATCTACACCTCTTCCAGCGCCATAGGGCGAATCGATCACGATCGGGTTGGCCCTCGACCTAGGAGGGCCAGCATCGTGCGTCGGGTATGCCGCATCTCCAGCATAGACGATGGGAGTGCGAGGACGCTGGGTATGTCTGCCCGGGGCAACATGGTACGGATCACCATGACCCTCGGGCAAGTATTGAACGGGACGGGACGGTTCACGAACTATACGGATAAAACCCGCATCTGACATTGCCTGGTCATCTCCGGGATACTGAGACAGCATGCGCCGGCGCTTAGAGGTGGCATCCTCTACGTCTCCTATGAAGATCGGCGATCCTCGGCGGGCATAGCCCACTGGTTCATGAGCGATGGTGCGAGAAATAAAACGGGGACTTTCCGCCAACGATTGCGATACGGCAGGGTAGGGGCGGAAGCCTTGGTTGATGTTCACGGGCCTGTTGGGAGACACCGGCTCTATGGAAGGCAGGAGCATGTCCTCCAAGCCCTGTCTTACCGGCGACAAAGGTGTAAGGTCGTTAGTCAGGCGATCAGCAAACGACCCAACTTTGGGTCCTGTGCTCTCGCGAACACGTACGAAAGAGGACGGTTGTTGGTAAGGAACACCACCGCTGTGCCTTGTCGCGGTACGGATATTTGCGGTTCCATGTCCGGCAGACGTGTTCGGAGCATCCGACATGAACGGCGGGTGCTGCTGGTGTTGGCCTTGCTCGACTTCCAAGGGGCCTGATACAGCACCTTGATCTACGCCAGATGGAAGATGGGCAACACTGCGTGCCCTATCCATAGCGGAAGGAGCAAGAGTACCGTTGGGCTGGTTTCGACCTTGATCGTTAGTGTTGTGGTCATTCGAGAAACCTTCGGCAACAGCAGCGTATCTCCTAAAGCGCTGGGCCTTTCTGGCGGATTTTCTCTCATTCCGGGTCAATCTTCGCACTTGTCCCGGCGTCATCTGCTCAATCACCGAGGCATCGTGTCGCTTCTCTCTTACCGCAAGCGAAGGTTCTGGATGATTGCCTTGGGGAACGAGCGACATGTGTCTTGGTAAAGCCGGGGGAGGCATAGCAGCCGACGCGGCTTCTGCGCCAGAACTTTCATCGTCTGAACCGTCTTCGCTGTCGGAGATCTCGATCACCTCACGGAGGATTTCATCAAGCTGGTCACGACCAGTCTCCTCATCACCTCGCCACTTGACGATTACATCTAAGCAGGTCTGCTCGACTGCCTTTCGTGCATTGGCCCATGTTGTCTCCCTGAGTAGTTTGTCATACCGGGTATGTGTGTGCCTAATGTGAGCTAGGGCAGCAAGTTGGACACGACGAGCCAGTGACAGCTCCAAGGCCATACCAACTTTATACTCGCCGTTGAACTTGCTGTCCTGAATCCACGCAAGAAATTGAGTTGAGCGCGACGAGCATATCAATACAGAAAAGGGGTCCTACAAACCTTTTGAAAAGCATGAAGTATGATCTCCTGGCGATCAGTATTCGGAATTCGGGGGAAAAGATCCCTCAAAACAGCGTCAGCTTGCTTGTTGATCAATTCCTGGGATGCGGGGATGGATTCGGGTTCGCCAGTCGAAGAAACGGCCGCAAGTAGGTTGACTCCATTTCGCTCCAGCATCTTGCGCGCCTCGTCGACGATCGTTCGTCTGAAATGATAACCGGCGCGGTGCATGTGGTGTTCGAGATTCTTTACGTCCTTGCTGTCCTACACACGTCGCAGCAGTATTAGCGATGGAATCCGTGGCTTGTTGCCGCTGGACGTACCGAGACAATGAAGATCATAGCATCCTGTTCTCGGGACATTTCCTTGCATGCTGCCGTCAGGTCGGGGTTCCCGGTAGGGACGAACTCGAAGCCAGGCGGCGGCTCTTTCTCCGTGGTTACCTGTCGGCTGGTGAGTACAATGTCTCGGGCTCGCGCGGCTTCAAACTACCTCGAACTCAAGCTTCTTCTTCTTCTCCGTGTTGTCGACGGCTTCAAAATACGACTTGTGCTTGATCTTGGCTGGCTCCTTCAGGGCATTCAACTGTGACCACACACGTCTATCATGCTGCTGGGATCTATGGTACTTGTCATGGCGATCATGGCGATGTTTAGCCTGTCCCCCTATGGGAGGGAGATGGCCCTTCTTTTTCTGTTTCGTCATCGCAACAGTGTTACGGACCTTACCATATCAGCAGGGGCGGTGCAGGTGCAGCTTGCTGGATCCGGTTAACCTGGATGGGCGAAGAGCGAAGAGATGAAAGAAGGAAAAGGACGATAGTCGGTGGTGACTATACACTCTCTCAAAGATGCCTACCACTTCTGACCCAGCTGGGCGCTATGAATGTGGGAGCTGCTTCTTGTGGAGAGATATATCCTTGGAAAATACGAGGAGACGATATCTTGCCTTGCAATAGCAAATAGAGATAGTGCGACCGGGAAAGGAGAGTCACAGTAAATCACGCGCAATAAAAAAGCGGCCAAGATGGATGCTGGCTTTATCGGCGCCTGTAACGATGGCTGGCTGGCTTTGCTGGCAGGCTGACTGAGACTGGGCTTTTTGGGACAGGGGGAAAGAGTACAAGAAATGTTGAGTGAGGAATGGTCAGCAGGCTTGCCCGCCTATTCTCTCAAATCGATTTCTCCGTGTCGTCGGGCGACTCTGTGTCAAGCAGCTTTCAGAGCCTGATCAGATCTTGGATTGGATGGGTAAGAGTTGGGAAACCACTACACGCGCCCGAAACAGAACCAAGTGGTGGGTTAATAAGGCGGGAAAGGCCCGGGGTGGATTGGTGGCCCGCCTGCTCTGCTACCTGCAAGCAATGAAATGATGACGGAGCTTTCCTGGATGGAGAAAGCAAGATGCCAGCATCCGATAAATGCATGGCCAGCATTGTATTTGGGTAAGTAAGCAGCGAAGCCCGGCACAACACAGCCACATGAGCCACACAAAGCCTAATTGTACCCCCAAGCCAATTGAGCCAGGTCCCAGGCAGTAAGGCACCGACTTTTTCCGGAGACCCGTGGCTTGCACTTTGGTACTGCTCTCATTTTGCAAAGAAGCCGAGCTTCGTAGCGAGAAGACGAAACGACGACATTTCAATTCCTCCTCAATCCCGCCCAACCGCCACCTCCCCCGTCACATCGCCATGTTCTCCCGACAAGCCTTCCGCGCCGTCCGAGCTGCAGCTCCCCAGCGGACGCTTGCCCGAATTCCGGCGCGCAGCTATGCCGCTGCTGCCGCCCAGGAAGTTCGACCTCCGGTAGCTGTGTACGGTCTCGATGGCACCTACGCCTCTGCTCTGGTACGGCCACCATTTTCTACACGACCCATCCCCGCGGAGGAACCATTTCGGGGCGCTTGCATTGGGCCAATTGGGTGGCAATTGGCGTCAAACGTCCTGCTGCAGTTCAATGGATGGAAGAAAAAGGTCGATTGATGGAGAACTAACGCATGAGCCATTAATAGTACACTGCCGCCGTGAAGTCCTCTTCTCTCGATCCCACCGCCAAGGCCCTGTCCAACCTCGCAAACCTCGTCGAGAAGGATGCCAAGCTCGCCACCATCCTGAGCACCCCTACTCTCTCCGACGCCGACAAGACCGCCATCGTCGCCGAGCTCCAGAAGACTGCCGGCAGCAGCGAGACCGTCAAGAACTTCCTGGAGACCCTGGCCCACTACAACCGCCTGAGCATCCTCAAGGGTGTCTCTGAGAAGTTCGCCCAGCTGATGGCTGCCTCGCGTGGTGAGGTCGAGATGACCGTCCGCAGCGCCACCGTATGTAAACCCCGATATCATGATTTGGGGGGAAATTGGTACTAATACGATAACTTGCAGCAATTGGACAGCCGCACCCTGTCCCGCCTGGAGACCGCTGTCGCGAAGTCGCAGTACGTCGGCCAGGGCAAGAAGATCAAGCTGACCAACGAGGTCAACCCCGATATCGTTGGCGGACTTGTCGTCGAGATTGGCGACCGCACAATCGACCTCTCCGTGTCTTCCAAGATTGCGAAGATGAACAAGCTCCTCAGCGACACTTTGTAAACTATTCCTTATGTTTGTTCAAGGGGGCCCTGGCATTGGGAGGTAATTGGCGAGACGTTTGCGAGCGGGTAGTCTGGTACTCATTCAGAGCGCCGCTGTGTATAGGAGTGTAGATAGACGAAGCACTGTCTCACCAATACCCTCAAAACTATTCAGCCTTTTATTTGCACCCACTACTTTCCTCCGTCGAAACGAGGATCGACCCTTGACTGGATCACGGAAGGCATGTGATAATGACGGAAGAATGACCTGGGCATGCCACAAGAACAGTGTACTTACTGCACTATATGCAGTCTACTTGAGTCGGTTTAGACCCTTCAATTCGGTATCAGTATGTCAATTAGCTCTTGCTTTGATCTTTACTTTATATCCCGTCTACCTCGAAAATGCATATGCCCCCCTGACTGAAAACAGAGCAATCGCCCGGGAAAGGGGCAACATCATGGAACACTGGTTGCTTATGTTACTGTTGCATTCTGTGGATTGTATATACCACCTGTGCTTTGGTATTTGTACCCAATACCAAACTGTTTGCCTTGCAAATCTTATCTCAATATCAACGATTACAATCCTGAGGACAAGTCTCACCAGCTTCAAGAAATATCCAGAGACTACGGTAAGCGTGTACATGGCAGAAACTTGATTTCTTCGGCAGCAGGTGTTATCTTCAATACTGGTATTACACACTCTTGATACCTTCCTCGACGAGATATCCCATGTTCGTGCCTCTTTCGGTACCAATATGAGGGAAGCACGACGTATTAATACCATATGGGAAGCTCATATGTGTACTCATGCATGCAACACGGGCTACCAAAGACCAAGACTGATAAGTCAATGACAGCCCCTAATCTTACACCTATCTACAAAATTATTCATTAAGATATGTTTTAAAGATGTTCGACCTACCTCTTTTATGAAAGAGAGCATTACCAACCAAACCCCTAAGCAAGTTTTACTGGAGTGGCTCTGGCTTGGGTAAGTTCCAGACTCTGAGATACATACTCAGTTTGCCAATCACTACATATTATATAGTTGCACTGCCTTATCTATGCATGCCCTATGGCAAGTAGCAGGCGGCATAAGCCATACGTGACGAAGCCAGGGCGGAATGGCTTCTTTCAAGAAGCCCTTTGATGGGTTTATCAAGGCCATTCGGCTCGCGCTCCTCAGGATATCATGCACATATCGGTCACACCGTCGCCGCTGTTTATACAACCCTTTTCAGCATTGAAAGAATCAATACAGAGGATATTTATGCTTGAGATGGCTCTTGAGGGTCGGCCTGGCATTAGAGAGTTTGCGTTTTCCAAGTATAGCAAGTTGGGCCTAATACTTGTAGGCAAATACATGGCGGGGTTGCTGTAAAATATCAGCGGTCATGTGTCTGTATATAGAGAGGCAAGCCCATCTGTAGCTTCCCTATCGTCCTGTAAGAGAAGGACAAAAACCCGGCTAGGGTTTGTTCTTGAGATCCACGACAAGGTATTTTCACAGCTGAGCCTCACGGTTCCTGCGATCCAGGGTTACGGGAATATTTGGGAGTTCAGTAGATTGGGTTGAAGAGTGAGGCTGAAGATGCAACATTGAACTGGCTTGCTGGCCAGCTTGCCGGGATACCTGCAGTGAAATCTGGGGAGGCCCCCCCTGGCTCCCAAGTTTAGCCCCCCCTGCTGGCGGGGCCCGTGCTCTCTCCCACTGTCCTGGAACGTCATTGGATCTCACTCGGCAACAACCGCCCAGCCAGTCCCAATCCACCCACTATTGGGAAGTAAACAACGAATTGAGCAGAGCCCCTCAACATCGATTACTGGAACCGAACCGCAGAAACCATACCGACGACATCCACCAAACCCAGCACCTGTTCTTGTCCAGCGCAGCGTGTGTGCTCTGGTGTACTTTGGTTCTCTTCGGCCCACTTGATCAGCACTTACTGCTCCTTTAGTGAGTTTGGTTATCCATCCCAACGCATCTCAACCACTCCAGGACCCTGGCGCGCAAGTCGGGAGTCGAGTCGAGAGTGCCCCCATTGATGCACGAGCTCGTGACAGAGAACTGACCAACGACTCCCTACAGCAGAGCGACACTCGCTCCCACAGCGATCGACGGAGCCAACATGACGTCCTTTGTCACCACGGTGTAAGTCTGATTGATCTACGACGAACAACATCGCATGCCCACTTCCCATACTTGCCTGTCGCAACCATACAAAACGATTCCCTTGCAAGCTCTCATCACTAATACTTGTTGAATTCGCCCCCTATGCCCAGGAACCAGCGGGCACGCAACCAATTCCGTGCGCGGCCCGGAAAAGGCGGCAACACGAGCTACCAACTGCGACAGTATGCCGAAGCCACGCTGGGCGGCGGCAGCCTGCGCAAGGTCGTCAAGCTGCCCGACGGCGAGGACGAGAACGAGTGGCTGGCCGTCAACATGGTGGACTTCTACAACCAAGTCAACCTCCTGTACGGAGCCATCACCGAGTTCTGCTCGCCGCAATCCTGCCCCGAGATGAAAGCCACAGATGAGTAAGTCAACAACAACACCCACCCACGCACCCGCCATCCAACATCCGTATTTCAACCCAAAGAAAAAAAGAGAAACTGACACTCAACACCCACACACCAACAGGTTCGAGTACCTCTGGCAAGACAGCGAGACGTACAAGCGCCCCACCAAGATGGCGGCCCCGGCCTACATCGAGCAGCTTATGTCGTGGGTGCAGAGCAACATCGACAACGAGACGGTGATGCCCTCGCGCATCGGCGTCCCCTTCCCCAAGACCTTCCCCTCGCTCGTCCGCCAGATCTTCAAGCGCATGTACCGCGTCTACGCCCACATCTACTGCCACCACTACCCCGTCATCCGCGAGCTCGGCCTCGAGCCCCACCTCAACACCAGCTTCAAGCAGTACGTCCTCTTCATCGACGAGCACGGCCTCGCCTCGGGCAAGGACTTCTGGGGCCCCCTCGGCGACCTCGTCGAGAGCATGCTCAAGAGCGATTAAAAGGAGGAGGAGAGAACGAATGAAAACCGCGGGAAAAGTTTACACACCAGGGAGTGAACTGGGTGGACGACGTCTGCAATATTCTTGGGGATATGAGGCTGTACAAGGCAAAGCACAGTCGGCCGCGGTGATGCCTTGGCTGTGCTGTTGATTCTATGGAGGCATAGGGCAATGGGATCTGGAATGAATCCGGCGTTCAAGGTTGTATGTATTTCGGGGCGTTCTTGTTTTTTTTTCTCTTCTCCCCAGGCATAGCACCGCGGTAATGACAGGATAGAGAGCAGCATGACTTTGGAGTGAGTGGCTACGAGGATGGCGGCCATAGGACGCTCCCTGGCCTTGGCCGAGTCAAGATGCAATGAATTGATACAGGCTTTAAAACGTTTGGTACGATGCCGTCGTTCACCCATCAGACCTCTTCAACGCGGGCAGAAGTATGCTTCAGCGGTTCTCTCATTTCATGGTCCTACCTATTGCCTAGACTCTTTACTCTTATTTGGTATTGTTCTTTTGGCCTTGAGCCATGCTGACTCGGCTCTTATCTGTTTCTGGCCCAATAGTCCTCTGTCCTGGAATGTGGAGGCATAGCCATACCTCTCACGTCATGTCTGTAAATATTCCTACCCAGTCCACATGATTGCAGGTCATATGCATGATACCACCCACTTTCCCTCATAACAAATTCTGAAAAGTGAAATCATGTATCCCGTCCCTGGATAAGCATCCCATGGTTAAAAATAAAAAAGATTATAAAACGCCCCGTCATATGCTGGTGTAGTTCGTTGAAGCATGCTGCTTTGATTTCTCGATAGTTGCCCTGCATTACCGAGGCGCATCATCGATGTAGCAGTGGTTCGAGAACATCTCTCACAGTTGTTGTTCGTCATCGAAATCCTTCATAAGATTAATCTTCTTTTTGAAAAGTTCAAACGCCGAGAAGAAAACGGCGTTGACCGCGGCGGACCGGCCCATCGAGACGCCAAGGCCCCGATACATGTCCCGCCTAAAGAACTGGATCTTCGGGATGGGCACCGTTTGGCCTTTCGAGTACATCAAGGCATTACGTTGATAGATGCTCTTGACCGAGTCGATGGGGTCTAAATATAGTTAAGCGGTCAGCTGTCATTCTTATCTCACGTCGTTTCGTTTCAGACATCGCTCCACCGCAATGGAACTCCAAGTCCGTCGGTCAGGGGGCGGAAAAGGGGGATATGTAAGGCGACCCACATATCAATGCCCAAGAAACGATACCACAAAGACCTCCTGCAACCAACACGGCAATGGGATTCTTGTGAGCGTTTGTACCGCTGAAAGTGGTCAAAAGCTGCTTGCCGCTCTCGTATGTTGCGAAGTAAATGCCAGTACCCAGCGAATCCCTCACTAATCAGAGCTGTCAGAACCACTAGCTTGTATGGTTATTGCAAGTTCGAAGGACTTACTCAAATGCAAATTCAAGCCCGTGTACATGCCCTTAAAACCGCGGTGCTTGACAATGTTGCGCAGGGTCTGGATCGTGCCCTTGTTGTGATAGCTCATGGCAATTGCCTGTCGCTGAGGATCCACGTTCTTCTGATTGGCCATGAGTACAGACACCTGAGCGCTGAGCTTGGTGAGCTCGAATGGACCTAGCAGGACGAATATAGTCAGCAGCCGGTCGGCAGAACGCACAGTGTCTCTACCATGTCCACTCACAAGCAATGAACGTAATGCCGGACCCAGCAGTCACGCCGGCGGCCCCAAAGCAAGCAATCGTGCCCAGCGTGGGATAGGCGCCGTTTTTGTTGACATGTTGCAGTGGGCAGAAGCCGAAGTTTCTTCCCATCCAGTCCGAGTAGACGTATTTGGAGCGTTGGTATATCGAGAAGGAGACGGTTCGTACGAGCGTTACACTGGCCAAGGGAGCCGTCACACCTGCGCATAGATCGTCAGCCATGGCACCACTTTGTGTAACACAACATTCGTGCATATGCCCGGGGGGAACCAGAATCGTGCCATGAGAAGGCAATTGTTGACTTTGTCTTACCTCGGAAAAAGCCACGAACCCCTTCAGACTGATATGTGGAGCGAACGCAATCGAGGAAACCATTGTAAGGGTAGGTTTGGAGACGCGTCTTCACGCTGTCGAGAGGAAAGGCCGTGATGGTAGAGAGGACGCTGGCGGAGCTCGCCGAGACCTCAGTCCGGTACCGTTTTATCCACCTCCGTTGCTTCTCGTTGCTGGTGTTGTTTCCACTGAGCTGAGGAGGCATGGTCCGGGCCCGAAGCGGTTCGCTGGTGACATCTTGGAACTTGACTTCAACTGGCATGGCTCTCTTTCGCGGCAGTCGCTCCTTTCCCCGAGGATTTTCTCCGAGATCTTATTCTTTCTCCGGTGTTGGTCGAATACGTTTCAGCAGCAGCACACTGTGAAGTATACTGCGGGAGCGTCAGACAGTGGCCTCGAGTCGAGGACCAGAGTCATCAGCGAGGTCGCGATACTGTAATGGTGACGGCCCGCAAGAGCTGTGCCATCAAGATGTAGTTGTCGTATGGTATTGGGGTGAATGACGATTGGATATGGAGAGGAAGAAGGTTAGATGCGGGGTCGCTGAACGGCGTGAGAAAGATATAGGTAAATTCGATCCCGTCCCCAGGTTCGAAACAAAGGGACTACTGCGATAGCACAATAGGTGGGAGCTCAGATCATATCCATGCGGAGCGAGATGCTGAACGTAGGTAGGGCCAATTGGAGCAGCCTGACTCAGGACGGAAGCCCCCAACGCGGAAAGTTCAATGGTCGATTTGCGGGGTTGTTGGCCCAAAGGGAACGACTACTGGACGGTACTTGGGGATGTTAGTGGTTTGAGTGCTGGGGCAATTGAGCATACCGTCTTTGGTCGCGAGGTGGGCATGGGAATGTATGTAGGTAGCATCGAGATGGAGTGGCTCATGCCAGGTCTAAATAAGTACCTACTTCCAGACTTGACTTACATGCAGTATTCGGATGGTGCACCCTGCATGCTACATGCCCTACATATACGCCAGGCGCTAATGCTTTCTCAAGTGATCGGTGCAAAAAGCAATCAATTATCGATACATGAGTATTGGATGATGATCCCTTGTGGTGTTCAAAAGTCGTTCGTTCGCCCGCTGGGTGTGCCCATTTTCTCATTCCAGCCCGCGGCGCCTGCCCGCCACCTACCACCTAGAGCTCCAGCTCCCGACCTGCTGCCCTTACTCCTAACTCCCCTACCTTCTTGGCCGTAATGGTGCCGCAGGCGGGGGCGGCCCTTGGTCGCACAGCTGCTAGAAGTCTCCACTGTGGATGACTGGCCAGCGCCCTGAATGGACGGGATTAGCTGTGCTACCTTCGTTAGACATGTGGGCAAGTTACGCCGACCACAATGGACTCCAAAACAGTCAAGCAGAGCAACTGCAGTCATTGGCGATTGGAGGAGGTTATGCCCAGGGAGCGGTAGTTGAGTGAAACTCGTGCGATAATCAGGTCCATACGTGTGCTTTTCCCGGCTCCTGCTAGCTAGGTAGCTTACCCCATATTACTGTTTCAACCCAGCTTCTATCGGCCGGCTTCTGTCCCGTCATGTCCGTATGCCGTCGTCTTGATCTACATACAGCCAAACAACCACGATCAGATACATCTGACTTGGTTTATGCTACTCCATAGGTGCGTAAACCCCCTATTCCAAGCAGTGACTCCCTACATATGTTCCGCTATGCCTTGGCAAACATGTGAATCTCGCCCAGCAGGAATGAACTGGGCGAGTCTCTCGTCTCTGACATGTCGAAAAGCTATCATTCCAGTTGCAAGGGCCACCACACCACAGTAGGCAGATATTCTACAGCACTGGTATAGTGTGTCGAATAGATACTTTGAAGTGCACTAAGTATACAAAGCTTCATTCAATATATTTTGATTTACTCCCATGTGTTGATCAGGAGCATTGAAGTGAGATAATCAAGGTAGATGCTACTCGTGGGCAGAGCAGGGGTTATTCCCGCGGTCGCTTGATATCAATGCGCCAATGCCTCCAAATACACATGCTGTTGCAGTTCAACCATTGGTCCCGTGTCCAATCAACGTCATTAGGCGTAATGCGCCTCATTTAGGGGATCACCGCTTATTAGCGGCAGAGCTACCGTCCATCGAATCACATAGGCAGCTTAACTCCCAGCCAGCCACCTGCGTGTGCGCAAACTGCCGCAGGGCGTATCATCCGACTTGCCAGCTGATGAGGGAACAACCTCCTCGCAGAAGTGATCCGATGCAACGAGTGCCATGGTGGAGGTTAAGGCCTAGGGCGAATTGGTTGTTAGCCATATGGTATGCCGCCTCTGCTCCCGATTTGCGTATGCTGCTTGGATGTTCTGTCTTGGTCGATCGGAGTCCTTCCAGTCGTTGGGGCCCAACAGCCCAATGCTAGGTATAATACGATAGGAAAAGGTGCCTGGCGTTTGTGTACCACCTCTTTGGTCTCGCAGCAATAGCGTTTGAAGCCAGCCTCAGCTTTCAGGGCCATGCGTGCCTGCACACAAGAGTCTCACTTTTGCATGCCGCGGGTCTATCCGCACGAGCCAACCTGCGACTTCGTGGCCGTGATCGACCAGTCTGGCCAAATTGCCAAAAGAGGAGGCTTTCAAGGTCCCATGCATTCCTCGTTTAGCCGCTGCCGCGAGCTGTCGTGAGTAAACATCGCGTCTATTACCGCAGGCAGAGACCCATGGATTTGTTCAGCATGGCAATCGTCATGTCGTAATGCTTGTAAGCCGTTTGACGGGCATGCTTCGCAAACTCGGTTCTACCCATGGTCAGTAGAGGCTCAACAGGCGTCCCGGGATTTTTCATATACTCACTCCTTCTTCCGCATCTGAGCGTCGGCCTTTACATTCTTCCAGCTCGAGGGATGGGAGTAGAGCCGGTGGTAGGCAATCATCAGAAGATTCTTGAGCACCTTATGTTCAGGACCTCGGGATCTGGCAGCTGCGTCCAGAAAATCTATAGTTCTTGCCACCCCTTTAGGATCGAAAACAGCCCCATCCCCTCGGAAGGCAGCTCTCAGCTGATAGCAAGCTACATATCGAGCCGGTTTGGAGAACTGTACCGCGTGCAGTAACCCTCTGTAAAGGTGGCGGTAAGCATGGATGACCTCGAGGTTTGCCATGATGGATGGGGTGGCATCAATTAATAGGTAGGCGTCAAGGTGGGTGCGGTGTGGTGCTAAAGGCGTCGAAGCCGATGAAATTGTGACGCCCCCTTAACGGCTGCAGGCGGTAACTTGAACTCACTCCCCAAGTATGTCTTCCTAGCGGAGCATGTCTTTCTCGTCCGGGGTAGTGGCCAATCGCCAGTTAACAACACAGTACAGTTGCCGTATTCGGGGTGTTTAGCAATTTGCTTTGACTGCGGCTGCACGCCAGAATAGAACACCAAGCTTTTCGTCCGGCTGGGTGTGGTTCTGCTGTGCTGGCTCGGATGGTAAGGTCCCAGTTTCCGGGCTGAGTGCACGGGCGGGCTACGAGGCCTGGTCCAACTGATTTCGGTACCGCTGCAGAGCTCCCATGCCTCCTGGGCTTCTAGCGCCGAGTCTAGCGCCGCATTTTGTCAAGAGGTCTGCGAGGCATGGGAGGTATCGTAGCACATCCCCCTAAGTACCGTACGAATCCAGCAATCGGTTCCCCACGCAACATGTCATCGTCAACCGGGATCGTTCTTTAATCGACCGGACTCCTTAAGACCGTAAACCAATATTCTTTCGATTCTGCCCTTGAAACAGCACACGACCGTGTTTTCTGTTTTCACATGCCAGCCGAGATCCCAGCACTGGATATCGTGTATTGGAAGCTAGAAGCTGAACAGCATTATTTAAGTCTTGTCTCACCTGAGCTGCTGTATGTACAATCAGATATATTTTTTCCCTCCTCATCCCGACCCAACTACATACAGTACTTTACATTCACATGGCGTGACGACCTACCCACTTTCCACTTCGACCATTTCATCCGACCTTGCATAAGTAACACTACCCAACCCCTCCAGTCGACTCGACTGCCGAGCTGTCCGCTGCCCAGCTGCTGCTTTGGCTGCACGCCGCCCTGGCCCTGCAATGTCGTCCATGGTCAACGACTTTATCATCGGCCCGGCCCTGCGACAAGTCCGACGTTTCTCCTTCTCGAGCCTCTCCAGCGAACCCGAACCACGCACATCCCCCATACCGAGCCGCAAGGATACAGCACGGCCATCCAGTCGGGAGGATGTGATTTCCGAAACAGAGGAGGATTCATACTTTAGAGATGACGGAGACGATAGCGCCTCGCAGCCACCTTCGTCACGAAGCTCCGTAACCCCCATCATGGACAGCGAAGCATTCGACGCAACCGCATTCCGACGGCGACCTGTGCCGACCACAGCACATAATGTTGCGTCAGATTCCCTACAGGCTATTGCAGCCATGGGCTCGCAGCAAAATCTGCCACCTCCTAATGTCGACCCATTGGATCAGGGGCACTCGCCAGCCCCGAATGCCAACACTTCAACCCCTTCACCATCCGGGGATGCTAACACGGTGGCGTCGGCCACACCTATCCCACGGAAGCCCCTACCGGAAGATGATGGCATGGGCGCTTTGAGGAGACGCATACTGGAGATTCAGAGCAAAAGCATACCGGCACCGGAACGAGCGCGGCTGATGCACGAGCTGTTGATGGAAGGCTACACCAAGTCGCAAATCGTCACTCAGGCAGTCCGGCCGTTTACTCCCTCGGGCGGTGCGAGCTGGGAGCAGACGCAATCACCGCAAGGAATGCTGGATTCGCTCAAGTTCTGGCAGGGCAACGTCGGTGAAACGCGGCCCACGGAGAAGTTTACACTCACCGAGTCAGACGTGAAGGCTACGTTCGCTCCGCTAAAGCCAGGCGAGGACGACGCGCAATATCGGCCACTTGGATGCGAGCATTACAAGAGAAACGTCAAGTCGCAATGTTCTACCTGTAACCGGTGGTATGTATGCAGGTTCTGCCACGACAAAGACGAAGATCATGAGATGATTGCCAAGGATACCAAAAATATGCTCTGCATGTTCTGCGGGACAGCCCAAAAAGCAGGCGAAGCCTGCATAGTTTGCGCCGAGTCCGCTGCCTTGTACTACTGCTCGACCTGTAAGCTATGGAACAACGACCCGGACAAGTCCATCTATCATTGCGGAGATTGCGGCATCTGCCGGATCGGCAGAGGTCTGGGGAAAGACTTCTTTCATTGCAAGGTAAGCGCTGGGCCGGAAATCCATCACATAGGCTTCGACTGATTGAACTTCCAGAAATGCTGTGCTTGCTTGGCAATCAACCTAGAAAACGACCATAGGTGCATAGAGAGGTCTTTGGATTGCGATTGTCCGATTTGTAGCGACTATATGTTCAATTCGCCCAAGCCTGTGTGCTTCATGAGATGTGGGCACGCAATGCATCGAGGCTGCTACGAAGAGCACATCAAGTCCGCATACAAGTGCCCTATCTGCAGCAAGAGTGTCGTCAACATGGAAACGCAGTTCCGGAACTTGGATATAGCCATCCAAATGCAACCGATGCCCGAGAAGTTCCGGGATACGCGAGCTGTTGTGCTATGTAACGATTGCTCTGCAAGGACGACTACCGAATATCATTGGCTCGGCTTGAAATGCGCTGTATGCCGTTCTTATAACACATCTGAGCTCCAAATACTAGGAGTTGATAGCGCACAAGGCGCAACGGGCGACGCCGATACAGCAACGCCACTACCCTCGGAACAACCTCAAAGCGGCAACCCGTCTACCAGCGCCACCCAGTCCTTGGCACCCCGCGATATTCCGAGGAGGCGGCGGCACTCTTCGAACGTCCTGGACCATGGCATTGATACTTCTGGCGCGGACCCCCGTGATATTAGCTCATTTGTGCTGCAGGAAAGACTGGTGAGGTCGGTCTCCCCCTCCCACGCTGCCGAGCGCACCATGCGCCTGGGGACGCAACAAGCGAACGCAGACGACTCCGACGATGAGGCCGGAGATTTTATAGGCTTCTGGAGTCGCGTACCACGAAGTGCAAAGCCCAGCGAAGATCAGGATGGTGAATCCGAGTCTGACGACGAATCCACGTCCTCCGTGGATGATGAGATGGAGGATGACGACGACGAAGACGACGAAGAAGAAATTAGTCTTTTCGGTCATCGATAATACCGCTGGGTACACGGTATGATCGACATAACAGCATGATAATGAGAAACGGTGTCGGGCGAAGTACAATGCATCAGCGAGTCTATTTGATCTTGGAATAACTGTTTACTGGGATTGAGGTCTTGCATGCTTTGGGATATGTTGGGCGCAAAGGACGGACACTCGGATGAAACGGGCATCATCGAAATTGGCCTCAAGCAGCAGGGCGGCACACGAGACTGGAAGTATCTCTTACCGCATCATTAGACGAACAAGTCCTGAAGACGACCTCCAACGAGTAGCACCTTTGATAGTATCGCCAGGATGACACGACGAGAAGCAAAGAGGCGGGCAAGGGCGCTTGGTTTCGAATCTTCCCTCTCTCAGAAGTACCTTCTAGTGAATACAGAGTATGCTTTACAAACCTCGTGTCGATGTGAATTGTTGGGTGTCTGCAGTGGTATGGATCCCTGAGGGTTGCCTAGGCCTTACTCACTTTGCTGTTCTGATTAAGGTATCTGGGCCTGGCAAACCAGACAACAGCTGGAGGTATAAGCTGTGAAGCCTCAGGGCAGGCGGCAAGATACCTGCCCATACTTGGACGAACTCATCATTGCTCACCTCTCTGTATGATTGTGCAAAAGTCATCTCGCTAGAGCAGAACGCCCTTTAAGAGATCAAACTCGCACGATGGCCAAAAACTTCCGCCCCAACGTCATCGCCGCCACCGACAAGCCTGGCGGCTCAGGAGCTCGACGCCACAGCACCGGTACGGTCAAGGGCGAAGAAGGTAATGCTGATCGCCGACTGCATCATCACCATTGCACTTGCTTCTGCCTATGCTCGGTGTTGGTGATCAACACGGGCGAATGGTGCGATAATTGCTTGTGTGGTATGCATGCTTGAACGAGGAGCTACCCTGAGTTAAGACCAAGGCGATCACAGTAGAGGATAGCGATGGACATCCCAGTAAACTACTTACTGCATATGCATACGCAGCCCGCTTCAGGACTGCTACGTATCGATACGTTTTGAGGAGGTATACATCTTTCGGATCGATCCCCGGGGCACTATCTTCACCCTTGGCGTGATAATGAGATCGCTTCCGGCTTACACAGATCTACTGGCTTGTACATATGCACATGAGTCAGGGGTGGAACAGCAAGTTCTCCATCCAACTGCATACATAGGTATGTAGTATTTTGGCCGGATATGCATGCAGGCTGAATACATGTATGTAGAACGAAACGACGTTACGCAAGCTATAAATCGGATACTTGACGGACCGAAGTCATACCGTTTACCATCATGCTATCATCGAACGACCCTGTTTCCCCTCCATCCGAAAAACGCCGTTGTCAAAAAGTGACAAGAGACCGTAGGAAAGAAAACCAAACGCCGGCAAGAAGCACCCATCCGTCTATCGTAAGATTTCATGAAACAACATGTTTGTGAGAACCTGGCCCCCGGAGAATACCTCCCTTTCTCTTTCGGCAGTTGGCTTTCTCTCTCATCCGGCCCGAGCGTCCCGCTCCGCATCCTGGGCCCTGAACTTCTCCTTCTGGGCCTCCTTGCGCAGAAATTGTACTACGGCCTGGAAAGAAGGGGGGGAAGAAAGATCAGATCTGTGGCCTAGCCGTCATGCAGGTAGGTGAGGTTATGTCCCAGTACTTACTGCAAGTGCCTCCGGATTGACCCCGTTCTCGATCATGGAGATACAGCAGGACAGCGTTCTACGGTCCAGATGACAGTTCTGCACACACGTAGTCAGTACTGCTTCTCTTTTCTTTCTCTGTCTTTGAGGCGGGCAACTCCCAATCTCATAAGGGAAGACGTGGGGTGTAGAAGAGCTTACCAGGATGGTGGAGATCTCATGTAAAATGTCCACAGCCTGTTGGGCGGCGGCTTGCTTTTCACTCTCATGACTGCCGGCAGGGGGTGCCATCTTCGGTTATGGCAAAAGGTGTGTATATGGACACCCGATTCTCAGACGGTGCGTGATTTGTGGCAGTTGTATGTTTAGGTAGGCTCAAATGGTCTGGTATAAGTTGGTATGTAGACGCGTAGAGAGGTCGTTGCAGGTGCAGGGGCGGCGCGCTTCGGTTGGCTCTGGTTAAAACTCAGCTGGGGCCAGCTGCCCAACTTCAGTGCAATACCGCACTCTCAAGTCCGTTTTTGAAGCACCTATCAGGGGTTCATTACAATCTGAAAATTGGCAATAAATTCCTTTTTCTTGTATTAGGAGAAGCTCAGTGTGTATGACTACTATCTATTGGTTTTTTCCCCAGAGCATGTAGGATGTAGGGCTCGAGATGGTAGATCGACGATACCGAAGCAAGCGGTTTGCTTTCGATCAATCACACCATACCGGGATTTGGCCATAATCAGCAATTATGTGCCGTGCTTAACGTGTAGGAAGCCTCAAAACAAGTTTTGACATTGGTTTGTATCGTACTGCATCATAAAAACCTGCAGAAAGAGACGTGCGACCACTTGAAATTGGTAACGCCTCGTACATACGCTGCGAGCCCAGGCTTTCGCTGGTCTGGTATATGAAGTGGTATCGTTTCTCATTAAATCGTAGTAGGTATCTTAAAGTGTGCGCAGTCTCCCCTAGGACTTGACTGCCTCGACGAACAACTCTCGCATGCCCTTCAGCAGGGTCGCCAGCTCCCTCGTCTCGTTGACCCGCTCCAGCACCGGTCGACCTTTTCGCGCTCCAGCTTCGGGCGGCAGTGCCGGACGTCGTAGTCGCGCGACGACGTCGACAGCTCGAACCAGGCCTCGCGCTCCCAGTCCCGGTCGTCGATGTGCGTGTAGACGAACTTGAGCCGGTCCGTCTGCCCCGCGCCCTCGATCTTGAGGCACAGGTTGGAGATCCAGAAGTCCAGCTCGGGCACGTTGAACCGCGCCTGCGCCTCGATGCGCGCCGCGTGCGCCCGCTGCGCCGCCTGCCGTGCGTCGATCTCCGCCTGCGTCTCCGTGATCTGCCGCTTCAGCTGGTCGCGCTGCGCCGCGTTCTTGTCCCGTTGTTGGGTCAGCGACGCGATCGCCGCCTGCATCTCCCGCGTCTCGGCCGCCTCCTTGGAGATGGTCTGTTGGTGTGTATTGGTCTTGAGCTGGAGGATCTCCATGTCCTTCTTCTTCATCCGTTGGTCCTCTGTTGTACAAATATGATTATGTTAGTCGGGGTTCGCAGGTGTGAGAGGAGCATGCGCGCGCGGGGCTCAGGCTGAGAGAAAAAAACGAACCTTGTAGTTCTGCGACGTTCATGCGAAATTGGTTGCGCTCTTCCAGCACACGCTTCCGGCCCAGCTCGATAAAGGTGTCGAATCTGGCGCTGAACTTGGCCATGCGGTCGCGCAGGTCGTCGAAGCCGAAGTTGATACTCGGGAGCTGGTCCGCCATGGACGGCGCCATTGCCGACATGGGGGTTTGGCCCCTCATGCTCGAGGACATTGACGGTTCGAAGACTGACGCCATGGTGTCCTGTTGGGAGCTTCTAAAGCGATTGCGACTCATTTGGATGATATTCGGTAGTCTCTATTCCGGCGATACAGGTAGAATGCAGATTGATGCGACGACGTCGTGGTGGTCTAATCCAATGCGGGCTGGCTGGCTTGGCTGGGTTTGGGTTGGTTGAGAAATCGCATACTCGAACTCGAAGTTTGTTTACGTCCCCTGCCCAAATGGTCCCCTCCAGCCTATGGCGTTGCTGGGGGCAGGGGTAGACAGCGCACTAACTGTGGGGTTACCAGAGTTCTTACAGAGCCAGCCAGCATGCATTTGCATTTCCAGTGGACCCTGTCAGAACTTTGCTTATTCCCATTAAAGGCTTGGTTGAGCCTATCACCTATCACCTTAAAAACCATCCATTGTCGACCTCCAGGAGTTGAGCCGTCTCTGTACGGAGATTACTTTTCTGTACTTTCCCGCAACCGATTTTGCTACCTCTCCTCTTGTGACGTCCCATTCCCCCTTCCGCGTTCTTGCCCACCTTCTTGTTTCTCGCCTCTGGCTGTGTCGTAGTATGTACCGTCATAATCGATTGATAGTAGAGCGGAAATTCGACCTGGGCGAGCCGGATGGCTGAACGGCGTCTTCAATCTTCTTCATTTGGCCACCCAGGACGTCTGACATACTCCAGCTTTGGAGATGAACAGGCGGAAGAATGGGGCTGGCAATATGCAAGAAACCATGATCCAGATGGTACGTATTATTTTTCTTGCCAGCTCGATTTTTCATTGTAAGGGGCACCGGCTAACAGGCTCGCAGCTCCCAGGTTTGAGTCAATCACTCCTGCACAAGAGTGGTTCTCCGGATCTCACCATGTAGACGCATTGCCAGCTGGACGGACCTGGCATGTTGCTCAACAGCAGAAGAAATGGCTGCTGAAGAACCACCCAGAAGCCGCCCTGGGTGATGACATACTGGGGAATATACTTGCTCCCGAGATATCTGGTCGAAATACTAGCGAAAGAGCCTCTTGTCAGTCGACGCAGCTTGCTATTGGAGAAATGGCTGATATGCGCAGCGCCACAGCCGGATCTGGAGGAGTCCCACTTATTGCCATGGCTGCTGGATCTGCGAGTGATGTACTGCGATTCGTCCGGCCCAAGCTCGAAGGATGGGCGCTCAATGGCGACGGCTCAACCCTCTTCCACCTGCTGGGTCGGAAAGAGCCCCAGGAGACATTCTGGACTCAGGAAACCGGTGTTATTCTTCGCATCAAGGCGGTGGTCAGCCTGAGGAGGTTCGAGCCTGTGCGATGGCTGCTGGTACAGCGACACACCGGCACAAGTGTGTTTCGACCCGAATACCAGAAGACACCAGTCGATCCCGATACGTTTATTGGGAACGGATCACATGCCGCTTCCCATGTAAACCCCAACCTGTTGTTCACGGTGCCGAAGCATCTGACTGGATGCGATTCCCATTCGGATGTATCATTCAACCCCGGTGTCAAATCGCAACCACTCCAATTAGCCATCATCGACGAGGGAGGCCGATGGACCGTCTGGGATGTCAACGGAACGCGATCCAGAACCACCAGGCGGCCTAAGAAACACTTGGTCAAGTGCGGTAGCATTCGCAAGGGTGTACGAAACTCTATAGCCCAGAGGTCATCGGCTGACCCGCGATGGCATCGGATATCTTGGATTGGGAATCTAGTGGACCAAGACGATGACGATTTGGACGACGAAGAAAGCTCTGGCGGGCAAGCACGACCGGCGTATCCTCCCCTCGAACGTTCATCTACATTGATGTTCTGCAACCAGGAAATACTTCGCATACTGGACCTCAACTCCGACACTTTCTTGCCGGACCTCCCCTTTTTAGCCGAAGGGTCTGACAACTGCATCCTTGATGTCCATATCGACTGTGGCGATCCACGTTATTTCTTCGTTGTTACCACGACAACGTTATTTGTGTGTGGTTTGTTCTCGGAGCATGACTCTCTCTCGTCCAGCAGTGTCCTGAAGAAAGCACTTATCCTGCACTCTACGCCGCACATGAGAGACACAATACCCCGCGATCTTCAACTCGCTGTTTCGCCTGGTCCGTATTCAGCAAATCAGCGCACTTCCCTGGTGCATCTCTATTCCAGGCGCAGCAACTGGATTGACGTCTTTTGCGTAACCAAGTTAAGGAACTCGCCTAAGAGGATCCTGTGTCACCGTGATATGATGGTACTAAATGGTCCGAAGAAGAACAAGCTCCGGTTGCAAACGCTGTGTCTGAGTCCTGTGCTTGCTGCACCCCGTCGGAAGACCACTTTGACGCCCGAAGATCGCTTGTTCGTTAACCAAACCAAGCGGTACTATCAAATCTTCTTTCTTGGTACCAACCTGAGTCTTAATTGTGCTCTTGGTCGAAGTTCCGAGCTGAAGCCAACACCTCGACTGCTCCCAGTTGACGGTGCTGATGATATGATACCAAAGAACCAACGACAACGGACTATTGTACGCTCTCTTGCCGAGCGCTTTGTTGTCCCAGACGCCTTTGAAGAGTTCCGCTATAGAATAGAGGGTCTCCAAATTGCGGCTGGTAATGATTTGAAGCCGCCGCCGCCGAGAGACTTGATCCGTCGGCGCGTGCAGCATTTTCATGAACTTCTGCGACAAACCTCACTCGATCTACTCCATATGCACAATAGCAAGGATGTCGATATGGATATACGGTGCAGCCCCATTCGACCCCGTGTATGTTGCTGCCCAGGAGGCAGCTGAGGCGGAGAAGATGCCTCTGAAGACATTGTAAGTATCCCACTGCAAGCGCGTCCCGAAAAATACTAACCTTTGTTGCAAACAGGCTCCAAATTATTCAGGATGTCAAACTCCCTGCAGACCTTGAAGACGCAAGCAAAGAGTGGCAGGCAGAGATTGAAGGATTAAGTGGCACACACCCTAGTCTACAAGTCACAAGTATTGCACGGCCACGTCAGGCAGCGAGACAGGAGCAAGGGCGTAGTCTTCTTGACATATCCTCCGAGCTCTCCAATCTCGTTGAAGGCAGAAACCCATATAGCATTGAACATGGTATGACGCCGATCCTTCTGCGCAGTATGGCGTGTGAGAGCTTCTTGTCACTATTTGGGATGATGTTCCGGGACGTTGCTGCGTTTGAAGTACCCGAACCTGCGTCACAAGACATCCGTTCTTCGCCGGCGCTGGGAGAGAGCATGGCCCTTAGCAGCCAGATGAGTAGCCGATCAGCCACACCCATGTCTTCTGCGCCAGTTGAACAAGCCCAGTCCGAGTCTGTGGGTGGAGAGGACCGCGCCATTGCTCTGATCAGAGCATATACGGGAACTGGCAAACCGACGCTTCCGAAGCCATCCCAACGGACGTCGACTTGGGTCGTGGGGAGCAACCCTGCGGATCATGTATGGAGCGTGGACATCAACACAGAAGTCACGGAAGGGATGCTGCGGAGGGTCAAGCAGCAGAACAAGCTGGCGACGAAGCGCAAAAGGGGCGAGGCCTTGCTCCGGCTGGAGTGGGAGGCGGAGCAGGAGCGGAAGCGGAAAGCTAAGTCCTTCCGGTCGACCCAGCCCGTTCCCGATACGACCAAGTTCTTCAGCAGCCAGGCCAGCCAGCCGCTGCAGGAGCCCTCGCTGCCGCCCAATGCGTTGATCCGGCCTTCTGCGGTCAGCATGTCGCAGCCCGTTCCTGGCGCATTTGGTGGGAGGTCCGGGTCGGAGAGACCCAAAAAGAAAGCGAAGCGGAAAGGTGGTTTCTGATCTGGGATTACGACATGTCGGATACTTATTGGCGCTAGTTGGAGCAGGCTGGGTTGGTTTCTGATAACCATGTGTCTATATCTATGTATGGGACATAACCATGTAGAAAGTAGCTCTTTAAGATATTCGATTACTCTATTCGTTTCTTGCACAAGCTATCATTCTGCCTCACGTCACTGTTGTCAAGTGCCAGACCTCGTAGCCGAGCCATAGTTCGGCCGCTCCGTATCTCCGACAAATGCAATTATCTGGGCCAAAGGCGGTAGGTATCATGACGGTATGGCCGAAACTCTCCAAGGTATGGGCGCACTCTAGAGCAAGTTGTCCACCACGGCGCACATACGCAATGAAATAGACTCGCAATTGGTTGCCCCTGCGGATAGAGTTTTAATATTGTATCCTGGTTTACCATGTACTTCGCATAGTCAATGGTATCTCCGTTAGCAATGATCGAATATATAGTGAGGTAGACTCGTTCTCGTTTGTCCGCTTTGCCATGCTACATTCTCTGCAATCAAAACTAGGGATTTATCACAATAGTCGACTTGTCAGTCAAAAAGTCACTCTATCGTCCAAGAGTTGCTGAACGGATCGAACCAAACGTCATTTTACACCGGCGCCGAACACACGCACACACATACATACATATCAAAGCGCATCACCCTCTACCAACGATACTCTAACCAGCCGCGATGGAGTCCGTCCCAGATGTCCAACCAGCCACAGGAAATCACGACGAGCTGCCTATCATACTCGGCATGACCCTGGGACTTTGCGTACCCACCGTCCATGTTTTCGTCGGGATGTTCTTCTTCTTCTCAATCGCGCCGCGCATCAAGGCACACCGGGATCTCTTCAGGCCGTGGCTGGACGCCCGGTACAACGACAGCAGCCTTCGCAAGCTGTTTATCCGCTTCCTCGGCATTTTGCTCTGGGAGTTCTATTTTCTGGGTCTCATCGCCTATACCGTATACGCGAGGGTCTCCCTCGCGCTCAGCAAGCACAGGGAGAGAAAACAGCAGCGAAATGCAGACATAGAATTGGAGGAGGCCAGGCCTAAGGACGACGATGGCTTCCAATCCGTCTCGGTGAGTGGGGCGCCGCCTCCGTACCAGGCCCGGTGAACTTGATACTGCACATCTGTGTAAGGTATTTGGGGGATGGGCAGTTTAACTTGTGTCAGGGCGGAGGAGGACGCAGTTGTGAATGATTTATATCCTTGTCTACTAAGGAGGGGTGGTTTTGCTGGTCGCCACCTTCTGCTATCTGGTCCAGCATGGGACACATTCCCCTGAGCACTGTCTTGCTGTTGACTCTCATGTCGACCAGTCAGTATTATATTGGAAATAATAGTCATTATTGCCTACACAAATAAAAATTCATAATGTACGCCTGTTAGACAGCGACCACAAATCCGCAAATTGACACAATCTGACATCAAAAAGAACAAGCATATTGAGGCTCGGTTTGGAGGACAACTGCTGCATGCATGCAGTCTGCAGGAGATGGAAGCATGTACTTGGCAACAAGGTGGAACAGGTCGAGTGCGCGACCTTACATAATCCGGTTATACATGGCGCTAAGGTAGCATCGGGCGACGGGCGCTCACTCGCTTAAACTGGGAGCAAGCGGTACGACGTAATGCCTGCCGATAGAAATAGAATAGCCTCGTAAATTTCGACCTCTCATTCACCCACCGGAAACAACCCCATGCGCGGCGTTACAGCGACAGGGGTCTTTCTTTCAGCCTTGCCTATGCCAACGACCACGTTCTCGCTATACCCATTCTGATTGGCCGCCCTCGCCCGATTCGCAACATCTCGTGCGACAGCGGGGCCCTATAGATGGTCTACCATTCAATACTCCGGCAAGCTTGGGAGGAAATATTCAATTGAGGGGTTCTCTCGTCCTCTCGGGAAATTACTCGTTCTGCTGTGAGTGAAAATGACCAAGTGGCCGAGGCCTTGTATGACGAGGAATAGTCGCCAAGATCGGATCGAAGGAAACTACCTGGGCTAGAGCTTTTGAGTATCGCAGATAAGAGAGGCTGATGCTCAAGGTCTCGCTTTAGCACAATTGTTTGGGCTCTACTGCGCAAATAAAGAACAAACACAGCACACGACAGGACGTTGTATTCTTGCGGCTAGACGACCTGGGCTGCATTCCTCTGATCGCCGTTGTCGTCGTTGTCCCTGCCCGTCCCGTCCCACACCTGCGTACGTAGGTACTTTTGGAAGCACCCGTTTATGCTTTGGGCCCCTCCTACATACCTAACGCAAACCACCCACCCCACCATAGAATCTGGACTTGCCAGATTCAAAGCACTTTTTCCCAACTCTAAAAAGGTCTGCTGGTGCTCTCGAGTGCTTTCGGTCTTCTTCGAGAGTGTAAAAGGTCTGTTCAAGTGGGCAATCGGCAAATTCGTCACGGAGAATTGGTATTCGCTCGGCCGGACTGCTTGCTCATGTGTCATTTGCGTATAGAACATCATCTAAGCGACCTGCCCGCTAGTAACCTTCCTCCCAACGCCCGATAGACATACGGTATACCACTTATTCAACATCCTTATTCAAGCATCGGTTTGAATTGCCCAGGCATCACCCATCGAATCTGCTCCTAGTATACAGAGCCCAGGCCTGGCTGTTTGTTTCCTTATTTGATCCTGTAAGACACCCCCAAATCTTCCCATCATCTCACCTCTAGCCGGCGACTAGATGGCGGCTTGAATACATACACTCGATACATATATAGGCCGGGCTGGCCCAGCATGGCAATCACTACCCCCGCGTCAATCTGCGAACCCCTTGATGAGAGCCTATCAAACAGGCCCCTGTATGCAGCCGCAGCACAACCTGTCCCAGGGTCTCATCTCGGCCTTCTTAGCCTTTACTCGATGCGGCAAGATACCTCCCACCGAGCTGTCGTCACGCATCCAACTGACCCCCACCTACCATGTGGCTGTCGTCATTCGTCTTCATTGTTCGGGCCCTAAATGGGTATTCTGCATGGGTCGTACCTAACCTGAAGTGTGTAGGTCAGTTTGGAAACAGTCGCTCCGAACGAGCCCGAAGCTTCTCTTTGCCGCATCAATTTCTGTCCATCAGTACTGCTGGTGCTGTCCAGAGATAGATATATCCGTTCCAAAGGTACGATAACCACCCTGCTGTCTTTAGTCACATTGCGCATTTCACAAAGAGGGAGAAAGCGAAAACCCACGCTCTGTTGTGCTAGGGTGGATTGGAGTTGGGTGTTACTTCACTCTGCCTGGCTGTCCCGAGTATGGATATAGTAAGATGGGCCGGCACATGACATACCTGGCACATGGGCAGCCATTTCAGGCATCCCGCCTCGGCTCCATCCACCGTGTAATATTTGTATTCGGCCGGGAACCTCTACTCACCAACAGTGAATACCACGTGCTTTTGTCGTTCACTATCATCACCACTGCTCTTTGACTGTCTTTTCTGACCAAGAATATCTGACGCCGCAGCAGTCTGCGTGGCTCAGTTCTAGGCGCCGTTAACTACATACCCTCGGGGTACAGAGAAACACTCCGCCCCCCGGCAGAAGAGAACGGACCCATACCAATACTTTCAAGTACTGTGCTTGGTAGCACCGAACCTGCAACAGTCACCCGTGCAGATAATCTGTCCAACCTGCTCATTGAAATACTTACCACTGCTGCCGTTTTCAAGCGGTCAATCATAGCAAGCAGCCTTCCCAGGCTTGCTGCTGGCTCACACATCACACTATGTGAGTCAACCTGGGTTGGTCATGGCGTTCCGGCTGTGTCTTACTCGTTTCCTCTGTTGCAACGTTTTCATTTCCTTTTCTGTGAACATGGGTCACTGATTCCGCTTTAGGAAGTTCGGTAAACAAATCCAGAAGCGCCAGCTTGAAGTCCCAGAGTATGCGGCCAGTTTCGTAAACTACAAGGCACTCAAGAAGGTAAGACGTTGTCGACCACCCCCCTTGTTTTGCTGGCTGTTCCTTCATCTATCAAAGTCTGGTAAACCGAGGAGAAGCAAGATTGGGCTCGATGTACCAGAATAATACTGATCCACCAGCCCCTAAAACTCCTCCCTCTACCCTGGAAGCCAGCCACTAATAATCGTTTCACAGCTCATCAAGAAGCTGTCGGCCACACCTAAGCTCGCCGCCCAAAATGACCCCCTCCGCCCTGCCACGCCCATTGACTCGCAGTCAGCTTTGCAGGCGAACAGGGCCAAGTTCTTTTTCCAGTTGGTATGATGGCTCACATTCTGCTCTATGATGAGCGTCCTTCGGAACCTTGCTGATGCAAGTCAGGAACGAGAATTAGAGAAGGTCAATGTCTTCTATCTACAGAAAGAAGCCGAGGTAAGCCGGGCGATGCCTGTAGTAGTATCGATGCCAGCTCCACACGATACTTATCCATCTATAGCTCAAGATCCGCCTGAAAACTTTGTTGGACAAGAAAAGAGTGCTGCAGTCCCGCCAAGGAGTCTCGAGAAGCTCGACAAAATTCGCAACGTTGCAAGAGGGCTTCCAGCAGTTTGCCAATGACCTTAACAAGCTACAGCAGTTTGTCGAGATCAACGGCACTGCTTTCTCCAAGATCTTGAAGAAATGGGACAAGACATCCAAATCTAAGACGAAGGAGCTTTACCTTTCTCGGGCCGTGGAGGTACAGCCCTTCTTCAATGCAACCGTCATCAGCGAGCTCTCGGATCAGGCCACGACAAGTCTGCAGGAGCTTGGGGCCTGGGCAGAGGGCGACAATGTGAGCTTCGAACAACGACCGGAACACATCATCAGCAGCCAGCATCTCCTGGGCACCGACGAAGGCGATGCAGACTCCTTGCTGCTCGACACTGCCATCTCTGGCAATCTCGATTCTCTGCGAGATTTGCTCAGCAGGATGAGAAGTACAGCGGACTCGACACCCGTTGCGGAAATGTCATTGATGGAAAGGGTGACACGTACATTCCTGGCTTCCATACACGAAGCGCCACAGCCATCACTGGAACTCCTGTTGCAGACCGGCCTCGTCGATATCCAGTCCGAGGACGACATCAACGAACGGAACTGTCTACACCAGGCTACGATCTATGGCAATGGGTTTGTCCTAGGCGTCGGTCTCTCGGGTAACGTGGCTGTAAACCGAACCGACGTTTACGGCCGTGTCCCACTTCATTACGCGAGCATGCATGGACGGTTGGACATGCTCGATGCTCTCCTCCAAGGTATGTCTGGGGAAAAGGAGACCAGCCCATGACTTGATGTTTGTTGACTTGGTATTCGCAGCCGACTCGACGACTATTGACTTGATCGACCACGATAATTTCACCCCCCTGATCCACGCTATCATACACGGGCATCTGGCATGCGTTGAACGACTCCTGGCGACTTCTTCCCGGTTGGACCCGAAATCGGACACAGATCACGCGCCGCTCAATCTCGCCTGCGAGCATGGATCTCTCGAAATTGTTGAACTTCTTCTCCGAAATGGTGCTCAAATCTTGTCCGATGCCGAGGGGTTGTATCCGCAGCATCTGGTAGCGCGTTCTGGGCAGACCCCTCAGCTGCTCATGCTCCTGAAGCAGTACGGCGCTGATCTGGACCAAATCGATAAGCTGTACGGATGGACGCCTCTAGTGCATGCTGCAAGCGAGGGCAATGTCCCTTGTTTACGGGAGTTGCTCAACATCGGTGCGGATGCGAACATTCTGGACGAGAAGGACCTACCCGCCATGTATTATGCCGCGTGGGAGGGGCATTTGGAATGCATGCAGCTGCTGTCGCAATTCCTTAACAGCAAGAAGAAAAGCCCGAAAGGCATGCAGGCGCATCTTGCGCCCATGATAAGTAGCGGGCCGGTGCCTATGTCGCTCGACGTCGATGCCATCCCCGTTCTCGAACTCCCTCCGCCGATCATACCTCTCCGGCGATACGGCCACAACTTCTTGGACACCAAGACTGTGGTTCAGATCAGCTTCGAACAGCTGAAGGACCAGCCCCTGGTGTTTTTCCAGGACAGCAAATACCCCGCCTCACGTCTCACCATATCATCCAAAGCCTCCGATCTTATTCCCAAGAATATCATCCTCCCATTCCAGGAAGACACGCGGCTGGTGTCCTTCCAAGTGGAGGATCTCGAAACCTTCTCCCTTGACTTCGATGTCTTCCCCGCCTACGGCGCCAAGGTTATCGCAAAGACTGTGGCATTGCCCAACACATTCCGCGCGGTGCTGGGCAGGTCTGGTCGATGCTGCCTGCCCCTATTCGACCCGCGACTTCGCGCTATTGGCCAGATCAGCTTCAACACGCAAGTCATAAAACCTTTCCAGGGGATGCCGCTCGAGATCACCGACTTCGAGACCTACTGGAAAGCTACCAGTCAAGTCGACCGACAGCCTAATACGTTTGTCACGGGGTCCAGTCTTTCTGGAGATTTCGTGCAGTTGTTTGTTCAGCACACCAGTGATGGCGTACCCGTCCTGTGGCCCAGATGGCATATCAACTGTGGAGGTGTCGAGGTGCCTGTAGCTCGTCTGTCATATGCGCAATTCGGTACAGTCACCATGCAGAGCCCGAGCAGAGCCCATCAGCCAATGGAGAACATTGCCGATGTGCATCGTATACTGGCTTCCGCCGGTGTCTCGTTGCAGGAAGCACTGACACTGCTGCCAAAGGGCATGCATGTCAACCTGCAAATCATGTACCCTTCGGAGGAGGAAGAGCGAGGTCTTGGACTGGGCCCAGCTATCGACGTGAACAGTTTCGTGGACGCTATATTGACTGTGGTTTTCGATCATGCTCGATCCCAGCGCGCTCAGGTCCAAGCCCCTGACGTTGTGCGGTCCGTGGTTTTCAGTTCATACAACCCGACGCTCTGTACGACGCTCAACTGGAAGCAGCCTAACTTCCCCGTCTTCCTCTGCAACGATCTGGGACGCGAGGAATCGATGCCCGCGCCGAGCGTCATTGAGACCAGCGGTCGACGAACGTCATCCATTAAGGAGGTGGTCCGGATCGCGCAGAACAACAACTTCATGGGCTTGATATGTTGCTCTCGCCTCCTTGTAAGTTATACTGCACCGAAATTTGTTGCGACGATTCATATACTGACGATGCTGTGTAGGACATGGTTCCTGCTCTGGTCGATGCCATCAAGTCTAACGGGCTGGCGTTGGTCATTGACAAGTCGACCGAACAGTCCCAAGAGGCGAACCCGCTTGCTGATCCGTTCCCGCGCATGCCCAAGGGCGTTGACGGCATCCTTAAGAATAATGGCGTTTTACGTTTTAACGAGTCGATTGACGTGTAGATATGGATGAAACGCAACTGCGCCGACGCAGTTGGCAAGGCGAAGATGAAAAGACGATGAAAAGAATAATGATTGCCCTTGCCTAAACCCACACCCCTAGATATTCACTTCAATATACCTTGCTTTTAATACGACATGTTGGGTAAACTAGATGTAATACGTGATGGATACTGGGTGTAGAGGTTTTACTTTGTTTATTCTCTTTGGGGGGACGGTGTATCTTGTAGCTGACATAGTCTACATAAAGTCATCCTCCCAGTCCTCAGAACGATCTTGGTTGCTGGACTGTGCCATGTTCTCCTCGGAGAAGATATCATCGTAAGCGTGCTCTTTCTGCCACTTCTTCTCGGCTCTCTCCTTCATGATGCGCGCCTCTTCCTTCTTCTATAGATTAGGTATAAGTGGTTAGCACATTCCAGATTCCCTTCCCATATATCTTTTGTATGCATATTTATATATGTAGGCAAGAAAGGGGAGCTGAAGCGAGAAGAGAAAAAGAAAACGGGTGACTGGGAGAGGCGCGGGCTGTGTAGACTTACCCTGGCCTGCAGGGCCGAGTTGTCGCGCTTCCGCAGCTCCTTCTGGCGGTCCTCCTTCTCCTGGCGCAGGTCCGGGTGGCGCTCGACCTTGGTCTTGTTGAGGCGGTTGACGACGGCGTTCTCGCGCTCGGGCACGAGGACGCGCTTGACCTTGCGGGGGTCCTTGAAGCTGACCTGGCCGACGGCCATGCTGCCGTCCTTCTTGAGGTTCGACCAGGGCGTGTAGATGACGGTCACGTTGTCCTTCTTGTTGCCCTCGATCGAGTTGGCCTTGGTCAGCTGCGCCAGGTCCATCACCAGCGCCTCCGGGATGGCGTCCCAGGTCTCGCCCTCGCGCAGGCGCAGGTAGATGTGCGCTGAGGAGAGCTTGTCGGCGTGGAACTAGATGTTTTTAAAGGCAAGATGAGCATTTTACCTTCGTTTTATATGGCATGTAGGTGCCAAGAAGTGCATATTTCATACCCTGTAAGTACAGGTTAGTACATTTGATTTATGAGAGGAGTTTAGAGGGACACAACATACCAGACGTCTTCCTCCCAGCCATGCTTGATCAGCTCCTCATCTGCATACACAATTGTCAATTAATCCGCTGCTATAATAAGTCGCCTTATAAGGGCTGAGTGAGTTGAGTGAGGGGCATGGACTGTGCTCACTTACTCTCGAATTTGTCCTTGCCGACGTAGACGTATGCCGCCGGGGTGACAGCAGCCGACGTGTAATAGTAAACCATTTTATCGGAAGGCGCGAGGCGACTTGATCTGGAGAGCCGGTCTGAATCTGGAAACTGGCAAAATTGAAGGATCCCGACGCGAAGCCGGTGAGAAAAGTTGCTCTTTGGGTGAGGCTTTGGGAGAGCTGCCTGATAAGTGCGTTAATGGTCAACTTGGCCCGCCGTAAAATTTCCTGGGGGAGCTGGCAGCTGCGACCCGCCCGATTTTTTTCCAACCTGCGGTTTGACCTCCAACCCCAGCGACCACAAGGCTCCAGCTCCAGCCAGACGACGACACCACCAATTCGGCAAGGGAGGAAACTGGACGGGAAATGCAGCTATAAGGCCACGACGAAACCAATTGACGAATAAACGAGTGGGAAAAGACTCGTCCCGACCCTAGTCTCGAAAGCACGAGAACAAATACTACTACCCCCCGCCACAACCAGCAAAACCCCAGCGACAATGGCACCACGACTGCCAGCCGGCTGGGCGGCCAGCCTGTCGTCGCCCTCGACCAACGTCCTCACCACCCGCATCCTCCTCACAGAACGCCACGCCCTGCTGCCGCGGACGGCCAAGCGCGGCGTCAAGTACGGCTGGTCGACGCTGCCCTCGCGCTCGCGCCCGGCCCGCTTCAACCAGGTGAACTCGGGCCTGCCGGCGCCGACGGCGGGTCCCGCGGCGGCCCTGAAGCGGAAGGAGGCGACGACGCCGCTGCGCACGGGCGTGCTGGCGACCAAGAAGGGCGTCTCGGCCATGTTCGTGGGCGGGCTCCGGACCCCCTGCACCATCCTGCAGATGGAGCAGGTCGAGGTGGTGGCGGCCAAGACGCGGGCCAAGAACGGCTACTGGGCGGTGCAGCTGGGCCTGGGCCACAAGAACGCCGGCAACGTGACGGCGCCGCTGCTGGGCTACTACGAGGCCAAGGGCGTGGCGCCCAAGCGGCACCTGTCCGAGTTCAAGGTGCGGACCGAGGAGGGTCTCCTGCCTGTCGGCGTGCAGCTGCAGCCGGACTGGTTCAAGCTGGGCCAGTTTGTGGACGCGCGGTCCAACAGCCGCGGTATGGGCTTCGCCGGTGGTATGAAGCGCCACGGCTTCGCGGGTCAGGAGGCCTCGCACGGTAACTCCAAGAACCACCGCACCATCGGTACCACGGGTCCCTCGCAGGGCGGCGGTTCCCGTGTGCACCCGGGCAAGAAGATGCCGGGGCGCATGGGCAACGAGCGCGTGACGATCCAGAACCTGCGCGTCCTCAAGGTCGACAACGAGATGGGCATCGTCGTCGTCTCGGGCCACGTGGCGGGCCCCAAGGGCTGCGTCGTCAAGATCAGCGACGCCATCAAGAAGGACCCCCCGGCCCAGACCTTCATCGACAAGGCCCGGAGGATCCTGTTGGAGCGGAACCCCGAGGCCGAGGCCAACCTGGAGCAGGCTCGCTTAAGGCATCTGGAGCTCAAGGAGGCGAGAAAGGAGGGTTCGATAGGGGAGGCTATGGCGGCCACTACGGCTGCGGCTACAACGGTGGCGGCGACTGAGAGTGCAACTGCTTAATTTAGACCAAGTGGGCAGGGAAGAAGACATGTCAAAATATGGGAATGTCTGTTTGTATTATATACATGTTGTACACATAACCAGGACGCCCTAAGATACGGGACTGACTGTATGCATCGTCATAGAGACCCCTTTCGTCTGCCTCCCTGTATATGAATCATTGATCAACTCCCGCCGGCCATCCTGCTTCGCGTCCAGACGTGACTTTGCATTATGATATCTGCATATATACCCCCGACTTCATATTTATACAATTTTTATTTCTTATTGTCTCTGGCCCGCTCACTCAGGCTATCGACTTTGCAACGTTGACATGCACCACAGCCTATTTAAGCTGCTGCCGGAACCCCCTCGTGGCCTCCTCGCGCTCCTCCTCGGTCATGGGCGTGCCGACGAGGCCCTTGAAGGGGTCGTCGCCGTCGAGCAGGTCGACGGTGCGGCCGTCGGGGAACTCGAGGCTCCACTCGGTGGTCTCGAACATGGCCTTGGCGCCGGGGCGGAAGCTGGCGAAGCGCATGACGGCCTCGTCGCAGCGCGTGCCTTTGACCTTGAAGGAGATGTCGACGCGGCCCTGCAGCTGGTTCATGGTGCCCGAGATCCACGGGATCTGGTGCTTGAAGTAGACCTCGTCGCCCAGCAGCTCCCGGGCCTTCGGGGAGGTGCGCAGGGCGTACAGCGTCGAGGCCACGACGGGGCTCGAGGACTTTTGGTAGTTGAAGATGGCTAGCGAGGATATGGTGATGAGGACGACGAAGATGGGGAAGCTGCGGCCCCAGCGGAAGGTGTAGTCGTCGACGTCTGTGTGTGGGCAGGTGATGTTAGTGGGTAGGTAGTTCATGCGGTTCTATTCGGCCGCCTCTGCGGTTCAGGTGAAAGAAAGAACAAGGCCGAGGTGGGTAGACGTACGGGGTAGTTCGCGATCACCTCGCCGCTCCATCAGGGGACCATCGCCGGGTTTCGGCGCCCGGGTCAGGGTCCGGCGCTGTATTATCGATGTAGGGAAGCGGGATGTCGCGGAGGCGGCGGTTGTGTTTGTGGTAGTTGACGGGTTGCGCAGAGCGAGCTGCAGCGCGCGCCGGCGCACGGTTCTGGAGAACATGTTTGTTGCGCAATTCCTGTATCTTCCAATTCCAAGCAGTATAGAGTCGTCGAGGCTTCAAGTCGGATTTAACTTATTCAATTGGGCTGGAGCTCTGCTCTCGATCATCATATCATCCCACTTTGGTAAGCTCTCCAAAGAAACGGTTCGATTGTCGGAGGGTCGGCCTTACTGATCGGCCGGGCCTTCGTACAGTTTGAACAATTCCAGCAGGGGTAGCTTCTGTCGTCACTGTAAGACCCTGGAAACGGACCCCGCTACGTCACTAGCAGCGCCCGCCTGCAGGCAGCTCGTAGCTTGCAGCTCTATTTGTTTGTCCTGGATTCAAGACTCTACCTGGCAATCACCTCTAATATCCAAACATTGCATCATCCTTTGGCTGTGCATAAGTCAACGACACCGTATCGGCTTCCGGAAACCTACAGAAGTACGAAATCTCGCACTAGGTTATCTGTATCTGGTCAAGAAACTCAACTCTTCTCTTGCGACAAACACCATCACTCCGAACCATCATCCACAAACCCGTACAACAGCCAGTCATCAAAGATGAACCGAACAGCCGCCGCCGCGCGTCTGCGCCGCACGCTCTCCTACCCGGCCGACGAAGACACGCTCGCGCACGACGAGCTGCTGGCGCAGGAGGCCCTCGACGAGCAGGAGCAGGAGGAGCTGATCGAGTCGCTGGCGGCCCAGAACCGCGCGCGCAACAGTCAGTTCCGGCTGTTCCTGCTGGCCCTGCCGATCCTCTCGACGGTGCCCTACCTCCTCAGCCTGGTCCAGCCGGGCAGGCTGAACACGCTGGTCGCGATGCTGGCGCTGACGTCGCTCGGGAGCACGGCCTGGATGCTGCACGCGCTGCCGCCGGGCGAGACGGGCGTGCCGGCGCTGGACCGGTGGGTCAAGGGGGTTTCGGGCCAGCAGAAAGACGGGGGTGCGAGAGGGGGAAGGTCGGCGTCGGCGATGCTGGATGTGATGCAGCGGAAGTCGCCCCTCGAGGTCTACATGCCGTACTTGAACGCGGGGCTGTGCGGTGTGCTGGTGATGACGGGTCTTGTTTCTAAGGACCATGGGCCGCAGCAGTGGGGGCACGTCGGTTTGGGGAACTTGCCGGCCGTAGTGTATGCGGTGGTCTTGCTGGCCAAGATGGTGATGGGGAGCGTCGATCCCGAAGGAGAGTTGGGTGCGCTGAAGTATAACTACAAGGGTGCATAGGCTATCTTTGTATGTGTGTCGCACGAGAGGTAGCCGGGGAAACGAGACCATGGTTATTACGAAAACTACGAAATATCAAGATAGTCGTGAAAACAAGCATTGGGACCTTTTGATTAGTTGTAGCCTTCCGGGACGTTGTGTGATGTCAAAAACTCTTGAAAGCTATTAAAGTGACCAGCACCGGGATATGCGTTCAAGCGTTGTATAAGAGGAGCGAGCCCCTCAGTTCCATCATGAGAAGTGCTTCAGCAAGAAAGCCATGGACCAAAAATTATGAGATAGCCAGTGCAAAATTAGAAAAGGGTCGCAAAATACATGCAATCAGGCCTTGGGTTGCAATTGCTGCAACGATTGCAACAACAGACTGCCAATGTTGATGCACCGTTTGGAAAGCGAGAGTCGCTGAGGGTTTCTTATTATTCATCGCTTGATCAGGAAGTGGCGACCCTCTCAATTCACGCTTCAGACAAACACCAAAAACCAACATCACCACCACTCTTCAACTACGCAGGTAAAATTTACTCACCTGGATGATTTCGCATATTATAGAATCAGCCACCTGACTCGATTACCTTACCCAGAAGAAAACTTCATTATTCGCCATGTCTCACCAGTGCCACGATGAGCACGACCACAGCGGCCACGGCCACGACGAGCACGACCACTCGGACGACATCACGCCCGCCCTGCAGCACAGCCTGTACCAGCACATCGACTTCGACGGCGTGCAGACGCTGAACGAGGAGACGACGGGTTCGGGCAAGGCGGTCCTGAAGAAGACGTGGGCCGAGCGGCTCGAGGTCGAGCCCGAGGTCGCCAGCGACGCCGACGAGCAGCTCATCGTCCAGGTGCCCTTCACGGGCCAGGTCAAGCTGCACTCCGTCCTTCTGCGCACCTCGCCGTCGGACAGCGCGCCCCGCACGCTCAAGCTCTTCATCAACCGCGACGACGTCGACTTCGACGCCGCGGCCGACCTGCCCCCCACCCAGGTTCTGGAGCTGAGCCAGACGGGCGACGTGCAGGAGCTGCCCGTCAAGCGCGCCCTCTTCGGCAAGGTCACGCGCCTCGCGCTCTTCTTCGAGGACAACTTTGGGGACGGCGACGAGGACGTCACGCGGTTCAGCTACCTCGGGTTCAAGGGCGAGTGGATGGCGCTCGGCCGGGCGCCGGCGCAGATCCTCTACGAGGCGGCGCCGAACCCCAACGACCACGCCCTCAAAGGCACGAGCTCCAATGCTATGGGAAGCGGTATTGGAGGACGGGGACCTGGGGTGTAGAGACGCTTGCCCGTTGGGGCGGTTAGGGGATGGATATCCGGGTAGCGGGAAAGGGGCGCTGGAGGGTCACATGCATTGCCCTATGGTAGGGTATATCAGGGCGGCTATGATTTGAAGGCAGGCGGTTATGGAGGGTACATGCGACCATGGTGTTTTGACTGGTTCTATCTGGTCATTCTACTGGGCATACAGGCTCAGTCTCTCGAGAGGCTGGCAGGTTGATGATCAAGCCCAACCAGACTACGCAACATACATCATTACTGACCAAATCTTAAGATTGAGTCTCTCATGTAATGACTATCGGATGTTCACCCCTGAACATTTACACAAATTCCACTCGTATCACAGATTTCATGTGTTCTCCCCAGCCGGGAAGAGGCTCTGGCCCATACGAACAGATGAATAGCCGTGAGCTGATGAAATTAGCAACACGCGGCTTAGAAGACCCGAGGAGTCGGGTGTATACACCGTGCTCAACACTACGAGATCCAAAATTCAGGCTCCCCTGCTCACGCTTCCTCTCATAGTCACCGCACAAGACCTAGGGTAGCATTGATATGCCGGCGGCATTGTTGACATATATTGCGGTGATCCCACATGGGCGGCGAGGAGAATTACATCGGTTCATTATCCGATCATGCGCCATTGCCAACTGAATTAGGGGTCCCGGCAGTTGATCATGGGCTCTCGGCTTTGTTTCCAGAAATGGAGAGGTGACTTTTTCTCCCCTGCTGTAACGTCCTTGCCTTTTACCAGACTGCTGGTATCCGGCGCCTCCATCCATAGCGACATTGCCTTAAGCGACGTGCCGCGACGAACTTCTCAGCCCTAGGAGAAGGAAGTGCCTGGGGTCTTTTAGGATCCGATGCTTGTCATTAATTGGCATTATGTCTGGGCTAGGAACACCCAAAGGCAAACCGAGAGCTCGGCTGGATGTCAGAGAGTATACGTACCACTGGTTCGGCTACCAGGAGAGGCGATCAAGAGACCCAAAGATTGCCAATCATATTCGCCTTTAGTCCCTCTCTCACCGCTGTCCCCGGCTTTAAGTACAAACATGCATACCATACATTTCCGGGTGGCAGTCTAGGAATATACCAAGCAGTATCGTCATCCCTCCGGTTGCGACGTACGAACTAAGCATCAACCAAGAGATTCCCTACTCGTCATGCCACGAAATCGCAAGCTGCCATAGGATAGACTGCCCCTTGGCCTACTGACTACCATCTATCAGGGGAGACGGCCACTCGGCTCTCCTTCCACGACGGGGTCAGCGGCCGCAGAAGATATGTCCGTTTCATGGACTCTGCCGAGTTGCTGGATCGCATCTTTATTGGGCATGGTACTAGGCATATGCAAGTCTGTCACTCGCGAGCCAGCAGCTCGGATCGCAAATGGCACATGTCCATGATCCTTCTTGGGATATCGCAACCGAGAAACGAGGATAGGGGAGGTTTACGGGGGGTGCGGACCATCTATTTGTCACCTCCCACGTTTTTCAAAGACAAAAGACCCCTGTATACTGTGAGCCGGTCGTCTACTTGGGTGCTGGATCGCGATGGATGGATGCGAGATCTTATCCCCATCCTCATCCACGCGGCCACGCGCTTGCCCAAGCCCCCAACGGCCGGCCCAACAGACGACAGCTAATAATAAGCACCTTGTTTCCACTTCTCTTCATCAGGTATTGCGACGAATTCGGCAATGTCAACGATCCCGAGTTCCAGCTATTATCTCCCCTTTCTCGCTGCCAGCATAAGAAACTTGCTGCTACCACTGCCAGTGCGTTCGTTGCTCGTTTACTACCGCCAGGCTCCCAGGGGCAAGGTAGCAGGGTGGCATTCGCTAAAGCTGCTTGTTTAATTTTCCCATGCGCCTAGCAAACCAACTGCATACCTCGAGTGTGCCATCCACCCCGTCCCCATCCCCCAATCAGTCACGATATCTGAAACACACACACCACCATTACTTGAATCTCTTTGCAACTGTGACATGACAGGCAATTAAGCACCAGGTTCATGTAAAAGATTTCCAGACAGGCGGGTTAAACCCAAGCCCTGATGCCAACGGCCAGCAAGAAGTGTGTGTTGTGTTGCCAAAATGGATCCTAAATGATGCAAGGGATACCAACTAGCCCTTTACCCCGTACCCGATAGTGGGAAACCATGATGCAAGGGGTCAACAGCAGCAAACCCTGGAAATCTCGGCTTTCACTCTAGTGGCAAATCGAACTGAATTGCCATTGACACATTTTCGAGCGAGGAAAACGTACTGTATACTAACTCTATGGGCTGTAGCTCTTGTTCGCTTAGGCAGTGGATTTTGTTTGAGGAAGACAGGAGAAAAACGTGTCGACTGAAGAAAAGAGATGACAGACAATGTTTGCTATTAATACCACATATACCAGGGGATCGACCACCACCACTCCGCCACATGCTACTATGATTTGCAGGAAACAATTTTCGTTCATGACACTTACAGGAGGAAGAGAAGACAAGGTCAAGGTTATGGCATTTATCACTTTGAGAGAAACCAATCCCGCCGTTGGCTCCTCCCCTCGCAAACATTTGTTTGCTGTGTGGCTTCGCGCGCGCGGATTCCTTCCCTAGTCGTTCCTCTCAGCCCTTCTTCGCATTGCCGAGGGGGCACTGACTCCCATTTTGTAAATGCCGAGAGCGCGAAGAAAAAGACAAAGTCCTTCACACGCATCTGTATGTGACTGCTCATGGATGCATGTAAGTGCGTAAGCATATGTTGGCTAGGTAGATACAGGATATAGAAAAGGGCTGGACGATCCCTCCTCCTATCATGCACAAGAAATATATGCTTCGCTCTTGTCTTCTATTTTAGGTCGAGGTGGTATGATTAGCTCCCTATTATCTATTTTTCTCTCTTAACGTTTTCCTATAGTCGCTCTTTCTATGTAGTTACTCAGCCAGTCGATCGATCCAGTCAGCCAGCCAACCCAATCGCCGCCGCCATGGAATGCGTCCTCCTGACCATGGCCATCTTCACCACCCTCCTGGCCCTCATCTCGGTGATCCTCCGCGACCTGGTCCCGCTCAAGACGCGGCAGAACCCCGACCGCGCCGACGGCCTCGCTAACCTCGCCATGGTCCTGGCCCTGGCCGAGCTGGGCCTGACCATGACGGCCAGCCTCAACGGCCTCGCTGACCTGCCCCCGCACCCGCTCCAGTCCCAGGAGCAGCGCGTGAGCTCCGGGAAATCCGAATACCCCTTCCCGGTCCACTACGCCATCCTGTCGAGCCACTTCTACCTGCTGGCCAGCATGACGGCCAAGGCGGCGGCTTGCCTCATGTGCCTGAGGCTGATGACGCAGCAAAAGGGGGACAACGAGAACCCAGACCTATCGTCATCGTCGTCGTCCTCGCGCTCCTCCTCTCAGGCCAAGATCGCCACGTCGGCCTGGCACCGCCGCGGGTACTGGACCATCCTCATCGCGACCGTCGTCATCAGCCTCCTGACGCTGGGCCTGACGACGACCGCAACACGGGCTCGGGTCGGCGCCAAGGTGGGCGACAAGGTGGTTGTGACGGCCCTCCGGGTTCATGGGGCTTGGAGCGCGGCAACGGACCTGGCGCTGGCACTGTTTCCCTCGCTGCTCCTGAGCCGGCTGGCGATGCTGGCCAAGAAGCGCGTGGCGTTGTGGGGGATCATGAGCTTGGGAATCATGTAAGTCGTGTGTAGGTGAGAAGGGGGTCCTAATGACGTTAGTAAATCCAACGTCGTCGTTGCTAACGCACATCTGTCCTCAGTGTTGCAGCATGCGCAGTCGTCAAGTGTGTCCATGGCGATAACCTGTACAAGACCATCCTGTGGGGAACGTAAGTTAGACCCTCTTCCCCCTTTACTGCCTCTTCATCTATTCGCAACTTCGAGCACTCGAACGGCTCGAGACTCTTTCACGACACTCCCTCCCTGGCTGTTCCACGTCCCACCATCAACCTAACTCAAACCCCTTTTTCCAGATCCCAAAACTCCAGAAGGAATCCCCTACCCTATCCCAACCCAACCATTACCAACTGAACCGGCCCAACGACTAACCCCCTTTCCCCGAAACCAGCCTAGAACAAAACCTCGGCATAACCGCCCTCAACCTCCCAACCTACACTCCCCTCGCCGCCAGCCTACGCCGAGTCCTGACAATGGCCACTACACCCGCACCCACAACGACGATAGGCACCACCAAGACTACAACAACCACCTCCTCGAACAGACGCCCCAGCCGCCCCGGTGAGGACACCACCATCTTCATGGACTCCCTGTCCAACATGCACGGCCGCCGGAAGGGCTCCACGCAGCGCGCCCAAATCACCATCCAGTCCGCCTCTGCTCCATCATCCGCCCTGGGCCGAGCAGCAGCCGGCGGAAAGACAGACAAGAAGAACAGCAACAACAGGAAGAATAAAGGAAGAGTCTTCTTGCACGCCCTCGAGAGGCTGCGGAGCGCTTCCCCGCCCAGCGAGGGCGGCGAGCCAAACCACCTAGCCACCGGAAGCCAACGGAACCTCATCTGGTGCGGCAGCAGCGACTGTGCTGCCGATTGCAGGTCGGAGAAAGGGGGCGGTGACACGGGGTCCAGTAAGAGGAGCCAGGAAGGCGGCAGTAGCAGCAACCTCCCCAGGGGCCAATGGGCACAAAACGGCATCATGAAAACGGTCAGCGTCCGGGTCAACAGCGGCGAGAACTTCGACGTGGAACTTTGGGAACTGGGACGCAGGCAAAGCTGAAACTTGTAGCCATCCCATATCGAATTAGAAAATAGAGAATCAATATAAACAAAGTTCATGCAATATGTGGCATTAAATGGTGGTTATACTATGACTTTAGCTTGTATTCGTCGCAGTCAATTGCAGCATAGCCGCATCCTTTTCGTACACGGACATCCCTCTCCCCCCTGTATATTCAACTCGAAACTCCCCTACTCGTGTTCCTGCCTCATTCCACTGAAGAGGTTTTCTAGACAGGTCCCCGAGCAGCATCCCTCGCCAGTCCAGCCTACTACATTGCATGTCTTTGTGCTCTGCCCGGCTTTGCAACCGCAACACCCCAGTAACCAACGGTCCAGTACCAGGAGACAGGAGACCCAACAAGGAAGTCGGTTCTTCGTAGCAAAGTATGTAGTAAGCCGTATATTCGAGCAATCGAGCATTGTCTCTTGCCACCATCCCCACGTGTGACCTCGTTTCCAATGCCGTCTGCCGTTTCCAGCAAGTAGCTTCGTAATCGTGTCAAGCTTGCAGTAACGTTCGAGTAGCCCAAATGCCACCTCGTTTTTCCTCTCTCCCCAGCCATGACCCCCGTGGCCATTGACTCCATTACGTAGTCGAACAAAGAAATAGATGTAGATGTCGTTGATGTGCGGTAAAGATTTTGTAACTGCCGAAGCTAGGATGCCGTATATACGGGCGCGTGCCAAGGCTGGCGAAATGTGGCCGAGGCTGCCAAATGGATTATCATGAAGCGGATGAAGTTCTGCCCAAGAGGTGTATGCTTGTGCGTAAAGTGTAGACGGACCGCCGAACGCCGGGTGACCCAACCAAAGAGTTAAGAGAAATATGGTGTTAATCATGATAAGACCAATTGCAAGAAGTCTTGCTGGCGACAAAGTAGAGGCGGCACGTGGCGCCAATAGCTGGGTATCTGTCGAATAATTTTCAGAAACGAAGAGACGGTAAGGTCAGCACAAAGTGGCACACAGCCACTCTCTGGCAAAGCAGGAGCATTCTCGCACGCTTTGGAACAGGTCTAAAAGTTTTGCGAGATACCGGCACTTTGCTGTGGGTAGTGCGATGGGTTCTCAATCCTCGTGTTCCGCCGAGCTGGGTTGTCGCGAATAACGGGCTGAGCTCCGCCGGCACCCTGTTGGCTTTCGCTGTAAGGGTTGCCGTACTGGTCATAGTATGCGTTTGTGCCTCCGTAGGCGACGCCGACATTGTTCTCCGCCGAGCCTTCGGATCGACCCGTGGCGCTGTACGAAGACGACGCATTGGACGGTCCGCGGTGGACATTGCCGTTGCCGCGGGTTTCGGCAGTCGAGGGCCCCATCGCACCGAGGATTTCACCCTCGGGCGAACGCGAGCCGTCAGACATCAGTGGTTCTCCTGATCTACTGTCAGATGCATTGCCCCAAGTAGGACTGTTAATTTCTGAGTAGGCCGCACCTGCTGCTCCACCAGACATGGTCGTGGAAGCCTTGCGCCCTGTAGACCCTCCCAGCGTAGTCGATCCCCAACCGCGATATCCAGAGGAAGCGTCCTCCTTCATTTCGTACGCGCCGCCGGCGCCACCCACGTCGGGCATGGTAGGGTCGGCATTGGGGTTGTAGATGTAGTCTTCAACCTCCTTCCGCCTCTCCTCTTCGGCGTCCTTTCGCTGCTTACGCTTCCTCCACAGGAAAATGCCGGCTACGACCAAGAGTGCTACAGCAGCGATCGGAACCACTACCGCAACAGCAATCTTGCCTTGCTGGTTCAGCCCAGTACCCGACGAGGCGTCACTGGACTGCAGAATGTTGCCGCCATTTCCAGTCCCGGATGGGTCCGCGGACCCGGTCGGAGTTGATACTTGAGTTGATGTGATGGTCTTGACCACAGTGCTGCCATTCTCGGATGTGACGATTGTGGTCGGGATGAGAGTGGTGCTTGGCTCAGGCTTCTTGGTGGTTTGCTGGTTCGTGGGCGATGTTTTCAGGGTAGTACTTGGCTTTGTCGTAGGCTCATCTTTGGTCGTTGGCGAGGGCGCAGTGGTTGGCGAGGGCGCGGTAGTAGGTGCGGTGGTCGGCGCAGTGGTCGGCGCAGTAGTAGGCGTGTCTTTGGTGGTTGGCTGCTCAGTAGTAGGCGCGGCCGTAGGTGATGTAGGAGCTGCTGGTGTCGTCGTTGGCTGTTGTTCAGTAGTAGGCTGCTGTGTTGGTGTCGGGTCTGACGACGGTGAGGGCTCTGGTGCCTTGGTTTCAGTAGTAGGAGCGGCCGCCGGCGACGTATTTTGCGTGGGCGACGCTTCCGTCGGGGCTGCAGAGGTGGGTGTGTCAGTACTGGGGCTTGCTTCAGACGTGGCATCAGTAGTAGCGGGATCCGACTGTGAGGTCAGATCCGCGCTCAATGTTGTGTCCGTACTTGTAGCGTTGGAAGACGACATGGCGAATTGCCTTGCGCTTAACACCCTAGGATATAATTGCCTGGTTGTTGGAGGTGCCATGTTAGCGCGTGCATAGAAAACGTGTGAACAACATGCTGAGGTGAGCAGGTTGGAAAGTGAATTGATAACGAGCCGACGCGATGATGTTCAACGACATGAGAGATCGTTGGTCACAACCGAGCCTAATTGACTGTTGTGCGCCAGCAAACGCTCATTGTGGTTGTAACCGATCTTGTCAAACTGGTGTGGCAGCCATCCATTCAAGGGACGACAGGACACCTGAGACGGGAAGACGAGATCCATTCGCGCGCAGCAGCGACGGACAGGCTGAATCATTGGTAACGATGGGACGAAGCTTACCTTCACAGGACTTGGCGGCGCAAGTTGGCTGAATTGAACCAGCTTGGGCAGTCTGAAAAGACTGGATGAGAGAGGTCGCGGGCGGCCGGCGATGATGGAGAGGTATGTTTCGAATGATGCGACTTGAGACGAACAAAAATTGGCGAGACAGTACGGCGCTGGCGGCTGTTCTCTCCTCCCACTATTATTAGAGAGAAGGTGAGAAGAACAGCAAGCGCTCAGGCGACGGATTACTGAGACGGAGGGAAGCGACAGGGCCAGAAACGGGCGATTAGCCAGACAAGGCAAGGCCCTGGTCAGCGTGGCTGAGGTAGTGTCCCTATCTCGTGTTGACTGCTCGTGTCTCTCGGCTCATGTGAGACGAGGCGGATTGATTGGACAAGGAGCAAGCCGGGCCTAAAGCACCAAAGCAGAAACAGCAAGTGCCAAAGACGACCTGCAGTGCCTCCAAATAATGATAATACAACAGCACCACACTGACTTGGCCCAGGTATTATTATTTACTTTGCCGTCCGAGTCCGGGGTTCTGGGGAGAATGTGGATTTGGAAGGAATTAAAAAAAGGGCGGTTGAATAAAAAAGGAAGTTGTTTCGATATCGATGAGCGAGTGTATGAGTGAATGAGTAGTCCCCCCAGAGCGAGCGAGGGAGAGCGTCTGGACGAAGAATAAGAAAACAGTGTGGGCTGGAAAAGACCGTCGGCTAAGACAGCAGGGATGTCGTTGCGAACGGTAGGATTGGGTAGGTTGAAGGGCAGCCCGATTAGGATTTCTGTCGGGGGGTGTGGCAGTGGTGCCAATAGTGCGTCTCTCTCAGTAGCAGCGGCAGGTAGCAGCAGTGCTTGCTTGCTTGCTTGTGGGCAATTGGTCTGATTGCGTGTGCGTGCAAGGTGCAAGTGGCAGGCCAAAACTCAAGATCAAGGTAGCGCAATTGATGCAAGTGGTGCAGATGCAGTAAACCCGGTATTAGTCTGCTTGTGGGATTCGTTCAATCCGAAATTGAGATGACACCAGCACAGCACCTGTCAAGTTTCAATCTCAAGCCAAGCGAACAAGCCCAAATCAAGCCTAATTTTCAGGCTGAATTCTTTGCTTTTCTTCTGACGTATTGCCTTCTTCTTCCTCTTTCACACCCTGAGGCGGTGTACTGGTCAATTCGTCCTTTTGGGGGGGTAAGGATGAACGCGAGGAACTGAAGAGAGGAAAAGAGAGAGGGAGAAAAAAAGAGACGAGATTGTCCCGGCGACGGTATGAAATCGTAAGGGTGATCGATGATGACAGACAGGGTTACCCAGATGAATAATACTGGGACAGGTACGCAAAGGGAAGCAGGAGCCTGGCTGCTGGCCCGACTACCTCGTACTCAATTTTATTAGTCGTGCCTGGGTAAAGCGTCCCGCTGTGGAGCGCCGTGGTGTTCGTGCCCGTGTGTGCCACCAGGTGCCAGGTTTGTTGCAGGGTGCTGCTGTACAAAGTTGTTGCAGGATGATCCCCGGGATCTAGCAACGAGGCTATATCGTGCTAGACTCTAGTCTTGTCGCTTCTCGCAGAGGCGTTGCTGAAAGAGGCGATTGATCAAGTGCCAGCCAGGTCAAGCCAGGAACACTGCAAGCTACTAGGCTCCGAGGTTGCTACCTACTATCTGTCGTAGGGAAAATATGCCGCCTGGTCCGCCGTGGGATTGCCGGAGGCGCTCAATCGATGCGCCCAGTTTGCACCTTGTTTTCGATATACTGTCGACAGAGAGTATCTATCGTTCGTTCGAGCCTGTTGGTGACTGTCGATCAAGTGTATCACGATTCAGGGGGCTTGCCGGTATCGAGGCTTGAAAGCGTGGAGTATATCGTGGGATCCGCGTGCGAGTGCAACGCAACGTTTCGCTTGACTCGTGCGGTTTGTCGTTTCAATTGTCGCCCTGGCTTGTTCTCCTTGCTTGTTTCGACTCGCTCAATCTGGCCGTTTTGACAGATATCGACTCTTTTATTCTGCTTCTTTCGTTTGCACTTGGCCAAAAACAATTCCCCAGAGTTGCCGAGTTGTCCTAGCGTTGATCTATAGAAAACTGGTGAGTTTTGGGGTTCGTTGGGAGCTCGTGTAAGTGACGGCGTTGCGGGGTATGTACTGGGTGTAATGCAGATAGCCGATTCGTTGGTCGTAACAGTAGTCGTCGCCCTTGAAAAGTAAGGTATGTGCTGGCTGTGTCTATAAACGCCGAGGGCTACGTAGTGTATAGTCTAAAAAGCCAATGCCACGAGTCGTGAATCGCTGGGGAGGGGGAAGCCGTCGTCAAAGTCTGTAGAAAGGGTTCTTCTCTGCTGTCTTCAGCTGACCGGAAGTTGCGGGCTGGTCTGGAAAAGAGGAAACGGGGGCGCCGATCTCCAGGTGTGTAAGCTATCAAGGTAGGTCAGATATGCAAGTGGGCTCAAAACAGACTCAACTCCTCCTCACATCGTCCGATTCGTCAATGTCTCTCTGGTCGAAAGCTCCGCTGACTGGAGCGTCAGTTCGTAGGCTACCAGATAGGTAATACGAAGGGGCCGGCAAGGTGAGCGAAGTAAGTAGAATAAGCTGTCGTGCAATGCAAAAAAAGACCAAAAAACAAGAGGCGGTCAGATTCAGCTGATGTTATCTTGGACTGTTGTGCTATGCCAGCCACCTTCGAAAGAGGCTTGCTGTGCAGCTGGCCAGAAGCAAAGCTGGATTCTTTCAGGCCGTTACACGTACACTCGGTCTGCTGAGAGACCAGATCTTGAGACAGAGAGCCTCATTCGGGCAGTTCAGTGGGAACCGTTCAACAAGATATCATTCCGGTTTCCCCCCAACCATCCCTCCATCCGTCTATCCATCGGTTCTTGGTCGACGTACAACCAATAATACTGTTTCACGTATAGCAGCTATGACACCTTCGCTGCCGATGGGCTCTCCACATGCTTTTTCAACGTTGCCATATTAACACATGGAACATATCGTGCCAAAAACAAGCTTTGCTCGCTCTCTCCCCAGCTCTGCCCATCGCCAGGTCTTGCCGGAAGCGAGGGTTGCGCGAGGTGAGGTATGCTCTAATTGTACGTCAACCCCGACCTCCATGTAACCTGCCCCGAAGCCTAGATTATTCGACAGAGGAGCACGAATCGCTTGCCCGGTGCATTGCAGGAAGAGGGTACAGCCAGCTTGGCTGCATACTTCACACCGTCCGTCCATCGTCTATACCGCTGTCTTATCAACCACCTCGCCTTCCTTCCCCGCATTCGATCCATTGCCGCATGATAGAACGTTCGACTTGGGTAGGGCGCCAGCCAATTAGGGCTATAGTGCCGTGATAACCGTCAAAGCAGCTTCCGATTCTATCGCAAGCCCAAAGGTTCCAAAGGGGGCAGGAGGGTAAGCAATCAGCTGTCAGTGGGGAGTGCGTCGATGAGTAAGGGCCAGCTCGCCGGGTAGTTGGTAGCCAGCAAATTTTGTCTCTGGTTCGCATATCATCAATGACGAAAAGTGCCAAAGCTCGCCCTGAAAGATTCCCACAATTGCCAAGCGGTCTTGTTCAACCAGGGACCTCCCTGGGGAGAGACGCCCCTCTCGGAGAGCCGTTGTTTGGTACCCAATCAGAGCTGGTGCCCGGTCTGAAAGTCCAGCGACTCAAGACGGCCGAGAGGAGTCCATTTTTTGAAAGTTTCGCAGTGCCCGGCCGGGCTCACAAACCGGGTGAGGCAGTGTTGGACGGATGTGTGCTCCCAATCACCGACGTGCGTCGGTCGTCTTTTTCCAAATACTGCTACTGCTACATTATCTAGGCAAAGTCTTATTCGAGACCAATTGACACACGCCCTGAGTTGTTAGTCGGACAGCAATTTACGTAGCAGAAACTCTGTGTACAAAAATAACTCTTCACTCCACGTGTAATATCGCATGCTGGCTGACGATCCAGTCAAGACTACGATCGCTACTGAGTTTACTCGATGCGTTTTCACAAGCAAACCATCGAGTCTTCCTCTGGTTGGCGATTGATTGCAGAATCATGGCAGATAATTGGCCCAACCGGGTTGTCCATATTATACCCCATACGGTATTATGCTACTACCCTCCCTAGGCAGTCTAGAGACCGACCGACCATAACGGTTTTGCCCTCAGTAACTTGCAAGGCCGGCGAAATTGCCCATGACGTGAGCAGGTTGCACTGCCGCCCGTTCGACATATTAACGCCGGACTGCTAATCATCTGAAACCTCCTTGGCCAGCAAGCCGACCAAGTTGGGGTGCTCAGGCCGAGGCCACGACAGAGGGGAGGAGGAGAAACGAAACACTGTCGTACGTCATCCCTAGTCCAACCGGCCCGGGAGTCTGGAAGGTTTTGTCCCCTGCGACGAAAAGCCAGAGCCTCTTCTGAGCTGAGCCTCTTTCTTCTCTACTTCTGCTTCTTCTAAACTAGCCAACGAACCGCGTCAAAAGAAAACCACAATTCAAGCGAGCAGAAAACTGGAGAAAACAATACGAACCTGTCTTATCCAGGATCTTCAAGTATTTCTCTCCTTGAGTTAAAAGGTTTAACCGCGCGATCTCCGATCGGTACCCTACTGAATTGGATTTTATTTATGCGAACCGTGCTGAACAAATTTGAGCACGATTGCTGTGTTCGGCAATGCCTAATGTTGATCTTGGCGTCTTGTCACCCTTCTAGTGTGATTGCAAGAGGATCAAACTGATCTCGGAGATTGAGTCGACTGTTCCCAGCCAGCGGGAAAAAGAGCTGCCTGCCTGCCTGCCCCCTTTAGCAAGTGGGCTTGGCTTTCCGCACACCGATCAACACTGAGGTGAGAATTATAGTAGTACAGATCTGGCAAAGAAAGACAGACCAACCTGCTAGACCAAATAGACTCCTCCATACGCACACATTCTCAAAAGCCAAGCAAACGCCCTGCCCCAATTTCGGTGTCGGGAGCGGACGTCTCGGGCTGGTGGCGGCGAACCGGCCCTAAACCAGCCCCAACGATGCATGCTCGTATCTGCCCCCCCCGATTTGCTTTTGCTTTTTGTTTCGGAGCCCCCAACCCAAGGGAGAGACATTTCGCCCCCATCAAGGTCATGATTGCTGCATGATTGTCCGCCCTATTGCATTAGTCCTCGTAAACGGGGGTTGTCCCCTCCTGCAAACCCACCCCCCCTACAGACCTAGCGAGCTGGGCCGCTGGGCGCCGTTGGAAGGAATTTCTTTTCTGATCTTTCCCCAAGCGTGCGGGAACCCACTACCGCAGGAGCAAACGGCGCGTGTATGTGCGATTGGATTGATCCATAGTAGACCTAGATGAGAGGAAGATTCTACCCAGCGGCAGAGAACCACGGTTGATGGCAGAACACATAGTAGGTGGGATATGGTACATATGCTCAGCGCCTACTGTGTAATATCACAAGTGTAGGTAGGTAGGCAACATATATGTTTGATTCCAATACTCGTGCCCATAAGTCTCAGATAGCAAACTCAAAATGTACGCGAGCCTTGAGACATAACAGTCATGCACGTCGGCGACGTGATGAGACATTCACTCATTTGATTTGGAAGTTGCCGCAGGAACAACCAAAACCGTCATATTGTATATGCTGGTGACAATCACTATGCTCTATGCCGGCTTGTCAGATAGAGCAATACACATAGTGGTCGCCTCTGCAACTTGGGGCTCAGTGTTGTAGATACGGCGTAAGGAGGCCAAGAGACGCTCTCAAGCCGACCACCTATATACACATAAGGATTCGCCACCTGTATACACATACTGATCATAAAAGGCTCAATGAATGAGAAGAGGATATATGTTTGTTATAGTTTTTGAAATACCAATTGCACCTAAATTTCCGCTCTATATGTGTAGTGTTTATACTAGTGTATTTGTATGTCAAAATAGAACGTACAAGTTTGCGTTGGACATTGACAACTTTGCCCGCCATGCATCGATGCATACATGCAAAAGGGATTCCCTTCAACGACAAGAGATGTAATAAGATGAACGCTGTGTTGGGGTATCCAGTCGCGGAAGAGCCAATTCGTTAAGAGATCCCAAATATCGCCTAAATTGCAAACCCGCAAAACCGGGCAATGGAGCGAACGGAGAAAACATTATTTAGTATGCAAGAAACACGCCCGCCGTACTCAGCCAGGCCGTAGCGCGCCCGTAGGCCTTGCGGCATACGGAGCCTTGGTCTGAAAGGGGTGAGAAGTATGAATCGTCATTCCTCAGTTTCGCATGCCCCATTGAGGCTTCAGCTGGTTAGCTGCGGCGGCATCGGTGAACACCTCGTCACCGGGAAGGCGACTGACACGGCCGGCTCCGCCACGGACAGCGGTGTTGGCTCGGGACGAGATACCACTGCCCATGGAGCGGACACTGCCGGCGTCGCTCATGTTCTCGGGATCCTTGAAACGCTTGGGAGGGGCGAAGTCAAGACCAGTGAACGTGCTGGACTTGCGCAGGACGTGACTAGAATCTGTCAGCTAATAGAACTCGCATCATAACGGCTAGGGGATACTTACGGGCTGGGCAGGGCTGACATCTCATCGAAAGAGCTGGAAATCGGCGAGGCGATGGGAATGGCAAGCTGGTACGGGCGGCGCTCGCCAAGTGGGCTCTGAGATCGGCCTGCTGCCTGATCCTTGAAGGTAGGAGGAGGCGCGAAGTCGATGGGGTTGGAGATCAGGAAAGCATCGTCCCTGAGCTTGGCGGGTGTCGGCAAGGTGCTCAGAGCACTAGGAGGGGGGAGCGGCTTCTTGGGGCCTCGGGGACCGCCCTGGTGGGACGCCGATGAGCCAGGTCGCGGGCTTGACATGCCGCCGAATCGGCCGGGGCCGGCGGAGGCTGACGATCCAGCTCTAGGGCGAGCACCTGGGGGACCGCGGGGCCCGGGACCGAATGAGCCGTGTCCACCGGGGGGTCCTCTGTTGCTCGGGCCAGGCATTGGGCGCCTGTTGCTCGAGGGCGGCGGCGTCATGGCACGGCGAGTAACAGGCTCCGCGTACGGCATGACAAATGCGTTAGAATCCGGGTCATAGAAGGCAGCATCACCGTAACCCGTGTCGTAGTCCTCAACATACTGTGCCCGCTGGGGTTGCGGCACAGGTCCCTTCGGCAGAGCCGGCATAGCCGGCACAGGAGGCCGATCCTCGTTGCTTTCCTCAAAGTACTCCTTGTAGAACGATCGGATTCTCATGGCACGGGCTTCGGGGTCGTCTGTTGCGAGCATATCATCGGACGGCAGCGGGCGCATACCAACTGACAGGCGCTTGTTCTCCTTCTGGGGAATGTTCAAACCAGCGGGTTCTTGGACGACTTCATTGTTGGGTCTCGATGCCTGCCGTCCTCTCTCCTCCGGAGTGTCTGGCTCGTCTTCACCGACGCTGAACTGGAAGTTGGCATAGTCTTCGTACTCGGACGGCACCTCGGAGACAACAGGCTTGGATTCCTTGCGGCCACCTCTGGGGGTTTCGGGCAAGGCACCAGTAGGAGGCGGCGACGGCTGGTTTCCAGCGGGGCAGCGGTTCAGATCACTTGGGGGAAGAGCGGAGGAATCCCTGTTGGAGGCCATATCCTTACGTGCGACAGGAGCCGGTTCCGTGAGTTCAGGCATTGCCGGCATGTCGGCAAAAGGCGATACAGGCGCGGGGACTTGAGGCGAGGCAGAGTCATCGTTGCTGAAGTTGAACTCGTTCTTGCCTGGCGCGGGGGAATGGGCCGCAGGAGGGGCCTCGGGAAGAGGCGAAGGGAGCGAGTTTTGGCGAGAGGGGATACTGGTGGTGGTGGTGACAATGGGTCTGGGCTTGAAGGACGAGTCCTTGCGAACAGAACGTATAGATCCAGTTTCACTAGTGTAGGTCTTGATGTGGCGGTAAGGATCCTCGTGCTGGTGAATGGTCTTGGCCAGGGAGTTGAGCGACTCTCGCGATTGTTGAATCTCCGGGGGCAGAAGGTAGGGGCTGGAGAGGTTCATGTCCATCGACAGTCCCTTGGTGTGACCGGGAGGAGCCATAGCCATGCCCTTCTCTGCGTTACCTCCAAACAGTGTGCTCTTGCGTTTAGTGCCCTTGGCCCCCGTTTCCGAGCCGAAATCCATGGACTTGTACTTATCGTCGGTCTCCTCCAGCTTGTGTCTGTTGGTGGTCTTGCGGTGCAAGTAAAGCAGAACGCACACAAGAATAATGACAGGGATGCTATAAGTACCATTAGCAAAGACGGTTGACCGCACGACATCCCATCGCGTAGAACTTACACAACGGCGATGGTGACAGGCCCCGTCAGCGTACCGCCGACAGGCTTCTCACATTCCGGCGAGTTGTCTCCAGCTTCACAGTCCTTTCGTCTCAACAGATGCGACGGCATCTCGTCGAGCATGGAGGTCAAATTTGGCAGTGCGTCGCGTTGGGCAAGCTGGTTGACCGGCCGGGTCGGTACCCGTGGGCCGAGACCGTGGACGTGGCGCGCTCCATGGCCATGGACGTGGCGATGAACGTGGTTTGAAAGATGATTTCCCTCCATTTTTCCAACTATCCGGCTTTCTCACTTCGATCCGTCCACTCAATCTACCGTACGTTGACTGTGACTTGTCGGCAGTATATTAAAGAATTGATGATGTTGTTGTTGCTGGTATAAGCCGAGGAATTAAGTTCTGTGTTTGATAAGAGCAACTACAATTACTCATATCAACTCGCAAAAGGTTGTCGTAACGTTCGTGATGGCGATTAGAAACGAATGCGGTCGGAACGAGAACTGCGTGTTTGTTACTTGGACTTGCTGTGGTATCGAATGCAGCACCGAATGAATGATGGTAGTTGCGGCAGCGGTGTTTGTCAAAGAGTGACGATGTGTATATGTCTTGCTTGGGACGTGAGTTAAAAAGAATGACTAGAAGTTGGCTTCTAAAAACAACTAAGTGAGTGAATGGACGAACGCCCGCTGGCAGGCAAAATGGCCGATAGACCTATTATTGTCAAAGGAGCCCGCAGAATTAGGGTAGGTGTGAGGTGAGGTTGAAGGAGAGATCCTGAGATAGGGAGACTCGAGAACTGAGAAAACCGAAGCGGCCTGTAAGGTAAGCACGACTAGGTAGTACTAGAGCTCAGTGAGATTGTTCGTGCTGTGGGGATCCTCCTCCTTGCTCGTGCTATTACTGTACCGTACCTCCCGTACCGTAGCGACTGCCCAGACCAGACTGTTCGAGAGTCTGTACCTGGCTCCAGTGCTGCTCTGTGCTGGTGCCAAGGGCTTGTTGGACAGCAGCGGTGGGCTCGAAATGGCAACATGGAAAGACTGGCGACTTGGGCGGGCTTGTGGGCTGTCGGTCCACTGAATCCCAGGCCTAGCGCAGGTACCTGGTACCTGCATCTCATTTCCGATGACCTTGGAAATGACCTCTCATTCGACAAATCCGTCTTCCCCTGCAACGGCTTGCTGCAAAGGGGTGCGGAGTCTCCTCAGTGGGTATGTTTAACCTGAGTGGCCCCCCTGTTCCTGGTTGTATTGTTTTTCCAATGGACGGATTGGAATCCCGCGAGATTATCACCTGTCCTGCAAGATTCTTGCGCGATGCGATCGGGGCACTGCAAGAGACTCCAGTAGATAGAAAACGCGGGCAGGAATCGTCAGGCCGTTGGACAGAGAACCGATGCATTGAAGGCTTGCATCTATGTATGTATCCATTCAAGGCTCTCTACAATGCGTGATCACTGATGGCCGACGGATGGGATACACCAGATCCATATACATGGATAATTAGAGTGTGCCAAGTGTGCGCCTATTTTGAGTATCCGTCCTTTCAGTGGCTGTCAGGAGGGAAGGATTGCGAATGATTGGACGATAAAATATGCAGGAACACAACCCAGTAGCCAATGCTGCGTTCCCTGTGTTCCCAGTGTTCCATGGCACTAGTCGGTCGCCCGCCCGCGTCTCCGCTCAGGGGAAGAGCAGATAGTGCACAGCTAGATCCGATGTACTCGCGCGCAGGAATTCGGGTGCATCTCTACTTCCAAGCATATCCGTCGCGAGGTCGCAGTAATTTCCCTTGATGAGGGCGCCCTCTGTTAGGGGGCGTCGGTTGGGCCTAGGGCGCCCCGGCATTGACACGCGCCCACAATGAAAAAGGGTCAGAGGCGTTCAACGGTCCCACTGCTGGCAACTTGCGGTAAAATGTCAATAGGAACATAGCAACACTGCCACACACTGCGCAATCCAGCTTGGGCGCTACTGCTGCTACGGCCTATCTATCAAGGGAGCCGATGGCTCAATCCGTCAGTCGCCCTTCTAGCGCCGAACTTGGAAGCGATAGATTGGTAGGGCGACACATCTTCATTCGGTCATTGCTGCTGCCGCCGCATAATGTTCGGTGCTGGTTCCTGGGTCTGCGTTGTTCTGTCGCTGGAGACGCGAGGGCTGACCACACAGACTCTTAAGCGAACAGCTGTTGCAAGGAAAGGCAAGACGCCCTCGGATAATTAAGTAAAATGAGGAGGCATGTAGATACGGCCGGCTGTCTTCAAGTAATACCTTGTTTCTCTGGGGTGGCAGCCCGCCTTGTGTCAGATATAGTGCAGCCTCGATAGATTCAAATCCGCCGTCCCTGTGGCAGAGACAGTGGCAGACATGCCTATCTCTGCGGCTTTCCAGGTAGCGTAGCTTGGCAATGTCGATGAACTACGGCCGCCGGACCGCTTTATGGTGATGCATGCTAAAATCGGCGGTCGGCGGTCGACAGGCTTCCATTCTAGTCGGCCCGCTCCTGAGTTGTGCAGCTGGAGGTCGATCGTCAGCTCCTCTTGATTGGCCGCCAGCCTACAGCCTCATGATCCAGATATCCAGCCTGCAAAGGCGACTGGTTTTGATGAATTGTCCATGTTTCAGTACCAGAGCAAGCATACCTACGATGCAAGTGATTGGTTGGCCACCTTAGATAGCCTGAATTGCGCGAGACCCGGCCATCGAATTATCTCCAGATCGTGGGCAAGGTTAATAAAGATGAAGTTTAACACGGCGTACGGAGTACACGCATGGCTGTCGTCGTTTTGGAGTATGCAGCGGCTCCCATGGTAGCCATGTGCGTGTAGGTAGTGATATCGAGAACACGTCAAGCATGTGCACAAGCCGGTGATGGCTTGAACATTCGCTCGGCCAAGCCCAGTAAGCCACAGCCAAAGCTGCACTCACTATCGTCGCCGGATCCATGGTATCAAAATAGCTGGCAGGCGTATAATTCGACAGCTCAAATTTAGATAAACCTCGTCACTGGAGACCTCGCCCAAAACCATGTTGCTGATTTGTGGGTCTTCCTTGTCAGACATTGAGTACATCGCTAGGATCCTCTGGAGTTCTCCGAGTAATACCCATTCTGCACAACTGCGTGCAAACCGATGGCCCAAGATGCTTCTCTCGTTTTAAGGCTGGCCTTGTCGGCATCGCGGAGGGGATCGTGAGGGCTGGTGCTCGGTAAGCCGGCCAGTATTTATTGCCTAAGGTGGTAAAATCCCGCCGAGTATTCTAGAAGCCATCCTTTCTCAATCTTTGTGATGTCACGTATGTATGTCTTGTTGCCCGTCTCCATCACTTCGTGAAAGATGACCCAATCAGCCTTGCGGTTGAACATCAACGAGCTCGGGTGTGCATAGAGGGTAGTACCGCCGGCAACATTCTGGAAACTGCCATCCGGCTGCATTCTGGCCGCGTGGGCGAAATAGCCCGTGGTCAAGCATCTGCGGATTTGGTCACTGGTGGCAGGCGAGGATAACTTCAAGCTCTCATCCACTTGTATCCCAAAGCGCTCAAGGTATCGTTTCAGCTGCGCGCGGATGCTCACCGCCCGGGTCATAGCCTTGAAATTCAGACTGTTCTCGTGACAGAACCTCGACTCCTTTTTACCCTTGCCGACAAAAGTGTGGTAGACATTGAGTAGTGTGAGGTGGTCACCTTCTTCAGCAGCAAATCTACGCCGAGTTGATTCCAGCTGCTTTTTCTCGCCATCCCTTTGGACCCATACGGAGCCACCAAGGCTGGTCATGGCTGCAATCGTGAGCATCTCACTGAGACAACCGAATGAACTCGCACTCAGCAGCGTCTTCGCCATCATTGGTTCAACAGCTAGTTCCGCCATCCTCATCCCCAGCGGTTTTGTCAGTTTGGCATACTCGTCTAGTGCACCCAAAGAGAACAACAGCTCGGTGGCTTTGCTCAGAAGCTCTGCCGGAGGAGGGGTGAGATAGTTGAACCGTACAACGTTGTCGATACCAAGCGCTTTCAGCTGCAGAATAAATGGGGCCAAGTTCGTTCTCTGGATCTCGGGCACGTTCATGTCAGGGAGAGCTCGGTAGTTGTCTTCGGTGTAAAGTCGAAAGCACTTTCCGGGTTTGGTTCGCCCAGCCCTTCCAGCGCGCTGCGAAGCCGCGGCCTTTGAGACCGGTGTTGCTGTCAGACTCTCAATACCCGTCATCGGGTCAAAGGCTTTTAATTTGACAAAGCCCGAGTCGATTACGTAGACGATGCCGTCAATAGTGACAGAAGCCTCGGCAATGTTTGTCGAGATGATGATTTTCCTTGTGTTCTCCGGGGCTTCTTCGAAAACGTACATCTGCTGCTCGGTGGATAGTCCCGCGTACAGCGGCAGTGCGAGTATCGACTGGCCGCCGGGTCGGAGGTCTGCAGCACGTTCTGAAATCATCCGAACTGCATTGTCGATTTCCTCACGGCCCGTCAGGAACACCAATATGTCGCCTTCTGCTTCCTCCGTGTGAATATTCAGTACGGTGTCTACTGCCTTTTCCACGTAGTCTTCGGCTGGCGAATCCAGATACAGCACATCGATAGGATATGTGCGCCCCTCGAGGCTGATGATAGCCCCAGCTGGCTTGGTGCCGTTTCCCGCCGAGGACTTGGCTTCCGAATCGTGCGAATCAAAGAAACGCAAAAACTCTTCTGCCTGAAGGGTGGCACTGCTGACAACAATACGCAACTCAGGCCTGCGTTTCATGATTTTCTTCAGTAGCCCCAGCAGTATGTCTGTGCTGATGGACCTCTCGTGCGCCTCGTCGACCATGATTACGGAGTAACGTGATAGCAATGGGTCGACGAGGGCTTCTCGTATCAGCAGGCCGTCGGTGAGAAACCGGATGCGCGTTGTCGCAGAGCTCACGTCTTCGAACCTGATCGAGTAGCCCACCTCCTTGCCCAGTTCGCAGCCATACTCTTCGGCAACCCGAATAGCCACCGTTGTGGCAGCCACCCGCCTGGGCTGCGTGATGGCGATCACCTTGCCATCCTCACACCAGCCAGCCTGCTCCAGGAATTGGGGTATCTGTGTTGTTTTTCCAGAGCCGGTCTGTCCAACGACGATGGTGACGGGGTTTGTCTCAATCAGGTATAACAAACTGTCACGGTGCTTGGCGATAGGTAGAAGGGCGGAAGGCTTATGCAAGGCCGGGATGAAGCTGGCACCCAGATCGAAATCGGCCATCTCAACGAATGAACCCGGCAAGCCTCGACGGAATAAGGGAGTCTTTGGGGTTTCAAGCGCAATTCATTTGTGGTACAGATGAGGTCAGGATGTTGTCGTGTTCCGTCGGCCAGCCTGTCTGGAGGTGCTTATGAAGGTAGATTTGACCCAATCAGAGATAGCCTTCATTCCGTCCGAGTTGCACTTTTGGATTTCGACTATCAATCCCGATAGGATGCCTTGGATTCCAGCACAAGATGTCTCTCATCAACTAATTGATTATGTATCGATAAAATGATTCCAAACCTAACCTAACACAATCTCTGTAACTGGTGCTTCGAGAAACGACATGAAGTACTTCTGACTGTACCTGCATCCAGAGTGTGGCGCGTTCAGTGCGTGTTAGTTGAGCTGGTGCCTTGGCATTTGTGGCTGCAAGCTGTCGTCACGGCGCGCAAGGTGACTGACGACTGCCCCTCGCCGCCCGGTCGATCAATCAATCAAACCCCATGTTCTAAGGTTACCTACCCCATGCATGATTGAGCATGAATACGCACCCGTAGCACGCCTGCATACTTGTCTCAACTTACAAACTGTCGCAACCCCCCTCGACACCATTTAGATTCCTGCCAACTACCGGATCCCGTCGCTTTCCCCTTCTTCCAACAACAATTCGACGTTCTGATCTCCCAATTCTTACGGACACGTCCACTTTTTATCGGCAGCTACAATGGCAGCAGCTCCGACTGATACGGTTGGTTCTACCACGTTCCAGGCAGCTGTCAAATTACCTACCTGCGATACGACGTCAGATCACTAACAACCCCTTCAATCGCACAGAACAAGCAGACCGTGCCCGACCCGGGCTCGGAGTCTCCCACTACCGTCAAGCCGTTCGAGATGTCCGACGACGACGACGACGTCCAGGAGACCGGCGTCCTGAGCGACAGCGGCGCCCCCCAGCAGCCCACCACCACCACCTCCGCGACCTCGGCCGCTGCCACCACTGCCGCGCCCGCGCCATTGCCCGCCTCGGTCGAGGATGAGGCCCCCTCGAAGCCGCCCCGACCCGTGACGGAGCAGCAGAAGAACGAGGCGATGCTCAAGGAGGCCTTCCCCACCATCGAGATGTCCGTCATCAAGGCCGTCCTGATCGCGAGCGGCGGCCGCATCGATCCGGCCTTCAACGCCCTGCTGGGCATGAGCGACCCCGACGCCGTGCAGAACGACCCCGTCGCCGAGGAGCGCGAGGTCCCGCCTCCACAGCCGCCGCGCCCGACGGGTCCCCAGGCCACCATGTCGCAAGTCGAGGCCGACGAGCTCTACGCCCGGCAGCTGGCCGAGCACTACGACAACGTGGGCGCCTACGAGAACCGGACGAGGAACCGCGGCGGCCCCGGACAGCAGCAGCAGCCCCGGCGACAGCAGGGCCTCATACCCGACGAGGAGTACGAGCGCGAGCCCAACTTCATCGACGACGAGCTGCCCGTGATCCGCGAGAACCTCCGCAAGGGCTTCGTGGAGACCCAGACCAAGGTCAACTCGTGGTTCACCAACCTGAAGAAGCGCATCGACGGCGAGTACGATTCCGAGGAAGACGAGTCGCAACCGTCGCGCCGCCAGGCGCAGCCGTACCATCGCAGCGGCGAGGGCAGTCGCACCCGCAGGAGCAACGACTACGACCGCTACGATGCCGACCCTCAAGTTCTGAGCGACGACTTCGCCGGCATGCGACTGAACCAAGATGGCTGTAAGTTTGCTGCCAATAGGGGTTACAGGACCTCCCTTGATATATATACATACTAACAACATAAACAACAGCCCATGGCCAATCCGGCAACCCCAACGTCTACCGACCCCCTCCTCGGTCTACGCAGTCCAAGTCGCCGAAACCAGACGGCCGCAAAGTCTCGTTCCAGGAGGGCCACGAGAACATCGACAACGTCTACGACGCCTCGCCCAAGCTGCCGCCCAAGGACAACGCGCCCTCGCCCGGCCCCGGCGGCAACAAGCCGAGCAAGTGGCAGCCCATGTCCACGGTCGAGCCCGACCCGATCACGGAGCACGACCCCTTCAGCCTGGGCGACAGCGAGGACGAGCGCGATGCCAAGGACAGCAAGACGCCCGCCAAGCACGGCAAGACCGAGTCCAAGGACATCAAGCTGGACGATGCCGAGCGGCTGAAGCAGGCCACGGCCGACGCCATGGCCGACAGCTTGATGGACGAATCGGCCAAGAAGGGCGGCGAGGAGGCCAAGAAGGCTTGAGTTATGTAGAAGATGTGACGCGCGCATGGCATCGGCATCGGTGGGTGGTTGGTTGGTTGGGTGGTTCGTTCACTCGCGTTAGTGGTTTTTCATTAGGGATAATGCCAGGTCAGAACATATATGAGGGCATGAAGGCACGATATCAGATACCAAGGAATAACAGTACGTCGCACGACGACGTCAACGTCTCGTTTTGATTTTCTAACAGCAAGCCCCTGGGTTTCTGAACACACCAAGTGTATAGTTTCTGTGCTGCTCTATTTTGTGCTCCGTGGTTTGAAGACCGTTCCTAGCAGCGTGTGGTTACTTAGGTCAAGCACGAGTAGGATGATCTGGTGGAACCACGATTCAGCCAATATGATGAATTTGGCACTGTGTTTCCATAGCTCCGACGATCATGAAAGCTCAAACTGGACTCTGCAGCACCATGGGGACTTTGCGGTTTAATGGGTTACGAGCAGACCACGAGGTTGTACAATGTAGCGAATCTTTTTAGTATCCGACGAGTATATGAAAGAAGCGTTTGAATGTTACACTTGATTTGCAGAAAGGCAAGAAGTAGATGTAGATGTACAAGCCAAAAATGATGAGAGAATCCTCCGGTACCTTAACCCCCCTTTTCCCCCTAAGCGAAATAAATCTATAATAATACATCCCTCTTTCGCCACCTGGACCTTTGTACACCGCCAGTGGTCGCTATGTCTTTTTCTCTCCTCTTGTCGCCCATGCCAGTTGGGTCGAAAACTGATCGACCTCTTCTACGGAATTGATCAAAACGCGAAATTGAGCCAAAAAGTACACCGAAAGGAAAAGAAAAGTAGAGAAATGAACTGAGGAAAATTCTGAAGAGTCTAAAGGCTAAGACATGTGTGCGATAACGGGTGCTTGTCAAGGTAATTTGACTCGACATTGCCCGAAAGTGGTTTGATTGTTAACTAGGTGAAAGGAAAATAGACAATACGTTTATAGGTTGGCGTAACTTCGTTATGTTTTTCAGTGAGCGGCTGGGTATAATAAGTAATAATAAATGATGCAGTAAAGAAGGTAGTTTGAAAATGCTGCCGCGCAATGCTTCATGGTGGTGCCAATAGGAGGTTCAGGTATGAAATGTAGTAAGGTAAGTATGCATCGGTCTCTCTGAAAGGACAGGGGGGTCAGCCAGGTGAGGGAGGGAAATCATGAGAAGACTTTGCCTCACGCCAGGCCCAGCCATTTGAGTGCCTTGCGGCTGCTGGTCTTCTTGCGAGCCGACTGGTCGAGGAAGAATGGCATATACTTGCGCTCCTCGGCCCAGAAGGCGGCGTCGTCCTCGTCCCAAGCATCGAAGCGGCTGTCCACGCTGGGCTTGACGGAATGGCCGAGCAGCTTCTGGATCTTTGCCGACTTGTGACTTCTGATGCTCCGTATGGATTTCGCAGAAGACATGGGCCTGAGCTCGTCCTCTGGTATCGTCAATTCCATTGGGCTTTGTGGCATCGACGACGGAAGCGGCAAGGAGGGGGGGTCGGTGCCCTGTAGGTTCTGCGTCTGGGCGCTCAACCTGGTCACCAAGGATTTGTAGTCCGGGCTGGGCAAACGGGGCGATCGCGGTCTATCCCCGAAACTGTTCCGGGACTCCTTGTGAGCCAGGACTGGAGGCGGCCTCTCGGGAACGTAGAAGGAGGCTTTGGACATGAGAACGGACAGGACCGTCGAAACAAAAAGAGCGATTTCAGACTCGGACACCTGAGATGTCAAGACGAAATTGGCCTTGCTGAACGATTCTGCTCCGGGTGATTGACTGCCTGGCGTGGGCGACGAAGTAACCATGCTCTTGATAGAACTCGTTCTTGACATGACGGAGCTGGCAGACCCAAAAGTCTTACTGGAAGAGAGATGGCCAGATCTATTATGGCCCCGTTTTGACTTGGGAGGATCGGGGCTCAAAATGGCAGCAATCTTGAATAAATCCACGCCGATAAGGCGCTGCAGACACAGAACAGTAGAGAGATGCTCGGGAGCATATTCCAAGATTAAGAATCGCGTCTGGGGATGGGCTGTGATGTAATTCTCCAAGTGAGGGACGAGGAGCGTTGCTAGGCGTAATGGGTTGCCGAAAGGGTTGTTCTCAGTTTGGTTTGTCAAAGGCTGAGAGGTGAAACTTTGCATAGCATTTGCCACAAGGTATCTTTTGACAATCTTCTGTTAGCTACGGAGTGAAGAATGAGGGAAGAGAAAATGCATACCTTAGATCAAGTCTTCCACTTCTCGAGACACCAGTAGGTTTCACACCCAGCTTGTCCAAAGAGCCACACACGACAGATATAAAGTCCTTGGGCACGCCCCTTTGTGCACCTACTGCCAGAATGAGGTCGACATGTCTGTCTTCCTTGATGGGATCATTAATGTCCGGCTTTCCAAACAGTGGCTCCCACAGACTGCCGGAACCAGGGAGCAGCGGGAACGTGAACTGATGGTACCCAACATCGTCTGGGGTGAAATAAGTCTTCAGGACAGACCGCAATGCGTTCTGGACACAGATGGCCGTTCTCAAGCCTGAAGACTGAAAATCATGGAACGTTGTCTTGGGTGCTTGCCTGGTCTCATCGATAGGCGGCGTCCTGGCCGGTGTTGGTGGATCTATCCTTTTTGGCGATGTGTCGTGTTCGGGGTTCTGGCGGATTATAGCCTTTTCAGGCGCTTTGACCTGCAGGTAGACGTGCGAAGCGAAAGGGTCGTAATCGTCGCTTTGTACTTGATGAGAGGGTTGGTTGAGATCACTCTCAAGAGGCGGCGTAGCCTGCCTAGGCGCCGGGTCACCATGGTTATTAACTATGGCTGGCAACTTTCCGGATTTTGCAGACCTTGAGTCCATCTTAATGGGGTAAGCCCCACGCCGGAAACCCGAGAGTACTGAATCTAGCAGCGGGATCGGGTTGTCGTCAATAAAGTGTATAACAATATCTTCAACCATGGGCAGGACAGTTTCTGGGAAGGCCTTGGATGCCATGATAGCTCCTTCCGATGTGCGCGGTGTGAGAAGCCCGCCACTCACACGATGGTCCTGGTGCTGATGCCCAGTCCAGGTGCCGTGGTCGACGTAGCAGTTCTCCGGGCTTGTGGATTTGTCAGCGTACCTGCCGTTAGCAAGAGTGCTGGTCAACTTTTTCGTGTGTACCATTTTCCCATCGCTCACGACAATGTTTGTCAGGTCCAACGGAAGCGGCGGAGGTTTGCGGCTTGTGCTTCTGCTGCGTCCTGAGAAAGACCGTTGAAGTGGCTGATCCGGGCCCGCGCTCGAGCGAGATTGCTGTCGAGTCGAATTCTTAGGCATTGGCAGCTTACTCTCGTAGGTGTTTACTGTCTCGCTTGATCTCGATGCAAAAGAGCGTGAAAAGTTGCAAACGGAAGCTTTCGGACCGGCGCGGATCGAGTCGCAAGATTTCCCCCTCCTGAGTGTCCTGGCTGCAAACTCCGTTGACGTTTTTCGTACATCTACCATGTACGCTTCGCCGTAAACTACAGAAGGGCTGTTTGGCATAGAGCCCGACGCTTTCGTGTGCTGGCTCGACTTGCCCATCGACATGGTGCCGGGTGATAACGGGGGAACACCCGTGGCCGCTTCGGTCGACTTGGCCCACCTCGTTGCTCGTTCTCTGAAGGCCGACCTATCCCGCGACTTGGAACGTCTGACCGGAGAGTTGCTTTTGTTTAGGCTCATCAACTTTGGAATACGTCCCTTCTGCGGGTTCGTGTTTTGGGGTATTGGGTCGCCTGTCGAGGGACCAAAGACGTAAAAGGGGACAGCTTCTTGAAAGTCGTTCGGAAACTGAAGCACTGGGACGCTCATGCTTCGAGGCCGAACATTAGGTACCGTAAGGGTAAGGTCGATTTCATTGCTCGGCTGTAGAGAAGCCGTCAGGAAGTCCAGGGTGTCTGCAGCCCTCATGGCCTGTGATACTGGGTCGTCTTTGGATCCGTGGTTGTCTCCGCAAGTTGTGTCGTCGCTGCGCTTTCCCATCAAGCCAGCAACCCCGTTTCGAGCAAGGGACTTGAACATGGCTTCGGCCCGTGGCACGTTGCCATTTGTATGGTTTTGGCTTATCCATCGAATGCAACGCAACTGGGCCTCCGCTGTGCCACCGTCCATGAAAACCAGTCTCTTGTTCTCCGGAGACGAATCTTCCAGGAAGCGATGGGCCATGTGAGCCCGGGCATTGCAAGCATCGTGGACCTTCAAAATATACGTCCGGGCGTCTGGAGATTTGTCGATGTCCTCTCCGGCCAAAAAATGTTGCAGTGGTGGTATCACTAGTATTCTCGACGAACTTGGGAGGAGCTGTATCTGAGTCGAGACTAGATCTTGCGGCCCTTCAAAGGCCACCAGGCTGCCATGGTATTCGGGACTGAGTCCCATCTTGGTTTGCGACGGAGAACCGTAATACTAGGTGTGATTGCGACTCGGGAGTTCCGAAAGATTGCCGACGACTTGAAGCAAACACACAAGTATGAGAGCCTTGTGGTACAGAGAGGAAGGAAAATTGTAGCAGTAATGAATTTCCAAGCCAGCCGATGCCCTGCCGAAAAATAACGGCCACCAGCTCAAAGTCTTGATTATGCCACTTTGTGTACTTCAATATCAAGTGATTCTGAAAGGTAAGTGAATGCGAACTTGGAAGCCGCTACTGGGCAAGGGTTGGTAGACTCGTGCGAAGCGAACAAGTGCAGAAGAAGAAGAAGAACGATATGCCACTCATCGAGAAGCCGGTAGAAGACAATGAACAAACGTTATGTCAAAGGCCAGCAGGAACTTCCATCTCGGGAGGAAAGGACATGCAGGACGGGCGGAGGCAAGAGGGGGAAAAAGAATACTTGAGAAAAGTTTGGGAAGGAAGGTCCGAAGAATGGACGACTTGAACCTACCCAACCCCCATTCCACTCCTACTCATGGGCTTCAAGTCAGTTAAGGTCCTGGGATGTACTGCATCTAAGCTCTTCTGGACTCGGGCGTGTTGCTTCTTCCTCCTACACAAGCGCGGGATGTTGAGCATGGGCCGAAAAGTAGAGAGGCAGAGAGAGGTGGTAGAGGCTATCACCCATCGCAATAACAGGAAAACGGTGGGCCATTGACGTTGTACACGGCAGAGCGGGATGTGATGATGCAGGGTGACCCTAAGGCAACGTCCCTACCCGAGCTGGGACTTAGTCCAGTTACAATTTCCTGGTCGGTGAGGCATGGCGCAAAGCCAAAGCAGACGGCCACGGGAAGATGGCTTGGATGGCGCAAAGAAAGCATGGAGGTGAGAAATTAGGCACTAGGTTCGTGGAGGGGGTAGGTTGGATTTGTTTGTGTGTAGGTAAGTATTAAGACCGTACCAGCAGTCCGGACTGGATCTGGAACTGCATTATCTTCAACGGTCATACCCGACATAGAGGTTCTTGGGTTTCTGGCATAAACGTTGATTATCTTACCCTACTGTATGTACTCTCTCAGCAGCATTTGGCAGGCATTATCACCACCCAGGAACACCTCCGATATGATTACCTACCGGTATTTGGTCTCTGCTGATGCATAGCAACAGTTCAGATGAAGTTTGGTAAATATGAATTGCTTCTTCTGGCAGGTCGGAGCCTGCAAGGTTGCCGGGATTTTGGTTGGTTGAAGCAACCCGGGACAAATGTGACCAACACCCAGCATGCACTCTCTCATTTGATTGTTACCCACCACATCCTTTGCAAGTACATTGTTCTTGTTTGCTACGATGCCGAACCTGGGCAAAAAGAAAAAGAAAAGAAAGCAGAGAGGAAAAAGCGTAGCAAATTCAAGATTATCCTACTATGCTGATTGGATGTGCGCAATGCACCAAGTACATCCTTGCAAGCCACCATCGCCTGTGCTGATCAGCAGAAGAAACATTCCCAGCAAGCATACCTGTCGATCCTGATGCTCCGATCCTTAACCCTCAAGCATGCATACATCGAAGCGCGGAGCAAAGCCGCAGGTCCCGATAGGGGGTATCTGGGTGTAGAAGGGGCGAGAATGCATCCACGTACCATAGGTATTTAGATGTAGTGCACCAGAAAACTGGTGTATCAGAGGCCAGGAATCATTGGCCACCCCTGGCTAACAAATATTATCTTGCATCCAGCTTAAATTATCGGTCGGGACTCCAATTTGAAGGGCTGGCGACACATCTGAGTATCTAGGTTGAAAGCGTTGGACATGGCGCTTCAGGAATCAACTATAATTATGTGTAGGCTGTCTCACCTTTGACACGCCCTGTCCATGTGGCTCGGGAATCTAAGTTTCAATTGGTGCATGGATGATGGACGAAAACCACCTGGGCACCCTGATATCCATGTGTTCATGTATCTTCTAAGACAGTTTACCCGGGCGTCTAAGACAGTCTGCAGTCAGAACCGCTGCCAATCTGGATCAAAAAGCTTCTCGAACGCTTCTGACATTGAGATAACTTACATTGCTAATGGCAACGGTTCTTTTTCTTGAATCTCTAATATCGACCAACTACAGCCACGGGTATAGATCGCGTCTAATTATCATAACACTTGGATGCCCGTAGTCAGTTTGATATGTCTTTAGTGGTTACCTATCCTGCAACCTGTTAGAGCCGAGACAAGTTTGTCCTCCATCTCACAGGGGCAGCAGGTCTTGTGTTAGTATTCAGGGTCTTGCTGCTGCACACACTTGCGGTGAATGTTGGCCTATCAATCTGATGCAAGCAAGCATGCTCTTTGGCTTCATCCAAAACACACCCCAAAGACAAACATTGACGAATACTTAACCCCTGGCCCGGGTGAATGGTTGAAGTAGGAGCAGCAGTAGAAGCTAATCTCGCAACAACCTTACTAGCCACCACCACCGACCACCCAAGGGCTTACCTCATCTCTTAAACGCTCGCTGCGTTGTTTAGAGGCAGAGGCTGCAACGCCCACGTTTCGCCCATCAATTTGTTTGCTTGGACATTGGCCATTGAGGGGGGATGTTGTTGGCAAGCTGTAGTCGGCGAGTGTAGTCGTGTAGTCGCACAAGGGACCCCACCGAGCACGTCGAGATCCCGAGCAAGTGGGGACAAATCTTGATTCGCGAATTGAAGATGGATCTGCGCAGGGTCTGTAATGTCGGACTTTACACGGCCTAAATAAGAACCCAATAAACACATCATTTTGCAGAACCGTGTGATGCATCGTTTTGTCTGTGGTAATTCGAGCCATGTGGCTGGCAGGCTTCTTCCTCTACGGGCACACTGATCTTCTATGGACCCTGGGCTTCTAGCGGAGGCTAGAGCTGACATGGACCCAAGCAAAGAACCCATGTTCCATGCCGCGTCTACCTACTTACAATGCTTGATGGTCGATGGCTATTATTCCTATCAAATCATGCATCTCCTTGAGATGTGATTTCAGCCTCCAGCTATAGCCAGGGGGGCGACCGGCCGAGGCGGGATAGAGAGCCAAACTATGGCACCATCTCGTTGCTTTTGCCTCGCAAATTCTCTTCTAGCGGGCAATTACTCCCCGTCGCAGATGTCGGTAAAGCCAGTTGCGGCAAACAGCATGATTATGATTGTGATTACCGCTGGTAGGATCCCTGCAGTGCGGTCTACTTCAGAGCCTGAACACAAGATTGTACCACTCCATCGCTTCAACACGAGGCCAGCACCGGGGCTGCGGGAGCCAGCACAGCACCTCCGGCAAACCACAATATACTCAAAACGAGGTCGCCTCCACCAGAGCATGATCCCCGGACTTCGCTGGTTTTCTCAAGGAGGCCATGCTTTCCACGGTAGCCAAATAGCACCCTGTGCTCGAACTCCTGAGGGCAAGTGTTGATCTACCCCGAGTCAATCTTGATTGTGCGGATGCCGGGGTTCTGCCCCTGGCCGCTTCTTCCACCGCAATGCCTATGAATGGGGACCCATGACTAGCTTGTCGACGTATATTGCTTCTTCCAAAGCTAGGAACGCCGCTAACTGCTATATAGCTGATTTGGCCGGGTTTCGGGGATTTTGGCATATCAGACATGCTATGCTCTTAGTAATTTGTATGCAAACCCACCCTCGCCATCTAAGACAACGATAACGTGGCATGTCTCTCAAATCGTTCGTCCCAGGCATCCCTGCAGAAACCACTGTCAGAAAGCCTTTGGTCCTTGAACCCAGACGGGTCGGAACATATTTCACGTGGGACCAATCGGGCGTGGACAATGCTAGATTTGATACGAGGGTTGCTATTCCGGTCTCAGAACAAACTTGGGCCGCTCTCTCAGATGTCGTATCGACACAGAAGAACAGGCTAATCTTCTTCCATTAAGGCGGCCAGCTCGTCTTCTTCTTCAGCCGTCATCAGCCCTTCGGGAGCCTTTTCGGCGATAGGCTCTTCGACCCCGTTGGCCTTGTCTTGTTGCTCCTTAATGAACTTGTCGAGCGCAGTCTTGCCAAGTGACCACACTCTCACCGTGCCATCAATCGAGACAGACACCAGCCTGGCACCGGCACCAGCGGAATTGGCCAGGGTCACCAAATCTGTAACTTCGTCGTAATGACCCTCCAGTGCGCAATATAACTTGCCCGTGGCCCGGTCCCACACCTTCACATCCTCATCCCGTCCTGCTGTTACCAGCCACTGCTCCGTAAAAGCAACTGCCCGCACGTGGTCTCCATGGTTGATCATGTCGTCGGCCGTGAAGCCTTTCGCCCTGGACAGGCACTTGGCGGAACCGTCACCACTTGCAGTCCAGAGATCGATGTCGTCGTTGTGCATGTCGAAAGCCAGTTTATATACCGTGGTCTCGTGCTCAAGAATGGTAGGTCTAGTAGTCCCGGGTGTCTCTGGTGCATCTTCGACAATCTGCTCAACAGAGTCGAGCTTGATTCGCCATCGGCGAATGTGAGGATCACTGCTGGCGCTGACTAGCACCAACTCATCGGCCGTCGATGATGCAGGGTCAAGTGCGAGGTCTTGAATTGCCATCATAGAGACAACCTGGTCCTGTATCACATGTAAACGCGAGCCGGTCTCGACGTCCCACACCATGATCTTTTTGTCCGCGCCACCACTGATCAGAATATCCTTGCCTCCGAGTTTCGTGCACAAGATGGCCTTGACGAAGTCTGAATGGCCGCTGTACTTGCGACCTACAGCTTTGGAGGAGGCATTCCAGGACCAGATGTCCTTATCCCAGGAGCCTGCGAAGATGGTCTGGTTTCCGGAGCCCCCGACAGCGACGCATGTCACTGGTGCCGAAGGACCCCTATAGGCTTGCTTGGTTTCCCCTGTCTGTCAAGTGGGAGAACAAACAGTCAGGACTCAGGTCTTATTAACTGCGGCTGATAGACAAGCTTACCTCGATATTAACCCTACGAACAGAGCCTGAAGACTCTGCCACCAAAACTGAAGATGGATTGCTGGGGTCTGCGATAGCACCCAGAATTTTGGACTTGAGGGCTATCGGACTGCCGTTCTTGTTGCCTGCCTTTGCTTCTCGCCTCTCTCGCTTGGCAGCGGCATCACTGGAATTCTGTATGAGTGATTTTTCTATAACAAAAAAAAAAAAAAGTATAAGTACTTACTCAGTTTCAAAGAACTGGTCCGGACGAGTTCCCTTATTCATGGTGGCAGGTGTCGTGAAAACGACTTCTTAAGCTAGCAGTGGGTTTGCGGGCTGGACTGATAGTCAGAGATCTTGTCGCCGGCAGTTCGGTATACCTGCCTGCCACAACCAGATGGAGAGAACACGCTTAGTCTTAAATCGAGACCTACCCCTATCGATCTGGACTGAAGCCGATACGGAGATTTATAATCGTTGTCGGTGTGGAACATGAAATCGCTGCCTATTTGAGCGATTGCTGGCCGCCCAGGCAGCTAAGGAAAGTGCCCCTCAAGATGGTGGGTCATCCCTGCCAGTTTGCATTATGCAATTGTGTTACGTGCATAAATGGCAGAGACACCAAATTACGCGTGTTTCTTTAATTGGCGACGCGGTCTTGACGCGACTTCTTAGAAAGTACTACCCGCCATCGTGGACCGAGTTGTTGGAAGCAGAACATACCGGCACATTCGAAGTCACCGATCCTAAGTCGAACTCTTCGTACACTACGATCCCAAACATTCGCACTTTCGAAGAGCCCATCAACCCGTCAGTCACCCGAGAGAACTAGCCAACATGGCTTCGACGGCGCCTCTACGTCCTCGGGCCAGACCTGCCCATACCCAGGGCACAACGCATTGCGCTTACACACCTAATGGCTCGAGATTGGTATCTGTTGGGTCCAACAACACGATCAGACTCTACAAGACCGGGTTCGACGGCGAGCCAACCAACATCGACGACTGCCAGGAGCAAAATGTAAGCGTTAATGCTTCGGACGAATTCTTCGTCGTCGGATCAGAGGATGGCACAGTCAGTCTGTATTCGATAGCCAGTGCCGCTTTTGACAAGTTCCTGCTGCGATGCTCCCTGCCGATCCGAGATGTCGCCCTCTCTCCCGACTCCAAATGGTGCGCCGTCGCCAGTGACGAGCTCACGGTCAAGGTGGTACGGACCGACGACAACAGCGAGGTCCGCCACTTGAAGGAACATAACAAGCCCACCAAACACCTCGCTTTTGATACCAAAGGCTCCACGGTCACACTGGCTTGCACGGATGGCATCTTATACGTATACTCGCTCACGGCCGATGAGCCCGAGCTGATCAAGAAGGTGGACGGGGTCATCGGTGCATTGGACACCGACTCAGAGCTCAGTTCCATGGTCGCCTGGCATCCAGACGGCCGTGCTTTTGCGGTACCAACTCCCACGAGGGAGATACAAGTCGTCTCCAAGAACGACTGGGAAAAGCAACGGATTTTCGCTAGGGGCCACAATGGCGACATCACAGCGCTTGCCTGGTCTCCCAACGGAGCCATCCTGGCTTCAGCCGGCAAAGACAAGAAGATCCTCCTTTGGGAAACCAAGACTCAGTCGGTTATCGCTCGATTGGACTACGCAAATGTAATGAGCATTTCATGGCATCCCTCAGACAATCTGGTCTCTTTCACAAACACCGATGGAGAGGTTTATATCCACCCCGACTTTGTGCCTGAGCAGTTCGCTCAGATGCTCCGGCTCCCGAAGCAGCCAGCACCTTTCATCCACGACCCTCTAGAAGATATATCAAACAACGCAAGGAAGGTAGATCTGAATGCTATTCCCAGCAGGCCGCGGCGAGACTCGCTCGACAGCTATGACTCTTTGATGGATGGTCCCCTGGATGGCCCCCTTCCGGAGGATGACGATTTCGTTGTTGACGATGATGGAGCTGGATATGCCTTGAACGTCAATGGAAAGCGAGCGCATGCCGGACCTGAAGGATTTGCACGCTCCAGCAAACGCCAGCACCTGGAGGCGCAATACCACGAGGCCTTCCAGCCTGGCTCCACCCCTTGGCGAGGCAACCGCAAGTATCTCTGCCTGAATCTGATAGGATTCGTCTGGACTGTTGATCAAGATGGACACCACACTGTGACGGTTGAATTCTACGATCATGAGTTTCACAGGGATTTCCACTTCACAGATACTTTCCTCTACGACAAGGCTTGCTTGACGGAAAATGGAACGCTCTTCGCGTGCCCGCCGAAGGATGATGCTCCCGCTACCATCTTCTACAGACCACATGAGACATGGACCAACCGCAATGACTGGCGAACACAGCTTCCCAAAGGGGAGGGTGTCTTGGCTATGTCCCTTAGCGAGTCGTTCATCACAGTGACGACGACAGCCGGCTACGTAAGAGTTTACACGCTCTTTGGAATCCCGTACCGTGTATACCGGCCCAAGAGCACGCCCATGGTCACATGCGCCAGTTGGCGAGACTATGTCCTAACTATGGGCAATGGACCTGTCGGCGCAGACGGCAATACGCGTCTGTTGTATACCATCGAGAATGTCAAGCGTGACGAGATCTGCCAGAATGAAGACACGGTAGCCCTGCCTGAAGGCGCGACACTGAAGAGCGTATTCTTCTCAGATCAAGGGGTAAGCCAATTCAATCAAACGACGCACACTTAGGGGAAGACATACTAACTAACATCTGTGTAGGACCCCTGTATCTACGACTCTACTGGCACGCTTTTGACGCTCCTCCACTGGCGCCGGCCATCGCGTGCCTGTTGGGTGCCGCTTTTGGATACCACCCTGCTCCCGCGTCTCGCCTCGGGTCGCAAGCACGAGAGCTATTTCCCCATCGCAGTGGCAGACAACAAGTTCCACTGCATCATCCTCAAGGGTGGGGACCAGTACCCCTATTTCCCTCGCCCGCTGCTTTCCGAGTTTGACTTCTCCGTGCCCCTGACCTCAGAACCGCCCAAGGCAAAGAAGTCAAGAGGGGCCAACGATGATGTCGACATGGACCAGGACTCTGATGACGAGGTCGACGAAGAGGGTGGCTCCTCCGAGACCCGCAAGCTCGAGCAGCAGTACCTGCTCAAGGGTATCGAGGCCTCGCAGCTCCAGGACCTCATAGACGATGTCACTGGCGATTCGTCGGGCAGCAGCGCCAGCCAGCGCTCCACTCTCGCGCGCCTCGAGCTCGACATCGACAAGACTCTCCTGCAGTACCTGGCCATTGAGTGCCGCGAGGGCGAGGACCGCGGTATGCGCGCCCTCGAGCTCGTCCGCCTCATGCGCGATCGCTCCGGCCGCATGATCGAGGCCGCCGGCAAGGTGGCCCAGCGCTACGGCAGGACGATCCTGGGGGACAAAATTCGCGAGATTGGGGAGAGGAGGGTCGGTGGGTTCGAGGACGACTTTTAAGAGGTCTGTCTGCCTAACTACTCATCGAGGCGTGTATGTCTACATACATTTGCCCTGTGACGAGAAATGAAGGACGAGAGCGAGGCCTGCCACGTAGCAAGATCGGACTAAGAGGGAAGGTCGCTGCGACGATAATGTTTCATCATCAGCTGGGGTTTGGGGGCTACTTGGAGTTTTGGCTGTTTGCGAGATGGACCTTGACGAGGCCAAGTATGTATGGTTGACTGGATAGACGTTTTGGCAGTTCCATGATGAGGTAGTGTGTATATCAACGCATGTTCATATTAGCAACCAACGACTCAATGAATATTGTAGTATTTACGAATATGATGCTCGATTCACCCCTTACAAAACAGTGAGGCTGAGCACGTTAACACCCAAACGAAGGGACTTGTCCAAGATCACCAGTCTTTCATCGTGTAGCCGCGACATATTTTCTTTTCGCAAGCACGTCCATCCTACAGTGTCTCCTGCTCATGCTGTAAGTCACATAGAATCGACCTTTGGGGGGCCCGTTGACGCTGATTGGAGGTCGGTTAAATCCGGGGACCTGACACGCCGCCGCCGCCTGAAGGAATCTTTGCCGGTCGCCTACATGGTGGCGGCGAGATGAGGTTGCATTCCGGGCGGCGTCCGTTGCAGGTAAGGTACATCCAGATACCGGAACTTTTTTTTTTCCCTTCAGCTTTTGGGGCAGCCGATAGCTATGTTTCGTATCGGGGCGGAGTGCAAACGACGCGAGGAAATGCCAATGCCGTGCCAGGCTATGGGTAGTATCAAGAAGAGATGACACGTCTATAAATACTACAGCGTTTGTTTGCTTGCTTTTCTTGTTCTGGCGGTTTGAGAGTTCGCGTATACTGCCACAATGGGCGTTACCTGTCTAGCAAGTATATGCAGTAACAGCTCAGCCTCGACTACGCCGCAATGCATCTCAACTCTGCAGCGCGATGCCGGGGGCGAGAGGCTCAGACTTTCCAGCACGTATCATATTCTCCTTTTCCTCAGTCTGTGACTTGTTGATTCATCCGACTCGCTGACGTCTTTTCGTCCTTGGTTTTGGGGCCCGCGATACAGATATAGTCTTTTTCGTCGCTTTCTGGTTGCCTCTTTGGGATGGTGTCACATCAAAGGAAGAAGCGAATGGTAGGTTACCCAGCATGGCGCAGCCCTAAGCGATGTGTGAAGTGCTGCTGCAGCGCAGTGTGCCGGGCCATCAAATTAAGGCTGCTGCTGCCGCCTTACTGCTTCTGGACGATGACCTGTCATCCTACCTACATGTATTCTGATGGGCGGCATCTCTCGCTTCTTTCGCTTGATTATCCGCTTCTTCGGCGGCTATTCCAGCCGCGCCAACTATATGTATTGCACATGATATCAAATCTCGTTGGGCCTTTTCTGGCCCACTACTGGGCTGATGTACTGGTCGTATCACGTCACCTGTCAGCTTCTCATAGGGCTGCTGACCTTTCGACAGCGATATGCTGGAGTAATCGTAGATCTGACTGTGAGACTCCAGTTCGATCTCCAGGTAACGCTCCCAAGCAACCAAAGCCAGTATAAACCGGCTTGCCGGCCTCATGGCACCGACAGCTCCAAACATCATCTTTTATACACAAAGAATAGATATGTAGAGTCCGGTCAAATGGAAGTTACATGCATTGTAGTCAAGTCAACGAAGGTCCCTGTCCTAAAGCCGTCGAGTTCATTAGAATCGTCTTGGTGATCTCGAGTAGGGTGGGAGCGTGAACAATGATGCATCTGACTCGCTACGCTCGGTAGGAAGAGACCCCAATGCCATTATGGCGTTCTCATTGGACGGGGGAGCAAGCCAACAGGATTCGGATCCCAGCTCGGAAAAGACGCGACCCCCAACCCAATTGATCCTTCCTCCCTACCTTGCCCTGGCATGGCTGAGACTTGCCTGTTCCGGGCCTTCCATGGGGTCGAGCTCGGTTGTAAGGAACAAGTGCTTGCCGCGACCACCCCCATTTTCCATTCTGACGACATGCAGCCGGAGTCAGAGAGAGAGGCGCTGGCTGACCTTGCCGGGCTTGATCCCAGCCATGATCATCAGGGTCGGTAGCTGAAGGTGTGGGAGGTTGCCTCTTGGGGGGGGTGGTGGTGGTGCGCCTCTGTAGACTTTCCCGGAAGTTTGGTTCAGGTACTTACTTACTTCCCTCTGATGCACCCAGCTGACATGCAGTCACATTCCAGGGTGTCGTGAATAGCATCAATCGCTCGTCATGTGCGCAGTCGAATCGACCAGTAGTAAGTAAACTACAGCCCGTACGTGAAAAAGTATACCATCGCACGCGCAGGGCGTTGGGCGGTGTTGCTTCCCTCGCTTCTGAATGTGACCCCCTCCCCGGTCCGGGACACCACTCTGCGACTTCTGCAGCCCCATGTGCCATGGATGTACCAAGGCCGTGTACCTCCACCCTTGCAAGACGGACCGTCACGATAAGGCCAACGGCTACTGAACGCCGGGAAGTAGAGACCTGGCAGAGTCGCATGGGTGGTGGGTTGGTTGGTGGAGGAGGGAGGGAGGGCGGACCCCTATAGCGACTGGGCACATATAGGCGCCGGCAGGGTAGGCAGGGTAGGGTTAGGAGATTCAAGGAGTCGGGGTGTCGAGGGTGTCTGCGAGAGTTGCATTGTCAAGTTAGCCGAGAAGGGAAAAAAGCCAATGCACAGTATTCACTTTTTCACTTTTTCTCCAGGGACTTGGGACTGCGAGCGATGAAGCGTACTTAGTGTGCGCGTGTGTTAGTTGGTAGTATACTGTAACGCCGTTGTCCGCTGCATTGAAATACCGGACAAGACTGGAGCTTGAGCCGGCCGATCGACCGGGGCGAGACTAATAGGGCAAATATAGCAGGATATCATGCCAAGCACCCCGTTGCTGATTCATGCTTGACGTCTTTTCTATGCAGCGACGACTCATTTGATAGCGGCCGAGGAGACGACATGCTTCAAGCGTTGTGTGTGAAGCCTGACAACTGGGCGTCTGTCCAGGCTTGGCAGGGTTTGAAGAGTTGTAAGTTGCAATCACATCTGGAAAAAGCCGACATGTTGGCCAACAGTACGATGGTTGGTGACACCGCGGTTGTTTTGATTGCAATGACGGTTGTGCTTGTCGAATTGATATCGAATATACACAAGGCTACATGCATGTATGGATGCCATGTACCTGCATTTGCAAGAGCCCTATCCGTATATTGCAGACTCTAGTTGACGTCTCTTCCGTTTCTTCTTCTGCTCACATTAGTCGTTGAATTGGACCCCCTGCAAGCCGCAGTGCCACTGTACGCATGTACTTGTATAGCTGCAATGGATGTATGTAGTAATGCGCCGGCCCCGTGTCTCCCAAGCTACCACCGTGGGCATACCCAAGTACCATACAGTACCCCCCATTTGATTGAGCTGGCAGCCGTTTCAATGTTTTCCTTTGCTGTTTTATTCTTCCCCCTCCCCCTTTTCCCTCGTGGTTGGAAACGACGGGATCCGACTATGCCGTATCAAACCATCAGAGACGAGAAACAGCCCCCGTAACGCCAAAACTAATACTCCGACGTCATCTTGAACCTTAGCTCTCGCCGCCCCTGCGTATCAGATCCCATGTCCGTCGACGTTAAAGTCCAGCCAGCTCTCGATGGGCCAGAGGCCTTCTAGAAGTCTAGACCCGAATGGGTGGGTGTGGACTCTGACGGTGCCGCGCTTCCAAAAGCCTTAATTCTCACTGTCATCTTGTTCCTTGTTGCCGGTGCGCGCAAAATGCCTCCGCCAACCTCCAACTCCTGGGGCGGGCGGCGCCACCGGGGACCACGGGCAAGATGGTAGTAGGTGTGAGCGCCTGTCAAAAATTTCTTGATACGCCTTTATTTGGAGCTGGGTCACCTGCCAAATTTGCCGAGTACTACTACTGCCATGCTACTAAATACTACCTACCTCGACGATGACTACGGCTAATAATGTATGCCCCCCCAGTGGCAAGTGGGCTGCCTCTAATCAAGCGCGTGTAAGTAGTAGCAGTGGCAGTGGTGGTAACAATCACAGGAGGATGGCTACTCATGCCACCGGTTTGACATTGTCTCACCGAGCTGTCAAGTCTGACCATCTTGTGCGCGGCTGTAGCGGTCGGCGATCCCTTCCAGAAGTTGACAAGGTACTACTGGGGCTCTCGAAGTCGTTGGAAAAGGAACGCGGCGGCTTTTCATCTCGACGACCCTCCCCGTTCCCACACCTGCATGCGGGTGCTTCTTCCTTGGCCCGGAAACGAGCCAACCATGCTTTGGGGAGGGATGTTCATGTTCATGGCCGCCCGCCCCCATATCTTTCTTTGCTGCTAAAGCGAGAGAGAGGGAGAGAGAAAGTCTTTCCTTGTACAAGCATGCATTAGTAGCCCGCCCTTTCCTTCTGAGAGAAGGTTGGTACTGGCAATGGGGGACCACAAGGTTGGCGCCGAAGCATCAGAGAAAAACCATCGGACCCCAAATCGGTCTCGCTAGTACCCGCTGCAAGGGCGGCGTCTTTTTTGAATTTTCTTCTTCTTCACTCTTTCGGGTTCTTTTCCTTCTCACGTAGGATTGCGCTGTTGCTGGGTGATTCAGATGTTGCGAGAGAAAGATGATTCGAAACCCTCCGATAATGACTCTGTTCCCCCTACGCGGGAAACTTGTTTCTCATGTTCATCGCATCTTGTGGGTAAGCCGGTGCAGAGATGTCAGAGAAGCCGAGGTGGAAGAGGGAACTATTTCCTCTTTTCTCCATATTTGCAGCGAGAGAAAGAGAGAGGAAGAGCTCTCCCACTCACACGTTACACAAGCCGACCCCGAGTGCGCTAGGCCGCGGGCGGGTCCCCCTACCAAGTTCCTTAAGCCAGGCTACTAAGGATTTAGACTTTCAGGGTTTAGCAGAGCTCGGGCTCGTCGACATGTTCCCTAGCTCCAGATGCTCCAGCTGCTGATTCAAGCAGGTCTCAAGTTGTGATCAGGGCACAAAGATGAATCTGCCCGCCGACCCCCGTGAGGGAATCAAGATGCTAGGGGAGCTTGCTACTGCACGTAAACCGTAGATCTCGCGGAAAGCCTGTCTAATACTACTACTATCTGTTCGTCTCGTGATATTGATCTACTAGATACCTAGGGTATGTACGTACTGGATGCTCTGATTTCCCGTTCTGATCAATGTCTGTTCGCCATGCTAGGTTCCGTAGGTAGGATCAGCCAGGAACTGTATGTACATGTGTGTGTGTGTGTGTGTACTTGTATAAACGCACATGTATGCATAACAGCGCAGACTGATAAACAATGAAGAAGAAGTGAGGTTATGTACGTGCAGTCAGTCGTCAAGCAGTCAAGTCAGTAAGGAGGCATTGGTCAATCAGTTGCATTGCACATCCTTGCCCTTCCAAACCGGCAGCTCGGCCCTGGATGCACTGTTCAAGTCCAAAGTTCTGTGCTTGTACTGCAGCGACTTCTGGAAGTACCTAAACCTCCTCCCTAAAACCCGCATCCCCTCTAAATGCGCAAGTAGCTTCGCCATCCCCCCCTCTTGTACCCCCCTGTGTCTGTCCCTAATACCCAAACGGGCCCCAATCACGGACTTGATTGACAATTGACATCGGGAGCTTGTGCCCTGCAACTCACACCTCCAAACCCCCATTTGATCTCACGCCCATAGCCCGTACAAGCATAGCCAAATCAGTATCCTGCCCTTGGAGAGGAGTCTGTGGCGTGAGACGTGGTCTAGGCTCTCTGTTGTACATACTTGTTCCCGAGGTCGCCAAGTCCTTGTCCAAGTCTGCAACTACCTTACCTTATTACCCTACATCCAAATACATTTGATACATCCCGTCAGTCAGATTGATAGATGCATCTCCATCCTCTCGGACAGCAACCACCACCACCCGACAAGCTCTGACGCCCCCATTGCTTTTCTCTTCTCCGCCTCGCCCTTTCTCGCCAACTGCCTGCACCGCCAACTGCATTCACCTCGCTAGCCCCCATCCGACCTGACGCTCCATGCGATTTTGATTGACGTTCCCTCCTTGGACAGGTGGACCGAAAAGTGTCAGGGCTCTCGGAAATCGGCAGGGGAGACGCAACATCGTGAACAAAGGCCCCCCCGGGACGGACTTGTTCCTTCATCAATATAATCTACGACCGACCCTCGAAAAGAAACGAAACGAACACCACCCAATTGCGACTGGAAGTAGCGATGCGGTTCGTGGCCCCCTACTTTCTCTAAGAGCACAGCATATAACGCGGGATTCTTCATGCTGGCATACTCTGTCAACGGCTGCCTTTTGTTTCGTGTCTCAAGCCGCAGGTCTTTTTGCTGATATTTCATTCGTCCTGTCGCAGAACCAATGGCTACTGCAATTGAAAGCGCGCCGAGACACCCCGTTGGCAACGAGCGAGACGATATCATGGGCGCACGAACCGTCCCCATCATCAACACCTCGCAAACCCCCATTATCAAGACGTCGGCCCCCTCTGAAAACGGCGATCCCATGGAGATCACGACGCCGACCAAAGACTCGAGCGGCCGTGGCTCGAGCAAGAGCCCGGACGGAGAAGGGAGCGGTTCGGCGGAGCGGCACACCAACGGCAGCTCAAACGATCAGATCTCGTCGGCGAGTGCGTCCATGCCAGCTCCAGCTGTCGCGGCCGCGGCCGTGCACCAGCCCAAGATTGTCCAGACGGCCTTCATCCACAAGCTATACAAGTAGGTCGTGTGAACGTGGCTTATATCGCAATCCTGCTGACGATGACCTTAGCATGCTGGAAGACCCGAACATACAGCATCTAATTAGTTGGTCAAGCTCTGCCGAAAGCTTCGTCATGTCGCCATCGCATGATTTCTCAAAAGTCCTAGCGTAAGTCGAGTCTTTGCCGGAAAGCTGTGCATCTGAACCTAATCTGACCATCTACCAAGTCAATATTTCAAGCACACCAATATCTCATCGTTTGTTCGCCAACTTAATATGTATGGATTCCATAAAGGTGCGCTTAAACATATGTCCTCTTTCATGGGAGTATACATATAGATATGCTAACCCAATTATAGTCAGCGACGTGTTCCACACAGGAAACCCGGAAACGGCTTTGTGGGAATTCAAGCATGGGAATGGCAACTTCAAAAGGGGCGATCTGGTAGGACTGCGCGAGATCAAGCGCCGAGCTTCTCGCCATGCCCTGGTGCACCGCGAGTACAACAACCAGAAGCCAACCCCATCGCAACCTGGCACACCGGCAGAGCCCATGCCGCCTATCCCTGACGGCTCTGACCCACGTCTTGCTCACATCGAACATACGCTATTTGACGTCAATACGAGACTGCAGCGCAGCGAAGAGGCCGCCGCCTATATGCATGTCAAACAGCAGGCAATGATGGACACGGTCACCCGCCTACTTCACTTCAACCAAGAGCTGTCACGAACCATTCTGGCTCTGGTGCCAAATCCGAATGAACAGATTCATCGAGACAGTGAGTTTGAGCCTCGAGTGCAGATTTATGGAAATAAACTAACCAGGAATTTAGTCATCAACTTGCAGGGGGAAATGCAGCAGCTACAAAGCAACACGTTCCGTCAGATGGAACCAGAACCACCCATGCCCGAGCCGCCCTTGTCAAGCAGAGGTCAATACTTTGCAGGACTCGAGAACCCGCCTGTGTCTCCACGGCAGTTAGCACAAGACGACCAACGGCGACCACCTGGCGTGCCGCAGTCGCGCGGCGCTTCTAACTTCTACCGACCCCCTGTCCCGTCGAACCTTTCCATCAGCAGCGCGCGGCGGCCTTATGGATCTATTGGCGGAGGCGCGACAACCCAGTCTTCTCCATCTCCTCTGCGGCCACAAGCACCACCGCCTGCTCCTGTTCCTCATCCGCTGTCCAACGTACAAGAACCGCCTCCCGGCAGTCTTGCTAGGCGCCACACCTCAGCTGACATCCGTGCCCACGGGTGGCAGCCGCAAAACCCGCCGCCTTTCGGGGGATCGGGACTCGGGGCGTCGGGACCAGCGTCGACGCAGTGGCCATCGTCGCCAAGTCGGCCGCCCCCGGAGGACCAGCGACTCCGAGAATCTCTTCACACTTACTCGCTCCAAAACGCAACCCATCAGTCTCATTCGCGCCCCACGACCCCACCTCCACCCCCCTTCTCGAACGGCATCAGCACCATGGACAGTTTCAACAATTGGTCCTGGGGCTCTGCAAGCAGCCGTGAGAACAAAAACCTTTCGGTCAGGGACAGCTCTGGGCCGCCTACTCGCAGGGGCAGTATGGCTCACATCCTGAACCCCACCGACACCGCCGAGCGCGACGACGAGGATGATCCTCGAGGAGACGAAGACCGCAAGCGCAAGCGGTTGCAATAAACACCGACCGGAGCGAGTCCGGTTCGAAAATTCTGCATATTTCATCTTCGCACAACTTTTTGCATTTCACCCAGCCTTGATCATTGCATATTATACCTCTACGGCGGCCAAATGTGTCATTTTGGATAGAAGCGATCTAAGGCTGTATCTGTTCTCTATTTCTCAATGGTTTCTTGTTCTCTTCTACGGAGCTACCGCGGCGGCTTGTACGACTCTTGACATGCTGATGATCACTTCTTTTCTCTTTCGGCTTCTTTTTTATAATTGCTGATGGGCAGTGGCCAAGTCCTTGATTAATATATACCACAAAAAGCGGACAGGATTTTCAACCAACAACTGGGGTTGCGTGTTGTTGTACAGGTGCATTATGGAAGGTGGCAGGCTTTCTTTTTTTTTCTTTCCTCATGGAAGCCCTTTGCTGGGCCGAAGAACTGCGGACTCGTTTCCATCCCTGACGGACAAGACACATACAGCAGCTGGCTGATATGGAAACTCTGCACAAGCTCTGCGCAGTATGGCTGACGGAAACCACTGCTGGCTTGGACAGCAGCATGCTCAAGAAAGGGTCCGGGGTTATCTCATTTCCGCAGGCATTCGTTGCTATGCGTTGGATCTGTACGCCTAGATTTCTTCGTTTTCTCTTCTCTCATGAGGGACACTGCGGGTGCAGGCGTGGGAGCCAAACATTGGTATGGGGGGGCAGGATACAGTCTGGCGATGTTTAGGAAGTTTGGACTTTTGTCGACATAGCTGTTCTAGGAAGCAGCATGATATGGTCAAACTTCACTTTGGCTCAAACCGAATATACCCAGATTCGACTCCTGTCTGACAAAGGGAAATGACGACATTGGCATTTCTCTGTACGCGCCCTGTAAAGTTATTTGCTTGCTTGATGTGTTATGCATGTGACAAAGGTGAACAAACGTGATTTTATTTCAACTCTCAGGGGGTATCTATAGTTGGGAGGGCAAATCTGTATATTCGGCGCCGCTCAGACATGCTATTCATCCATCCTTCAGTCATCGCTTGGCGGAGCAGTAGCGGCGGCGGCGCCCTTAGACTTCTTCTTGTTCTTCTTCTTCCGCTTCTTTTTCGACTGGGCCTCCGCGTCGGGATTGCTGCCGTCGACAGCTTTTTGCTGGTCTCCTGCTGCTGTTCCTATCTCTTTCTCGGGATCGTCGCCATCTGCTTCCTTGCCTTCTCCATTACTCTCGCCAGGGCTTTTCGCAACAACGGCGGCCGCCTCCTCCCCCTCGTCTTTCATGTCCGTATCCACGTCGCCGTCGCCATCGCCATTGGCCGTAGTAGTCCTCTCAACAATAGCCGCAGCAGCAGGAGTAGTAGTAGTAGCAGTAGTGCCACCGTCCCTCCGCGCCCGCTTCTTCGCCCGCCCGACCCCGCTGCGCCCGGGCTCGTCGTCGCTGCTGGCGGCGTCCTCGCCGCGCATGCGCTGCGACCGCGCCTCCTCGGCCCGCCGCTTCTTGCCCATTATCCGCGTCGCCAGCTTGCGGTCCTCGCGCATCTTGGCCACCTGCTCGGCCGTCTTGCCGCTGCCGGGGCCGTGCAGGCCCACGCCCGCGTTGTCGTCGTCCATGGCGAGGCGGTCGAGGTCGGCTTCTTCGGCTTTGGCTTGGGCGAGGAGGGCGGCGGTTTTGGTGGCCGAGGTTGGCTTGGCGGCGCTTGGTTTGGAGGTGGTGGTGGGTTGTTGTTGCTGGGCGGCGCGCATTTGGGTGTGGGAGGCGGAGGTGGAGGAGAGTAGGAAATTCCGCGTCCGTGACGATGTTAGGAGTTCGATCGAGTTGAATGTGCTCTGGTAGTCGGGCGCCGGGTTGGCGCCCTTCTTCGTGGTGGTTGGGCCGGCCATCGTCGTCGCTGGCACCCGGTTGTGGTCTATGTCCTGCCTTTTGTCTATGACTTGGACTCTCGATATATTTATGACCTGTGGGTTTTTGGAGAGCAGGAGGTTATGGCAAGAATCAGGTCCTCTTTCGACGAGGGCGCGTATTATGCTTGCGCTGGGCTGGACTGCGAGGGATGTATGTGGTTAGATGCAAGATTCAACTGCTCTTGAATTTATCTGATAAGGCGGCTGCTGCCATAAAATTTTGGTGGGGCATATGCGCTACGCGGAGCTACACTCCACGCCTATCACCGTTAAGTCCCAGTGCTTGTTACACGTCTATACTTACACCATTGAGTCCAGGAGTTGTTGTCCACTGCACGAAATGTTAATGTCATTTCAGACAAGTAAGCCATCTATCAATATGGATCTATCGTGAATTACGATGAATGTTAGGTACTTTTGGATTTCCGTGCCTTAATGAAATACGTCCTTTTAAGCGAAACGTATCGAGGGAACTCCCTCAATCACTGGGTAATGATCTGTATACGGAGCGATCATCCGTGACTGATATGGCTCAGCTCAACAGCCTCAGTCAATCGTTGTCCCTGATGGCCCCCTTCGATTTTAGGCAAGTCCGCGTGCTGTCCTAAAGACACTCGCGGCATATATCCCGACCATTCCCCCTGGCCATCTGCCGACAGCATTACCCCTTTTAACTCGGGTTCTCCAGTAGTATCTACTATCTGCGCCGAGCGGTGTTATTCGGGCTGTTCTCTGTAACCGTGTCTTGATTCTTTGCCGTAGGAAAACCACCCTCTTGAGCTTACCTCCCTTTACCGCCACTGACAGCAAACTCAGCCATGGCATCACCAAACTTTGAATGCTCTCTCGCCCAGACACTGCTGAAGCAAAGCGCCCCCAACCCGGGTTCATATGACGAATTGACATAGATCTCCCTTGACCGGGCTGGTGTAGCCTAGCGGTAGTATTGTTATTCATATTATACTTAAAGGCAAGAGGGTTCGATTCCTTCTGCGGTCACTCATTCTTATTTTTTCGCTTTTTGCCCTTTTCCCCCCTTTTTGGTCTTTTACTCCCCACTCCTTTCCCACCACCCGATCACCTACTTATTTTGAGACTATTATCCTCGGCCATCGGAGCTATAGGTATGCACATCAACATTTTCTCATTTTCATACATCGTTGACGAGAAAGAACCAAACGATCACGCCTCAGCAGGCTCCTGATCCCTCCACACAAGCCCCTCCGGCACCGTCTTCCACTGCATCTCCCCATCCAACAACCCCTTAACCGCCTCCCACTCCTCGCGCACCCGCCGCGCCCTCGCCTCGCTGCGGGGCGTGATGACGGCCCCGAACGGCCGGGGCATAACAAATAGCCCCTCGGTGAGGTCGGCCATGTCCGGCACCACCTCCTCGCCCGTCCGCTCGTCGACGGGCCGCCGGAAGTCGAACGCCCAGAGCAGCCGCGACACGGCCAGGAACAGCGACCGGTCCGCGATGTGCATGCCCTGGCAGAGCCGGCGGCCCGCGCCGAAGACGAAGTGGTCCCGCTGCGTCGCGTCCGTGTTCTTGGCCGCCTCGGCCGAGGTCTGCGGGTCGTTCGCCCAGCGCGTCGGGTCGAAGCGGGTCGGGTCCGGGTGGCGGTTGGGGTCGTGGGCCACGGCCCTGTGGTACTGGAGTGTCAGCGATTTTAAGTCGCAAGAGGTAAGTAGGCGATACAGGCGATCTCTTACCAGACATTCCAAATCACCCCCGCGCCCTTGGGGATCTTGTACCCCATGTACTCGTCGTCGCGGATGACGGCATGGGGCACGCCGAGCAGGTCGGTCGGCATCCAGCGCATCGACTCCTTCATGCAGCCGCGGACGTAGGGCATGTCGGGCAGGTCGTTGAGGTCGGGCAGGCGGTCCGTGCCGCAGACGCGATCGATCTCCTCCTGCGCCGCGGCCACGACCTCGGGGAAGATCATGAGGGCCTGGACGAAGCCGATCAGCGTCGCGGCCGTCGTGTCGGAGCCCGCCTCGAGGAGGCTGCCACTGCTGTAGCCGGCGATGCCGTCGGAGAACCCGAGCTTTTCCTGCGCGAGGACGAGCTCGGCGCAGAAAGAGGGCTTTGTGGGGAGATGGTTAGTTCAATGGAAGAAAACAAAGGGGGGAAACCACAGGTTCGCATCCCATACCTTGGCTGTGCCTTCTTGGACCCGCTTCTTCGTGTCCAAGTAGTGGCCGACAAAGAGGTCGTACTCCTGCTTGTGCAATTCTCGTGCGTAGCGGCGTATGGGCAGCAAGAAGTCGGGCAAGTTACGGAGCACAGGGAACCCGTCGAGCAGGGCCGCCACCGGGGACCGAAAGACTTCGCTGAATCTCTCGAAGTTCTTTCATTCCGCCGTCTCATGTCAGTAATTCTGATACCCAGCTCGACTGAGAAGACATGGTAGGTTACTTACATGATACAGTCTCTTCAGCTTCGGGTCGTCGATGCTCGTGGTCCGGAAGCCGAAGACCATCTGCGTGGTCAGCGAGTTGGTGTAGCGCTTGATGTGGTTGGCGAACGAGCCCGGGTCGTCGAGGAAGCCGACCAGCATCGCCTTGTTCTCGAGGTCCTGGTACGGGACATAGGCCCGGGCGGCCTTGATGTTGAGGCCGTTGTGCATCAGTCCGCGGATGGCGCGCCAGGTCTCGCCGTACTTCTGTTTTTTCCCGCCAATTTTTTCGTCAGTCTATCCAGGTATAGGACGGAAGGGGGAAAAAGGCCGGATTTCAAGCCCGCTTCTCTCTTACCATAAGCAAGACCCTGAAACCGCCGCTCACGACGTTGCCCAGATACATGTCAGGCCGCGACGAGTAGATGGAGCTCCGCTTGTCCAACAGGTCCTTGATGGCCTGGTCCGACGACAGGACGATCAGGACCTGGGTGCCGAGAATGAGCGAGTAGATGGGGCCGTACTCCTCGGCCCATTTCTGGAACTGCAGGTGGCTCTTCTCCTTGGGGATCAGGTGGATGTTCCCGATCAGCGGGAGCGTCGGGGGCCCGGGAGGGTAGCCGGCCGGTCTGCGGCCGATCTTGCTGAGGCGGTAGACGGCGACGATGAGCACGGAGGCAGCAAAGGCTACATAGTAAACCGCTGAGACCGCCATGTTGCTCTCACTCTGGTCTGGATCCTCTCAGACTAACTGACAGATGAGCAACATAAGTCAGAGAGATGATTCCGAGCCTGCTTCTATTTAGCTTTAGGGCGTAGGTTTATATACATGACTTTCATAATCATTTATCTGTGGGCAACGATATAGAACAGAACATGAACATACCGTCACGTCACATTCGCCAACCCTCCCGCTAACGCTGTCAGACGGCCGTTCTTCATACACCGATTGGCCCGCCACGGAACCACGCCGTGCTCATGCATATCAGAGTGCCATCTTGGCGAGTTGATGACCCACGGATGAGGGGTAAAGAAGTTTGGGTGCGGAGCAGGGAAGATGCAAACACCAACAAAAGGGGCAGGAAAAGGCGATCCCCAAGAAGAGTCGAACCGAGAAGTCGGAAGTCGGCTCCTGCCTGGGTCCAGAGGTCTGGGTCTGGGTCTCGCGCTTTCACATGTCGCCCGATTCAACGTCGACTCGGCTCGGCGCCCAGTCTCCCGGGAACGGATGTGTTTCAGCCGCTCTATGATTTACTATATAAAAAGCCAACTCTAATATGGCGCCCGTGTTTGATGTAATGCTATCTAGAAAGTCTTATACGGTCACAATGCCTCCAACTGAGGCGTACATAAAACCAACCACATACCCCGTCACGAGACCCCTCTTCACTTTGGAATGCTGACCCTGAACACCAAGGCTTGGCTATCCAAGTCGTTCCCGCTCGAGTCGGCGTAGCGAAACGCTCCCCCGTTGAGGCGTCCGTGCTGAGTGATGAAGTCATTGTCGCTCAGACTGAAGAGGAAGAAGTCACCATCGTCGTCCGGTTTCCCGGGGTTCACGGGGACCATGGCGATGGACTCCCACTTCTCGTTCTTGGCAATAAAGTCAGTTCGGCACGGTAAGCGGGGGAAGAGGGAAAAGCATGGAGAGAGACTTCATGGAAAGAGGCATAATGAAGAAAGAGAGAGACGTAGAGAGGGAAGAGAGGCATGCAAACTCACCAACAGCCCAGCATCCGCCTCCCCGCCGTTATGCAGCCCAAACCGCCCCAGCTGCGCATTCACATTAAAGTCCAACCACCCGCAGTACGTAGCCGCCGTGACCCCGTCCTCCAACTTACCCTTCTTCCTCGACGCCGCGGCGCAGCCCGCGCAGTCGTAGTCCTTCTCAGCAGCCTTGAGGTCCGTAGCCCCGTCCAAATCCACGACGTCGATCTGCCGGTAAACAGACTCCGTCGAGTCCTTCGCGCCGCGGCCGGCATTGCTGTCGCGCGCCAAGACGAGGAACTGCCCATTGGGCAGGGCGTGCATCTCCGACTGCGCCGCGGCCTTGGGGTTCTTGGACGGCTTGGTGGTCGTCGGGTCCACGTACAGCGGCAGCGGCACGATGTAGGACGCCGCGTAGACGGGTTGGAGGGGATCGCTCACGTCGTATTTCAGGAGCCTGGTGTGGCGGCTCGTCTGCTTCGCGAGGCCGCCCTCCTGGACCGTCGCGGACTGGAGCAGTGTCCAGAGCGTGCGGCCGTCGTCGGACACGCTCAGGCCCTCGAAGCCGTGGTTGTTGTCGCGGCCCGCGTCCGGGTCCTCCGGGTCCGGCAGGGGCCCCGTCGTGCCGCCGAGGTAGTGCGGCGGGTTGGCCGACGAGAAGGACTCGGCGTCGTTGCGGGTGGGGATCAGGGCGTCGGGGGGCCGGATTGCTGCCAGCATCTTGCCCGTGGGGTCAAAGTGATCTTGGGGGCAGTCAGTCATGATCAGCAAGAAAATTTACGATGATTATCCCTGTGCTTGGACTGACTTACAGACGTATGGTCCATATTCATCCGACACCCAAAAAGACCCGTCTTCGTTCACGTACAGCCCCTCGCAATCGACGGCCACGCGCCGCCCGCCGGGCCCTTCGCCGCCGAAGCCGTCGCCCGTGTACGTGGCCACGGGCAGGTCCGGAAACCCCGCATACGACAAGTGCCCCGTGGCGTCCGCGTCGAGCCCTGTGCAGGGCGTGCCATCCGGGCTCGAGAACCCGACCGAGTCCTCGTACCGCAACTGCAGGTTGGGCCCCGAGGGCTGCTCGACACTGGCGTTGGGGGCCGGGGTGAACAAGATGCTGAACTTGTGGACGCGGGGTTGGAAGGTCAGTGTGCCCTCCGTGTTCCTGGGAGAAAAGAAACAATCAGCACCTTTCCCATCTTCGGGGGGTCACCCGAAAAGAAAAGGGGTGGAAAAGAGAAGAACATCTTACCACCCGCGATCCGGCAGAGACCACAGCGTCCCCGTATAACTCCCGTTGTCAAGCCTCGTCCACTGCGCCTGGTCCATGTGTATAGCGCTGCCGAGGCCGCCGAGGGTATCGCCGAACCTATCCACGGCGTCGGAGACGACGAGGCCGAAGCCGGCGAGCTCGTGGTAGACGTAAGCTTTTCCCGCGCACGTTGTCGCATTGACCGCCTCTGCCGACGTCGTCATGAAAGAAGTAGTGTCGTTGTCGGACGTATCCAAGGCCCGGCCGACTGCTGCCGTGGCGGTGGCCAGGAGGACGAAGAGAACGCCGAAAAGGGAGGAAAGCGCCATGGTTACAGTAAGCAGCCTCAAAGCGTCGTCGGTCGATAGAAACAGGTCGGCGAGTAAGGAGCAAAGGTTTGAAAACAAGAAAAACACAGAAACAGAAACAGAAACAGCTGGCTTCTATATATCCATCCGATCTCCTGCAGTAGCTCTCCCAGCTAGCAACGGGAGGACCTACTTCCCTTCTTTCCCGGATGTGGGTGTGTGAACATGGGATGGTGGTGACATACCCAAGTACAGTACACGCTCTCTCATGACTGGTCAATCGCGCCACCCTCCATCACGGCCAGAATAGGAAACTACCACGATCGGGCGGGCGGCTGATGTCGATCACCGCGGTATTAATCGCTCGCTGCCCACTGCTTGGAGAGAGGAGCAATAATAATCCCCGCAATCCTACGTCCATGCATGCGCTATATAGGTATGCATGAAACAAAACCTATCAACTGGTATTTTATGACAGGAGATCGAAGAGTGCATTCACTTATTCTCACACACATAGCAAAATCTCAAGAAGGAGCAATAAACTTGTCGTAAGTCGAAACCCAACAAAGGGGTTCGAGTGTCTCTTATTCCATGTACATTGAACCCTGTAGCCCCTTGAAGAGAGAGGATCCAGGGTCCCGCATAACGTCATGTCGTCCTATGCGTACTATATAATATGCTTCTAGTAGATACGATTGATCACTGGTAGATGTCGAATTCCTGATATCTTTCCCACGCCAAAAAGCAGCACTTTCCTTTCTCGAAAGTGAACGCCTCCAACGCCAAACATGCATGCATCAAGCGATGCGAATGCTCTCCCCTCCAAAACGCCGGTAATTCAAAATAGCACAATATATTTACATTATCCTTAAGACGGAGCAAAATTCGCGTGGCTTGCCCGTCTTGCCCTTTAGGACAGCGTCGCCTTCCCGCTACTAGCCTTGGTGTCAGCTTTGACGCCGGCCGGGTGGGCAAGGCTGCCGTTGCCATAGCCCTCACTGTAGATGACTCTGTCCCACCAGAATTGGCACGTCGTCTTCTGGCGCTGAGTCATCTCCGTCATTTGTTCGGGCACACCCGGATTGCCGCGGCCGAGGCTCCCCATACGTTCATTGTTGCCCTGCCCGAACAGTGCCATCTGTCCCTTTTCGGCGGACTGCGAGAACGGGTCGACGAATGGCGCCCACGTCATGTTCCCCTTAACGTCTCCGGCGTTCATATTGGACGCAGGGTTGGGATCGCCAAATGCGGCGAACCGGGTCCAGTATGCATTCATGGCATTGGCCGTCTGGTTGAGACCCTTGTAATTTTTGATGGCAGTCATGTCGTGCGCAACAATTGGCGCTTCATCTCCGTGGTCCGCGCCCCCATAAGCCGCTGACCGAGCTGCGAAGTGATAGACGTAAACTGGTGCCTTGGGAGTTGCAGTAGATGCAAGGGTTGCCTGCTGTAAGACAGGGCAGATGTACGCGTAATGAGCGTATGCATCGTCTAAACGCCAGAATTGTGTACCAAAGCCTTTAGGGAGCGCCAGAGTGTATAGGCTTCGGCCCTCTGTTGTGTTAATGTTGGGATAGAGCTCGTCCATCAGTTTGACCGAAGTTTCGTTGAGGGCTGGTATCAATCCCGTCATCAGGGTGTTCAAGGCGCTGATATTAGACGATGTTGTGGGAACAAATATGGCGCCTTCATTGGTATCGAAGCCAGTAAGAATCGGGATCCGCAGCACGTTGCCCTTTGCCCACGATTCGCGGGGCAGATCGGGAACGACACCGCCAGGCCCATCGATCGCGGGCTGGAATGGCCATTGCAAAGTTCTCCAATATTTACCGACGAGAACATTGTTAGCGTTGATGACCGTCGAAGCGGGCAAAGCTCGAAGCTTAGCAAAGATCTGGTCGTCAGGGACGCCTTCGAGACCACACTTCTGAATAAACTCCTTGTATTGCTTCTCATGAAGTGGGTGGGTGGGGTTGAAGACCGCGCGCGCTAATGCACCGCCGGACTCCATGATGGCCTTTTGGAACGGAGGAGGATCCTGAGTCAGTTTATTTGCTGGGGCATACGAGATCAGCTGGTGTCCGATCGAGTGGGCTCCAGCGCTCAGTCCCATGATTGTGACATTATCGGGGTCGCCTCCGAAGCTGGCCACGTTCTTTCGAACCCAATTGAACAGGAACTGCTGATCCTTGAGCCCCAGGTTCATCAGGCCGTGCTTTAGCGTCACGCCGCTAGGGAGGAAACCAAGCGCTCCGACCCTGTAATTGAAGTTGATGCCAATGATGGGCATCTCGGACCAGCTGACGAAGCTGGCCATGTTGCGCTCCTTGGCTGAGCCCGAGACGAAGCCTCCTCCATGCACGTAAACCACTACTGGGAGCTTTGTGTCATTTCCGCCGATCTTGGCCATGTCTTCCGTCTGTGCTGCCCCATCGCTGGCGTAATGTGGGCGGTAGATGTTCAAGTTCAAGCAGTCTTCGTCTTGGTCGCTGTTTCTGCCAGACCTCTGCGGGCAGTCGAACCCAAAGTTCACCGCGCGGTACTCGGTATCAGGCTTCCGATCAGTCAGCGCCTGAGGGGGTTTGAAGCGGTTCTCACCCGCTGTGGACTGGGCGTAAGGGATGCCGCGGAACGCCTGGATTGACCGCGGGTACAACTTCGACGATGGTGTGATTTCGCCAATGAAAGTTCCTTGCTCTGTTCGAACATTTACGGTTTCCTTGAAGACATAGAGTTAGCATGACTGAAGCTACGCCATTGGAGGGGCTGGTGACGCGGGTAACGGGGAGGAGCCGAAGCATCCAAAACGTCAGATGGATGTGGCAGGGCTGAGACATGACAGCAGCCTGCCTCTGCGGTTGGGCGAAGGGTAGAGGAAGCTTTGGGGCTCTGAGACACTTAAGTCTGAACCTTCGGCAAAGCAGGGCCCGAATTTGGGACGAATGGCCGGGATAACATTTGTCATGATAAGGCTAGCGGGAGGGACGGGATCTTCATACCTTACTAAGGGGAGGAGAGAGATGGCCGGTCTTGTACAATGCCACTATCAACACCACCAATGCAATGCCTCCAAGCACTGCGGCCGCAATGGCGAGACGGATGGCGCGGCCTGGCGATGAACTGGTAACGCGCCGATAGCCCGAGTACCGCGACCACCACGGGAGCTTCTTGGCGGCCATATTGTCGTTCTTGTCGCTGTCGGTGGCCCGATGGCCCTCGACGTCGGAGAGACTGTGATTGCTGCTACTGCTGTCGGCGGTGACTGCAACCCGAATGGAATCTCGTTTACATGCTTTGGGCGGCAGGGTGGGAAGCTTTTCGTTAAATTGCGGAAACATTAAACCACCATCAAGGTGGGTTGTTGAGAAAAAAGAAGAAAAAAAGAAGAGAAGATAGGGAATCTCTTTGTCCCTCGTCGCGCAGGTGCCCTTAAGACACTAAAACACTGGCTGCTGACGTGGGGTTTCCAGCGAGTGACAGTGGTGGTTCACAATTGCGACTGCCAAGAGGTCGGTCGGACAGAGAGCTGAGCGTGGGCGTGCGTGCAGGCGTTACCAGGCTTTTGGGATTTCGATTTGCGTGCCGTGATTTGCTTCTGAACCGTGTCGGGGACGTTTTTCGTTGGTACAAAATGGAATTGGTCTTGGCAAAAAGGGGACCTGTGGAGGGAAGGGGACCTTGGGGTAATATGGGTCAAGTCGAGAGGAACAAAACAATGTTGGAGAAGAAGCCTTTCTTTCTTTCCTTTATTTCCTCGCTGGGGGCGCCAACAAAGTTATCTTTCAAGTAAATGAAGGCTTCGTACCGAAGGAGTCGTCGGCCGGGACAGAGTAGGGAAGTTCCCTTTGTATAGGAGGTTCGGGTTTTCTTTGGCAGGCATGAAACAAGAAGTCCAAACAACAGGAATATCCGCAGGGTCTAGGCGACAGGCCCCTTGTTATACATGATGCATGCCTGTTCGAGATGGATGTCTGTGTGTGTGTGGTGACTGTGAGGTACCGCCTGCATGTACCAAAGTGACCCAGAATGGTAGATCTAGTCGAAGCAGCTGAAGTACGACGTGGGTCAGGCTTCAGGCTTCACGCAGCAAGCAGACGCAGACACCAGTTACAGTGAGACGATCTTTGGACCCGGGCAAAAAAAGACTGGACGAGACTGGACGAGACCGCTATAGGTGGAGGAGCCAGGAGGAGGGGGGAAGTCGCCGGACGATGGGGTCGAGAAGTCCCAGTGCTATTTAGTGCCGTCGTCTGTCGGGCCCTTCGGTCACCCAATCCAGGTCGGGACTCGACGAAGCGACTAGCAGGCTGCAATTACAAAAGAAATACGAGCCGGCGAGCTCAGCTTGCCAACCTAGCCTCCATAAGGGCCACCCTATGATGATACATACATACATCATCTCGAATAACACCCAGCACGCACATGGACCAGGAGCCCGCGGGTCCTGACAAACCGGCTATACGGCTTGGCATAGTTTAACCCAACAGCGGACGCGGCACTTGGGTTTTCCTGCAAGCCGCCAGGCAGCTCCAAACTGCAGGTGATGTTGCACTTCGTTAAACTTCCGAGCTATTGAAATTGATCGTTTGCGTCGCATTCGGTGCTGGCAAGCATCCATCCACCCCCTATGTAATGACAGGAGGCTCGGGGAGTCCCACAGGCTTGTTTGTCTCTGTTCACCGTGTCGTGCTACGCGATGGACAAACATTCGTCAACATTGTGGCTACAGAGTACAGCAAAGCGTACAGCCAGCTGGCCGAATCCTCCTCTGTAGATCATTGTCAGAAGAGGTTGGCGCGCCCACCTCTTGTTTCTCCCTCTTACGCGCTCGCGCCGGGTTCCCTGACGCTGTCACAGAGAAAAGAGAAGCGCAGCGAGACAGGTAGGGGCAGGGCAGGGCAGGCTGTTGTTGGTTGCTGTTGGTGGCAGTGCCGCCCATCAAATGATAAGCTTCTTGAGCTTCTCTCTGCTCCCCAAGAGGAGCAATCGTCGAACCCTGGGAAAATAAGAAATAGGAGATCCGCCGTTTAATCAATCGAAACATTTCGATTGGCTGTCAGTGCCACACCCAAGCAGGGGTCCTTGCCCAGTACCTGCCAAGCCCATCTAGACTCATCCCATCTTTCGTCCGTCCCCATCCCCATCATGAACAAGTTCTCGTTCAGTTGTTAGTTGCCGTAGTCGCTCTCACTCAGCCCAGTCAGCGTGCATAACAGCTGAAGAATCCCACCAATCTCATTTATATATCCATCGTGTCAACTGCATCAATCCTGCCGCGCTTATACACTTCAGGCCTCCGTCGCGTGGTGTGATCACGCCGGTCGAATCGCATCATAGGGACACCATAGTGAGCGCACGCAGCCGGAGGATTTCTCGCAATGACCGGAGCATCGCTACCTACAAGGGTACATGACTCCGGCCCCCGTTCCTCCAAGCAGCCCTACATAAGCAGTTCTGGCCGCATAGCCCCCCTCCCCTAGCAAAAATACAGAAAAAGGGTCCAAGACTTGGGGAAGGATAAGCAAGCAAGCCAGCAAGCCCCCAAGCCTCATACGCATTAAGCGGCTTCACCGTCCATCATTAGCGTATTTGGGGCTTGGAGCTTGGAGCTTGGGGCCTAAAAAAGGGAGCTTGCAAGCTTGGAGTCGAGGACCAACATGCCAGATACACCGGCGGTAGCATGAAGATCACCGCACATCAATGATCTCATTTCAGAGTCCTACGGCGTGATACAATCTAAAAAAGCAAGGGCGGCATGGCGGGAAAAGGGCTCCCCGGGCACGCGGGTCCGTGAACGAGCTCGACGAGATGACTGATCATTCCCAGATGTTGATCTTTTTGTGCTTCCACCAAAGCTCTGGCCAGAAAGCTTAGCATTCGGCCCGCACCTGGTTAAGTAAGTATTGCGAAGTGGCCAGAGCCAGAGACCTCAGAGAAACAGAGTGATTCGGCCTATTAAGATGGAAGGTAAAGTCATATCCATTGGGCTATGAGTAAGAGTGGTATGCAACTCTCGATTTGCCAACACCGCTTGTGTTCATTGGAATCGGCACCAAATTGTCCCCGCCACGGGCTATGAGTAACATAGAACATTAGCCAGTCCATCAAATTCCCTCAAGCGCTCGTGTCTCCACTATACTCGTTGCTGTACAAGTAGGCTGTCAACTCTTGCTCCCCCAAAAGAGCGGCTGATTGCAAAAATACAATACGTCAGTCACCCCGAGATCTCCCAAGCCACCATGTAGGTGGAAAATAGAAACGTGCATACCACGTCAGGCAGGCAGCCCGTCCTTTGATGCGAACGAGCCAAAAATAGGGACCCCAAAACACCCCCTTCCAACGCCTAAGGATTCCTGTGCGCCCCCGACATTGGACAGCGCACCAATGAGGCCGGGTGATACCCACGTGAATTCTACTGCGCCAATAAGAACATGCATTACACGTAGAGGTGTGCACAATTGGTTGTTTCCATTGGCTAAAAAAGAGCGAGCGACCCTTACGTGCAAAACGTGTTGTAGAATACAATGAAACGCCTCCCCGACCCAATCGAGCAGTGCCCTTTTGTGGAGAGGGGTCCCGAATAGTAAAGAGGTAGATACCGTATACTCCAGTGACGATACCCAGCCCACATATGATGCCACAAGCCAGCGTCACAGTATTGAACGCCCCAACTCGGTGCTGAAAACCCTCGGAAGCAAATGCAGAATAAACTCTTTCGTACAATGAACTGATCGCCCGGCTCCACCGCCCGACTCCCGACTCCCTTTAAACTGCCGGCTTCCGCCCCAGACTTTTCCTTCGACGAAACCGCGGTCTAGTGTTAGTCTTGTGACGGTTGCCTTTAAAATCCACTCGGCGTCCTCGAGTGCGCTTCAAGCCACGAGATCCCTTACGGAGCCTACCGTCATACGTTTTCGCTTCTGCTTCTCCGCCCACTCTCGACTTCGAAGACGTGACTGCTCCGCTGCCTGCTCCCGTGCGAGCCGGGCCATGGCTTCGCGCTCGCGTCGTTCCTTTTCACGGTCTTGCGAGTACGAGTTGTCCCGCTGGAAGATGTCCTTACCTCGGAGACGCTGCTGTTGCACTTCTTCGATCGACACAGAACCCCGCTTGCTGCCAAGGCTAGCCGTCGAACTTGACGTAGCCCGGCCGACCTGCGAAGTGGTTGATGGTTCTGATGTGGTAAGATGACGCCCTCGAGACTGAGACTGGTTGTTCACGTGGGATAATGGCTCTTGAGAGGCATTTACCAAAGATGCCCGTTTACTAGGGCTAGGCTTCGTTGATTTGCCCACATTCTCAGTGAGAGTCCCTTGTTGACGCGCACGACTTGTAATCGTCTCGCGCGGGATACTAGCCGGCATTGTGCCGCTTCGAACGGGCCTCGCTTTGAACTCGCGGCGCTTGCGCTCTTCTTCCTCCTGGGCCTTGAGTCGCGCTTCTCGCTCTTCCCGTTTGCGACGAGAGATGGCCTCTCCCGGTAGCTCAAACTTGGGTACCGTTGGTGCCCTCGCCGACTTTGTCCGCCGAATGGTGCTCTGGGTAGGCGCAGCGGCTTGCTCCGCAGTAGCTTTCATCGACAGGCGTGCCTCTCGCTTCTCCTTGAGACGCCGGGCAACAGCCTCGCCTGGAAGCTCAAAGGTAGGCATGGTAGGTGCTTTGTTGGACTTGATCAGCGGCTTCGGCGGCTGCAGGCTCGCCAGGCCTTTGTTACTCGACTTTTTGGGCGGGGATTGCACCAACGGCTTTTCTTCCTCCTTCAATTTGGGAGAGTCCAAGAGAATCATGGACGCCGACCTCTGCATGGGAGGCGATCTCCGCGGCTCAGCTGGCTTGATCCGATGTGTTGCTGACGCCACTGGCCTTGGGCTAGGATGGTCCATCTTCGAAGCCGCGCCAGGGCTGTGGTGAGCAGCTGCGGAGAGCGACTGCATGGGCGACCTTGGTGACTTGTCTGAGACGGGGGAGACGATCTTATCGAAATGGGCAGCTTGATCAAATGCCTCCAACTCGTCCTCGAGCAGATCGAGGGCTGCGACCGAATCCTCAATTCGAGGTGGGGAATCGGATGACACTCTCACAGAAGCAACGCTCGTTCTCCCTCGCTTACTGTTAGATGGCGGCGAAATCTCTTCGATTCTAACTTCAGGTACATGGTGGGCGGCTTTCACTGGTGTGCCTTGCACCGCAGGTCGAGCCCCCACTGCCATTGCTGTTGATGATTGCGACTCTTTCTGTGGGGTAACGACTATCGGCTCTTGATCGCCTTCTAGTGGTGTCACGAGAAGAGTGAACGTATGCTGGGGGATATTCTTCCCAGAGTCGACCTTATCAGACTGCCCAGCGGACGGCAGAAGATTGCACCCAAAAAAGAGACTCCGCACACTTGGGTGTTTCGAAGAATCACTCTTATTTGAATCGCCTGGGGATACGGGGTTTTCTGGGACTTTGACGGTCAGTACCCACTCAAAGTGTCCGTTGCGATGTTTGGCGAGTTGTTCTTCGACTGAGCTCAGCTTGCGTGCAGATAAAGCGAGCGGGTGTTTTGAGAATTGATGGGCTATGATGAAGCAATGTCAATATCTAGCGCCATTCAAATGTTTTAGAGAAAAGGAGTTGGTAGGACTTCGTACCTGGGAGCTCGATGTAATGTTGCGTTCCGGCTGAGACACTAGAAGCTTCGGGCTCTGGTGGGTCGCGCTGCTCGACTTCCGGGACTGTCTCGAGTCGCTCAAAAGTATCGCGCCTAATTGGCGGCCGAGCTGAATGGGCACCGGGTTGCCCCTTGAGTTTGGCTTGATGGACTGGTCGTCCCTTGTAGTGATAGATCTCCGGCGAGCTCTCTAAATGGAGCTTCTTGAGCTCGGCAGCTAGTGACTCGACACGAGTGGGTGACTTGACTTGGCGGTTCTGAGCATTCGACACAGAGACTGACCGCAGAGGCGAGATATGGCTCTGGTTCTGGTCCAGAGCTCCGTCGACCGTGGAAGTCGAAGTGTCGTCGTCTGCACTCGAGTCGTTGAAGATGTCGAAACGACCTCCAGTTAATGCAATTGGGGCCATGGCGGGTCTTTGAATAGAGACCATGCTAACCAGGATCTTAAAGGGGGGCACAGGGCAAGGAACAGTCGATGTCGACGAATACGGCTTAGAGGATGAACAAGATGCAAGGGTTTAAATGAGACGATGATAAGTCGGATCTCAGCACGGCTTGGGCGGCGCACCGTGAATCGCCAGTAAACGTGGTGGGGTAGCAATCGCGCGACTCAATGGCCTGGTTGTCTAATGTGAAGGTCCCTTGTGTAGAACGAGTCTTGGGGGGGCACTATCGAATGAGCAAGGCAATATTCATCTGTAATGCGGATGCTGTGAGGATACTGGTCAAAATGGTCTCTGGTATTGTTGATTGAAGGTTTGCAAAATACGGCAACGAGGACTGGGAAGGATGGGATGTTTGTGTAGAGCAAATACGACATGGGGGGCAACCGGGGTAAATAGCTCGTCGTTGCTTCTTTTGTGTGACTGTTATTTGGATCCAGCATCGTTTCTGGTTGGCTGTGCTTGCCTCGCTTGCACCCGGGATATTGTTTTGATGTCTTTCCATAAAGTCTACTGCCCTCCTTCCCCGGGCTTTTCGGTATTGCAGGCCGTGCTTCCATCCGAGCAGCATTAACAGGCGTCGAGGATAGCTCTTGCTTGAGCCTCCCCTAGCAACCGCTGACTAACACGCGTTTGCAAAGACGCGCTGCTCTCCCCTCTTGTGGTTTGCTGAGCGCATACGGATTTGCAATCGACCAATGGTCTCGAAGAAGAAAAAGAGCAGAGGTGCGCTACTGCTCTTCATGAAGCCACGCTAATAACGGCCTAGGTCAGCTTTATTACAATCATCCAAGCCACCATCAGGCTTCAGTGACATTGTTGCCTCAGCTCGTTATTGTGCCCACTGTAAGATTGAGAATTGGTGCTTGAGAAACGGTTTGCCTAGTATTGCAACTATGTTACGCAGAGGCGATTTCCCCGCACTCTGGAATCAGCCATATGTACTGAAAGAGCCCGCAGAGCTCAGCCAGTAGTTGAGATGCAACCTCTCAGAGTTTGCATCAACAATGTTATCAACAACAAAGCCAAGCAAGTATGTACACATCAAACATCATAGGCAGAATGTTGACATATACAGCCTGTCATCATAGCATAGTATATACTATCATCGGCGGCAATACCGAGTGGTGCCCCACGCAAATTTGCGATATCTGTGCCACATGCCATATCATAACGAATCGATTTGCCCGATATCATCATCAAGGATTACCTTCTTGGTAGCATTAGCAGGCGTCCAAGATATATCCTTGTGGTGTCGCATAAACATATCGGTGTTCTGGCAAGTATACCCCTTTCGAGGGGCTGCTTTCCCTGGTAGGGAGGGGCATCGGGTTTGATGACCACCTTCACAGCGTAGTATGGCAAGTGTTGGCCGCAAATTGGCTCCGTAGTTGTGCTTTTCTGAAAGATAGGATATCCTCGCCCATCTCAATCGGTTTGCGGTGCCCCTTCTAGTCCCTCAGCCGCCGCCTGTAGTGTTGGCGCATGCTCTGTAGGAATGCGGACTAACGTCTGCGGTAAGGGGGTAGTTTCTTCTCCGCCGGTTGTCTCTTTGTCCTCGCTGGGCCTCGGGATCTTGGCTGCAATGGCCAGAGAAGATTAGTTGGTTGCCCTTACGGAAGAGACATGTTGTTCCTTACCAGAAGCCATGTTGATGGCACGCAGGACGTTATGCCAGTTGTTCAAAACCGTCGCAATAGCTGCCGCCGAAGTTTAGATTGCATTCATAGGCCCATGATGGTAGTCGGACAGGGCATACCTTCTGTTCCGTCGGACAAGGTTGACAGCTTCTGCTCCAATGATTCCATCTCGTTGGCGACTGCTGCGCTCAGCTCCCGGAGCTCTTTCAGGCTCTCCAGTTCGGCCTTCTTCTCATTGATGCGGGACAGGAGGGCAGCTGACTGGCCCGTCGACTGCGCATTGGGGTTGCTCGTGGTAGACCCTTGGCGCAGGTGGCCTGAGAGGGAGCGCGTAGAGAATGCCATCGTAGCTGGCCCTTGGCGACTGATGTGACCGAATTGGGCGTTGTGGAAGGCTGGATTCAATCAAGTCGATATGCGATCAAGAACGCGATCGCTTGCCGGCTCAAGTGGCAGCAGGCGGGGCTGAAAGCTGGGTAGCTGGTAACGGCTTGTTTGGTAACGAGCGAACGCTAAGCGCGCATGCATGTCATCTCCAGAGAGCCGGAAACAACATTGAGCTTCAGGGATTCTCAACTGATCATCAATAGAAACGTTCGAGAATAAAAACTGAGTCATCTTAGTAGCACTAGAGCATGAATAAGTATACAATTACATGCTCTGCATGGTACTTAGATCTGGGAAATTGAGGACGCTCCATGCAGCGTTCAATGTTGATGTAATCCCCTGAGAGCCCTATCTGGCAGCCCATATTTTTGTTTTCAAGCTCACTCACCCACCAGAGCTTGGAAGAGTGAGACCGAATCCATCAGCTTCAGGGGGCTTACCTACATGAACTCGTGGCACCAAACCCGAGGTAGTGTCTCTCGCTATACTGATGCCTCCCTCCTGTATCCCACAGAAAACTGACCACATAGTAATTGAAGATTTGAATAGAATTAAAATGTGTGCATAGGTGTATTATTTTTAGCAAGTAACTAGACGCACATGCGCCGGCAAGTAACGACTTGGCATGCCATGACGCGCTGGCTCTCGAGCATGTGTCACGGCAGCTGTTGACAAGGACCCCAGCAGAAAGTCCTCAACCCCCCACAGCGGGACCCAGCACCAAACCTCTTTAGGCAGTGTGTTTACAACCCGAGATTGCTTTTCCAGTCTGGTTCGAGCTTCCGCCCTTCTTGCTCACAACCTGGGAAAACTTGCAATCTTCCACTCAACCACCACTGTAACACATATCTAATTTTGGACGACATTTTGTTGTCTTCGACCACCCTTTCCACTATCGATTTTCATTCAAGCACTGAATGAAATTTCGTCAGTAGTTTTATTACACAGACGCACTGTCAATCCCGAATTGTCACAACTTCTTTTTAAAAGCAGCTGTTGTGGGCTCGAATCGCTGCCATGGCGCGACTGAACGAGCCAATTATGCCCACAGAGAGCTTGGAAACGCGTACGCAACCTTGCCGTCACGATGTGCACAACCAAACATACTGACGAGTCTTTGTTTATAGTCAGAAGAAAATTCCTCCGCCAGAACCGAGATATCGCCAGAATCAACTCCACGCAATCATTGCGCATACGAGGCTTGGAAAATGAGTGTGCTCGCATGCTCTCAGAGAATCTCGACCTTCGAGGCCAAATTTTACGGCTGGAGACGGAATTGTCCGAAAGTCGCGCACAACGCATAGCCGACCACGCATTGGAGATCAAAGAAAAAATGGAAGCACAACTCTTGGAATGGGGCTCTATGCTCGCGAGTCTCGGCCACGAACCTATCCCGAGGCACCACTCACCGAGGCTACCGAAGAAGGCGAAGACCCGATCGAGCATTGGAATGTGTAGCTCGCCACGCTGGAGACGCCGGAATACCGAGGAGATGGAGTGGGCAGCGCAACAAGAAGGCCGGCTCCCACCGCTCTGGGAAAACAAATCGTGTCCCCGAGAAACACTCAAGTAAGCGACTTTGACTGCCCTAACAGCAGTATTTACGTGCTAATGCTTTGCAGCCGAGAAGAGATTATGGCCCTATGTGAAGAGGCGGCAGAGGACAACGATTCGCCAGACCTTGGTCCCCCACCAGTATCCCGCTTTGTCGACGAAGACCCAGTTAAGATTGATCTCCCAACCAAATCGCCTTCAGCTATTCGAGATATGTACGCCCTGGAGGATTCGCCCTCGGCACCACCCAGGAAGAATCTGGTCGAGGTACAGGCCGTTGCAGTGAAGAAGGTCCAAACTCTGGAGAGCATAGAAAAGGCCGAGGAAGCTCAAATGTCTTCGGATGAGAGAGAAGAGACGATGGGATCCGATCCTGCGCCTGCCAGTGAGAACGTCGAGCCAGCACAGCCTACGAAAAAGCCGGAACCGAAAGCGACCAAGCCTATGACAACTTCCCAGCCACCGTCAACTTCCCAAACTGCTAAAGCCGGTTTGAAGCGAAAGGCGAGTGATGAGGACGAGAAGGAAACCATGCAGCATCCTCAAAAACGAGAAGATGCGGCCAAGGCAGTCAAGGCAGCCAAAGCACAGTCTGTCAAATCCAACACGAAGGAAGGCGTTCCGAATCGGCCTATCAAGAGTTTACCTCCCGTCAGGAGAGACGCACAGGGCACACCGGCAAATCCTGCGGCCATTACAGCAAGCAGGACCCCTCTGAGCGCCCGAGATGCCAACGAGCCTGTCATCTCACCGAAGAAATCGACAAAGCCGAGTTTGCCCAGCGACATCGGAAAGGCGAAACCGACTGCAAAGCGCGAGGAGCAAAGCAAGGAGCGACCGGTGAAGTCGAAAAAGAAGTCGGAGGATGTACAAACCCAGGTCCCGGCTCCTGTCGAAATCAGGGCACCGGAGGAGCAGCCAGTTGCCCCAATCGTTGCCACCATCGACATTGAGGCCGAAACTATGTCCGCCGATCCGGATCTCTTCGCCCCCAGTTCGCCCGAGCCACCGGTGGCACCAAGAGAGAACCTGAGGGACACGCCCCCTCCGACCGAGATATCTAATGATGGCGAGACCAGCAGGCCTAGCCGTAGAAATAGAACTGCTGTTAGCTACGCAGAGCCGAATCTCAGGGACAAGATGCGCCGTCCCACAAAGCAGCTACTCGACGCCGTAGCAGGCGAGGGCAAGGTGGTACGCCGGACCAGCCAGTCGAAGCAGAGTGGTGACCTGTTGTCAATTAAGTCAGAGGAGAAGTCGCAGCTATGGAAAGAGATGCCGTCTGCTACACCATCTTCCGCTGCTTCGGATATTGCTGCCAGCCCACTGGCACAGAAGATGAGCCGGTCGCCACCTTCTACTGTGCTGCCCATGAGCGTAGTTACAGACAGGAAAAAGCGCAGCTCTATGGCGGCACGGGATGCCGATGTTGTCAAGGTGGATGTGGAAGGAAACGACAGCGGCGATGTTTACGATTTCCCCGACGTGTCGCCACGTGCAGACCTGAAGCGCTCGGCGCTCGAGGAGGGCAGGAAGTCTCTGAAGTCCAGGACCGTAAAGTCCGAGAAGACTACCACTGCTCGGAGCAACAACTCGAGGAAGAGGGCATCCATGATGGCACCCAAGACGATGAAGATGATAGACTCGGAGAACATCGATGGGGATAGTTCAAACAGTTTGTCCAGCATTTCATCCGATGCAGACAGTACTGTGTCGGGTAGGGACAAGTCATCAACGCGGAGGAGGAGTATGATGCTATAAATGACGGGTTTGGTGTTGGTGCCAATGCGCCTTGGTGTTGGATACGAGAATGAAGGTGTTCTGGTGGTTTACTTTGTCTTTTCCTTTTGATATCCTGTCTCTGAACGATTAATGCTTGGATGATGCCCCCTTTGTTTCAAGAACGAGAATGAGCCAAAATGTGTTTTCAGTTACTTAGCAATAGCGTTGGAGTACAACTGTGATTTTACTCCGGTGCTTGATACCATCCATGAACTTTTGAATTCTTACTTTCAACTGCCATCCTTCAACTCGATGACTGTCATTTAAGAGGCCAACTTGTATGGGCATTCCAGTGTATTGCCTCTCTTGAACTGATGTTGCCGATGGTGCCGCCCTGTATGTAGGTATGGACCCATATCAATCGATGTATGAAGCATTATCTCAATACTCTGCTCCTGGTCCAATGAGCTCTCTTTTGACCTCCCTCCCTTAATTGGTGGCAGTAGTTTCTTTTGCATCCCCAAACTTTCCCCAACTTCACTGGCTTGAAGTTATTGAGCCATCTCTGTATCATGACGAAGCCCCCGTGGGCTCTACAGGTTTCGTATACGTAACTTTCTCTACTGCCACATTTTCAACTCCATTCGCGTCTTTTCTCAGCTGGTAAACGTATAGCGTGAGTGAGATTCCTTGCACCTTGAGGAGTGTCGAGTTAGCAAACAACCAGTTATCGGCTCTCATGAGCATCCCAGGAGGAGCCTTTTGCTTACATCCATCAAGCAGAAGCTCGGCACCATCTCCTCGCCCTCCTTGGTCCAGCCGGTCGTGTAGGCGCCGGTGGCGGAGCCAGGGTTGACGAAGAACTTGTCCATGTACTCGAAGGCGTCGAAGCGGTGGGTGCCGCCCCAGCAGAGGACGTCGACGTCGAGCTTGTTGGCCTCGGCCAGCAGCAGGTCGGGCTCCGTCGACACGAGCGTGAAGCCCTCGACGAAACCCACGCGCAGCGAGCCGTGCGTCACCACCTGCGAGAGCGGCAGCGAGGTGGCCTCGACGTCGAACCGGCCCTTGACGATCTTCAGGTCCGGGGCGATGGACCGCAGGTACTCGTACGTGTGCTTGTCGGTCAGGTTGCCCAGGCAGAGGGTTTGGCCGATCTTGCCGGGGGAGAGGAGCTTCTTGAACTGTTGCGCGATGCGAATTCCTGGGTCAGCATTTATGATCTTATCGGGGGTATTATTGGTCGCGTGGAGGCATTCGCAACCATCTGCGACGGAGAGAGAAGGATCTAGTCTGATGTCGTACCTTGGCGGGTATGTCGAGAGCTCGGTCCGGGATGTGAAGATCGCCGATGACGAGAATTAGGAAGGCCATCTTTGCAAATTATCCGGCCTCGGGTTGCTGGATCACAAGAGGTGCTTTGGCGGAAGGCGGTTGGGGTGGACAACCGTCGCAGCGTTGTCAGCGCGTGTAGTGTCGAAACGATCAACCAGCGGGGCTGCAGAAGTCCGGTAGTCTGACAACGATCGGCGTGCAATCAATCCCCCAATGGCCACACCAAATCACAATATCGCCGTTGTCTGTGGTATAATGTCGATGTCGTTTGCGAGTGAAGCCGGGGCGTATCAATTGTCGGTCGGTCAGCCACCAATCGTGAGCTGCGGCGTAGGATTGACGTCGACGCTCTTAGGTAGCTTCTGGACCGCGCGCAACACACCCCTCTACTGTACTACTACTGCCTACAGCAAGCACCTATCTTAGCCGCCTAGTTTAGACCCCTGTCGCAGCTCAGTCAAGCTCCAACCCGGACAGGGATCCGACACCCGAAGTTGATAGCCTTGCTTCAGTTGAGCTTGCCCCGAACACGGAGCTCGGCATTGAATATCGTATCGTAATCGAAAAGTTCCATAGATATTCTTGCTGTTGACGCCTTACACAAGCCAATTACTAACCCAGATACGAAAAGTCCCCATCTCGACAGCAAGTAGGTGGACCTGTTCAAGATAGGTAGAAAGGGGCATCTGTTACGACAAATTTTAAGCAACAACCGCCTTCAACCAGCCTCCCGGGAGCTCCTTCTATTATACCGGACATCTCTCGGCTTCCCTTGTCGTCTTGCAGAAACCGTCCAAAGTTGTGCCAATTGCAGTCGCTAAATCACACACTCGCCAGACTTGGCCCGAAACAGCAAACCTAAGAGCCCATCACTGCCATTTCCCCAAGTCAAGCTTTCGGCAAGTCTTCCACGCAAGCCAAAATGCGGAGAGTAGCTTCAAGGACAACATTGCCCCACCTCGCCGGCAGCCCCCCCTCCTCCTCCCATTATCGCTCCATCTATCATCATCGAGCCCTTCTACCCGGTTGTCCCTGATCTCACAACATCTCTCCGGCGGCCCTCCTTCTGCTATATCCAACCCTGCCAGATCTCGCTCTATATCTCCCATACAAACTCGCCGGCTTTCATCAGCATCACAACGCAGCATGTCTTCGCAACCTGAACACCCGACCCTCCTCATCCCGGGCCCCATCGAGTTCGACGATGACGTCCTCCAGTCCATGAGCCATTATAGGTCAGTTTTAGCTCCATGCACTTTTGGCAAGCTACCCGAACAGCTTCTCTGCTCATACTCTAGCTATAACCAAATAACTATACCAGCCTATACTTCTCGTGCATTGAGCCTCTACTAATACTATGTGCCTGATAGCGAGTCCCATGTCGGACCCGGCTTCGTCGCCACTTTCGGCGACACCATCTCGATGCTTCGCAAGCTCTTCCAGACTACGGACCCCTCTGCGCAACCCTTTGTCATCTCGGGATCCGGCACCCTGGGCTGGGATATCGTGGCCGCCAACCTGGTGGAGGCGGGTGAGGACGTCCTGGTTCTCAGCACCGGCTATTTCGGGGATGGCTTCGCCGACTGCTTCGAGACATACGGCGCCAAGGTGACCAAGCTGACTGGCACCGTGGGCGGACGCCCGCAGCTTGACGAGATCGAGAAGGCACTGAAGAGCAAGAAGTTCAAGATGGTCACCGTGACCCACGTCGACACATCCACTGGTGTATTGAGCGAGCTGGAGAACCTGTCCAAGCTGGTCAAGAGCGTGTCGCCCGAGACGCTCCTCGTTGTGGACGGAGTCTGCAGTGTCGCCTGCGAGGAAATCCAGTTCGACGCCTGGAAGCTGGACGGTGTTGTGACCGCGAGTCAGAAGGCCATCGGCTGCCCGGCCGGTCTGTCGATATCCATGTTCAGCGGCAAGGCCATCGAGGCCTTCAAGGCGCGCAAGACCCCGCCCGCCACGTACTTCGCCTCGATGAAGAACTGGATGCCGATCATGCAGAACTACGAGGCCAAGAAGCCGTCCTACTTCGCGACGCCCTCGCCGCAGCTGATCCACGCCCTGCACACCGCCCTCACCCAGATCCTGGCGAAGCCCCTGTCCGAGCGCTTTGCCACGCACCGCGAGGCCTCTGACAGGATCAAGAAGGCCGTGGCCGACCTGGGCCTCAAGCAGGTCGCCGCGAACCCCGAGGACCAGGCTCACGGCATGACGGCCATCTACCTGCCCGAGACCGTCAAGGCGACCGACCTGCTGCCGAAGCTGGCCAAGGCCGGTGTTGTCTGGGCTGGTGGTATCCACAAGGAAATCGCACCCAAGTATGTGCGCTTCGGGCATATGGGAGTCAGCGTGGTAAGTACACAAGTCTCCTCCTACCTTAATACTCAACATCTTTCCCAGGGGTACATGCTAATCGGTTTTCTCTAGACGGATCCTGCCAGGAAGGATATTGACAAGGCTCTCAAGGCTCTGTCAAATGGTCTTACGGAGTGCGGTTACAAGGCATAAGCTGAAATGCGACACAGACTACGGACCAGGACAGTTGGGATAAAAGGACCATATACATTCTGGCTCGTGATAGAAAGGTAGAATAAAAATAAATGTCCGGATCTAGGAGCTCCAGGAGCTGCTCGGTAGCGTATGCTTCGTTGTCTGTAAGCGAAAACCCTGGGAACATTATTATCACGCCCGCCTCAAAGGGAAACCATCTTCAACTGCCTCAGAATTGGGAACTCTCGTAGGTCAACATATCTGGGCTTATTTCACTGCTGCACTGCGACTATAAATGCAACAGGTGGATCGACTGTCGACCCGTTATGCCGAGTCTAAGTGAGCCAATGCTTGTGAGACAAGGGGGGTATTGACTTATATGCCTTGTATGTGTTGGGTATCAATCTTTAGCTATTGGTGTAACGTCGAAGAGCAGACGTTCAAGGTGGGCCCAACTTGTCAGAATACATCTAGTATTATAAATCGAACAGAGCATGTGTATGCACGACATCCGTTCTGGTTTGGAAAATGACTCTCTAGAACCACATAAAATCTTGTATTCTGGAGGTGTGGAGGTGGACACCAGGGGCTCCGGCCTTGCTACAAAGATCCTATGCTCGCGAACTCGCGAGGTCGAACGGAGGATGAGAGATCCGACGGCGCGGCGGCCAGGGAGATCCACAGACGGACCACCATGGGCACCTGGGTATCCGCAATGTTCCGGTTCACGGACCGTTTGGGCGTGGTTCAAGCGAAAACAACAGTTGATTTCTTGGGCAGACCTACGGGAGGGACGACTAAAAGCAGCGAGTATCAATGTTCCTTGATCATTTCGGCGTTAAGGAAGCGGTCGTTGCTGCCCGAGTTATCGAAAGATGCTTTACAGCCACCTGCGACAGCTCGTATCTCATTAGTTGCTGTTTCTGTCTTGAGTTGTTCCGTATGATCTACATGTGTGTACGTTCATTACTATGCTAGAAGAGCTATACACTTGACGAATAAACTAGCTGTAAATGATGCGTGGAAATACTATTCCTTCAGTATAACAAAATGAAGCTGGCTTGGAAGGCAACATAAAACATAGTTTAGAGCAACAATCGCTCCGAGAGAGGTTCATGCAGTATCCGTGTGGCCTGCATTGTGATGAGAAATTAAGCTCGCCCGCTAGGCTGCAGCAGTATCATGATATCATCTTGTGAGGCGTGTAAGTGATACCAGCATCTGCTTACGAAGCAAGCTGCTGACCAAGCCAGAACCACTCTTTCCAGAGAGATTATTGATGGAGATGATCGTGATGGTTGGGCAGCCGAAACCTCTGTAACATATCTAAGGAGAAAACAGTGTTTCCGGATATATGTTCAACGCAGCCTGGTATCTTTTGTTGTGTTGTAAACAATGCACCTGGTGCCTGAGGGAGATGAACGAGGCGGCCTTCTAAGACGGCTTGGGACCAATTACTAACAGAATAATCTGACCTAGCAATCCCAATAGCTTGGGTGGATCAAGAGAGGGGCCTAGAAACGTCGTCACCTAGGTAGGTTGTGATTCAATGAGGGGCAGAAAGAGGGTTGTCATTAAAAGCGCGCGAGCGAGAGTGAGCGAACTCAGTAGCGCCTCTGACAAGACTCCGGAGGACTAACCAGATCCAGCACCATAGGATACAAGGTGTGCTGCCAACACCATTCGCTCGAATAAAACGATTGCTCGGAATATAATGAGTCGGCTCTGTCTTGTTTATGTACTCGATTATTGTTATATCTGCTGCCGACTGGGTGAGGGCTGGATGCGTTTTTGTTGGCGAAATTGGTTATGTAGTTGAGAGAGTCTCTGGTGAGCTCTCATGTTTATTCACCACCACGACACCTGTAGGATAAACATGTCAATTATCCCAGGAACTCAGCCGCTTCTGTATTGCTTCTGGTAAATCAGATCGTACCAATCACGTATGAAATTGGAATAAGTGACCTGGTCACCGCCGAATGAACCACTACAATTGATGGTTGTTCCGTTGACATAATATTTTGAAGCCCATCTGTCTGTCTTGCCTGTCTGCTGTCAATTGATCAGCCCGCCCGCTGCCCGCCTGCCCACCTTGCCGTGTGTGTGCCCCTCACTTTTTCTGCGCTGCTTCTACCAAGTACGCGCTGCCTCCATGCACCACTCAATGCTACTGCTGAGCAACTGAGAGTGACTTCAGACGAAGCGACTCCACCAAAAGCCACCACTACCGCGACCTACCCGCCTCTTTCTTTGATTCGGATTTTGATACCAGCTGCTGCTGCTACTGCTGCTTCTGCTCTGCAATTTCACGAACTTTCCTCCACACTTTGCCTGACCGTAACTTCGACATTTTTTTCCCTTTCGCATCCAGGCCAGCACTACCGAACCACTGCATACTTTGCAGCATCTTTTCTGCACCCCTCACGACGGCCGCGCCTCGGCAAGCTCCCTCGTCTTTACCTCACTACTTCGGCGGGCGCGTACCTTAACCTCGACCTTTCGTCTTCACATCCTCCATCCACCATGGCGCCCACGATCGAGGAGCTGGACGTCATGGTCCGCTCCTTTTACGAGGGCCGCGGCGAACAGGTACGCCATTGCTTTCCCTGTTCCCCCAATTCCGAACGTCGTTATCGGCTTTGCGCCCCTCGCAATCCGATCTGCAGGAGACAAAAGTACTGACTTTTTGGATCTTCCCCGCCTCTAGCAAAAAGCTGCACAAGCCGCCCTGAACCAGGTAAGCCACTCCCCAGCTCCCTCTCTTGTGTAATGAAATGGGCATGCTCTCGAACTCGGCAGCTAATTGATTGTTTGTGTGCCTAGTTCAAAGAAGACCCCGATGCATGGCTACTCGTCGACAAGATCCTAACCGATGCTTCATATCCGCAAACCAAGTGTAAGGGAATTCACGCTGCGTCGCCGTTGGAGTCGTGGTGAGACTAACAAGTCCCTAGATCTTGGTCTCCAAGTCCTCGACCATGTTATCATGACAAGATGGAAGGTGCTCCCCCGCGAACAATGTCTGGGAATCCGTAACTTCGTCGGCCAGAGCATCGTCGACTGCTCCAGCACCGAGGAGTCCCTCAAGAGCCAACGCACCCTGCTCAACAAGCTGAACCTGGTGCTCATCTCCATATTGAAGCAAGAATGGCCGCACAACTGGCCTACCTTTATCAACGAGATCATTGGGTCTTGCCAAATAAGTCTCTCCATCTGCGAGAACAACATGATCATCCTCCGCCTGCTGTCCGAGGAAGTATTCGACTACTCGGCAGACCAGATGACCTCGGCCAAGACGAGGAATCTTAAGACCACCATGTGCAACGAGTTCTCCCAGATCTTCCAGCTCTGCCAAGAGATTCTTACGACAGCGAACCAGCCTACCCTGATCAAGGCGACGCTCGAGACCTTATTACGCTTCTGCAACTGGATCCCCCTGGGCTACATCTTCGAGACCCCCCTGATCGACACTCTACGCACACGATTCCTCGAGGTCCCAGAGTTTCGAAACGTGACTTTGCAGGTGTTCACCGAGATTGGAGGCTTGACAACAGCTGCCCACGGCCAACCGAATGCCTACAGCGAACAGTTGGTCAAGATGTTCTGCGAGGTTCTCACCACTATTGCGACTATCATCCCCCTCGAGCTCGATCTGAAAAGCACGTACCCTCAAAGTAACTCGAGAGATCAGGAGTTCATACAGAATCTGGCACTCTTCTTGTGCAACTTCTTCGGGCAGCACGTCAATCTTATCGAACACCTCCCGAACCGTGATTACCTAACCCATGGCCACTTCTACTTGATCCGTATCTCGCAAATTGAGGATCGGGAGATTTTCAAGATTTGCCTCGACTATTGGCTTAAGCTGGTCCAGGAACTCTACGAGGAGATGCAAGCTGCGCCCATGAACGAGATGGCCCCCTTGCTGATGGCGAACTCGGGAGCTCTCGACCCCAACAGGCTGAACCAGCTTCCCCTTAGGATGCACAAATACAAGGAGGTTCTGTCGAATCTGCGCGTGGTCATGATCGAAAAGATGGTGCGACCCGAAGAAGTCCTCATTGTCGAGAACGACGAGGGTGAGATTGTGCGAGAATTCGTCAAGGAGAGCGACACTGTTCAGCTGTACAAGACAATTCGGGAGTGTCTTGTATATTTGACACATCTTGATGTCAACGATACGGAGCAGATCATGACGGACAAGCTGCAGAAACAGGTTGATGGCAGCGAGTGGTCTTGGCACAACTGCAACGTCCTGTGTTGGGCCATTGGCTCTATCTCACTGGCCATGAATGAAGAGACGGAGAAGCGTTTCCTTGTCACTGTCATCAAGGATCTGCTCGGCTTGACCGAGATGAAGCGCGGCAAAGACAACAAGGCGGTTGTCGCTAGCAACATCATGTACATTGTCGGGCAGTATCCCCGGTTCCTGAAGGCTCACTGGAAGTTCCTTAAGACGGTGGTCAACAAGCTCTTCGAGTTCATGCATGAATCTCACGAGGGTGTTCAGGATATGGCGTGCGATACCTTTATCAAGATCGCCCGTCAATGCCGACGTCACTTCGTGGCGCTCCAGCCCAATGAGAACGAGCCGTTCATCGAGGAGATCGTCAAGAATCTCCCCAGAATCACGTGCGATCTGACTCCCCAGCAGGTCCATACTTTCTACGAGGCATGTGGATATATGGTGAACGCACAGGGTAACAAGCACATGCAAGAGCGTCTGCTTGCTGACTTGATGGGAGCTCCTAACGCGGCTTGGGATGAGATCATCCGGGCCGCTACTGCAGACCCTACCGTCCTCCAGGACTCGGAAACGATTAAGATCATCGGAAACATCATGAAGACCAACGTATCAGCATGCTCATCGGTTGGCCCCTACTTCTACCCCCAGATTGGCCGCATCTACCTCGACATGCTTCAGATGTACCGTGCCACAAGTCAGCTTATTTCGGAAGCTGTGGCTCGTGATGGTGACCTGGCCCCTCGGATGCCCAAGGTCCGAGGACTTCGAACGATCAAGAAGGAAATCCTCAAGTTGATCGAGACGTACGTCGACAAGGCCGAGGATCTGCAGTCCGTTCGCCAGCAGATGGTTCCTCAGCTGCTGGATTCGGTGTTGGTGGACTACAACCGCAACGTTCCAGGCGCAAGAGATGCGGAGGTGCTCAAGGCCATGTCCACCATCATCTCGAAGCTTACTGGACTGATGGAGGACCAAGTCCCCGTCATCATGCAGAACGTCTTCGAGTGCACACTGGACATGATCAACAAAGACTTTTCCGAGTTCCCGGAACATCGCGTCGAGTTCTTCAACCTGCTCCGTGCAATCAACCTTCACTGCTTCCCTGCCCTGCTGAAGCTGGACAACCGCCAGTTCAAGTTTGTCATTGACGCTTGCATGTGGGCCAGCAAGCACGATAACCGTGATGTTGAGGGCGCCGGTCTTAACATGTGCCTTGAGCTCATCAACAACATCGCCGAGAAGACTGATGTCCAGACGGCCAACGCCTTCTTCCAACAGTTCTTTATCACGATCCTTCAGGACGTTTTCTTCGTCCTCACAGACCCTGATCACAAGGCTGGCTTTAAGACGCAGTCGATGCTTCTCATGAAGCTGTTCAACTTCGTCCAGCCGGCCGAGGGCGGTACTCCCAAGATCCAGGGACCTGTATATACCGATCAGGCCCCTACTGGCACGTCGAACCGTGATTTCCTCATTAACTTTGTTGGAACATTATTGAGCAAGGCGTTCGGCAATCTCCAAGTGTAAGTTTTTTGTTCCGTCCCATCCCTCACTCTTTCCATCCACATTGCTAACTCCTGAATTAGTGCCCAGATCAACATCTTCATCGAAGGCCTTTTCACGCTTAACAATCAGTATGATAAGTTCCGACTGAACCTGCGTGACTTCCTCATCTCCCTCAAGGAATACGCCGGCGATAACGCGGATCTCTATGCTGTCGAGAAGGAGCAGGAGGTCAGGGACAACCTGAAGGCCGATCGTGAGCGGCGGTCAAAGGTCGGAGGTCTGCTCAAGCCATCCGAGATCGAGATTGATGACGATGAACTGTGAGGCTGTGGATTTTCTCTATTTTCGGCGTGTGTGATACCAGAATAATATAACTCAGAAGGCACTTTTGAGGACGATGATGATTACTACGTTTTTCTTCTTCGGGTGGTGGAATACCCATCAGAATCAACGACGCCTCTGACCCACATTGGGCTACTTTTGCTAGCCAACGATGGAAAAAGAAAAAAGGAGAGGAACTGAGATAGTGATTGGTCCATTATGATGTGGACTTGAAGCATGCTAAATGCCAGGCCAAGATTACACGAGTGGGCTGTCATTGCTCTTAGTAGATAGATGACAATAGGCATCCTTGAGTTGGTGGCAATAAATCTCGACTACTCCATTCACGGTGAAAGCTCTGTTGTTCATATAACCCGTGATAATACTCTCCGTAGATGATCGATACCCCCAAGCTTGTTTGACCAGATATAACAATAGTCACTGAAATAAACGTCTGGGTCCCAACGTTATACTGGCATCCTTCGTGATCTTGTTGTACGCGGATGGAATAACGAAGGCGTATCCTGGTGTAGAACAATCAAGTTAGACTGGGCTGCTTTGGCATGAGAGCTTCGGATCAAATATCAGCACGTCCTAGGTACTATGCGGGGAGACGTCAAGCCAGGAGGTATGTATAATCAGAAACTACTTTCGGCTGGCCTTTTTGGAGTACAATTGGTTCTGAGATCCCTAGCAATATTATACCAAGTCCAAATACTCATATCTAAGCGGGAACGTAATACGGCCATAACCTGTCTTCTGCCTCTATTCCCTCCCCTTAGAACGGAACGAGTACTACGGGATGTACTTTCTTCTTCCCCCCAAACATTCATTACCTCGCCATCATCTAAATATGCAGGTTCTCCATCAAACCTCTCCAATTGACCAAAGTTCCCGCAACGCCTGCGCCCCCCTTTTTTATGCCGCGCCATGGAGATATCTTCCCAGCGCATCGTGCAACTCCCGGTAATCGTTTCCCCGCGAGCCGCTGCCATTCGAGGGGTCCATGGTGGTGCCGGCGCCGGTGGCGGTCGGCTGTCCCGTAACCACGCTCTCGAGCTCGTCCTCGGTGATGAGCTTGAACTGCACGTCGGCCATGCGCGACTTGACAATGCTGCCCCGGTACCAGTCGGTCCAGATCTTCTGCACCACGTTCTCGGGCTCTTCCGGTTCCTCCTCCTCGCGCTGCTCCGCCGAACCTCCGGCGGGCCCGCCGCTGCTACCGCCGTTCTCGCTCTGGCGCTGCTGTCGTTCTTGGTGGCGCTGGGACTGCGGCATGTGGCCAAAGTCCCGCTGCTGGTCCCATTCGCCTCGGTGGCCTTTGACTAGGGGCTCCGTCCCGCCGAGGAGAGCGTGGGTCCACTCGTCGCCGGGCGTGACGCATACCAAGACATGCGGTTGCTGCGGCTGTTGTTGTTGTGGATCTGCCGTACCAGCACCACTACTACCATTGTCGTCATCTGTCGTACCTGAGCCACCAGAGGCAGTAATAGCGGTGGTCGTGGCCATCGGCGTGGGCGTGGGCGTTGCCGTGCTGCACAGGGGGAACCGGTCCACGACGTGGAACAGCGAGCCGAAGATCTGCTGGCTGCCCGTCTCGCCGTACTTGAGGGCGGAGAAGGCGACGGCGACGCAGCGGACGCGCTCCGTGTCCTCCTTGCGCAGGAAGTACGTCATGGGCGAGTTGAAGCCGAAGGAGTCGTAGGGCTCGAGCTCGCCGAGCAGGTACAGGGCGTCGCGCTCAAAGTTGAAGTAGACGCGCGGATGCGACCAGGTCGGCATACCACCATCACCACTGCTACTCCTACGACGGGAACCTCGGCCTCCTCCTCCTGTTGCAGAAGCAACGACATCGCCGTCGTCTACGGCCGGCGACGACCCGGAGAGGTACGCCGACCCGTTTTGGTGGTGGTGTGTCGAGTCCCCGTTCAGGGAGGCGAAGACGAGGGGCACCTTCCAGCTGAAGGTCAGCGAGTAGTGCCGCTCGAGGGCCCGCGCCCGGGCCTCGTGGTTGGCGTGCAGGATGGCCGGCACGAAGCGGCAGGCGCGGCGCGAGGTGAGCTCCTTGAGCTGCTGCGCTTCCGTGGCGCCCTGGTCGCCCTCCCCTCGGCGTCCAGGCCCCGCGTGATGCAGGAGGCCAGGACGATGCGTGGGACGGAGGCGGCGAAGTCCCAGATCTTGAGGCGCAGCTCGGGCGGGAGGGAGGAAAAGAGAGTGAAGGTGGGAGAGTCCTCCTCATGGCCCGTTGGTACAGCTGCAGTGGCAGGGCTGCCGTCGCTGGTGACTTGAAACTTGATGCGAAACCTGCACGCCATGTTTGTTTGCAAGTCTGTGTCCAGCTAGCCGAATGCGCGAATAGTTTAGCTCTAGACCCAACCCAGGACCGTGGTGTTCGAGATAGAACAAAGACGACCGGCGATTATATCGAGGCTAGCGACCCCTGCTTGCTGTGCATATGTATATATGCAAGTCTAGAAGCGGGACGATTGCGGTCTTTTTTCTGTGTCAAACGTTCCACTCACTCACTCACTCAGTGGCTCAAGGAAAAGAAAGGACGGGCGGGATGTTTGTTTGCTAAAGTCAGATGCTGGAAAGCGACAAATAGAAAAACAGATAGATCAATAGCTTCTTGCCCATACCACGTCACCTTTCGCGCGCAATGTATAAGAAGAGAGTATGCATGAGCAAGTGCCAGTGCAAGTTCGGGTCGTTTCTATCCTGGGTAGCAGTAGCAGTAGCAGCAGGGGTGGATGGATGGATAGGATGGATAGGATGGGTTTCTTCGTTTGGCATCTGATTGGCGCCGGTCGACGAAACGAACGAAGTGACGTCGAAACTCAAGCTGGCTGTTGCTGTTGCTGTGGGGTCCCGAATTCCCGGGAATGGCGCGCGCGGGACGCTAGCTCCAGTCTACAAGTCTCTCTCTCTACCCGGCATTCCATTTATGGCAACCAACCGATTAGGTAGATCCGGTTGCTTTTCCACGATAAACAAAGTGGGCTATAATGGAGGCCATTCAGTTCTGTGTAAGAGGACACCTGCAAGTCGTGCATGCAGTAGTCCTGCTCTCCTGCTCTCCAATGTCTATACCTAGTATATCAATAACGGATCGTTTTCGCTGCGGAAGTCATCTCTAATGCCCTACAACTTCAGGTATGTGGACGAGTTTGTTGCGATGTTTGTCCGCAAAGTCACAAATAAACGCATATTGTAGCACACTTGATAGCTCATCTGTTTCACGAATACTATCTTGGTCTGAGTGGTGACGTCTATAAGACTAATACTGGATATAATACACCAGCCTCTATTATGTACAATGCATGCCGCGGGAGGTCCGGGCTAGGAGGGTTCATCGCCGTGGTTCTTCTCTGCCACTATGCAACCACCTCGGGGTATCATTTTGCTTCACCGCAATCTAGGATCTCTACGATCCCGTCTGTCATCCCGGACCATCATGGGACAAGCGCCCTGCGGCGGTCGTCCTTTGATGCCACCCAAAAGCCAGTCTGCGAGGTGGACCACCTTGGCGCCGACACCCTTCTCCCACTCGCTATTGTGGTTTTGGTCGACATGCTCGATCGTGTGGCTGATGATGCGCCCTTCCCCGTCGAATTCGAAGATGAAAAGTCCCGTAAACTCCTTCTTGGAACCCGAGCTCAGGGTGCCTCGCAAGGCGTGGTCGAGGTTGTGCTCTCCTTGCTGGGCCAAACTTGCACCGGACTTGTTGCTGTTGCCCGCCGTCCTCCACTTGACCACCAGCTGCTCGTCGTAGGCGCCGCATCTCCTGGGGGAATAGTATAACGGCTGCGTCGTCATGCGCTCCGACAGTATCTCCAGCCGCAGGTTGCCGATGATCGGCACGCGGTTCCATGCTATCGGCGAAGTCCACAGAGCTGCTATGTAACCAACTCTCCCGGAAACGGCCGGCAGGTACGGGTGCGTCGAGGGGAACAGGTGGAGAGAGATGTTGGGGGCGAGGATCTCTTGCGGGAGTGGCGACTGCAACAGCGAAGGAAGCCGTTCATGCAAAATCCGTAGGGCTGTGACATATCGTTAGCCGATTATTCGAACCACCTATCGCAACTAGCAATAATTCAATCTGCTTTCTAGAGAGACATACTTCTTCCGAGCTTCGCCCTGCGATCACCCCCTCCCCCTCCTCTCCCCCCGTTTGCGCTGAGACGGGCAATGGTTGTGGAATCGAACCATATGGGCGACGGATCGTGATGCGATATCGGTGGGGTAGGCGAAGGTACTGTAGTAAGAGGCAGCTGGACTGGTTTCGAGAGCGCCAGCGGCACCGAAGCTACCACGGACGAGTTGGCAGACGAAGAAGCAGCATATGAATGTGACGACACTGCTGGTCTAATCAGGTGCTTGGCGCGAAAGGCAGAGCTCAAAACTTGGGGCGGCGTCCGAAAGAAGCCACTGGGGAGAGACATGGGATCCGAGCCTCGAAGGCGCAATCGTGGGTGATGACTGGCATTAATCCGGTTCGGTAGTAGTATGATCAAGAATGTGCCGTATTCATCCGGCAGCAGAGGCAGTTTAGTCAGTCTTCTAGCGGGGAATGAGTAGGTAGGCAGAATTCGAATTCGAGAGAAGCATTTATAGGGAAATTGAGTACATATGATGCAAGTGAAGCTTCTCGGTTACTCTGGGCGGCCAGTCCCATGTTTGCATGTTTCCTCTCTTTTTGACTTCCCGCCGTGAGAAGGTTGCCAGCTCCAAAAATTTGGGTAGCGCAATGGCAATGGCACGACAGTCAAACGAACGGTGGTCATCAATTCAATGGACCCACTCCACTTCTCAAGGAATCCTCCGCGCGGGCGATCAACCGGGACTACGGGAAGATGGGGTTCCCTTCCAGCACTCTTTCTCTCTTCTAGAAGCATCAATACGGCACTGTATATAAGTACATGTAGGTATGTATATATCATGGTGTTCCAGCCCCTTTATTGGATCATAGGGGCGCTATGTACACATTGGAAGAGGCTCTGCATTCATTAATTACCTACCCAGTCAAGTAATATGTCGAGAGCATTTGCAACCCAAACACCAAGCGGAACATACGGGATTCGACAAGTGGCGGCATGGAAGAGCGGCTATCTTGGCTGACATAATACACAACAGTGGTCGCTTTGTCTTGAGGTGGCAAAAGGAAGGTTCTTTGAGAACATGGACGACATGAAGCATTGCACTGGGTGGATGTGTCTCCTGCCAGGTCATGGTTAAATCTATCTGATACATACGATCGATCTCGTTATTCGATATTGCTCTCTGCACCTTCGAGAGTTGCCAACTGTCAGCATTGAGCAAAGCTGACTCGAAACCGGCCGGTGACATGTTCAGCCACCTGACTGTGAACCTTGGGCAGACGCGAAGCCTACTTATGTAGGTATGACTTGCACCCCTTTTGCACCTCCTGATTGGTGCACCCAGGGACGGCGTGCGAGGGCCTTGTGACCCCGTTGGCCGTATTCTCAGGCTTGTTAGGCCCCTTCCAAGGGCTAACAGGCGGTATTTCAGGAGGTGGGAGAGGTGGTTTGGTTTGGTCTAAGTTGAACTTGCTCTCAGTAAATCAAATCATGACCCAGAAACACAGTGGAAGTGGGGGCGGCATGGCCCACCGTCCGACCCTCTCTGCCTTCTGGACTGTCCTTGACACTCCCTGACGCATCAGCCTACACGCCTAGCGTGCTAGTAGGCGGTGTTCTGCTCAACCGGCTGCCTGTGCCTGTGCTTCTGGCTTCCAGTGCCTGTGCTTTGGTGCTTGGGTATGCGTTGTCTGTTGACTGCCTCTGCATCTCTGCCTTTTTTTGGCGTCCGTGTCTCTCAAAAAAGGGTACCTGCCTACCACTGGACTCATGCTGCTGACTTGATTGAAAGTCAGGCGCATGTCTCTCTTGCTTCCTTCTCTTTCTTAACCTACCTCATCTTATCTCCATCCTCCCCTGGTTTATACAAAAGTTACATCATTGAAGATAAAGAGCCATCCAGCATCATTTAAAAGTTAGCCAGCCAGCCTGTGTCGTCGTATTTGAACCCCTCGAAAGGCCCATTCAAAAGCTGTTGTGCCTTGTCGACCCCCGTAAACTCATTAACGTAAAGTTCCACAGCAACCGGGACCCCCTTTGACTTGCCGCTACCGCCTTCCTTTCCGTGTTTCGTTGGCTTATCATCCTCCGTTCCAACTTCAACACCAAACTTGCCATCCGCATCTAATATCTGCATCCTCTGCATCCGCATCGTCACCCGCCAAGATGAATCCTGAGTAGTATGTCTTCTTCTGTCCTCCAGCGCCTGCTGCCAGCATCTACCGGATGCTGGCTACATCGCCGACCCCCCTTCTCATCCTCGTCGGCGACCGTCGAGAGAGCAAGCACTGACCGCGTACAGAGTTACCTTCTTCTTCTCGACCCCTCGTTCGACGCTGCGCGCCCCTCCATTCCGGAATTCAATAGAAGATGCGCTGCCTAAAGCATCTGGTGGTCACTCGAGCCTCACTCTTGTGTGTTTCTCGATCGACACCTATTTCTAGGCGGTTGCAAAACACAACCAACCCAACCTGCCACAACCCGCATCACCATCACTTTCCACCACAACCACACGACAACACCGCATCCATCCACCATGGCTGATCAGAGCGATGATGATCTCCGGGTTGAGGTCTTGGTCGATCCGCCCATTTTCACAGATGCGGTTTGGGTCGGTGATGCCAAGAACCGCCTGGACGAGAAGCCGGTTTTCCGCACTAACAATCAGAAGCATGATGCTGACCTGGATGCCGATGTCTACAGATACGACTATCTCTTTAAGCTTCTGCTTATTGGAGACTCCGGTGTCGGCAAGTCCTGCTTGCTGCTGCGATTCGCGGATGACACTTACACCGAGTCTTACATCTCCACCATTGGTGTCGATTTCGTAAGGAGCCTTATTTATTGCCTACCTGCTGGCCCGTGTCACACTGACAACATGAATAGAAAATCCGCACCATCGAGCTCGATGGCAAGACCGTGAAGCTCCAGATTGTAAGTGCCACTGCGCCGATGCGCTCTGTCATTTCTAACGAGATCCCTCGTACTGACATGTGACATTGCAGTGGGACACCGCCGGCCAGGAGCGTTTCCGAACCATCACTTCCTCTTACTACCGTGGCGCCCACGGTATCTGCGTTGTCTACGATGTGACCGATATGGATTCATTCAACAACGTCAAGCAGTGGCTGCAGGAGATCGACCGCTATGCTACCGAGGGTGTCAACAAGCTTCTCGTCGGCAACAAGAGCGATATGTCCGACAAGAAGGTTGTCGAGTACACCGTCGCTAAGGTACGGCGATCCCTCTACGTCTAGCAAGTTAAGTTGCACGTTACTGACAGCTTTTTATAGGAGTTCGCCGACAGCCTGGGCATCCCCTTCCTCGAGACCTCGGCCAAGAACGCCTCCAACGTCGAGCAGGCTTTCTTGACCATGGCCCGCCAGATCAAGGAGCGCATGGGTACCCAAGCCACGACCAACACCAAGCCCGGCGTCCAAGTTGGTCCTGGCCACAGCGTCTCTTCGTCGTCCAGCGGCGGCTGCTGCTAAGAGAGACACGATTCTTCTTCACGATACCCGATCACGTCCGCTTTCTACGTCCACCTTGCGTCTTGATTTTTCCTGGAGTAAACTGGTAATTGCAGGCATTGCGAAGGGTTGACTCGATGGTTGGCAAACTGGAGGGCAGATATGGTTTTCCACTTTTCGCCTTTGATGCGAAATAGACGATTTTCCCTACGACAGGATCCTCATGAGTTATAGCAAATCTGACTCTGCCGACTTGGCCAAGTTTCTTACCAGTGTTACGCGAAATGGGAAATGTGAAGAGCGAGCTGAACGAGCACGGGTAATTGTGTGAGAGCAAAGCGTGCACGAATATGGCGGCGGCACCTGGTATTCTGATCGAGAGATTGACTTGTTCGACTAGACTTGGCCGAGATGTTTTGGTGTCCTTTTTGTCCCCGGCGACTCTGCATAGGGAAAGCTGCAAGTTGGAGAGAGGGATATCTCTCATTTTGGGATTTTCTATGCGTGTACGTATGACTTGCTAGCAGGCGTAAGGAGTGAGATGGGTGAGGGAATGACAGACATAATTAGGTAGACAACACCAAATCCTCATTCGCTCATCATCATTGTTCTATGATCCACGGTCCGGTCTTTCTAACCACATTCAAACCCGGTAGACGCGATTTGTCAAGCGACATCAAGGTTGATAACGAATATGTTCTCTTGGATTTGATGAGACAGCCCTACATCTCAATATGGAGGGGATCTGTGTGCTTGCTTCCCCTTGATCAAGGGAGGATTTTGCCTGTCCGTGATGATAGCATGCCATATTTTGTTGAATTCATGAGGATTTTCCAGGGTAGTGAAGTTTTTCTGCTTCTGGGCGTTGGGCTGATGGGTTTAAGAGATCTGGCTCTTGTGACCAGTATCAGGATCCTTCCAGGTCCGGTCCAGCCAGCCAGCTTGCCTGCCATCTTGAAGCGCATTGACTGGTGGTGAGGGTTGGTTTTACTTGGCGTTTGTGAAGGTAGTATGAGGTTGTATTGACAGTACGGGAATGGTAGTGGTCTGCTATGTCGTCAATATCGACGATTTGCACAGTTTTCTCGACTCTGGGCAGTCCGTGTAGTGCCTACCGTTACACGTTTCCTATCTATAGGACATGAAGTCGAGATGACAGCTATGGACCAGTACGGAGTTTCATGGTTTCCCCCATTCCGAGGAACAAGCAGAGTAAGTGCAACATAGCAAGGAAAGCAGCAATGTATGTTCTGTTTTCCTCACACGCCTTACTTAGAGGGGCCGACTCCAGTACAAAGTAGATACAGGCGTATTTTCTCTCGAATGGGCTATTTGGCGTTTCATGTGTATTGATTCCCTCATAGGAACGAGTATCGTATGGAGATACTGCTCGGGAATAGCAAGCCTGATCTGCATCCCGCCAATACATGGCAACGGAGTCTCTCATCTTCGTGCCAGCATTTGTCTCAATATATACATATCTTCTTTATTAGGCGAAGAGTAGACAAGTTCATGCTATGAGTGGATGAGGATACGAGACACATGTTTGACTAAGCTGGAGTCAGATACCCCAATTGGCGTGCCTCCGTGGATCGGATACATGGCCATATCCAGGGTGCTTGGGATGCCTGGAGCGGACTCCGAGTCTGCTCTGCTCGTAAAATTATATAGGTCGGTAGATATAATTCTTCAAAATTAGCCTGGGGCGGCAATGTGGTGAGCCGTCGTCATTCCGTTGCCGGCGTTCCTCTGCTGATCCCTTAGGTAGGCATGCTACATCCTCGAGATCTCTCCGACCATCAAGCGAGATCGTCGAAAGTCCCGCGACTGGGTACATATGCTACAATCATTCTCCACGTATGTTGGTGTCGTGCTTTTCTTTCAGGCTGGGTATAAGCCTATCGCCGTGCCTCGAGATTCGGAGTTTCACTCGGTTCCGGCGTGAGTGGCATACAAAGTCCTTCCGCCAAGCGACACGTGATACTGGGCGCCTGGGCGACCTCTCGGGGAGTTGACCGAAATCGTCATAATGCACATCTGCCCGCGCTTCTTCCACTGTCCTGGGGAAGGTTGGCCGTCTAATCCTCCCCGTTTCTGGTGCCGAGTCCGAGCTAGTTCAAACGTCGATCTTATTTGAGTCCAGCTTTGCAACTAGAATATGTACAGATACATGAGATGATGCAATCGACATCCAGCATCGGTTTCTGCATGTTCAAGGGAATCGGATATGGGAAAGATATGAGGGGGCCAGGAGGTTTGGGCGAGTTCACAGGCCAGGGGCATCTCCGCCTCCGCCTTTTACTTGACCTCTAAGATCAGAACGCCCAAGTGAAGATGCAATGTAACACTGCTTGATCGATAAAGACGATGCCTACCTGTATACCGTTAATAAGCCGATAGTAAGAACCACGTTGCATGCAGTTGGAAGCACCCCGCAATTGCCATGATGTTGGCTCTGGGCTTGGCGACGACCAGAGACCCCAATTATGCAGACCTCTCCATCAATGATGGTCATCCCGACACCCGGTCATCCGGCCCCACCTCGCCCTTCTCTCTACTGCTACCTACCCTGCTTGCTGCTGCTACATACGTCGAGGTAAGTAAGGTTATCTAGCAGCGTACGTCAAGCAGTACATACATGCTTACTGCCTACCTGGGCCTACATAAAGGGAATCAACCGTCTGCTTACTTCTGTCAGCAGGTACGCCCGGGAAAACTCACTTTGTTTCGCTCAAATTTGACCGGTCACAGGAGAAGAGGCTCACCTCGCTCGACGAAGTTCTGTGAGCAACGCAACGCCTCCTTTTGGGCGTGTGATTTCTTCTAGTTCGTCCTAAGTTTCTCTACTGACAGCCATCAATCTAAAGTTCTAAACCCACCAGATCGAGAGACCCTCCCTTCCACTCTCGCTCTCCGGAGTCCGAACCAGGCGTGGCTCTTTTTTGGTGGATCATTTGGCACAGGCGCCTGGCCAGCTCCAGACGAAACCCTTTGCCCCGACATCCAACCAGAGCTCATCCACTGGCCCGAACTGCCCAAAACTGCCTGCAACCAAGCCGCGGATCTCACCCACCCACCACAAGGAACATCCTCACTATCGCCCGTTACTCGCTGCAAACAAAACCACCGATTTACATACTCTCTGCCCCGTGGGGTGTGATTTGTGACTAGGTTATATTCTACTGTACACCTGCACGTACATACATACAGGCCAAGCCAGGTGGGTCCCCCTCATCACCCACCACCCGCATATCAGATCCCCCAACTTGATCCCCCTTGTCGCCGGGTACCTATGACACTGCCCAGTCTTACACTCTTCGAGACCACATGCTTCCTGATGCGTCATTCCATGGCCATCGACAAGTGCTCCTCTCTTGTCGCTGCAAAATGAAATCACTAATTTCTCTCAGGTGAAGAGAAGTACCAGGCTATTTCGTGCACTCGATCTCTCCCATAAAGTCCTGTCTTTAAGTTCCGAGCTGCCTGCTTGCGTGATCCTGGCCCAACAAACAATACAGGTCCGGTTTCAAACGTGCATGCGTGAGTGTATGTGTGTTGTTAGCGAGCAACTTCTTGCGATTTGACGAGAAGGAAGATTGACTGGATTGGCCCTGAAACAACTCAAGGTGCGTTACCCAAGTATACTTTCCACATCAACATACCTCTCTCCTGGGCTCTTTGCCTTTACCCAGTTCCAGTTTCAGTCCCGGCAGATCGGTCGGCCTGCTTGGGCGATGCATCCATAATATGTGTCGTCGGGTCTGCGGATGACATCGGGCCCCAGTCCACTGACTCGGAGCCAATCACGTCCTGCCCTCGCAACCTTTCCTTGCCAAGTGACGACCGTCCCTCTATTGGGACGAGACCCCCAAATGCACATGCTTTCTGCATCGATGCTTCTCATGCGTGCTTTACAAGCCGAGACTTCTCCAGGTTCTCCAGGCACAAGGCCCACTCTTCCTCCCACTCTCTCTGCCCTTGTATATCTATATCTGTATAGCCTATCTCCCCTCGCCCTCGGACCTTCAGCCCCATCCCATTTCTCTACCCGGCCAAGCGGCTTCGCACTTATACGCACTTACACATACCTATACATACACGTACCCTCTCACCTATGCCGAGGCCACAGTTGGCACAACTCTAGTGGGATGCCATCTTATTGTCTTCAAGATTGCCATTACTTTTACCGAACAGCCCTCCGCGGCTTGAATATAAGCACCTCTGTCTCTCCCTTGTATGCCTAAGTCAATGACTCCGACTGATAAGATGCCTACTCAAGTCCGTATATTTTCTATGCCCAAGTCTTTGGGCGAAACCCTAGCTGGCGGTGGCTCTGCATCTGTACCGCGCTCAGTCCCAGACCTGCCAAGGATATCTTCCGAAGCACATGAGCAGTCGACCCAGACGACGCCCCGTCCCAGTCCAAGCGATATGCCTCAGAGCCAAGGCATAACATTTGCCGCCCAGGATGACTTACCTAAACTCCCCATTCCTAGCTTGGAGCACACTGCCCAGAAGTACCTTACCGCCCTCAAGCCGCTGCAAGGCCCAAGAGAGCATGCCGAGACGAGGCAGGCCGTTCAGGAGTTCCTCAAGACAGATGGGCCGGAACTCCAGGAGAAGCTTCAGCAGTATGCAGTGGGGAAATCGAGTTATATCGAACAATTCTGTGAGCCTCAAACACTTCAAGTGTATGCTCGCCGAGATCTAGAAACTAAACTCTTGTCTAGGGTACGACTCATACTTGAACTTTGACAATCCGGTCGTGCTCAACCTCAACCCCTTTTTCCTGCTCGAGGATGACCCAACTCCGGCAAGAAACAATCAAGTCACTCGTGCCGCCTCTTTGGTGGTATCCTCCCTCGAGTTCGTCCGCGCCGTTCGTCGGGAGGAGCTCCCTCCTGACACGGTGAAGGGAAAACCCCTGGATATGTACCAGTACTCTCGGTTATTCGGAACTGCTCGGGTGCCAACTACCAATGGATGCCAGATTGAACAAGATCCCGACTCGAGGCACATCGTGGTCCTATGCCATGGGCAGTTTTACTGGTTTGATGTTTTTGACGACAACTCGGATCTGATCATGGGCGAGAAAGACCTTTCTATCAACCTCCAGACCATTATAGATGATGCTGCACAAACGCCCATTCAAGAGGCAGCCAAGGGCGCCTTGGGCATCCTCAGTACCGAGAACAGGAAAACCTGGTCGGGGCTGAGGGACGTGTTGCTGAAGGAGGAAGGGTCGAACAACGCGGATTCTCTCGGCATTGTGGACTCGGCCCTTTTTATTCTGTGCCTCGACTACACGGAACCAGACACAGCCGCGAAGCTCTGCCAGAACATGCTTTGTGGCACGAACGAAGTGGAGAGGGGAATCCAGGTCGGCACTTGCATTAACCGTTGGTACGACAAGCTGCAGATCATTGTCTGCAAGAACGGCAGTGCGGGAATCAATTTCGAGCATACGGGCGTGGATGGCCACACGGTGCTCAGATTCGCCAGTGATGTGTTTACCGACACAATCCTCAGGTTTGCAAGGACTATCAATGGCGGAGCACCCAGTCTGTGGAAGACGACAAGCCCCGACCCCTGGAAGCGAGACCCTGACAGTTTTGGAGACGTTAATACCACTCCGCACAAACTCGAATGGGACATGGTGCCAGAATTGAGCATAGCCGTTCGGTTTGCGGAAACAAGGTTGGCTGATCTGATCGGACAGAATGAATTCGCTTGCTTGGATTTCAGCGGCTATGGCAAGAACTTCATCACTTCGATGGGTTTCTCGCCTGACGCTTTCATCCAGATGGCCTTCCAGGCTGCTTATTATGGTCTCTACGGCCGTATCGAGTGTACCTACGAGCCTGCCATGACCAAGGTCTTCCTGCACGGTCGAACCGAGGCTATCCGATCCGTGTCGGAAGAGTCGGTCGACTTTGTCCAGACTTTCTGGGGAGACAACCCCCCTGAACAGAAGGTAGATGCACTGCGCAAGGCCTGTGAGAGGCACGTCGCTAGTACTAGGGAATGTGCCAAGGCAGAGGGCTGCGATCGTCATCTATATGCGCTGTTCTGTGTATGGCAGAAGTATGTAGACGAGCAGCATCCTCCCCTGAGCACGGGGTATACGAGCCCTTCAGACTACGAGTCCGAAGTGGACATGAGCTCCCCAGTGGGAAGCCCAGGGAGAGACTCTTCTGTCATATCACAGGATGGTGAGATCAGGACCCGGGAAAGAGGTGACAGCACTGGCAGCTCGCGCTCACGGGATCATCCAGTACCCTCCATTTTCTCCGACCCCGGCTGGGACAAGCTGAACAACACGATCCTCTCGACGTCCAACTGCGGCAACCCCTCGCTGCGCCACTTCGGCTTCGGTCCCACCTCGGGAGACGGCTTCGGCATCGGCTACATCATCAAGGACGACGTGCTCTCCATCTGCGTGTCGAGCAAGCATCGCCAGACCAAGCGCTTCATCGACACCTTCGAGAGCTATTTGCTCGAGATCCGCCGCATCCTGCGCATCACCAACCGCCGCGCCACCTCGTCCAAGCAGACGCGCGCCCGCGAGATCGACCCGACGAAGCCCGCCAAGGGCGTCAAGGGCTTCAGGGCCCGGGGGCGGCTCATTACGGGACATGAGGTTATCCGGAGGGAGGCCACAATGGGTGGCACGCGGTCGCCTACCGAGGATAGCATGGCTCCGAGCAGCGAGGACGATGAGCTGGGTGGATGTAAGTACCGTTCTTCTTTCTTTCTGTGTCGTCTTTCGGTGTTCGTCATGGGCGATTTGTCGAGTTGAATGAATATGTTCTGACCGGCTGCTTTCTAGATGGCTTCTTCGACGCCGGTATGCTCCTGCAGGCCCTCAAGGCGCGTGGCGAGGCCTTGGACGGCGGTGAACAGAAAGCGTCAGAGAAGGCGCGGCGTAGGGACGTTGGCAAGAAATTGCGGTTGGTAGAGTACTGATCGGCGCGGGAAGATGGGAAAGGGGCAATGGATTGTTGCAATCTCAACCTCTTGGCGGGAATTGTGATGAAACCGAAGTCGGGACCCGTGCTACCTCGGCACCTGAGCAGGAACGGCGGTGGTATCTTTTGATGTTATTTATCCTAGGACAGGCAGCGGCGAGCGTTGTTAGGCTTTAGTGATTCCCTGCTATCTATTCAAATTCCCAGCTTTTCCCGTATTGTTGCGCAGCTCCAATCTGTGCATGTCACGTTACGTTATGTTGCGGATCGCATGGCTTTGTAAGTCATAAATGATTTGAAAAAGACATTACCATAACCTGAATGCCATTGAAGAACGACATATACCAGGAAATCTATAGATACGGAGATGCACCGCGTGACTGATTATAAACATGTCCTCGAAAGGGGGTGTCATCTGGAATGTCGTCCAGAAATCAACGAACCCCTTTCACTCGACCAACTAATCCTTTCCCCTAAATGACTCGAGACAATTTAAGAGAAGAGCCCTTATTCAAACGGAGAAAACCCATCAACAGATCGCTACGCTTGCTTGCCAATCCCAACACCCCAGTCTCTGTTCCCACCCACCCCAACACTAGTGCAACTCGTGGAACTGCCCGTGGTGATTCGAGTGCGGGCCGTGGGTCCCCACCGCATCCCCGCCGGCCTCGTGGACCGTCATCGGCACATTCGGGCCGCTCCCGTTATTGCCATACCCGTACCCGCCGCCGCCGCCGCCGCCCATGGTGCTGCCGGTGTGGTGCGGCTGGATGGACGAGACGTCGGTCATGGTCGGCGAGGCGGGCTGGTTGTTGTTGTAGCTCTGGCGGTTGTGCGGGTCGGTAATCCCCGGCGAGGCCGCGGGGCTCGGCGGCTGGACGTGGGCGTAGGCTTGGGGTTTCATGTCACCTGCCCCGGCGGCGGCGTAGGTGTAGGGGGGTGCTTGTTGCTGTTGCGGGTTGAAGGGTTGCTGCTGCGGGGGGGGATTGGGTGGGGGATGGGTATTGTTGTTGCTGTTGTTGGCCGTAGGCTGGGTTATATACGGATTGGTGAGCGCCGGCCGCTGCGGCGGGGGGTGCAGTCGGTCCGCTGTTGGGGCCGCCGCCCGGCTGCTGCGCCATTTGCGGGTAGCCGCCGGTGGCCGCGGCGATGGCCTGATGCTGCCGCTTCTTCTTGTTGTGGTGGCGGATGATGAAGAAGAGGGCGAGCGCGACGATGGCGAGGACAGCCAGGCCGCCCACGACGCCGCCGACGATGGCGCCGACGGGAATCGAGGAGCCTCCCTTGCTGTTGTTGTTATCGTGGCCTGGCGTCGGGCTGGCGGTGACGGTGGTGGGGACCTGGGTGGCGCCTATATTAACATCGGAAGTTTTCAGGGGATTGGAGCTTGTGCTGACGGCCAGGACCCGGCGGGTGTAGCTGCGGTCGTCCATCTCGCCAAAGTACGTGGTGTACGCCCGCCCCACGGTCGTGTTGGAGGTGAACTGGCAGAAATAGTCGCGGATGCCATTGGGGAACGAGATTGTCCCGCAGTAGGACGCGCTGCTTGTACTGCGGCAGGGCGTCAGGTTTGATTCTTTATTGGTATAGGGGTGCCGAGAGGGAGGAACTTACCAGTAGAGGTTGTAGGGAGTAGTCTGGCACGAGCCACGACGGCAGCTCGAAGACAACTCTGCGTAGTCTACGCAGGTGGCCCGGACGGCGCACTCATCGCCTTTGCAGCAGCCGACAGCACCCACGAGGTTCGAATAGGTCACGACAGCGCACTTTACGTCCGTGTCCACGCAGCTATAAGCGCTGTCTGGGATGGATGTCAGTGACTACTATAGACTGGCGGAGTTATACGGGAACAAGAAAAGGAAGGAGTGGATGGTATAGACATACCTATTTGTCCGCCAACGAAACCGCAGGTATTGTCGGGTGCCTCGAGCACCGTCATGGCCTCTTGTCTCTTTGCTAATAGCTCAAGGCTAGGCGGTGCCGTGATCTGGGCAAAGCTGAAAGTTGCCGATGGTAACGAGATATCTGTGGGCGCTGCTACCATCCGCTCAACGGCGATGGCTTCGACTACTGCCCCTAGGGCAGTGTAAATCAGAAGTCTCGCCATGGCCTGTACAACTCCTTCTGCTGAATCCTGGTGATGATCCTATAGCCACGTCCAACTGGACCTCGAGTATCAACCTGAACAAGGGGGACAAACGAATAATGGAGTAAGTCCCAAGCAGACGGCAATTCCCAAAGGTGCAAAGACCAAAGAAGTTCCAATGAGGGAGAGGAGCCCTACCTCTTTCTTATTAGACAGATGCCTATAGGCCTCCCCTCAGCCGTTGCCATGCCGGCCCCATGCTGGTCGGTCCCTTGTCTCTTCCGTTGATCCATCTTGTCGATCTTCCAGACAGCAGCAAAAGGCGGCAAGGCGCACTTTGGGCTTGGCATGCTCGTCCAGTGAAGCTCGAGGGGATGGGGACGGGTGGCCCGTTTCTTTCAGCCTCGGAATGGATTCATTTCCGGACTCGCAGCACGTCGCGGCTGAAAGGGGGTTAGACTGTCAGTTGCGAGCAGTCAGACCTGGCATTAGGTCGCACATGGTGCAGCCAGCTGAAGAAGCTAGAGCGGAACTGGTCCGCTAAGGCCAGCCACACGAGTGACGGCGTTTGCTTTTCTGTGTCTTGGCTGGACCAACTTTGACTCTTCAACTATCCCCCCTTGCCTGACCGACGGCTTGAGTCATGCTGCAGAAAACGAATGCTGTCTCTGAATGTTGGCAAATGGGGGACGGGTCACCCTATGCAACATACCTCTGCCTGCATAGCTGGTTGGCAGAGTAGCGTTGTGCGCAGCACATGACGAGACTATAGCAGCGACTTGCAAGAACGAGTTTATCACGGAAGCGAAGCGGCCTGTAAACTAGGTAACCGCCCTGCATATATTGATTTGATAGACAGCCACATATTCAGGGTTTTCGGGGTTCGGCGGGAAGTCTCTGTTGGGTGGACGGCCTAGAGCTGATATGGACCCCGGAAAGCGAGAACGCCGCAAAACCGCCTTGCTTCGCGAAATCTCAGCTGCTATCAGCTCGTACGGATAGAACCCATCATTTTATCCTACCTAGTCATGCACATCACGAGAGAAGCGAATATATGAGGACATGCCCGTGGGGGAATAACAACACTGCGAATACAATAGAAAAAGAAAAGGCTTGGACGAGGACCATTAACTCGATACCGAGGGTTCCAATCAAGGAAGCGAATATGGTTGACCGCGGGTGTGAGTGGAATCGGAACTAAGCATGGTAGAAGTAGAAACCGTACGAGACGAGATATCTGGCGGGGAGGATTCCGCGCTGAAGCAAGACATTTGATGCCCAGTCACCAGCGGCAGAGGGACGACAGGATATAGTGGAGACGGGCTGAACAACAACAGCAACAGCAACAGCCAGTTGGTGGTACAAGTCTCGATACCCCGCTAAAAACCCCAATGTACTTTCTATTTTCAGGCACTCGCGCCACTAGAGCTAGGAGAGGGAAAGACACATCAGTTGCAATTGGAGGAAAGAAGGTTTGTTCTAGCTCTGCCACAAGTCACTTTCTGTGAACCCCAGCCCCGGTTGATCCCTCCTTTTGCAAGTCTACCCCCCCAAGCAGGGACCCGATATCGAAACAAAAGGCCGCAAGGCTAGGCAAGCCGATGCCTCCATGACAGATCTGTTGCGCGTCCTGCCGGGATTTCCGACAGCCCAGTATGCCGGTCTGTTGCCCGCGCTGGAGAATAACCGGGTGACCACCGCCGAGCTGCTCACCCTCGATATTGCAGACTTGGGCAAACGCACCAAACTCCCACTGCTGGATCTCAAGAGGTTGTGCAATGCCGTCTTGGAGGCTCTTCATGTCGAACTGGGCGTCTCGGAGAAGCAGCCCCATAAGCCCAGTGCGCTGAAGCAGACCGCTTCCGACCTTGCTCAGCGCTGGAGCACCATCAGCACCCTCGACGATTCTCTCGACCAAGCTCTGGGCGGAGGCGTCCCGACCGGCTATGTCACCGAGATCGTGGGCGAGAGCGGAGCCGGGAAGACGCAGCTCTTGCTGACGATGCTTCTCGCCGTCCAGCTTCCACCGCCTCATGGGCTGGGCCGGCCGGCCCTCTACATATCTACCGAGGCACCACTTTCCACAAAACGTCTGGCGCAGATGCTCAACAGCAATCCCTTCTTCAAAGACTTGGACAAGAAGCCCACTTTGGATCGCATCATGAGCACCGCTACCCCGGATCTCGAATCGCAGGAGCATATCTTGCAGTACCAGGTCCCCGTCCAGGTGGAGCGACACAATGTTGGACTAATCGTCCTGGATTCGGTCGCCGCCAACTACCGCGCCGAGTACGAGCGCGGCGGCAGCCTCGGCTCTAATATGGCCGCGCGCTCCGCCGATCTTATCCGCATGGGCCAGCTCCTGCACGACCTGGCGCGCCGCCACAACCTCGCCGTCGTCGTCGCCAACCAGGTCATGGACCGCATCCCCTCCTCCCACAGTGGCAGCAACAACGGGGTCTTCGCTATTAAGAATAGCGTGGCGAGCCCCAGATCCCCACCCCCTGCTGCTACTGCTTCTGCTGCCGGCCCCTCCACCGCCAACGCCCAGATGCCCCAGGACAGCCCGCTCGCCTCGCGCTCGCGCGGACCCTGGCAGCCGCCGCCGGGCGCCGAGCCCACGAGCAGCCTGGCCGACATGGTGGGCGTGCGGTCGAGCATGCCGGAGCCGGCGCCCGAGGACCCGCCGGCGCCCGCGTCGCTGCTGCTGGACCACCAGAACCGCTGGGTGACGGGCTGGGGCGACGACCCGTACGCGGACCCGGGCCACTTCAAGACGCCGACGCTGGGCCTCGTCTGGTCCACCCAGGTCGCCGCCCGCGTCGCCCTCTTCAAGCGGCCCGTCTACGGCCGTAAGGACGTCGTCGAGGACGAGGAGACGGGCGGCGTCGCGCTGCGCAACTGGCGCCGCTGGATGAAGGTCGTATTTGCGCCGCACGTGCCCGGCACCGGCCAGGGGCTCGAGGGGGCGGTCGAGTTCGAGGTTAATAGTGGCGGGCTGAGGAGTGTGGACAGGGATAAGAAGAAGGAATAGGCAGCTATGAATAATAAGATCAAGTGGGCAGCCTCGCCAAACAAACTAAATATGCCGGATCCGAGTCCCTAAGCCTGATGTATGTGTACTGTCAAATACTGGATAAGATGTCTCTGCTAGCCCGCTAGGTTGATATTGAGATAGGTCGGTCTGATTCAGCCTTTAGCCTCTGACTGTTTCTCACCTATTCATCGGCAGTGTTTTAATAGGTACTGTTTGTACCTTCTAGCTGGTGGCAGCTTCAATGTACCCATGGGATCGTGTACCATACCCGCGAGATACTTGGCTTACTATATATGCTCGGAAGGCACTCAAAACATGCGCACGAGAACCAATAAAAACGACCAACCGGGTTCTTCTCGAGTCCAACTTCTTCCCATTCTCGCGGCTCTGTGAATTGCGGATTGTGGCATTGGCGTAGTAGATACTAACGTCTACATCAAAACCATCTTATTAATCCTTGCTTCCTGTGAATAATTGATAGGCTAGTTTATCCAATCGGATATCATATCAACGGAATAAGCATTATGCCAATAGTACATAACGATACCTGGTACACGCAGTACAGAATAATATGGTGGGAGCAACGCTTTCGCCATCTAATGGGATACGTCCTAATTCCGTTGGCACCCCAGCCGAATGTCACATTATGCCGATAACCAAAAACATCACCTCACAAAAGTCAAGACGAATACTTGTGTAATCTGTCGCAATTGTCGCAACTTAAGTATTATCTACACACCGTAAAGACAAACGCCATGCCATTATGCCGCAGTCCATCCTGCCCAAAAACGCCTAGAGATGCAACACCAACAACGCTCCTACTTCTAGTTGGTCGGATGTGGGAATTCGTCCTCGAGCTGCAGCCGCACGCCCACGTTCATGCTGATGAGCTCCTGAATGAGCAACTTGGCCGCGTACGGCATGGTCATCTTGGCCACCTCGCGACTGGTCCGGCAGGTGCTGCAGTAGCCGCGGTAGCCGAAGAGGCCACACTTCTGGCAGATGTCCACGTCGGTGCCGTCGGACGAGACCATCAGACGCTCTAGCAGAAGCTGCGAGGCGCCATATGCGATCAGACAATCACGCTCCATTTCTCCGAGACGCAAACCACCGTCACGCGAACGACCCTCGGTTGGCTGACGCGTCAGGATGGCGCGCGGACCCCGGGACCGCGAGTGCATCTTATCCTGGACCATATGCTTCAAACGTTGGTAGTAGATGGGCCCGTTGAAGATGTAGGCCTGGAGCGGCTCGCCTGTAATACCCGACGTGAAGTAGTCCTTGCCCTCCCACGAGAAACCGGCCTCGACCAAGTTGCGGCTCATCTCTTCCAGCGGATGCGAACGGAAGGCATCCCCGTACCCAAAGTCCTTGCGGCCCCGGACAATGGAGGCTTTACCTGTGAGGCATTCGAGAAGCTTGCCGACTGTCATACGTGACGGGAAACCGTGAGGGTTCATGATAATGTCAGGAACCAAGCCCTTGTCGGAGAATGGCATGTCCTCCTGGTCAACAATAATACCAACAACACCTTTTTGTCCGTGACGAGATGAGAACTTATCGCCAAGCTCGGGGCGTCTTGTTTGTCTTGTCTGGATCTTGATCAAGTGGGTGTCCTTATCAGTCTGTGTTACCATGACCTTGTCGATATAGGCAGGGTCGTGGAGTTTGTACGAAACGGGGCTTTCCTTGTACTCGTCGCTTCTCCTCTCCATTCCGACACCCGGGTTCGTCTCAACGGGGGTCTCCTTCTTCAGCATGACGTTGCCCGACTCTACCCTCCAGCCAACATCGGCTACTCCATCCTTGGAGAGCGCAATGTGTTTCCCAGCAGCCTGGGATGGGTCTCTGTCGCCAATTCTCTCGCGGCTGCCGTTGTTGTACTTTTGCAACTCGGTGCTGTATTTCCTGAAGACTTGGCATCGTCCGAAGCCCCGATCACACGACGCCTTGTTCAAGACAAGGGCATCTTCGATATCGTAACCGGAGAAGGACATGACGACAACAGTGGCGTTGTGACCTGCTGGGAGCTTGTCGTAGTGGATAAGTTCAATGGTTTTCGAGATAACCATTGGGCGCTGAGGGTACACAAGCGTGTATAGTAATGTGTCGATACGGTTGAATTGATTATAAGCAATGGCTCCAATGGCTTGCTTACCCATAGCACACTGGTAGGTATTTCGAGGGGATTGGTTGTGATGTGGGAAGGGAATTAGACCGGCCACGGCTCCGAGAATAGTGAACGGCTCGATTTCCACATGCGTATGAGCTTTCGTAATGTCCTTCTCGTACAGGGCTACCAGGGCATCGTTCTCTTCGTTCACATCCAAATATTCGACGATACCTCGCGTAAGGAAATCATCGAACGTAACTTTGCCGGCTTGCAGGAGCCTCAGATGGCTTGCTTGAATCTTTGCCTTGCCGTTCTTGACAATAATGTAAGGCCGACAGATTCGACCTTCGTCGGTGGCAATATGCACAGCGGCAAGGTTGTTATTAACGTTGATGCTGACGAAGGGCGAGACCCAACCTCGGCGGCGCATGGTCCGGAACTTGTTTGCGAACTGCTTAGGGAATCGAGTCATGGCAAAAGGCGTACCGTTGATGTAGATAACATAAGCACCGGGAGCATGCATCTCGGCGCCAGAGAAACAACGTAGCGGCTCGATGCTAGCGTCAAGCGTGAACACCCACCGCTTGACCGGCTCCTCCTCGATGTTGGTCGTGATATGCGTCATGAGAGCCAAGTTCTTGACCAGACCACAAGCCTCTCCTTCAGGGGTATCTGATGTGCACAGCATTCCCCATTGGGAAGGTTGAAGTGCTCGAGGTCCAGACACTTTCCGTGTCTTTTCGAACTGACTGCTAATTCGCGTCATCATTCCCAAGGCACTGATATAACTGAGACGACTCAAGACGTGCGTGACACCAGCCCTTTCCATCTTGAATCGCTTCACGCTCCAGTTGCCTGTTTGGATCGCACGGTTCATGCCCTCGCTGATATGCCGACCGTTTGCAATGATGGGTCCCAAGGGATCGTAGCTGGCCCGGTTGTTCTTCTTCAAGACGTTATCTGCGGCGAATTTCAGGTCCGTGAGGTACTTCTTGAACAAATCTTCAAACAGGAGAGAAAGCATTTGTCCTGCCAACTCCAGACGCTTGTTTCCGACGAAATCTCTGTCGTCCACGAGTTTGGGGTTGTAGTATGCCATAAGCACACGCCGCGTCATGAGCGCAACATATACGGCCTTCGGGTAGAAGTCCAGACCCTCTACCGGGATATGGGCAATGATAATGTTTGCCAGGGCGTCCAATCCTTCTTCCACGTGACTTCTGCGTGCTTGAGGTGCTCCGGCTCCCGGCTTACCCCTTCCTCCCATCTTCGTCCGCGCTCCGATGTAATCGAGAGCTTGTTGTTGGGTGAACACGCCCACTTTGGAAGCCTCCTCGAAATTGACAACGAAGTCGTCCTGGAACCTGCCATCGGAGCCAGCAACCAGTTGCATGATCTCAAAATCCGACAAACCTCCCAGAGCTTTGAGAATAATAATGATAGGAACAGGCTCGACAAGAACGTTATGGTTTAGGACAAGCCGGTCCTTCCGGAGAATAACGTAAGTCTTGGATTTACGCTCATGGGTAGAACTCGTGACTGATGCCTGGATGATGTTGTTCTTCTCGTCTGCTTCGACGATGACTCGGTTCTTGCTGAGCTGTTCTTGCACGAGAATCACCTTTTCTGTGCCTCCGACGATGAAGTAGCCGCCTGGGTCCAGTGGGCATTCGTTCAAGCGCTCCATCTCGGCGTTGTTGGCGCCATAGAGATAACATTTGTTGCTTCGCAACATGACAGGGATCCGGCACAGTTCCAGGTTCCTCTGGATAACCCGCTTCTTCTCACGGAAGAAAGCAACATCGACAAGGACCTTGGCAGAATAGGTCATGTCTCGCAGGCGGCACTCCATGGGGCTGATCTCATTCCGGGGCTTGGGTCCGCCCTCATTGTAGCCTGGACGATCAGGCTTGGTAACGCGGATGTCCAAGAACTCGATGAAAAACGATGAGTTGGCATCACTCCTGACCGTACGATTGGCCTTGAGAATCTCCTTGATCTCGTGGTCGACGAAGAAGTTGTACGAGTCGATATGCTGCTTCACCAGACCCTTGACCTTCAAGAATGCAGGCAGGAGCTGCATCTTGTCATCAACGGTCGAGATGGGGTCGGTGAGCTTCTTGCCATTGTAGAATGGCTCCAGAAGAGCCTCAAATCCGTCATCCATCTTGAGCGCTGGTGAAGTGATCACTCCTGATTGCCTGCTTGGATTTTTTTCGGCATTAAAAATCTCGAAGCTAGGCAAGTAAAGATGACTGACTCCATTGGTAGCTTAGCCATTGTCGTTGAAAGGTGGGGGCTCCTTCCTAGTACAGGGGTTGCTTCATGGCGGCTGCCCCTCTAACCTAAGAAACAAGCTCTTTCTCTCTCATAGCCGTCAAGCTTGCGCACGGATCAACGCGATAAAGGCGCCAGGCGCCATCGATAAGAAACCTACAGATGGAAGCAACCTCGGCCCTCTGTCTCTGTGTCACCCACCGTGATATGATAGGTGAAATAGTAGTACTTCTGAATGGAATAATACGGGATACATAGTAAGCAGGCGATAAGATAAGTGTCGGCTAGCAATAGGATAACCACCCTAGCAGGTGATGGGATAATTGACGAACAGTGGAATAAATGCTGGTTAGTAATAGAATAACCACCAGCTATACTGGTGATTGGATAACTAGGCACGAATAATTAGAGCCGGGAGTCGTTGGCCATGGCGGAAAAGTCATGTAATAACTACGAGCGCTGGTAAGCCTGTGAACAGTATCAGCTGGTTAAGTTGGTGATAATCTGCGGCACCTCCCAATCATAAGAATCCTGCCCATGGAGGCTTTTGGGGGTGGCTCCGGAGCCTCTATAAGTTGTGAGCACAAGAGGATTTAAGATCCCATTGCAACTTCGGCGAACAGGCTTCATTCCGGCGGTATATGTGTGAAGCGCATTGTATGGAATCTCATATGACCCAACACGTGCACTATTGAATGTGTCGCCTGCTTGGAATCTGGCGGTTCTATTCCCTACCGGGAGCAAAGGCGTGTGTCGTCAATTCAAGAGTTCAACCAGAAGTATATTAGCACTCTGACCGATATTCGAGTTGTTGGTCTTGGTGACTCCAATCAGAATTGGTAGGAATAGTCTCCGTATACACTTGATAGTAGTCAAGGGTACCCCATGGACACTTAAACTTGAACTATATCGGCTGGCTGGCCCAACGGTTAATGCGGCTGTGTAGATTCCCAAGAGTTGCGGTGGAACTATTTTACGAGCCCAATAGCCTATTCTGCATCCTGGCTAACTTCTCGTGCGCTTTTGCTGGGCAAAAGTATACCTTCACGATGATTCCGACTACCGTAGAGATACCTAGTCAAGCATCACCTTTTAACGTACCCCACTGGTCTCAAACTAATATAGTATGGCAGCCCTGTTTTGCAAAAGGAAGCCTATCACGAGACACTTCGGGCCTATACGAAAAGTAGAGCAATTGGGTGTGGATGGCATGTGACTGGTCATGTCCGAAGCAGGCTCTCATGTAAGAGCGGTCTGTATACCAAAACCACCAACACGGCGCTACTTGGTCTCAATAATAGGAAACATCATTCCATTTTCATAGCACATCACAAGAGGTTCGCGAATGTGGACTTGCACGGGCTGTTGAAAGAGACTGTTCTCACAGTTCCTCCCACGGGAGGGGCATTGGCTTGATATTGCTGGTCAGTGACCCATTCAGTAGTATATATCGCAAAACACCCAACCGTATACTATCAGCTTGCATACGTAAATAAGTTCCCTATAGGGGTCCGGCAACCATGCATGTACGATAACCCCATCGTATGTACGAGGCCGAATCGAGAAATCCTGTCGAAGCCCTAAAGCCTCCGTGCCTGCAGGCAGCACCGTCTCCATGCCACACTGCTGGATCCATTTCTAGGAATGTCTCCTGCAGGTGCAAAAAAATTGTGGTGTTGGAAACGCACGTTTGCCCACCCTTTGGATGGGGGCCTCAGCGTTGAAAATGCCCGGCACTAGAGATCCATGGGCAGCTTGGCTCCGTGCCATGCTGGCTGTTTGATCGAGATACCCACCTAATTATCACAGATGTATGTACGGATTTCCTCACCTGTTCGCGAGCCGGTCGGCGTGGAGACCTCGATTTTCCCCGAACACGGTTCCTAGATCTCGCTTCATCATCGTCACATTGATCAAACATGATGGCGATGCGCCAGTCGTGCCGGCAGCTTACCCGTACCTCGTTATAGTTGAGGAAAGAGACATACATATAAATATAGTAGGGCAGACGTTTCTCTGAGCTGGCAATGCATGCGATGCAGGATATCACATATACAAATTCCCCCCAAGCGAATGCAATACACGCCCAGGTGCCTATACATTCCAGAACCGCGTAGAATAAGAGACCTGCCTGGTCTGCAGCTAGTCGTCATATCTCGACACACTGCATGAGGAGGCAAGGGCAAGGCAAGGGAAAGAGGGGGCGGGGAGCGGAGCGGGTACGGTGGACGGAGCAATTCAGGGTCTCGACTCACTGCACGCTTGTTGATCGTGGGAACGTTTTCTTACCAATCTAAGATGGAAAAAGCATGCAAGAAGTCGGGCCAGTACCGTAGTCGGGCGGCTGGAGGCTAGCACAAGGGGTAGTACGGTCGTTTTGCATTTTGACAGAGTTCCATTCCCTCCCTGCTCCCCATGCCCATACTCTCTCTCTGCGTCGTCGGCGATGCCCCGCCTCCAACGTGCATTGGTGAGATATGCGCTGCAAGCCACTGATGCTCGTTCCCAGCTGCCCATGCAATAGAATGCATTCAGCATGAGTGTGACTTCTGGCAGGGCAAGGCAAAGTGAAGGACAGGCGACGCAAGGCAAAAAGGAGTGTCTGATTCGCGGTAAAAGTCGGTGAATGCAGGAGGAAGCTTGAAAGACAGGAGTTCCTTGATATCACCAATTGCCACTGATGGATGAAACCTGCAGGCTGACAGAGGGTGCCGCGAAAGCCTTGCCGCCGATGATGAGGGGCTCTCAAGTCCGATCTCCCCGCCAGATGAGGACTATACGAAGTGGTGTTCCTCTTTTTCCTTCTTGTTTTTTTTCGTCGTTTGGGCTAACGATCATCCGATCACTGGCAGATACATCGTCCCCAAGCCTAGCCAGCCGTAGCGTGCACACAGAAGCGAATGTGGAACGCCTCGGCCAAGTATAGCGACTACATAGCGTGAACGGCTACTTCCACCGAGACTTGTGTCAATGCTTTTCTTATCTCTAGTTGGCATGTCAAACACCACGTTTCTCTCACCGATGCATGAAGTGCAAAGGCAAATCTCCCCGTGGTGGCGTTAAGAATCAACGGTCATCTCCAAGGCCATCGGCGGGAGACGGGGAAATGGTGCTAGTCAAAAAGCAGCAAGTAGCGGTGGTGAGGCGGAAAAGGAAGCAAGGTCAGACCCGGCCTGGCACCTGGCACCCCCAAGGTAAGGAAAGGTGGTGGTGGGTGATATTTCGTACGAGTGAGCCTGGCGCATTTTCGAATCTCTGCTGCATGGACTTACCACACCATTGCAGCCGCGCTAAGCCATTTGACTTCGAGGCGGTATCTCGGCTCGACGCGAAACTTTGGGGCGACCGAAGGACCCTTCGATCGCGAGGTCCCGCTAGCCCACTTGGAGTGCAATTGTGCCATGGAAATTTGAGATGATAATTATTGCCGCCGGTGGTGGTCGAGCAGGAAAATCGTCCGGTCAAGCGAAGCTGGATGACACACAATTCTCCCGCCCGCCCTAGGCTGCGCTAGCCGTAGCTGCCCCTCGTTTCGGTTTTCTAGGCTCGCTCTGGAAATGAGAATGAGATGGTGATCTTACCCTCTACGCGCCTTTCGAAATGACGTCCTGAAGCGGATATCGGAGCCCAGATCATCTAGGATTACATATGTTACCCCCTGCCGAATGATTGCTTCTGTTATTAACATTTCTGCACTTTGCAAGCATCTGGCATCCCTACGGTTGAACTAGATCCGTGTATTCTGCCGGGAGAAAGACAAGCTCGTATATATATTCACTATATACATGGTGATCCCGTCAAATGTAGTAGCGTTACTACCAGTCGGCTTGCTGTCCGGAAGGAGAAAGAAGTACCCAACAGTACGTGTGATGCCGAGCCGAGACCTTACCGCAGGCATCGCGTATAACATGTGTAGACGGCCATTCACCACCCCCGTTCGAGTTAGAGTGCAGAGTTCCAGTCGGCCTGCGACGTCAAGTATGGACGACGGCCCCTCACTCGCAATCGACGTTCCGAGCAAGGGTGGCATGCTGTCCAACCACAGCGTTTCTTGCCTACATCCCTCTTGCATGGCATCTTTGTGGGGTTAAGAGTCAAGGGCCTTTTCTTCTATTGCAGTGAACCTGACATTAGAAGATGCTGACAGCAGGAGGCATCTGCATAGAAGGAGCAGACGACGTTTCGGTCGCCCCCCTCTCCCCTCGCAGTCACTCAGCCCCATTCTCGGCGCGATTGGAGACTGTTGCGCTTGATTCTGGTACGGCACTAACTGTTTACTTGGTAAGCAAGATGCTGCCGATGATCAGCCTCTGCCTCCTGCGCAAGATGGAAATAGCCGTATGAAAACCAAACGAGGTTGATGTAAGTCATGGATGGGGCTACTTGCGTTATCCCGTCTCTGTTAGCTCCTAGGGTCCCCGCACTAGTCTGTTGCGGATTGTCACTTGGACCGCGCATCGGCCAAGGCGCAGTACGTAGTGGGAAACCCACAGTTCGGACCAGTCCCGTCTCGTTTCTAGGTCGTCGCTCACCGCTTCGTGCTCTCTGGGTTTTTTCTCTCTACGTACTTGTACTCGGTAGCTCTCTCATTGTGCTGGTGGTGGTGGTTGAGCCTGAGGGGAGGGGGGCCCTTTCTACGCTGCCGGCATCCCATGGGTTCGAACTGTGGAGTTCCCGTCTGGAATTTTGAGACCGTTGGGCATGACTGCAAGAAAACAAAGAAGAGAAAGGAAAAAAGCGTCACTCGTGATTGGCGATGAGTCGACGCGCAGGCCAACCGGTATACAATGCGCTTGATGTATACGAGCAAATACATTTATTATACAAACCTCTTATACCCGTAAGGAAGGTCATGTTAGGCTATTTTACATGCACCTAGAGCAACGTAGACATTCGTAAACCGTCGCATACGATCGATAGACTCCGACCCGGCGACCAGCAGCGAGACCATCTCGCCTGCAATTGTCTCAATACTAGTCAGATCTGTGACTGAGGGGACTAGCTGGCAGTTAGGTAAGGGTAGTTTGGCTGATAGTCTGAGAAATCGCGGCTTTACCAGTCATCTGGTTCTTAGGTTCGGTGTTGTAAAGTCAAATTGGAAGCCTGCCTTGCGCTGAGGCAGAGATGACTGGAGCTTAAGTATTATCCAGGACATGTTCCACATCCATCCACTGACTGAGGGTAACGAACGCCGTGACTGGGAAAGGGGACCAAATCGATAAAGATCGAGCAACCCCTCCATGAACTAATGATACATTGCCTCTCTGCCCAGTCTGCCTCTATCTAAAGTCGACGGTGTACGTAACGTTCCGGCAAGGGTTCAATACTTGCGCGAGATCTCGCAGGCTCTCTACCTATTCTCTCTCTTCGTCCGTCTACCGACTAGCAAAAGTCTGGAGTCACCCTCTGGAGTTTGTGTGTGCGGTTTTTAGACCCAGGTCCACGAACCAGGATCAGGAAGGTAACGAGCCACCGACCAACCTGTGCTGGTGCTGGTGCTGTGGCCCCCCAACTCCCAGTCCAGTCCCATCGGCTCTCCGACAGGGGTCAATTTCTGGGTTACTCTTGTTCCTGCTTCAACCCCCCCCAAAGGCCAAAAGAAGCACCACCACCACCACCACCATAGCGGCTTGATCTTGGTCTGGCTTTCGCTTCGCTTCGCAACTTGCTCTCTTTCTCGTCCACAACTCACATTCATTTTGTTGGTCAATCTTCTTGCTGTCGCTCCCTGTGTAGGGAAGCGTTTTTGTTGCTATAGTTCCTCATTCTCATCAAAGGTAAGCCGCAAGTCCCCCCGTCTCGTCTCGTCTGGCCTTCGTTAGCCCGCCCGGAACCTCTGCCTCCACCTCCAGCCAGTCAAGTCACCTTGGCGACGGTTGACTCGTCTTGTGTGTGTGCTTGCGATTGAGGCACCACTGGAGATGGGCGCACCAAAATAGAGAAGAGATATACTTGGTCCAGCGATCAATCTGATAGAAGCCCAGCGCAAGTAATTTGCCGTTGCGCTTCAATCTGCTCTGTCGCTTCAGAAGCAGAGTCCTGTGCCTTGTTGTGGTGGTTATTGTTTCTAGCGAAGACACACAAGACTATCTGTCGCGCCGCCTGTCTCTGGTTATGTCTGACTTGAGTCTTTGATGACCGACGGACCAAATGCTGACCACCAACCCGCGATCCTGCAGTTTATAGAACGGCGACACGACTGTCCAGCTCTGTACGAAAACCCGATTGTTGTAACAACAGTACGAAAACATAAAACCCACAAGAATGATGGACGATTACCGATACCGCGCCCAGCAGCAACAGCAGCAGCAGCAGTCGCCCCGGAACGAAGCGCCAATGAATTCGCTTGTGTCTCCGCCGAGGAATGGCGCTCGCATGCCTCAGCAGCAGCATGTATCGAGCCAAGACCATCGCACCTCGTTGCCCCGTCGGTTCACTACCGATTCGGGGCGTGTACCAACACTGTCCACCATAAATACCCAGCGTCCTCCCGAGCCGCAGGAGTATCCTACCGCCGTGAGTGCAACCCTGTCCCCCCGCCGGGCATCTCCGTTGCTGTCTAGCCCTGCTGGGTTGTCTTCCGAGCATGTCTCAATATTGAAATATATGTCTTGCGCTTGTGGAACTCGTGGCTGACTTTCTGCCCGCCCAGACCCAGTATAAAGCCCAATTGGTATGACACCTGCCCTTTGAACTTCGCCTTGCCTGTTTTCCGGTCAAGCTTGCTAGAGCTTCTGACCTGCAAACTCGGGGTTGATTCGCTTTCGGTGGCGCTAGAAGCATTGCTGACTGTGAGTTGCAGCTGGAGAAGAAGAAGCTTGAATATGAGAAGATCCTGGAGCAGAGACGGCGCTTCGAAGCCGAGATGCAGAAACTCGCGGCGCAACAGCGACTAGAGGAGATGGAACTGTTACGTATGCAGGAAGATCTGGGCCGTGGTGCTCTGACAGGTCACTTGTCCGAGCCGACGACACCACCGGAGTATCGCGAAACCTCGTCCGGATTTCCCACCATGTTCTCCCGTCCGAACAGATATTCGACCTCAAGCTTGGTCTCTCCGCAAACGATGTTCAACCAACGTGGCAGGTCCGGTTCCCAGTTGACGTCACCCCAATCGTCGGCCATGCCATCTCGTTTTGGTTTCGACGACCAGATCCCTTCCAGATCAGTCCCAGGGTCTCGGCGCAACAGCGACGATGACGAGAAGGAAGAGGCTCTTCGTCAGGATCCTACCAGTCATCGATCCACGAATGCGTACGTATCTTGTTTCCCCTTCGAATTCGCCGTGTTTGTTGCGTGATTGCCTGCCTTGCTGTTGTGTGTGTGCGCTTGGTCGGTCTGCTTGAACCTGTCAAGGTCATCCGTTGCCGTTCTGAATTAGCGTGAATCAGAACCAACATTTTCTGCGCGGTTGAAGTTGGGACCCAACGTGCCTCTCATTGAACACCAGGCTTCATGAACATGTCCAGTGCATGATTCTGATCATTCCCTCCATTCACCCCACCCTCTCTCTACATTCACATATCCCGTTTCCTTATCCGATAAAAGGAGAATCCCTCAGAGTGTTGTCAGTCCTTGACTGTGCAAGACACCTTCTTCCTGCACTTTGAAGCTCGGTTGTTGCAGCCGAACTTAACAGAAACAGAAGACATATCCAGTTCATCAGGTAACTCCCATTCCCTGCACCATCTACCTCCCACCTCGGTCGGTCGACTTGCCTCTAGGAAAGCTCCTTCATGCATGATCACATAAGAGCTTCCACCCTCGCACGACCCCGACTACTTTGTTTTGGGGCTTGAACAGAAAGACCGCGCCCAGAGAGTATGGCCATTGTCCTGCACTTTGATTTTCTTCACATGGCAGTTCAGGACGTTGCATTCACCAGCTTGAGCCCACACTCCTTCCTCTACCAAGTCTGGTGATAACCATACCATCTCCTACCTATCTCCTGCATGAACCTATTGATCTTCCCATTGTCTTCTCTTGACACAAACATTTCGTCACTTGGTCCTTACTTGTTTCCTTGTGCTGACTCATATTGGCCAGACTTAACCGGTACTCGATGCCTGTTACGAGAAGAGGTAATCTCTACGACAACATTGATCAGACCAACGCTGCAGGCTTTCTCTTCAGAGACGACGATTCCGCAATGGAGCCCACTTACACCGCTGTCGATACTGGCGACAACGGCTTCCCGAAGCTGTACACACAGAAGCCAAACCCTAACCGAGTAAGTGATTCTCTTAAAATATCAACTCAATTCACTTCTTCTTGATTGTTATCAAATTTCCCCCACCTGAATTTTGGAGTTGGCGGTTGTGAACGCGTTGTGAATAGCGCGTTTGGTTTGTTGATTGTCTGCTTCGGACAATGCTTTATTCAATACACCAAACCAACCTGCCTTTCCTATTTCTGCCCCAACTGCCAATAAGCCAGGAGCAGGAGGGGAAAAACATCCAGCTTCAGACGAGTTCAATTTTTCCTGCTTCCTCACTTTTCCTCATCTGCAGCTGGAATTAATTCTCTGGCATGAGCATCTGCACATACCAACCATCCTTGGACTTGCACTACTTATCATTCTCTTCTTTCATGCGCCTCGGCAATTTCCCACTTACTAACTGCCACCTCACATAGCTCTCGGCCTCTTCTGTTGCCGTCGATCTCTCTGCACTTGAGACCGCGAACGGTTGGAACAAGATGCCTTCTATGCACCGACACCAGCAGAGCTTGTCACAGCTCAGCTCCTCCCAGATGGGCTCCAGTGATAATGGCCAGAGCGGAGAGGGTTCTGATGCTAAGAACATGGGGGCCCGATCCAATTTCCGCCATTCCCTTGACTTGAAGAACCACAATCTTGATATGTCCTACTACAAGGAGGCCGCTGAGGCCGCTGCTTCTTCTGCTGCCCCTCTCATGTCGCCTCCCGCAGCACAGGTTCTGACTACGCCTCCCAAGCTGCAGACGTCGTTTTCTGCAAACGACATCCCCACTGTCAAGAACCCTTCATCTGCTGTTACACCTGGCTTCAACAATAACGCCAACGCCAACGCACATGCTCAGCAGCATTTCCACAACCACAATGCTAGCATTGGCCGCATCCCCCCGGGTGCCTACTCCAAACGCCACAGTCGTGAGCTTTCCGGCGATAGTGGCCACATTGCAGTCACTCAGTCTGCCACCTTCCCGTCGATTGGATCGGCTCTCCATGGCAATGCACCATCCTTTGGACCTCCTGTCACCCAGGCCCAAATGCAGTCAACCCCGTCATCTGCTGCGGTCTCTTCACCAGGTTCATCCATGGGCTCTTATCCTTCATTCTTCCCAGGCGGATATAACCCTAACAGCCCCAACGGCCACCACGGCCCCAACGGCCACCACGGCCCCAGTGGTCATCACGGTCCGAGTGGCTCCCACGGCTCCAATAGCTCTCACGGTCCCCATGGCCCTCATGGTCCTGCTTACAACAACATGAACATGCTGACAATGGGAATGAACAACATGAACATGAACGGATACTCGAGCCAACCTTACACCACTGGCTATGCTCCCATGTACCAGCCCGGTCCTTCCAACAACCGTGATTCGCAGCAGCGTGTCATCAACCAGCGTCGCGCTGTTGACAGCGAGGGTAAGTCCATCTTTGGTACTATTTGTATACACTCAACTAATTGTTTATAGCCATGTCCCGCTTCAACAACCTGACGCTTGATGACCTTGCTGGAGAGATCTTTGCTCTGTGCAAGGACCAGCATGGCTGCCGCTTCCTTCAGAAGCAACTGGAGAACCGAAACCCGACCGAGATCCGCCAGATCTGGCGGGAGACCAGCCCTCACGTCACCGAGTTGATGATGGATCCTTTTGGCAACTATCTCTGCCAGAAGCTTCTGGAGTACTGCACTGATGATGAACGCACTACCCTTATTCAGAATGCATCTGCGCAGATGGTTCGCATTGCCCTGAACCAGCACGGTACTCGCGCCCTCCAGAAGATGATTGAGTTTGTCTCTATCCCCGAGCATGTGCAGATCATTGTCAACGCTCTTCGTTACCAGGTTGTCGACCTCATTCAAGACCTGAATGGTAACCACGTCATCCAGAAGTGTCTTAACAAGCTATCTGCGGAAGACGCCCAGTTCATCTTTGATGCTGTTGGCAACCATTGTATTGATGTCGGCACTCACCGCCATGGTTGCTGCGTTCTTCAGCGCTGCATCGATCATGCTTCTGGTGACCAGAAGAGTTGGCTCGTTGCGCGTATCACCGACAATGCCCTCCGCCTTGTACAAGATCCTTTCGGTAACTACGTGGTTCAGTATATCATCGACCTCAACCAGCCATCTTTCACTGAACCCCTCGTCACCCAATTCGGTACCAAGATTGGCATGCTCTCCCGCCACAAGTTCAGCTCCAATGTCATCGAGAAATGCCTGCGCTGCGCTTCGGAGCCTTCCCGAGACAAGATGTGCCAGGAGATGCTGAACCCGGGAGAGATGGAGAAGATGTTGCGGGATTCCTTTGGCAACTACGTGGTTCAGACCGCCCTGGAACATGCCACTCCTCCGATGAAGCACCAGCTTGTCGAGTCAATTCGTCCCATTCTGCCTGGTATCCGATCTACGCCCTACGGCCGCCGCCTGCAGGCCAAGATTCAGACCTATGACAACAACAACGCTTCGAACCCAAGCAGCGGCCAGACCACGCCCGCCGACCAGACCGGTGGACAGATCTCGCTTCGCACTGCTCGTACCATGGGCAACGGTACTATGGCTTCCGGAGGCTACCCCAACGGCATGAATGGTGCCCCGCGTCAGGCTGCCTACCCTGCGGGCAGCGGCCTCCCGGTGCCTCCTCCTCAGCCTCCCCGGCTGAACCAGGGCTACACCTACCCAGGTGCTCCTATGCAGACTGGCAACGGTGATGGCCACTTCTTCTGAGGTCTTTTCTTTTGCAAATTGCCGCCACCCAGCTTGTAATGGTATGGTGCGAGGGACGAACGGGGGCGGCATTTATCGAGACGGCTTTTCCCGGCTGTCGTTGCGGTTTTCTATTTGGCTTAGGCGAAGCACGAACGAAATGTCTTCCACGAATCTGACGACTTTTCCTTGTTGTTCTTCTACAGACGACACCCAACTTAACCTGGCATTCGACTCTAACTCGACACTTGACATAGGTCGACGAGCACTTCACTAGCACCCACCGTTCCCTGGGTTGCGCTGTACACTACAGCTCGTTGACACCAAACTTATCATCCCCTTTGGATTTCTGCCGGTCTTGGATGAGGAACGTTTGTGACTTGGGGTGACCAAGAACAGCATCAACATCCATACCCAGATCTCTCAAGGCCTGTATCCCTGTATCAGGATCGCGGGCTACAACTCGCCCCGCATAGATTTTCCTAGCAGTTTTCTCTTTTTCTTTACATTGTCGTTTCTTTTTTTGGTTCGGATGCACCTGGCATTGCGATGATCTCCGAAATCCCGACGTCTTCATGAACGTCATCACGATGGTTCACGACGACAAGGACTTGAGAGCATCTTACGTGGTAGCTTGCTACAAGCACTTCTTATGCCAGCTGTCACCGACGGTTTTACGGGCAGGCGAGGGAGATTCATTGCGCTTCTTCTCTTCTTCACTTCTGGGTGGCGTTAGTACACTCTCCGAAACACCAGCCATCGGCAATTCTCAGCAACACAAAGCACACCTTATTACTCCATGTTTACACCCCTCAACATACAGTATCCTCATGGCTTTCGAGGAATGAGTGATACTGGATAGACACTGCCGGGAGGTGCCTTTGTCAAGGGCGAACAAGTGGCCGAGCTTCCATCAGCTCTCGGAATAATGGGACACACCATAAGGGAGATGATGTTGCAGAAATCTTTTCGGGGAGGTAGAAAGCGAAGACATATCCCCAAGATATATTCTCTCTTGTTGTTCACTACGGAAACTAGGATGGCGGTTCTCTTCTATTTTTCCCTTTCGGCAACGATTGCACCCACAGAGTTCACATGGAATGAATGGTAGCATTTGGTTGCGGCATCCCGACGAAGAGAAATTTGCACCACATGAGATTGGGCAAAATGAACTTTGGCATTCAGAGGAAGATGCCATTATTTGCGTGTACTTTTGCAGATAGATTGCCTAATAAAGGCTCATGACATAACTCTTCTGACTTGGCTTGCTTCTGTGACATGGTATGGATAACTGCTCTTCAAATATGTGAAGGGACACATACTTCGAAGGTGTAGGGTGTGATGAAGATGAATGCTGCTTGTAGGTGTAACCAGGCCACGCGAAGGTGCTACAACACCAACCGGCAGTTGGTGCCACCATTTAGAATGATGGCCATGGGCTCGGTCCATTTCCTACATAGATGGGTAGAAGGACCACGGGTCAATCATGATGGATGGAGCTACTTGTTTACTTCCGTCTTCTACTCGCTCGTCTGATATCGGATCGAGTGGGCAGATGCTGCCCTGAACGCTTGCCCGCACCCTGCAATGAACCATATAAGTAACCTGTCCAGACTGACTGGGGATGTACGATGCTATCATCCTATCATATATAAGACCTGCCTGCCCCAGTCGGCCCTCTCTGCCACTTTTCAGTGGGACTGGTAGGATCAAATACAACACAGATGACGTCCCCTAGCTTGTCTGTTCCTTGTTCCCCGGTAGATGCAAGGCTAAGAATGTAAGCACCATTGTGGAGAGAATGCAAACAAAAGACAGTCCGGGGAAATGGCCATCAGGTCTAGACTGCGATACTGGTTGGCTCTGGTGAGACGCCAACTACAGTTTATGTTTCGGAATCGGGTGTTCCCAGTTCTCCAAGGCCTTCTGGGCACGAGCAACAAGCTATATGCCCGGCGTCTTCAAGGGATGATATATGCTACTGTATCAGTTCTGTAGACATCAAGTTAACCAGCAAGCATGGCAGAAGGGCACAGAGATTGCTCCAGCATCGCTGCCGAGCTGCAATGGCTTTACAACAAACCAACAGTATGTATAGGAACGAAGAACACAGCAGTACTACTCGCGACGGTGGATTGGATGGGCACTTTCATACGGAGAGGCGTATCGATGGAACCAAGACAGTAGCAGCTCACATGGGAGACGAGGAAAAGTAGCGGCTACTTGGTGATTTTTAGAATCTCATTATCATCGTCACAATACGCCATGTAGTAAACCCATTTGTGCTGCTGATCAAATGCTTTTCGTCATTCTCAGCTACCTGATTTAGACCAGCCGAGCTTTTCCCCAGCCTGTTGCATGCCCAATGAACCGTTCGACGAAGCGTAACCACGCCCCATCGCAAAACAAGGATGCCCAGATCAATCGCCCCCCTTTCACCAGGAGTGAAGTGGCGTTTAACGGTATCGCCAGAGAGACATGGTGTTGTGGCGCTTCCAGGTCTTTCTGCGGCCAGCCTTGGTCTTGTTGTAGCGGTGGCCCTTGTTGAGACCACGCGACTTCTTGCCGGTGGCGGTGAGACCACGAGACTCGCGGTGCTTGTGGACGGGGTTGACGATCCAGTTGATGCGGGGGTCCTTGCGGATGGCCTTGTGCTGGGGGTCGACGAGGATGATCTCGAAGTACTTGTAGGTCGAGTCCTGGTTGATCCAGTACGAGTTGAGGACGCGCAAGTTAGCGCAGCGGCGGCCGACACGCTCCTCAGCGGTGGACTTCAGGGAGCGCTGGTACTTCAGCTGGTTAACACCCTGGTTGGTGGGCTTGCCTGTACAAGGGGTCAGTAACTGATATCACGACCAAAAAAAAATCTCATTCCACGGGTCAGAATGTAGACGAACCGTAAGTGGCACCCTTGGGCACGGGTCGCTTGCGGCCACCACGGCGGACGCGGACGCGGTAGATGACATAGCCCTGCTTGGCCTTGTAACCGAGACGGCGGGCCTTGTCGGGGCGCGAAGGGCGGGAAGCGCGGTGAATGACATTCAACTGGCGGAGCTATATTGATGCAGTCTCAGCAAATGTTCAACGACTGTATAGCAGAGACACAGGTTTCCCGATCTGTGGCCAGCCCGCAAAAAGGCAATTGAAAATTTGCAGTTTCGGGGGCCGGCGAGATGCGGGACAACACAGGCGTCCACATGATCATCCAGTGATCCATCCAATCGAAATGTCATTGAATGCATATGTTTGTTCGTGTGTGCCGTGTCGCCTGGTGGACTGGAGGCAGAGGGCGGTTGGGTTTTTCAACATACTTCCCAGCAGCGGACTCGGAGGAGGAATCGCAGGACATCCGACTGCTTCTTCTTCTGAAGCTCTTCGACGTACTTGAGGGCACCCATCTTGGCTGTTGTGTTGTTGTCGTGTCAGCAGATCGCAGGCCAGCTAGGTTGATCAAGAGATGGATGTGTCGGTCAAGAAACGTACCAGGTTGGGAATTATGGCCTGCAAAATTGGATGGTCGTGTGTCGTTTTGGGTTGTTCACAAGTGGGAGAGAGGTGGGAGGAATTATTGAGAAAAAAAGCATACCATTTCACAATGGGGCACACAAATTTGGGTTGTGGGTGAGAAAAATGAGGGTCTAAACCCAGATTGGCTTAGCCTGGATCAGCCCGGCTTATCGCCCGACTCAAAATGCTATGCCCCACCTTATTCTACCCTTCGAACTAGACCTTCAGGCTCTTGGCATTGGATTGATTGAATTGAAGCAGTTAGGTAATCAATATCAGAACTACCTCCTGTATACCTGCGTGCATTCAACTAAGGATATGGCTGTGGTAGCAGGTTGTTATTCGTCAACATGAGCAAGGATCTCTCTACCTCGATTTTAGCTAATTGAAGTCCGTCTACAAAGTCCAGTTGCCTGGATTAGCCAATAGATACGTTTTACTCTCATCAGGTCATTCGTGAATCAGAGACACCACCATGGTCAACATCGGTAAGATGGCCATCCGCATCAACTTCCACATGGGCCGACTTCGCGAGGTTTCGAAATAGCTCAAACTGCTCATAAGCAGCCGGTCCCCAGCTGTCCTCGGGTTTCGGCTGCTGGAAGTCCTGGAACATACTTGCCGCCTTCTTCTCGTGCTCGCCTGCTTCGTCGTTGTCCAAGTCCGACGGTGAGAAGGTACCGGGGGCCAGGTGGTTGGCCACGATCTTCATGCCATGCTCCCGTCCCTTGGCGAGCATTTCCTTCACGTCTCTTCGGTCCTTCTTCCATGTCGACAGCATCGATGTGTCGATTGCCTTGCCTTTTAGGGCCTCTTCGGTGTCCTTGTGCAATGCCAAAAGACTGGCGCTGGCCGCGAGTGTATCCTGCATCTGCTGGAAGAAAGCAGCCCCCTCCTTCCGCGAGTCCTCGAGTCGAAGGGAAGCCACGATCTCGTGGGCGCTTTCGAGGATTGGTGCGGATTCTGATTCGTCTGGTTGGCTTAACCCATGGTGTTAGACTGTGCCCTCGCTTGGAAGTGTCTGGTCCACTTACTGTGATGCAATCTGTTCGCTGAGAGATTCCTGAGCTTTGTTTGTGGTCCCCTGAATTCCAGTGTAAAAGTCGTCCATCTTCTCCTTGTAATACTTGGCTTCATTGCTCTTTATCAGCCGAATCCATTTGATCCATTCACCCCCGTCCCTGCGACGAAGTCAGTGATGGCTTCTTGTTCATTGCCTCTCTGTCACTTACTTCGGATCTTGAGGTTCGATCTTGGGGCGCTTGGCAGAGGGTCTTGGCTCGCTGCGACTATCCCGAGCAAGCGCGAGTTGACTGCCTCCCTCTGGACTTGGTTCTCAGTATGGTAGCAAGACAGGAAGGAGGTTTGGTAGGGGTGAACCAACGTTTGGGCGCATCCCCAGCAGATTTTCTTTTTGCTGCCCGTTTGGGTGGCATTATTCAATGGACTCGTGGGCTAGATAGGGTGCGATGAAGTATACCAAATACTGGACACAGGTCTGTATTACAAAGTATTGAGAACGAGTGGAAGAAGATCGCAGTAGACAAGAGGTAGATGGAACATACGAAAAGGTTCCTTTACCGCGCGCGATAGACAGTGCTTGGAAATATACCTTGGAATCCGACCAGCTGGAAGTTTGGTAGAGATGGGTAGAGTTGTCAATGCTGATTTCTGCTCGGTCGTGTCTGCACGTAGTCAAGGGAAGTAGGTAGGCAACATATGCAGTTGCGAAATGCAACTAAGGAAGTCACGACCAGGACTTGAAGAGGCAACCCACTTGTACACTCGCGACTTCCCTCCCTGATTCATGTTACGCAGGTACCAATGCACCTCGGTTTCTTAATAAAGCCCATTGGATTGGGCTACGGAGATCATCTTACCAGGGAGATAACAAAAGCCGTTGGAGCTGTGTGGTTGACTGTACGATTGGTAAGTGTGATGAGGTCTCGCCAAACATGACAATTAGATGGGCAGACAGAGCAAATGAGGCAATAGCAAAACTCGCCAACCACAGGAGGCTTGTAGATATGATACACTCCGAAGCCAATACCACTACATAGAGATGCGATTCACATACATATCATTATAGATGGAGCGAGCAGTACGAAGCCGCAAATTTGCAATTATTCAGATTCCCCCGAGAGAAGCCATTGACCCATGCCATCAACTTTTCGCTATCTGAGTCCCTCCCTCTTAGTAGACTCCTTGAAGAAAACAAAAAGGAAAAGAACAAATCCATAGTGCAAAAAAGGTAGCCTCTCCTCGGGTAGATGGATGGGTGGGCAGATATCACCAACCTGCCACAACCACCGAAAAGTAAAGAACGAATGAATGGAATCTTTGATCGTACAATGCTGAAAAAGCCAGCCTCCGGTACCCAATGAATGTGGAAACAAACATCCTCCTTCTCCTCCGCTTAGCCCCTTCTCGAGATGCCACACAATTACACCCGTGCTCGTGCAAAAGCCACTCTGTCTATTCCTTTCCCTGCGCTGCAAATGAATTTTTGGATGAACCGTCTTATGCCATTTGTCGTTGACGTCGTGTAGCTACCGAAATCATCGCTGCCGTTTCGGAATCCATTCTGAATCCGAGGAAACTGCAAGAAAACAAGAAAACAAAAAAAAAAGAGTATTTTGGAGAAGTCTCGCCAGAACAGAGTTGAGCCACCGCCACGGCCTGTTCTGCGAGCGATATCAACATGCTCGTATTCTTTCTGAATCTGGAGCAAAAAGACAATCACACCATCAGTCGTGTGCTGCAACGCCGTCGTGTATGTGAAAGATCAAGTATGAACGAGAAACTGCCAACAGAACCGACTAGCGAGAGTTCAAGGACAAGCTCTGGAAAGCACCAAGCCATTCGTTCTGGGGGCCAGACGACGGGGTCTTGGAATCCTGAGCTGAGGGGGTGCTGTGCGGACTTGGGAACCGGCCCTGCATTGTCTGATAGTCCGCGGTTGGAGGAAATCCAGTGGCATAAGCATCGATGCTGGGCATCATGCCACCACCAACGTAACCGGCAGCACCTGTTCTGGCAGCGCCGAAAGCACCGTACGCAGAGTATGGATATGCCGATGGCGGGTAGGCATTATTGGCTGCAATCCCACGCTCCGAGGCAAAGGGTTGGCTGAATGCAGGTGGGAAGGACCGACTGGCGGGATTGCCACCTGCATACGAGCCTTGTTGCTCTTGCTGCTGGTTTGGTCGGCGATCGGCGTTGGAGGAGCCATTTCCATTACCACCACCTGCACGGCCTAAGCCAACGGCACCTGGGCCGATACCGCTGGGTGCTTGAAGGCCAAGGGTGGGACTTGCGAATGACGCTGGGTTGATGGCTGACATCCAAATCCGTGTCTTGTAAATCTTGAACAAGTCCGTGACCAGAGAGTTGAAATTGATGTAGGCATCCGCAAAGTAGTAGAATGTCAATTTCTTCCAGTCCCTGTTTGCAAGTTAGAAAAGCCGGGCACTGGCTGTGATAGGAGGGGTGGGAACTCACATTTGGAACTCCGCATCCAGAATCTCCATGTTGAGGCCATGCTCCTTGACCTTCTGCATACATACCCTCTTGGCCTTGGCTTCATTGCCTTCCTTTTCTCGAAGATTGTGAATTTCATGGCTCTGCGCCAGTCGCTTGATGAGCTTTGGCTTAAGCTCCCCGGCACTGGGCTCTTGGAGGTGGTGTTGGCTTGGCGGGCCCATGCCGCCTATGGCGCTTCCTTGCATTCCGTTTGAAGCTGCCATGAGGCCAGCGCCAGTGCCCTCTTGGGCTGCAGCGGCGTTCTGGGAATACATCATCAACCACTTGTAGTGTTCCTCGGCGTAATGTTCCTTCAATTCTTTCGCCGTCTGCCAATCAACCTCGCTTCGATCAACAGTGCCCAAGTCGGTGCCTCGGTCTGCCTCCACAATGACCAGGTCACCAGGCTTCACAGTCAACCCAGTGCCCTCCTGAATGTAAAAGACGTCTGCCCGAGAGCACTTAAACAAGACAATATAAAGAAGTTGATTGTGTCGTGGCTGGCTCATGCCATACATGCCCCGATGAGGGGATGGAGGTCTGTTTGCATAGGCGGGAGGCATGCCATATGGAGAGCCGTAGGGATTCCCGTAGGCCGAAGATGCGATGGCCTGGTGGGCTCCAGGAACATGAGAGCCGCCAGTGAAGTAGGACGCTGTCGAACCTCTTAGACGATGATCAATCGCAGAGTTAACGTAATTCAATGGTGACTTACCAGGACCAGCAGTATTGTAAGCCGTCCCGTCATGGTAACCACCCATATCATGTGCGTGTGCTGCATCTGGCGACGTCGCTTCGTACTGCGATGCCGCTTCTCCGATAGAACTGATTGACCCTTGGCGTGTTGGCATATCGGCGAACGAATGTCGGCGGCTCTGTGGGATCTCACCCAGTCCACCGAATCCAAGGGAGCTCTGCCAGAACGCCTTTTTCACATTCTCGAGTTTCCTGTTCTCAACCGGATACAGAGGCGATCGATTGTTGTAGGCGTTGGCTCCGTATTCGCTCATGCGCCGGCCCAGAGCTCGCTTGGATGCAGCCTCGGAGTTGTCCTGCGACTCATCAAGCTCGTCTATAGCATAATCCGATTCTTCAGGCACGGATTCATGCACACTGTAGCCGTTGCCGAGTCCGTATGCGATTCCAGTGGATGCTCGGGGTCTCAGTCGAGAGTTCTGATACTGCTGCGCTTGCTGCTGCGCTTGCTGCTGTTGCTGTTGCTGCTGCGCTTGCTGCTGCTGCTGTTGCTGACGAAGCATGGCATTTTCGCGAGCAAGCAATTCGATGGTCTTTGCCTCGGCAGATTGATGGTGTATCGCAGGAGCTGAGCCACGAGGACTCTGCTGCTCGTCATCGTCATCCACCTCCTTTACCTTGCCTAGCATAGCACCCTCGCTCGACATTTCACTGAGCATACTAGGGCGCGAGGGCCGGTGCTGCAGTCCCGGGTGACCGACTGCCCGGCCTCTCCCTACCATGGAAGATGGCAGGGTTGGCGTGTTTGCGTCCGGCTCAAGCTGGCCCACAGAATAGGATTGAGAGCGATACGTCTTTGGCGTTGGGTGGAGCGGGATGGCAAAAGGAATTTGAGAGTTCGAGGTTTGATCGTTTGGACCTGGGGAAGTCTGTCCAAGAGAGCTGTCATTACCTCCAAACAAGCCTCCGCTGCCCATGCCAGGCGGCAGGGCTGACGTGGGCGATGGCAGGACCTCGCTTAGTCGTGAAGGTGGCTCCTTGCTACGATCGGTATTCCAAATACCAGTGCCCCAAGGAAAGGAAGATGTGCCCTGGTGGCCTCTTCCGACAGTATGCGCGCCCCACCCGCCCATGCCTGGGTCCGCCGATGGGGTACTAGGGTGAGAAGCGGTTGGCGACATGGTGCTGCTGGCGAAGGAGCCTTTCCTTGGCTGAGGTACAGTGGTTTGTGATGTGTTATTCAGCCAAGACGCGCGGCGGACTGGCTTCTGGTGCTGGATTGAAGCTTGTGGCAGGTCTGTACGGTGAGGATCAACCTCGTCGTCGGAGCTTGCCAAAGCTTCCGAGTCTGGTGTAGACCGGCGGACGTTGAGTTTGTCCAGTAGAAGGGACTGATTACTCGGAGCTATTGCAGAGTAACCAACCTGCCCAGGCTTGGATCCCGGGCCCGATTTGCTGTTGTTGGAGCTCATATTATATACACAAGTAGAGCTCTCGGTGCAGTGGACGAAGAGCGTTTCGGACTTCTCCGGTCAGGAATGAGTATACACCAAGGAACCTGTCTGGGCTAGTGGTCCACAGACGGCGAGAGAAAAAGAAACGGGGCTGGCGGTTTGGGGACCTGGTGTGATCTCAAGTACAGAAAGACGCCCAAAGTCAATTAGGTGACGGTGATAGCAGGAATTGGCGTCTTGGGTGTAGTGTAGTGTATGCTTTTTGGTGACCGTTGCGAAAGTATAATCTGAGTTGGGAGTCAGTTTATGATGTCAAGGTGAAGAATGACGGGCCCCCAGAACAATAAGAACAAACGGAGCAGATAACTGGAAGATGTGCACCGTCCAAAAGAGCGGGAGGGGATTCAATGTGGTGATGTGAACTCAGTGAAGAGCGTGTGAATATAAGTGTTCCAATAGGGACCCTGAAATGAGAGCTCTCCCGCAGAGCGTAGCAGCCAACCCCACTATTTACTTAGAGATCCGCAGCCCCGTGAGAAACGGGCCCGTACATGGATCACACGAGATTAGATTAAAGTCGGGCCACCCAAACTCGGCCCATTCTTGATGACAAGGAACCAAGGAAATAGCTGATGCTGCGCTGCACTCACCAATGCCTGAAGCCGCAACCAAAAGGAAACTCCAAATCTATGCACAGGGTATCGCAGAAAGCCGTCTAAAGGTTGCAACTGGAGGATAGGAAGAACAATGAATGAAGGCAAACAAGTGCCGAACGTCAACAATAGACGTAGAGAGGAAGAGAGAGAGAGTCGATGATGGGGGCTATCCCACTATTGAATGCCGTCCAGAGGTCCTTGGGCGCCAGCCGGGACAAGCTTTGGGTCGGATACGGGGCAGTGATATCGATTCTGGAGTTTGAAGTTTGAAGTCTGAGAGCTTCGGGCGCATACTCTTACTCTCGTCTCGAGGTGCTACGCGCGTTGCGTTGCGTCCCTTGTACTGGTTTTTTCTTCTCTTTCTGACTCCCTCCAAATCCAGGGTGTAGACAAGATTCTCTTTGTCTCTCTAATCGGAAACCCAGTCTAATCGCCTTCTCTTTTTTTTTTCTTCTTCTTGCTCTCTCGCAGACTCTCTTATCTCTCTTTGCCCTTTCTCGCGTGCCGGGACGGGGGGGACTGGTCGTGTTCTCTGCGCCCCAGATTCTGTATGCGATGCTTGCCTAGTTCGGCCTCGAGGAGGAGCTGTTGCAACAGAAGAGAGCTACGCGCGGGTATAGCTTCTGCCCATTGTTGAAAGGCGTTGCAGGGTGTCTAGTCTGTCGCGCGCTGTCGCCAAGCTGATGTGCTGTGTCGACCAAAACCACACAAGAGGGGAGGAGAGGTGGAGGGATTCGTCGTTGCGTCTGGCGGCGACTGCTCCAAAGGTGACAAATGAGCAGGTCGAGTATAGGGAGAGAGAGGAGGAAGAGGAGGAGGAAGGTGGGAGAATTGACTAAAAGGGAATCAGGCCCGGGGAAGTCGATCAATTAAGTCCAAGTGCAGTTGGGAAGCGGGGAAATCGATCGAGGTGAACGAACTGCTGCCACTGGCCACTGGTGCTCAGGTGCTAGGTAGGTGCTCAGGTGCTCTCTTGCTCTGCTTCTGCGCCTGCTCTACTGGCTTCTCCCACTGTACTAACTGCTGCTTTTTGGTGCTAGCGCATGTAGCTTGCCCACCCCTGCTCGGTTCTGGCGCACGAGAGAGGGAGAGGAAGAGGAGCGTTGCAGCGGCACACACGAGACTTTGGGCGAACAAAGTGGCTGGAGGTTTTTAGCCTCGACGGGTGGTGGAGTGAACTAGGTTCTAGCGCCCAGCTCGCAGGCCAGGGTTCTGGCCAGGGTGCCCCCTAATGCTAATGACCTTGTGTGAAGTGAACCTGTCTGTCGTCTCTGGCTTGCAGAAACGGAGGCCCACCGCAACGCATCTGCGTTACAGGTGTGGATGTTGGCTTCGTTTTTCCAGCGCTGCTGACGGCGATGTGATGATGATGAGGAGTTGCGCTTCTTCTTCTGCTGCTGCTGCGTGGCTGCGGGGCGTGACAACTGTATGCAATGCGCTTTAGTCCAAGAAACCAGAATGCATCAATGATTTCAGGACAGGGAGCGAGCGAGTGGGATTTTTACGTACCTTGTTTCCAGTTTGGCTGTTGGTTGAGGTCTGCTGACAGCTCGCTAGGCATGTATTAGCTAGCAGTGCCCAGATAGGTGCCGTACAGATGGATGCCAGCAAGTATCCACAAAGAGCTGGGGCTGTAAGGTGAGGGATCGATTAATATGTGCGTCGGTACTCTTTGGTGCGTAGTTGTAATCACGTATGCAATGAGTTGCATCAAGAAGCAATCAAGTCGGGGAATGCACGTTCAGGCCGGTCTCATTAATAAATAAAGTGAACTGACAGGACGGAGCAGAGTCTCTTCTCTAACCAAAACCCGCCAGTGACCTTTGACCCCGGGCCTACTACAGATGGGATGCACTTGTAGTCGCAGTCGTACTTCTTGTCTCCTCCTACCTCCTGCTCCTCCTCCTGCTGCTGCTGCTGCCTCATGGGCAGGGCATGCGCAGATGGGCAGATGTCTTGCAGCATCTACGACTAGGCGTGTGGGTACATGCCAATTTTAGTCGGCATCGGGTCAGGCTCGAGATCGAAGCTCGAAAGCGGTAGGCCTTGAGACGAGTCGGGAGGGTGTGCTCCAGAATAAGTCTATTGGCTGCTTTCGCACCTCGTTTTGACAGAACCTTTGCAATGGGCCAATCCCCGCGCGGAGAAGCACAGTCAACCCCCTGGAGCTTGCTTGTAGCTGTACTGGCATGCGGATTCCCATGCCAAACCCCAGGTAGCCTCGAGTACTGACTTCTCGCATTGCACGGAGGAGTATACCTGACGCGCTAAAATAAATTGCCGTCCGAGGAAAAGTGTGGGGAGGGGCGATCGGTGCTATGCAATCATGGGCAGGCAAGAGCATGCCTGAGCTTGTTGTTGGCTTCTTGCCTCCTTCAGAGCTCCTTGACAGCATCACCGTTTCGAACGGCTCAACCCCTAACCCGCCAAGGAGGCCCGTGATGATGCCCTTCGCGTTCTGTCCCACTACTCGTACTCTGCTGAACCTTGTCCCACGGATATTCCAGCCTCAATTGGAACAGTACCCAGAAATTCAAAGTCGCTTTTGCCCCGACGGCCATGGCATCGGATGGTAAGGTAAGCACCCCAAGCCAAGTCTCCAACCCGCTGAGCTAACTTGAACCGGGACACACGGAACCACTCTGATTGCACCACCACCCAATCTTGGCCAAGAAAACCTGACGATGTTGGGCTTCACGTTGCACCGACGCTTCGTTGCCGAAGCTGATAGGCCCAGTCCGTAATTTACGCGTCCTGGACTTGTCTATACTACCGACATGTAGGCATACAACCTGTGGCTCATCCGCCATTCGCCGGTGGCTGTCATGACGGCGCTGCACGAATTCTCGGAGGTTGAAGGCCTCCGGCGTCCTGGAGACTAACCAAACAGATCTGACAAGCAAGTCTTACCGTACATGCACATCAAAGCCCCTAATATTAACGTTATTCAACTTCGGGTTTGATTTGGTCTCTGAAGAGCGCTCCAGAGCTTCGTGGGATGCCAAACCAATCAGGACTGCATTCGCCATTTTCCAGATATGAGATGGTGTCGACGATCTTTTAGGGCGGGGCTCGTACCGCAGGGGAAGTAAAGAACTACTCGGCTGATGCCACCCTCCTTTGCCTTTCACCGAGAGGGCCATCCTGGCCTGAGAAGAACCTTCACCTGACGCGAAAGAGGGAGGCGACCCTTCTTTTGCTTGAAAGGCACCCTGGTTAGCAATACTTGGGCGTAGTGGTTGCAACGGGAATAATCAGTATCAGGCCATCCTCCCTCCGGCTGCAGCCAGTCGGCGCCGCGTCAAGTTATTTTCGATCAATGCTGCGTCGCCGTTACAGTAAACCACCCCTCTTCGCAATACTCCACAATGCACTCTTGTGCACTGCAAGTGCTGGCAATACCATTCGCGACGCAGTGCGAGAGTGCATAGCTCTGACTGACCCGGGGCTTATAAGCCAGAATACCTGAGTAATAAAAGGTGATACGAAGACATGCATGTACCCAGGATTACCTACATGCACGCTGTAGGTATATCTGCAAGCCACGGCATACAGCAGTCTCCGAGGAACGACCGCAGCGAGCGCAGCAGCACCAATGGAGCACTGTGTTCTTCCATCCAATTGTTATATCCTGTGGCATGCAGCGCATATACTTGAAGACGCACCCTCTCCCCTCGCTGCTCCTCGCCGTGGAATATCGAAGGCATGATATATCCTGCACGGCGTACGTTTGAGCAGCATGCAAAAGACCCATCTACCTGCCTGCCTGACTGACGGTTGCAGAAGGACGGACATCGGGGAGCAGCATTGCATCCATGCATATGCGTTCGTGCCAACAACGCTGCATCATCGAAGGCCGTGATGGAAAAGCTGAAGAAAGGCACCAACCCGTCTCAAACTTTACTGGTCCAGGGCAGGGATGGCTGCGCACTGAGCATTGGTGGATGGGAAGCAGGGGGCTAGGGGTCAGGGGCGTTTACCCCAGATTTCGAGCGAACGGTCCTTGCTTGGCCCAGATGGCCTATTGTCATTGCCCTCACCACCGCAGATCTAAAACCCCGTCAATCTCTCAAACAACTTGGACACGCCCTGGAGATCCTCGGGTGCCGCCAATCTATTTTGCCAGAGCAGTGCGCGCATGGCACCTCATGTCTCAAGCGATACAACGGATCTATTGGGGAACGAGCACAGACGGGCACGCGACACGCGACCAGGTATTTCGGTACCACCCGGGGCTCAACGTTTACGTTGTACGTCGTAAACTGACACCCCAAACCCAGCAGATGATCCGTGCCAACCCTGCTGATCCGTCTGCTCTCCGTCCGTTACTTACCAGCAGCCAGCCACTCACACCGATTTGTTTCTTGTCGAATGTTCAAGCAATTGCCGCGATGATATCGACTAGAGTCTGAAGCCGTTTCCCCCAAACCCCTGATCTCAAGCTTGGGCCTGGCCATAATTCGTTCTCTTACCCGCGCGGAGAGGGTGACTCTGGTGCGTGTCCTAAAGTATACTAACGCCGCGCAATTCTGACGTATTTGCAGCGGCGGTTTTCTCCCAGGATGCCTGGACTCCGGGCACAGTTCTGCACGGGATTCGAATACCATACCGGTAGCAGGTTATTAAGTTACGTCATCAGAAGTCTCAGGTCAGGTACACTTTTTTCAGACTTTGACGAGGTCTAGCCCAGGATGGGGTTCTGCAATGGCGCCCTTCTTGGGAAGATGTTGCATGCCTCCGATGAGTATGCAACTTGACGTACGTCTGGTTAGTGGCATGATAGAGGCGTCCCCCATGTGACCCCTCTCGCGGTTTGCCCCTCTTCTCGACATGTCGCCACGAACTGGAACTGGATTCCCTCAAACCGCGCACATACAGAGAACATGGGCGATGTTACCCATCTCTGCTTTTGATAGCAATACTATCCGGGTATGCAACTAGTCCTCCAAATCTGGGGTACGTTGGACGATCGTCTTTTTCGCCAAGGGATCAGCAGACGGGACGCTGTCTGACCGGCAAGTTGCCAACCCACACCCTGCCGCGGAAACAACCTATTTGACTTTACTCTATCAGAGCGCATGTTTTGACAACCACTGTTTTGTCGGGCATGATTAACAACGAATGATCGTGGACCCATGAGCTCTAAGGTTTGGTGCTTGCTGGTTCACAGAAGCCTTTTCGTTTTTTTCGCATTCTTATTCCCATGGCATCTTTCATCTTCCTGCGGTGAAACCTGCAAGGCCTTGACAAGTTGATGGACCGCCTACGTTAACCTAGCCTATAACCCCCGCTTGCATAGACTTTAAAGGGATGTTGTGTTACAGCCACGGCCCGCGACGCGCTATGAGAGAAAGCCCAACTTTCCCCCTCTCTCTCAAGCTGTCGAGTCTTTTTTCCCTCCCTCTTTCCCTTAGAGTTACCACGTGGAACATTCGAAGTGCGACGTCTCGAAGGAGACAGAACTCAAAGAGCCCCCTCCCAACTTTCAAGAGGCTCGACTTGGTCGAAGTCTAATCACTCTAGCCCGGGCTCTAGATAAGACGATCTTGATGAAGAGGGGTAGAGCGACTTGTTGGTCATCTGATGGCTATTGACTTGGACGTCCCGTCGAAATCTGTACAGTAAACCATGCAGGTGAAAAGCTTTCTTTCTCATTGCCGGTGGGCCAATGCCGGGGGCATGACTGATAGGCGTGGTTTTTGCGAACCCCGTATCGGAAGCTTACCTGGGTCTGGTTCGGGCTCTGCTTTGCTGTTTGACGTGTCAAATCGGCACACAATGTGATAGATGTCTTGATATCAAGTATGTGAAGAAGGGGTCCAGCCGCCGGCGACGTCATTGTGTATATCATCTGAGTACACGTATGGTAATTCAGCTCAGCGTAGTTATCAATCAATTCCCCCATATTGCGAAGCTTTCATGTGATCCTGAAAGAACAGGTTATTGCCTCTGGGACGAGTTTCAGAGAGCGAAATGAACGCTCTAGAATACCATGTATAGGAAATATTGATGATAAGCATGAAATCGCACATTAGGAGTGAAGTATACCTGTCGAAGTAGAGCTTCTGGGGAGATACCACATTTATCAGCAAAAGAGTCCCTCCATATGGCTCTGCCGTGTCTGCTACCGCCGCCTAACCCGCTGGTAAGTATGACAGGGAGCGAACTGCCAAACTCGTAGATGATGAAGCTAGCAGCAACATTCGCCATAGAGACTTGCTCGTTTCTTGACTTGAGTCCTCGGTGAGCCTAGCATGCGTTTGTTACAGCTTTCTCGGTGTCCCTCTTTCGCGAAAACCCCCTTCCCCTGATAGGGGCCGCCGCTTGTGGTGTAAGTCTCTCCCTTTTGGAACCGCAACCTCGCCGGGTCGTCGCTGGCTACTGCAGATACTTGCCAGGAACCCGGCGTAAACCTAAGATCTACGCTCTCCTTCGAGGTACGACCGACGTGGATATATAAGAAAACGTCATGATACGTAGAAGCGAGCTCCTACGTAGAGTATGGGACTGGGTAGGTAAGAATCCGAGCAAGTACAGTATCAAATGCCGCGACTTGAGTCGGTGCCTTCTGTATAGGTAGGAATGCAAGAAGCCATATCAATCTGCATTAGGGTGACCCGACATGTAATGCAGCAGACGAGATCTGTATATGGCTATGAGGCCGATTGAGGACACTATCTGATTGCTTGTGAACCACATAAATCTAGTCCGGGTTGCCGAGCCTCTGCGGTCCTCTACAAGCACACATCGGTCACTCGCCTGAGTCTCACAGGAGGTGCATAGGCCAGTAGATGGAGTTATTATTGTGTTAATTAACAGTCTGCTTGGTATCGGGCGTGCCCGCCAGCTGTCAATGTGCCCCTTCCCCCGTTCTCAGGGGTGAACACCCCGAGGGTACTGTACTTACTGTACAAGAAGAAAGCACCTTCTCATACTCTATTGGGAAGTTCTAATGTACAATTTCTTACATATTTGAAATGCCTTTCCCTTTTAACCAGGGACCGAATCGATGGAGCCCTTGCCAAACGCCGAAGGTGCCGCATCGGGGCCCTTCTGTGCCCGTAACTTTTCCTCGAACTTTTCAAACTCGGCCAGGGCAATCTCCTCCTCGGGTCCGTGACCTGGTGCACGCCTTGAACTTCTTCGATCTGTTAAGGGGTGCTTGTTAGTACGTATACTCTTTTTGGTAACATGTAAATAGGATTCCAGCTTACGTAGTGCATCAACATGCCCTCGATGCCGTTCTTGAGCGTGACGGTGCTCGAGTCGCACGTCCGGCAGGCGCCGCGCAGCTTGAGGTGGACGTGCCCGTCGATGAAGCCGCGGAACTCGATATCGCCGCCGTCCTCCTGGATGGCGGGGCGGATGCGCGTCTCGAGCAGCTCCTTGATCATGCCGACGACCTCACTGTCGTTCTCGTCGTACGCCAAGCTGTCCACCTGCTCGGAAGCCCCGGCCGCGGCCACGTCGTCGGCCGTGACCTCCTTGCCGTCCGCGCCGATGTCGCCCACGGCCTGCTTCTTGCTGACCGTCACGATGTCCTGCCCCGCCGTGATGGCCTCGGTGATCAGGCTGAAAATCTCGGGCCGGATGTGCGCCCAGTTGGCGTCGGCGGTCTTGGTGACCGTGATGAAGTCGGCGCCGTAGAACACGGCCGTCACGCCGTCGATGTTCATCAGCTGCGCCGCCAGGGGCGACGGGTACGGCGGCGCGATGGTCGAGCGCGGGTTCAGGTACTCGAGGAAGGGCGTCGCGAGGCCCTCGGGCAGCACGCGGTGGTTCGGCAGGAACTTGAGCGCGTCCGCGTTGGGTGTATCCTCCGTCTGGATGAAGATGCTGCGGGTTTGGGTCCCGCCGACCGTGTTAACCGGCTGGCGGCGGCGGTTGTGGAAGAAGCGGAGAGGACGGGCCGCCGGGAGGAGGAGAGGCGCGCGCCGGTGTGGGCTTTGCGCGAGGCGACTTCGCAGACAAAGGTGCGGGCTCGGGGAGCAGCTCGTCTCGTCGAGGTCGAAAGGAGAGTGGCGGCCGCGGCGGCGGTTGGCCGCACAAGTCGGCTGGAAGCTGGCATTGTGTGGGTATGTCGTCACAGCCTCTTATAGGGATCTCGGATGTGGTGAAAGCGCTGAGGAGAGGAGCGCTTAATCCGTATACATATATACACCGTCTCGAATAGTCTTCACCCAGTCGCGTCTCGTAGGTGTTGAGTTGGTCGGTAATGTTGAAAGTTGGTTGTTGGTTGTAGGTTTAAGGTCGGTCGCTGTCCTGTTGGCCCTCAGCTCCGAAGCATTAGCTTGTAGGCCGAGGTGCCCGCTATAGAAGATCGGGCTAACCGTCAGAAATTTGCCGCTTAGAAATCCACCCTGCCGGATACGCCCCCAAATGCCCCATGACGCAAATTTCTGTCTAGCATTTTTTTCCACCTTACGAGCAGCTCCTCGACTCGACCTGGATCAAAAAACTATGGGCCAACCAAACCACGTACCAAATCCAACTCCACAGAACCGACTATCCTCTCCAACCTTGAAACGTTTTTGACTAATATCCAGCCGCCGGGAGATTGGCTTCAGCCTTGCTCAGAGCCTTTCTGCCTTTTCTCGTGTTGTAGACCGTCAGGGAATCCTTCCGTTAAATTGTAACCTGATAACCTTACCTACCAGCGCATAAACCTTCATTTCCTACGATTACAACGGTATTCCCAACTTTGGTCGGCTAGCAACTTTTTGCAGCTTTGCTTATACTTGCACGTTCCTGAGGGACGCACTTTGCTGCCCAACTACCGCCAGCAGCTATCTCCGTCGCCAGCTACCTATCTCCATCGCTAATAGTCATCCTATAACCGATTGCTCCAGGTTACGTGAAAGAACACTTCTAGGCTTAATCTATCAGCATATAGATCTTGACGGGAACCAGGGTGGCCTAATGGATTTGCTCTGACAACTCCAGCAGCGGCAACTCTGGGTGTTCATCCCACATCCTCACATCCTTCATTTCTTGTAGATACATTGCCTTCCTTCATGTCTTCTTGTCAGGTTGGAGACACAATCGATTGAGTCGCGATTATCCTTGGATAATAATCGAGGTTCCTACATATATCCAATCCTTATCGATAGGGTGAATCCCCGAGGGCATTCACGATTGTCCCTGGTTGGGTTTTGGCATCAACGCGCTTATCCATAAGAGAAGAGTGAGTGAATGCTAAGCGCGTAATCACGCATCGTTCACGGTACCAAGTGCCATTCACCATTCCCTGCGCGCCGTCACGCCATTGGACTAAAACCACGAGGTCACCTCGAAATACCTTCACCATGGCGCCCATGGCCCCTGCAGATCGAATCTGCATCAGTTGTGAGAAAGAAGATGGAAAGTACAAGTGCACCAAGTGCGCCAAGTACACGTAAGTTATCGCGTCTCAGTACAACTAAGATATGTCATGACTAACATTGATCAACAGATGCTCGCTCCCCTGCTCCAAGGCCCATCGTGAGATCCACGACAAGGAGCCCCAGCCTACTGAGTCGTCCAGTGGCCAAGCAGCATCATCAGCAGCGGTCGCGGACGAGAACGAGCCCGAGGGCGGCCACTCGCCCTTGACCAAGCTCTTCAAGAAGTACCCCAACCTGCCCAACCAGCTGCGCGCCATCGCGGACTCCACGGATCCCCCCAAGGACGAGCGGCAACCGCCTCAACTTCAACCCGCGCCGCAAGAAGGAGGTCTGGACCCAGGAGATCGGCCTGCAGAACGGTATGAACGCGCTGCGCAAAGGTCTCTCGGCCCCGCGCGGCGACGACAGCGAGGGCCTCCGCGAGTACTGCGAGCTCTTCAAGCACCAGCTGGCCGAGAAGGCCGAGCAGGGCGAGGACCCCGACGCCGAGCAGCGCCGCCGCGCCGCCCAGCACGACGCCGAGGTCATCCGGAAGCTCATGGAGGAGGACAAGAAGCAGAATAAGGACTAGGGTTCGCGCTGAATCGCCCGCCTCACTGTCGTCCCGGATCCCCATCATCCAACCGAACGTAGAAGCTATCACGTTCCCGCCGCAACTGCTAAAAGTTGCCATAATAACAAGAATGTAAGTATATAACCACCAGCAAGTCTTTGCGACCTGGAGACTAGTCGGTTCTCATCTAACAATGTCATTAGTGTTACGAGAAATCAACACATGAAATGCCAAGTTGATTAGGAATGCCCTTGGCTAGTCAAGGGAATCATCAGACAGATTGGAATCTGTACTCACGAAGAGAGATCATGACAGAAACGAACGTAGATAGGCACTCATAATAATTGAATAGTCACGTTTGATACGAAATTGATTATACCTGGAGGACGTGATACATCATATTGCTGATCTCTCGAGCTCAGTTTTTCGAGGCAGATTCCAGATCCAGGACACCCCAAAACGCCATCGCCCAATGCGGTGTAGCACGTTTGCTTCCCGCGACCATTGGACGCCACAGTATGACTTGCTTCATGCTGATCACACTCGCGCCATCGAACAACGACACGTCTGAAAATGAACAGTGCTTGTTCGGAGTAGACATTGACATATTAAAATTTATCATTCGACGTATTGACTTCATAAGCATTCATGATCACAACTCCGTACCACCCACAAACACACTTTTCCCTCCCCCCTTAAATCACTGTTGTTGCTACCAACTCCAGATCAACTCCAATTAGACACCGCAAAACACATATCCCTATCTTCAGTCCCATCAACTCAGCCGCCTAAGCCGCGCAAAGAACCCACCCCTCGACAGCGACTTGACAGGCGACGGCGTCGCCCCGGTGTCGGATGAGTTGGCGCTATTCCGCGACTTGTTGCTGTTGTTTCCGTCCTGCTGCTGCTGCTTCGAGTGGTGATGAAGACGCCCCGTGGACACGGACACGAGCTTCCCCTTGAGCGCCCATAACGAGTCGGCCTTGCGGAGCAGCGGGCTCCGTGGCACTTTATTGGCGTGGGACTGCTGCTGCGAGAGCTTCAGGTCCTTCTCGTCCTTCTGGGCCCAGTCGGCGCGGCGGTCGGCGCCCGTGGCGTTGTTGCGCACGACGAGGGGCTCGCCGTCGGCGTCCACGGGCCGGCAGCCGGGCATCAGGTCCGCGAAGTTCATGGACCGTTGGCGCCGGTGGTTGTTGTTGTGGTGGCTCGGAGAGAATTCGCCCGACTGGTAATGGTAGTGCTCATCGTCGTAATTGTTGGTGTGCAGCGGCGTGTCCTCAACAATGTCGCCCATGTTGGCCCAGTTCCAGTTGTGGTGGTGCTGGTGGTTCCGGCTATCGGGCAGCGACGTCGAAGACAGTGTGGAGCCGCCGACGGCGAACCCGTCGGCGGGGAGGGAGTGGCGCTTATTGCGGGCGGGGTTGGCGGCGGCGACCGACGCCGCAAAAAGGGGGACGTCGTCTTGGAACTGGTTACGCTCCTGCAGCCTCTCGCGCGTGCTCTGGGCCCGGCGCAGCGCTCGGTTCTGCTCCGCGGGCGTCTTGCTCAGCTCGAGTTCCGTCCTCTCGGCTGCGGAGCCTTCGATGTGGAACTTGAGAGCCGGGCGCGATAAGGGGTGTACGCTGCTCATATCGGACAGGCTGGCCTTGGCCGTCGCCGTCCGAGCGAACTGCTGGGCGGCCACCTGGGGCACGTGGTGGTACGGCTCTGCCGGCGGTTGCTCCTCTTGGGCACTTTCTTTTGTCCGCAGTTTCTTCGTCTGCAGAGACTTGCTGCGCTTGAGGTCCTTTGTTCCGAGCGCCGCATCCATCTTGGAGTCGGCACGTCGCAGGCTCTGTTCCTGGCCCCTTCTGGCACTGCTCGCATCGGCTCGCGGCGGTGCGATGACTACCCTGTGGCCCGGAACTGCTGCGCCGTTTGCCGCCGCGGTTGCCCTAGCCTCGAAGAGTGCTGCTGATGATCTCGGGTAAACCGACGTCACGGCAGCGTCGACGTCACCGGCGGCAGCGAAACCCGACCGAGGTGGGTCCACAGCTCCATATCCAGCCCTTTGCGCCCTCACTTGGCGTCGCGCCTCCCGTTGTGCGTTCTGCTCGGACAGCACGATGTAGAGCCTCCGCCTCAGGTCCTCAGGGTCTGGTGGTGTCGATTTGGGCGGATGTTGCAGATTCGTCCTGGCATACGGCTTGACCGGTGGTTTGATGGGTATGCTCAGGGCCAGGTCATCCCTGGGATTGACCCGTGCGAACTGCATTTTGGTAATTGGTCGGATGTACAGGTCCGGTGATATGGTTGTAGAATATGAGAAGAAGCTGAGGACGGCGAAAATACCATACGGGACGGGCCGAAGCTTTTTAATCAAACGTCTCTTCGCTAGAAAAGACGCAGAAGAACTCAAATGAGGCTCAACTCCCTCTCGAGATTATTAATATCTAGCAGAATTAGCAGCTTTAAGTGCCCGGAAGGGTCCTCAAGCCGTCATGCGCCAAATTGTCGACGGATTTGACGTCAGTTCCTATCCCACTGCGGAGGGGGGGATAGCCAGCGTCGAAACGATATAGGGCCGAAGATTTGTGGCTCGATGACGGTGCTTGCTCAGTTTATAATGGAGGTGGTAGTGCCCGTGGAACCGGTTCAGGGTTTGTCAGGCAGTTTTTCTCGTGGGGAATGGGTACCAAGACAAGGATGCCAAAGCCGGCCGAGACTTGTTTGAGACAGCCAGGAGCCTAGGCCTCTGAAGAGAGATCTTACGGCGAAAAACAAAAGTAAAGAAGAGAGTAATAAGATCAGACCAGTGTGAACATAACACCTTGTCGAGCGAGAGAGGGTCGGTGGGCAACCCATGTGGTTTAATAGCAAGCAAGTCACGAGAGAGGACTCAACAAGCCCGAATCCGGCTTAGAGGAGCCACGGGCGCAATCCGGGGTTGCATGGATGACCAGGCCAGGCTAGCCATAGCGCGCCGCCCGCATCGAACACCCTCCAATCCTCGCATTTGACAGGGCCCCTCAGTAATCCAGTCATTCTGCCCTCGCCCGTCCATCATTGGCCTGCTAGCAGAGCAGCTGCCTCGAACTAGCAACAGGGCTAACGCAAATTACATCAGACGATGAAATGAAAAGTAAATTCAGTCACGATGGCTTCGAGTGGAACTCAAGGCTGTTTTTTTACTGTCCGTCTTCCCAAGCCTAATTGACTCTTCTCAGCTCACCTCATCTTGCGCTTATTAGAAGGGGGTAGGGAATCAGGAGGAGGGCTTCACACGCACACACCTAGCCCTATCTCTCGCAGTCCAACCCCAGGGATGAGATGCATACATACATGGGAGGTCATGCATGGGGAGGTGACAAACAACCTGGAGGCGGGTAGCGGTCTGTGAGGGACTCTGTCCCTTCTCAAGCTTCCTCATCTTTGGTGCTGTGGAAAGGGCGGATTGGCGGGTAGTATCAGTATAGTAGGGTTGCAGTGGCACACGGGCAGGGGGGTCGACTGTTCTACGGTTCTGGTTGGTGCATCTTATGCCGGTTCTGTAATCATGGTGGTGCAACCTACTCTCGACGGGAGTTAGGCACAGGCTAGCCTCCTTTTACGTACTTATTGGTGGTGATTGAGCGTGAAGCAACTGATGGCCCGTCAAGAGTCAAGAGCAAGCCTCTCATCAATCATGACAGACCGTGGTCGTCAACTACCTTACTTACTCCGCAACTGCTGAAGAAGCAAAAAACCCAAACATCGTCAGGTACCATGCCATGTAAGACGCAAAATGGCCTGTCCATGTCCCACGTCAAACAGAAAGAAAGCGTCGGATGGAGCCGCGGACGATCGTGCCTGGTTCCTTGTTTTGTGTATCCTAGCCAGCACCGGCTAGACGGGTAGACACAGCAAAGCATCAAGCACGCACACACGCGGCCGGCGCACTGAGCAACAGTTGCAGCTTATGGAACGCAGTGACCCGAACCGCCGATCCCATTCAAACTCCACCCCACGATACCTAACCGATCCAGCACAGTCCAACAACTTTTTTTGGTCAGCATCTAAGTTGGACATCGGCGCATCTGTGCAGTGCAGCTGCACGAACTGTGTCGCAATTTTCACCACAACACTGTCTCACTTTCCGGGAAAGCGCCGCAATTGAATCGAGGGCAGCAGCAGCCATCTTCTGCCGCTTGCTCTGTTCTTTTCTCGAACTTTTACTTACACCACCACCCTTTCCCCTCAGATCTAGCCTCGACCGCCCATGGGGGAGTGCTGACGAATGGGCTGCAGATGCGGCATAATATTGACGGATCTGCAGATTGGTTACCACACCACCGAACGAAAGAGGGCTACTTCCACCTGATTCTGGTATCCCAATTCCGCCAGCCCTTTTTCATTTGGGACCATGCCATTTCCAAGACTGGCTTTACATGTCTGGTTGGGGTGTGTCTCAGCTTCCGCCAAAAAGGGTCTGCCCGAGACTCTAGAAGCGGTCCTCCGATGACAGGCGTAGAGACACTGCCGCCGCAACGTTGCCAGATAACGCCTTGCAATTGATGGGCGTACAGTGCAGTAACTACTTATTCGCGCAACACAGATGGGCTACAAGCTGCTCAGTCATTCTGAGCCTCTTCATCCCCTACACCCTCGATGTCGGCCGCCGTCCCTCGAGGGAATAGCGTATCCGGAGACGCTATGGATTGGCCAATTGAATGGCTCGGAAGCCGTCTATATAGAATATGCTTCCTTTTGCTAGAGATGAGGAGGCGTTTTGCCTTCTACTTTCTACGTCAGGATTGCATTCTAAGCTAATATATTGGCGTGCTGGAGAGAGTATGTCCAGATCGACCATGGGCTAGCGATTGCATTTCAGCATGAAGAAGAAGAAGAAAATACAGACGCAACCGAGATCGTCGAGAGAGTCTTGGGTCCAGACTCTCGAACGGCGACTAGGTGACTAGACCCAGGACGCACGAAGCCGCCGCCCCCTGTCCCTCGCACTAAAACGCTCCCAGGGTTCATTTAGGTTATTATGTTGCAATGCAGGCGGTGATTGGGCCAACATGCCTGCCCTCGCAGCTGCAGCACCGTTTTGCAGTTCGTGACTGGTGTCGCTTCTAGTATTAGACAACCTCCCCCAGTCTCTGGCAGCATGCAGCCAAGATCAGAAATACGAAGATGGATGTAGCGACAACAACCCAATACCGCATGCACACAACCAGACAACAACAAGAACCAGATGAGTTGTTTTATGTCGCCCAAGAAGGAAAACAGCGCTGCTGCGATTGCACAGCTTAACCATGCTGCATACTTCAACCTAAGTACCAAGAGGACGAGCCCGTGAGCGGCCAAGCTTCTCATTGGCTCAGCGACAGGAGCAAGCTCCGCTGCGAAGCGGCCGGATCGCCCGTCTATCGAAAAAGCTCTGCTCAAGGGGCATACCAGAAATGCCGATAGGTGCCGGGTCTCGCCAAGACTTGGCCTTCAAACCCCAGCTCAGTTGCCTGGTTGCTGCTCAGTATTGTGAATCTCTTTCATTCTCTATGGTATCCTCCTGAGCCAAACACCATTGGAGGCTGCCTGGGCCCTGCGCCCACAAAGTATTAGTCGATGCTGCGAAAACGAATCACAAACCAAGCATCCCTTTCCCGTGACCTTCGAGAATCGAACTGATTTCCCACTCAAGCTGAACTATGAGATTGTTTTGTCTATAACGGCGCTACTCGGAAGCCACACCTCGAGTCTTGTTATTTACTTATTTTAGTCGCGTAGTCATTTACGTAAAGATTGCCCGAATAGAACATATGGTTCCAAAGCCATGCTGCCGCTCCCCATCGTCGGTTGTTGACGACGACCCCGATGCAAGGGGGGCAGCCACTTACATTGATCCCTTTCCTCGTCGATGAATCGGCCAAATCTCGCACCTTCTAACGCGAGACACACAGAACGGGGGCGGCGTGGCTTCTACCGTCGCGTCGATGCCGCTCGAGTAAGTGTGTTTGTTGCCCTCCTTGAAGCTTTGAGTTAGATTCATCTCCGCCCGCTGGAGGAGATATAGCTCCGGTCACTCGAAGGCCATCGCTTGGGGGGCGGAAGTTTGAGCTGTGTCAGGTCACAATAAACAAGCCTCCGAACCAGTCTTGTAAAGCCACATGGCCGCCATACACTCAACAGAAGAGGCCGTACGAGTAGATACATGGTAAACTTCTATCGCACAACACTCTGCGGCAGGTAAAAGTCAAAAAGTTACGGGTAGGAGCGATGCCCCACCCACTACCACCTTTGAGATTGCCCCACATTGCTCCGTGGTAGCTACCCAAACCTATTGCTCAAGCTAGCGTATTCGAGGCTATTCGCACTCGTTCACCCCCAGACAGACATCAGGATATATGTCAAAAATAAAGAGAACATATCAGGACCTCAGCAAAAGCAAAACTGAGTCAATATATGATATATAGGACTCAAACAGGCAAAAAAAGAGTCTCTCTGGCGGGGAATTGAACCCCGGTCTCGAGCGCACCTGTTGCTAGTCCGGGGTTCAATTCCCGGACAGAGATGGATGACAAGCTCGCATACTGACCACTATACTACCAAAGACTTGATGTTGTGGTTTGTTGAATGCTGAGCCTGTTATTAGCAACTATAACCACAACACATTCTACCAAGTAAAATCTCTGAAGATTTCCAATGAACATTGATTGTGTGCTACCGCTGTACGTAGAGTATTTGCCATTGATTTTAATATCAACTTTGATTGGCGCATCGCACCATGCCCTACGCTATTAATTACAAAGGTGCATCACATCATATGTACTGCTGTAGAGATAGCTGGGTGTTTTTCCTTTCGCATTGATCAACCCCAAGCACTTCAACGGCCCCTAGGATTTCTTTCTTTTTCCCTATTCCACTTATACCAGCGCCTCCAGGCCCTCCGTCGGCCGGGGCCCGCCCTTGGACTTCCGCTCCTCCTCGGCGCCGCTGGCCTTCCACGCGCTGACGATCAGGTTGACAATGTGGTCGACGCCGACGCCCTTCTTGACCTGCGCAAAGACGGTGGGCCCGCCCTCGCGCATCTTGCGGGCGTCGCGCTCCATGACGCCCAGGTCGGCGCCGACGGCCTCGGCGAGGTCCGTCTTGTTGACGACGAGCAGGTCGCTCTGCGTGATGCCCGGCCCGCCCTTGCGCGGGATCTTGTCGCCGCCGCTGACGTCGATGACGTAGATGATGTAGTCGGCGAGCTCGCGCGAGTAGTTGGCGGCCAGGTTGTCGCCGCCCGACTCGATCAGCAGCAGGTCCGAGCCGAACTCGGCGTGCAGGTCCTCGAGCGCCGCCAGGTTGGCCGAGATGTCCTCGCGCACCGCCGCGTGCGGGCACCCGCCCGTCTCGATGGCGCGGATGCGCGGAGCCGGCAGGGCCTGGTGGCGCGTCAGGAACTCGGCGTCCTCGCGCGTGAAGATGTCGTTGGTCACCGCGGCGATGGAGTACTTGGCGCGCAGGGCCAGGCAGAGGGCCAGCATCAGGGCCGTCTTGCCGGAGCCGACGGGGCTGGTCGTGGTTAGTATAGAATAGCTACAAGCTGAGTGTGGGCTGGGAGTAATCTCAAGCTAGACGGAAATGAACCGGCTTCGGGTGCTATTAATTTGCCAAGTCCCCCGAAGAGACATGCACTTACCCGCCGATGCCAATGGTGAATGCGCGCTCGCCCCAGGTGCGGCCCTCGACAATGGGCATCTCGCGTCCCAGGTAGCTGCCAGGCCCGTCGAGGATCTCGTGAGAGTGGCCGTGCTCCGCAGCGGAGATGCCGTCGGGGAATGGCTCGGTCCGCCGTCGTGGGAGTGAGTCTGTGCCATGTTGGTCTGTTTCCTAGTTTCCTGTTCTCTCTAGCACTTCAAGCAAGTAGACAGAACCTCGTGAATTGTGATTGCAAACGTAAGAAGAAAGATGGGAAGACGCTATTCTTTGGCCGATGGAATTCCAGATCCTAGATCCCAGACAGAGCTCCCGCGAATAACCTACCTCATCCGACAGCTCGAACTGCGGGGTGGTGCTTATCAGGATGGCGGGGCAGGGGTCCTTATTACGTTATGTACTTACTTACTTTACACAGTACAGAACACTAAAACTTATTGATGCGGCGCTCACGATAGCATCGCTCTAGGGGCAAGGGTAGCCATCGTATAGCTCAAGCTGATCGTGCAGTCAGGAACTAGTTCCGTCGACTGATTCATGGCAAGAAAAAGTAGGCTTTGCTATTTGCCACGGGAATAAGGATAGGCTTGCGACGGCATCAACCGCCCAACACATGGACATATCGTGCCCAGCGAGTCAACACCCTACTTTGTGTTTATTAATACCCGAAAACGAGAATTGGCGAAGTGTCAGTTTGGAACTGCAAAGTCATGTTACAGTGTGCCGAGCAATACAGAGCGGCACGTTACCGCAGCCATTCCGCGCCTACTGCGATAGCCTGCCCGCAAGCTTCCTTTGGCTGTCTGTAGTTAAGCGACGGATAGCTCAGCTGGAAATTCACCTTCGCCGCCAGTTGCCAAGGCATCTAGACCGCAGCACTACTAGGAACACGAAATACACTAAAAGTGTTCACTCATCAAAGTGCCGCGGATCAAGCCTAAGTACCTAATGTAGTGTATTCAAAGCGTTGCTTGTAATAGACTCTACCCGAAAACCCCCCTATTATAGGCACTCCCAGCTATCAACCTCGCTAGGCTTGCGGTCCCCGCCCTTGAAGGTGCTCTTGGCCGGATACTTGCAATGCGTATGCCGGTAGGCAATCCCGCTATCCACAGTATCGTTGACAAACTTGGTCCCGACCAGGGCCTCAGGGGCGACCCCCTTCTCGACCCAGTCCACCACGGCCGCCAAGACGTTGTGCTCCCGATCAAAGGGAATCCCGCGGGCCGCCGCGCTGCCCGCCTGGCCCACGACCCAGGCGCCGGGCCCGCCGTTGCAGTGGCCCATCCCCGGGATCCGGAACAGCCGGTAGAACCGGTCCATCTGCGCCGGCGCGTACCCCATGCCGGCGGCGAGGTGCTCGTAGAAGCGGAGCGAGTTAAAGCTGGTGATCTGCTGGTCCTGCTGGCCGTGGTAGGTCAGGATCTTGCCACCGCGCCCCTCGAAGGCCGCCAGGGAGGACGGCCAGGTGCGGATGCCGCCCGGGTCCTTCTGGCCCGCGAGCAGGGCGTCGTCGGTCGTGAAGCTGGCGGGGTCCCATGCCGGGTCTTCGAGGACGGCGAACTTGAACCAGCCCACCGAAGGGCCGTAGGCTTTGCCGCTGTAGAGGCCGCCTGCTGCTAGAATCTCACTGCCGGGCTGCATGGCGGGATAGAGCATTGAGCCGTTCTGCCAGAGATAGTTGCTGAAGACTTTGGTGACTGTTTGAACTTGTGCATCAGTGAGGCAGTCTCCTTCCTTATTGGTTCCGCAGAGAAGGGTCTCCGGCTGGAATTTGCACAGCGTCGGGTCCTCAATGATACCGTCCATAGCTCCATCCAGGCCATCACATTGCTTAAGGACCTCCTTGTGGATTGTTGTTTTCCACGTATCGGCGCTGATGAAGCTCGGCGCACCCGCCGCGCCTGTGATAGTGAAGTATCTGGCCCTCGAGGAGTACAGGTTGTTGAAGTCAACAGCCGGGGCGCCCGCCACGATCCCGTCGAAGTCGTCGGGGAAGAGCTCAGCACTGTGTATCCCCTGTCGTCCGCCCAGGGAACAGCCAATGAAGTACGACTTGTTCACAGCCTCGCCGTAGAAGAGGGCCGTCAGCTTCTTGCCGACCTCGACAGACGTGTGAAGGCTACATGTATCAGTGATTAGCTATCAGGATACCCTAGTATGCTTCGCTACGTAGCCGACTTACGACCTCCAACCAAAATCGGCGACAACATCCTCGTTCTGGTAGAATGTGTCCCCATTGGTACCATTATGGCCATTGTTGGTGCCAACCGTCGCGAAACCATTTGCTGTGCCATAGGCTAGGTTTTCGTACTCAACGCCTGGAAAGTTCAATGTTAGTCTGCTGGATCTGATAGACTCATGACATCTAGCAGTGTCATCCATATCCCGACTTACAGCCACCAATCCCCCCATTCCCCGTGGCCAAGAAGCGGCCCGACCAGGTCTCCGGCAACCACATCTCATACGTGATGCTGGACCGATTGGACGTCGGGATGGACATCGCGACGCGACACAGATCCGCCGTGACGGCCTGGCCGTCAGTATTGCATGACGGGTCGTTGTCGGCGAGCGCGACGCGGGTTCCGGCCTTGACGAACTGCAGCTCCGTGCGTGTCGCATTGTGGACGGAACCCTCTGGTCGGAACTGCAGACACTTGTCCTCAAAGGCTGTTGTCGCCCGAATGCTGCGCGTCGCAGCCAAGGAGGGCCACAAGGCGAACCCTAAAAGACTGGATTCTGGTCTCATCTTGGCTTTGCTTGGTCCGGTGCAGCAACAAACGCTTCAGTCTCGGCTGCCTAATTGGAACGAACGGCTCTTCTCTTTTGGAGGCATGCGAGACCACTCCCTTTTATACCGGCTCAGCTTTTATCCCTCATCTCCGCCCGCTGACTGGGGGTTGGGCTTACGTGTGGAAAGAGCGATGGTAATTTCTCCCCCCTCATTGTCTTAAAGAGGAGGAACATGACCGGTTTGTCCAAATGCCGGCCCGTGGGCCAATCAATAGTCTTCGTTCCTGCGCCCACCTCCCTATTCCGGACAAGTCGCGGGTGTTCTTGCCGATTCGCCCCTGCAGCCGCGACTCAGGCGTGCATATCATATTTCGATATATCATCTCCACGCATAGTGGAAAAAACACCTAGAATCATCGTCAAACACCAATTGTTCTATGTTACTTGGAGCATGCCGTCAGATCTGGTCGATGGGCTCTAAGAATGCCAGCGAAGAGCGACAAATCCAATCGGACAAGATGTGTAAGAACCCGAAACCAAACCTTGAGAAGGTTCCGGGGGACGATTGTATTATCCTTGTGATACAGTAGCCTTAGACTTGGCTTTTTGGTCTCTTTCTTTGTGCGAAACCTGCAGAATGACTTCTCACTCATTCGTTGACCGGTCAATCGCATGTTGAAGAAACAGCTGTGTCGTTCCTCCGGTTTCTTCGCCCGGGGGCCTACCACCAGCCCGGCCTCAGGTATCGACTGACAAAATGGTCTAGAGAGCCGCCCATCTATCATCCGTCTTCCGTGAACTTAGCTGCAGTATCACAATCATCCATCCAACACATTCCGCAGCTTCACTTGCTCCCCCAACTTTCTCCTTCCAAACGAATAGCTGTCACCACAATCATGCATAGCTTCAAGACAGAAGTGGACGACGAGCTGAGCACCGTGTCGCAGCCACCTTCGTACCGCTCGCCAGACTCGACCCTTTTTGGAACGCGGGCACGCCACCTCGTGTCCGGCACCGTCTTTCGTTGGAGTGAGCCTCAGACCCAGGTGTTCAAGGCCTTTATCAGAGACAGATATCCGAATCACAAGGCATGTGATCTGGGACCGCTTCTTCATGCCCTAGCTCTGGACGGCTACGATAGCATGAGAAATGAGAACGGTGAGAGTATTCACCGCATCATCGTTGAGAAGGTGCGAAGGAAAATCTCGAATACAGAGAAACCCATGTCGGCTGACGGGTTGCTGACTAACAAGACGTATGTGGTACCCGTCCCATCATCAATATATCTAGGGGAATGGTTGCTGACCTGATCAATAAGCGTGCCCGAGCAAGTCGTCTCCTTTAAGGAAACGTTACCACATACTGGCTATCAGTCTCTCGTTAGTTCAGCAGCGCGAAGAGGGGGCAAATCAATCTATGATTTACCGACTACACCTACACACCCCTTGGTGCCCACCAGTACAACGCATAGATACCACATCGATGAACTGAATACTGTGCCCAGCCATGCAGTGAGAGTCTATCCCCGGGAGACTCAACAAATACCATCCTCGCGGGCTTATGAGACCCGCGAGCGAAGCTCTGGGACAGTTTATAATGATGGCGTTGGTAGTATGGCTACCCAGCCCATCAGGAATGGAGGCGAGGCGGTGGCGGGAGGAGAACGAAATGCCAAGTCGCGCCGCCGGGGCCACATCAACCGCATGGCGGAGACCCTCTTGTTCTTCGAGGAAGAACTGAAGGAGGCCCAGGAAGAGTCCGACGAGGATGAGGAGTTTCTGGGTCAGGTAGACTCGATGAAACGGGTCCTCGACAAGCTGTCCCAGAAAATGGAGAGCTTGAAGCTGTTGGCTCTCCCGGAGGAGTGATGCTGTGGGGTTTGGGCGGAGTGCTGGGTGAATTTGATATGTTGGGATGATTACTGTTTTGTTTCGGTTCCAAAATGTGAGCGACATGCGCGATACCTTTCGCTCTCAAGCAACCTGGTGGGATACCAAGGATGTAACTAGAAGAAGCGCTCACGAAACGCGTTGGTAGTCGGGTGATGCTAGCCGGATACCAGTATCGAACCAAGACCCAACCAAGGACCAATATGCCTCATTGGGCTTGCTTTCTCAAGATGAGACAGTACATTTCCCTTACTATCTAAGTATATAATATACCAATCAGTCATACAAGCCCCCATCGCCTTCCTCTCAAGTCTCTCCCTTAGTTCCCCCCTTGGTTTTCCCCTTAGTTCCCCCTTGGTTTTCCCCTTAGTCTCCCCTTACCCGCCCCATCATCCCCCGTCCCCAACACCGGCTCAGCAGACAACTCCAACGGCTCCGCAGGTATCTCCAGCGGCGGCAACCAAACCTCACGCCCGCTCAGCTCCCTCGTGGGCAAAGACTCGCCGTGCAACTGCGCCTTCTCCTGCACCTCGCCGCCGCAGCCGCCGCAGAAGCTCCCCCGCGTGTTCGTCCGGCTCATCGGCGACGTGAGCGAGTGGTTGCGATGATTATTATTGTTACTGCTATTATTCTTCAGCAGCTCCTCCTCCCACTGCCGCGCGGCCTCTTGTCGCGCCTCCTCTTCCCGCCGGGCCCGGCGGCGGCGGTGCAGCCAGAGCAGCAGCCCGCCGGTGAGGAGCAGGAAGACGAACGTGCAGCCGACGCTGATGCCGCCGACTGCGCCGACGGTTAGGCGCGGGGGGTCCACGGGGGACGCGGCAGCGACACCAGCTGGAGTCGTCGGTTGCCCGTCTTTGGGTAGGCGACGACGTCATCGCCGGTAGCGGGGACATGGTCGTCGTGAGGAATGTGGACGGCACCATGGCGATGTCGTTGTCCTCGGCGTTCGTGGTAGTGACCCACGCCGTTACCGTGTGCTCGACGGGCGTATACTGGGTCGTCATGTCCACACCCTCGTCGGCAGCCGTCTGCGCCTGCCCCTCAGGCCGCAGCTGCCGCAACGGCACCGTCCTCGCGACGCCGACAGACAACGAGTCGAGCGGGGCCTGAATGAGCTCGACCGTGGCAGTCGGAAAAGGCGTCGGGACCTTGCTGGCGACTTCATGCTCGGGCACACCGCAGGGGTCGGTAACGTTGCGGTAGGGGCTATCGCCGCCCTCGCACTGCAGCAACGTGCCGGTGAAGTCAGCAGCGAGGTAGTCGGCGGCCTTCTCGTCGGAGCCCTGGTCCCGGAGGTACTGCCCGACGCAGCAGAGGCAGTAGTGGTAGTAGTCGTAGAAAGCGGAGCCCGTCTCGCAGAAGTCTTCCCACTCCCGGCTGACCTGGCCTTTGATGAAGGCGGCATCTGTTGCAACACGAAAAAGGTAGATAAGAGACGGGCACCACGAATAAAAGGCTAGAGGGAAGGGGTATACATACTGCACGTCCCATAGCATCTATCTTCGATGTACGGGGCATCATTGCGCCTGCGAGGCAGGTCCAGGCCCGCTGCTGGATACGCAGATGCGGCCATCGCGGGATCGATCACGGTCGAACGGCGATCCAATTTGCCAGATCAAGAAGAATTCAGCGAGTACATAGAGGCATTTCGTATAAATGCTGCAAGAGCGTCGAAGGGCGATCAAGGTATCTGGCACATGATCTTTAGACTTCATAGTATGAGTGGTTTTCGTCAAGTCTAGTGCTAGTCTTGATGAGAAAAAGGGAGCAATTCCAAGTGTCCAAATTCATCAGTCATAAAACGCGCGTACGCCGGGGCCGTCCCACCCAAATCTATATGCTGCAGGTATCTACTGAATGTCCTCATCCATGGCTTCGTCCTGGAACCCTTCGAACTCCTCTTCCTCCAACAACGGTCCACTGAAGGGCTTCGCCGTCCGCGGGAAAACCCGCTTGTACAAACTGATACCGACACTGTCTTGTGGGTTGATCTTTCCATCAAACGTAGCCTTGAAGTAGCCGTGCGTGCCGAGAGCCTCTCGGATGTAACCGCTGCGTCCGCGCCTGGTCCACAAGGGCATGGCCTTGAACCACTCAACGTCCTCGCGGTTGAAGAACATGTACCGAATGGTAACAATCTTCTTGTTGATGTGGTACGGGTGGCCCGTAAGAATGGCACGCTTTGCGATGACTCTAGACGTCGATGGTGCGCGGACAGTACCAGTTGCTACCAGTTGCAGGGGCAGGTTTGACGATTCGTCCTCGTCCTCGTCTTCGTCCTTAGTTTCCCCAGGAATAGTACGCTTAAAGAAGAGAGTCGGCACGGCACCCCAAGTGATAGGACCCATGAACGTGGCAACGGCAGATTGTCCTGGATGGAGGAATCTGCAGTACTTGTGGACGTCGTTCTCCGTGTTCCCTCCTACCGAGAATAGGGGGTTGATGACGAAGCGGCGGGGGCCGCATTGCACAATGAGTTCCTCCTTGGACTTAATAGACTGCTCGTAATCTTCCTTGTGCGTAATGTCAAAGTTGAGTGTTGTCCTCTTGTTCTCGTGCTCCAGCAGAGAGAAAAGAGAGATAGGCTGGGTAGGCTTGTAGGTCTTCTCTAATTCCATCGGCACAGCCTTCAGGTGCACATGAACTCGGGTACCAGGCTTCACGCCACCGACCAAAGCTCGCTTCAGGTAATGATTGCGCGATGATGCGTAGTTGGTGACTGGCAGTAACCGCGACCAATCTTCAGGCTCGTATGGCCGGTCTTCTTCCGTGTTCCAGGGGCTGGTTCGTAGACTCTTGAGACCTCTGAACCGTTGGAGTCGCTCCCTTGCAAGCACGTGAGGGTGCAGTTCGATCTCGTCGGGGAACTCCATATCGTCTTCGACCTCGTCCTTCTTGCTCGCTCGGTATGCTGCCAGCTGCTCGGCATCGTCGGCATCGTCGAGTTCTTCGAACTTCTCCGATTTCGCATATTCTGACATGCCACCCTCGGTTGGCTCAGCACCAGCCAGACCCTCGACACCATCTTCGGGTGCTGCTTGCATGGCATCAGCGTCGTCGTCGGCGTCTTTCATCTCATCGTCGTCCATCTCAGATTCGGAATCGGAAACATCGTCAAGGTACCAAGCAGCTTGGTAATTCGAAGTTCCCTTGGGCAATTTGAGAGGCTTGGTGGGCTTCTCTATCTCGTCCTCGGAGAAGTAATGATGATCATCCAGTAAAACACCCTTCTTTGATGTTGTCGCGACAGAAACGGCATCGTCAACATCGTCCATACGGGCCTCCTCGGGTGCCAGTTCGTCGAGGTCGTCAGGCTTGTCGTGCTCAAGTACTGCGGGCTCCTCAAGAACCTCCTCTACTCCTTCGACAGCGATATCACCGTCCTTTTGCTTCTTTTCTAACGGCGCAGCCGTGATCTTCTCGATCTGGAATGTGCCCCAGTCTCCAACCTGGATGAGTCTGTTTGCTTTCAGCCCCTTGCCACGAACGACACCGGTGAAGATGGTCGACTCCGACGGGGAGCTAGGCCACTGGATTTCGTCGGCCAACATCCAACTCCTTTGGTCCCTCCAGTGAACGCCCTTGGGCGAGGAATTGCACAACGAGCGCATGAGGTTGGAGCATTCTTGCCTCGAGTCCAGGCTGTAAACCTTGTCTTGGTCGGGGTGGAAATGTGTCATGAAGGAGGCCAATGACTTTACTACGTCGGGCCTGGCCTTGGAAGGTTGAATCTTGTCGAGGTTCTGGACAACCGTGAAGCACGACGACATGCCCTGGTTCTCAACACTCCGAATGATCAGCTCTCCCAGCGCATCGACTTCGACTTCCGAGGAGAGAACGAAGATGACAAAGTCGGCAACTCTGGCGGCGTCCATGCATGCCGTCAGATCCCGCTTCAAGGGAATGTACTGGAGCTTCTGCTTGAAACGGTCGACCGGGACGCGGAAACTGGCATCGGAGACCTCGGTTTCGATGTCAAGACTCGCGTTCAGGTTCTTGATGGCTGCTGCGGCGTCGGCGTCGCCGGTGAGAGGCACAACGGCAACGATGCGAGGAGCACCATCGCGACCCCTGAATATGGATGTCTGATCTTGGTGTTCCCGGTTCTTTTGCTGCTGGAGTTGTTTGGCGCGGTTTCGACGGTCGAGCTTCGACATGACTTGCTGGTGGGGCGTCTTGCGCACGCCGCGCTCGTTGGAAAGCTTGCCTAATAAGAAAATGACGATCAGCAAATGCGCTCGAAGCACAAAGGCAAGGGAAGAAATGGTAGGCAGTGGCTCGTACCTTTGGCTTGTTCTCGAAGGGCACCCTTAGTGGCCTTCTTCGACTTAAACCCCTTGTGGGAGATCTTGGTCGTCGGCCGGTGCGAATGCGCCATTGCAGCCGGCATCTTGCCGTCTCCGCCTGCTTTGAAGCGGATGGGTAATGAGTGCGAAGCCAGATTGATAGTCGCCCTTGGGTCAAGTCTCTGATACCGAGTCAAAATCTGTAGAGGTCGTAGTGCGCACGCGAAATCGGTGTGGAAGTCGAGGACGAACTGTTTTACTACAGGCGCATCGAGTATATTCGACTTCGCTCCCGCAATTACCGTTCCAAAATGGAGGGGCAAAGCCGTTGTTTCTCGAAATTTTTGTGGTTATCGATTACTATCAGCCGATAAGGACCCCTGCAGTATAACCCCCACCTCCAGTCAATTGGCCAAACGACTTATTCAATTTCAGCCCTTCGCTCAGAGTCCCCATAGCCGCCCATAGTGGCTTCTGGGGTCCGAGGGGTTCAATGCAACTCATCACACCTACTGTCTTATGCTCCTCATGTTTTAGGTGCTTTATACTCTTATATATGTCATCAGGTAGCCTGGTAAGATATGACAAATGTTTCAGGATACGATTATAATCGAACCAAATGCCTGTTGAACCCTTCCGCATCATAGTGGACTGTAAAAGATCTGATAGGAGGGCTGCTCAAAGAGACGGCAAGCACAATACCGTATCGTACGGGCTAGAGATATTTGATTGAGACCAGCACAGCGTCTTAGACGTTTGATTCGCCGAACATAACATCCGATTGGACAGATTAATCCATCAATTATCTACGGAAGGTACTCCGTATTGAGGACAAATAGCTGAGTGCAAGTGGAGATCCTTGACAGTAACGCTCATAAGCGACAAGCAACAAGAGTCCGGCTCCATACAAAATTGCTGGACCCGCCAGCAGTCAGATAACCTTCTTATCGGAGGTCTGTGCTCAAAATTTCCATGAAACTTTTTGGGAGCGTTGACAGGCAAATGTCCAATGGATCTGTAGCAAGACGACATCGCGACTTATCCTGCTTTGCGCCCAATTCTCTGCCAACACACACAATTTGACACCGAGACGATCGGGTCATACAAGCGGATCATAATCCGAAACTCATCATTTTGCCGACTCGCCAATACCGAATTTCCCTGGCTATAAGATGGAGGTGGACGAGGTCGAGATTGCCGAGCGGCCTTCCGCAAAGGCCCACGACAATGGTGCCGTCTCTATCAAGCGCGCCCGCACACAACTCCTCCCGAAGCACGAACGCGAGCGTTTAAAGCGAAACAAGCAGGCTCACCGCGACTACGGCCGCGGAAATGGCATCGACGTCAAGACCATCAAGGACAAGAAGCTGCGTCGCAACCTGAAGGGCCTCGAGCAGAAGTACAAGCAGGCCGCCGAGTCCGCCAAGGATGCCGAAATTCTGCTGGAGAACACATCCGGTTTCCTGGAGGCGGAAGAAGAGCTGGAGAGGACATGGCGTGTGACGCAGAATGAGATCGAGTCCAACGTCTCTTTGGAGGCTTCCAAAAAGCGATTCGACCTCAAGTTGGATCAGCTAGGGCCGTACCAGTTTGACTACGATAGGACGGGCAGAATGCTACTGTGTAAGCGCCATCCATGACCTGCCTTGATATAATTTCGGAATTCTGTCAGCTGCCCATTGGAGAGGCACTTTTCCCACTTCAATCTGGAACTCGCATGCTAATTGATTCTGCTGCAGTGGGAGGCGCTCGGGGACACATTGCCACCATGGACTGGAGGCAGGGCAAGTAAGTCGTGTTCTTGACCCCATGAATTCCTGCTTGACTAACAGAGATTCTGATAGGCTTGGCTGCGAGATAAACTTGCAAGAAAAAGTTCGCGCTGTCAAATACCTGCACAACACGAATTACTTTGCGGTTTCCCAGAAGAACCAGGCGTACATATATGATTGTAGGTTGTTGCGCTCACAAATGATCCAGCCCCACAATACCCCTTTTACTGGGTTCTGTCGAATGCCATCAGCATTAGGACTGAAGTATCTGGCTGACCTCGTTCACAGCACATGGCGTTGAATTGCATTGTCTTCGGAATCTCCAGGAGGTCTCCCACATGGTACGCAACAATAACGTGCTAAGGAAGTCTTGACAAATGTTGACATCAAATTTAGGAATTTTTGCCTTACCACTACCTCCTATCCACACTGGTAAGCCTCAATTCCCCTTTCTGTTCTGTTGCACTGCCTTCTAACTTTGGTCCAGGGTTTGACAGGGTGGCTTAAATACACGTAAGCATCAACACGGTCACTTCCATTCTTGATGAGCCATAACGACTTCATTCGAGTCGGGCTGGTCTAGCAAGCACCATTGGCGAGATACTGACCTCTCTTATAGTGATGTATCGACTGGTAAGCTGGTCTCCGAGATCCGAACAGGTCTGGGTCAGCCCGTTTCAATGGCACTGAACCCCTGGAATGCCATTGTCCACGCCGGTCATGGCAATGGTACCGTAACTTGTGCGTATCATCCAACCCCTAGTTTGTCGCCCCTTGAAAATGCATGCTAATGCGCGATTGTACAGTGTGGTCTCCTAACAGCACTGAGCCGCTGGTCAAGCTGCTGTGCCACAAAGGTCCTGTGAAGTCTGTTGCGGTTGACCGAGAAGGAAGGTATATGGTGTCATGCGGTAACGACCGAAAAATGGCCGTATGGGACATCCGCATGTTCCGGTATGTTTTCCAGGAAATTGATTTTGCTTTCCCACTATGCATGATACTGACCTATTATACAGAGAGGTGAATAGCTACTTCACGAGAACTCCAGCGTCGTCTGTGTCCATCAGTGACCGGGGCGTTACAGCTGTGGGATGGTCGACCAGTGTGACACTATGGAAAGACCTCTTTGTGAAACACCGCAAAGACCAAATCAAGGTCGATAGCCCCTACATGACGTGGGGCGGCGAGGGCAAAACAGTAAGTACATTTCCTTAGATTTATCGGAAATATGATTCCTCTGCGGTGATTTGCCGAAACGTCTGTCAATACTGGTTGCTGACTCGCATATTCTAGGTTGAGCAAGTAAAATACTGTCCCTTCGAGGATGTCCTCGGTGTTGGGCACGACGAAGGCTTCTCGTCAATCATCGTACCAGGTGCTGGAGAAGCCAACTTTGACGCCATGGAAGTCAACCCTTACGAGACCGTCAAGCAACGACGCGAGACGGAAGTCAAGGGTCTCCTGAACAAGCTTCAGCCTGAGATGATTGCCCTTGATCCTAACTTCATCGGCAATTTGGATCTTCGCTCGGATCAGCAGCGACGAGAGGCGCGTGATCTGGATGCCAAGCCTGTCGACATTGAGACCGACATCAAAAACCGTGCACGCGGTAAGAACTCGGCTCTCCGGAAGTATCTGAGGAAGCAACGTGCGAAGAACAACATCATCGACGAGAAGCGTCTCAAGGTGGACGAGCTATGGAAGCAACAGCAAGAGCAGAACCAAGAGAGGCGCCAGGAAAAGTCCGCCGAGCTTGGACCCGCTCTGGGTCGCTTTGCGCGAAAGGAGCAGTGAGGGGACATTGCTGTTCAACCATAATTCAAAAGAAGTCATGTTCAATGCTAGATCGGATCGCGGCGTGGATGCATTGCTATGTAGCACACGCAGCCCGCTGCCGACAAAGACTTGACTTAGTGATACCCAATTTAACGGATCATCCCGACCATGTTCACGTTTCTTTTCGAGGGGGAGGCGGATGGCGTAGCGATGTCATACCGGCACTGCGAATACCAGAGTCGCCATTTACCGCCATCCGACGTGTCGCAAACGCCTTGACCACGAGGTGAGGCTTAGTTTTGGTCCTCCCCTAAGGACCTGTTCCCGCTATGCACTGAAAGAAGCTGAATACAGGGGTGCCTCAGGGCCTCATGGCACAACATTAAACTTCGTACGCGAGAGGCTTTTCTACTCGACGTAACAGCCATTTTAAGAAACACTTGACAACCAACAAGTTGAGGGCCGGTAGGGTTGAGGAATGGGGAATGAGCGAGTAAACTGTAGCCATCAATACGAACATGCAAAGAACTCTGGAGAAAAGAAAAGCCAACGACTTCAAATGACTTGACCATATGCACAGAACAAGTTGGAAACTCGGGTGTCAAAACAAGCCTTCGGAAGGTCTCAGCCACTTGTGTTGGGAAGCGAAGTATTCCTATCAATTACAACCATATGGCTTCTTTGATCATTCGATGCGGTCGAGACTCGAGTGTGAGCGGTTGCGTTTGTCTCACAAGCGGTGTCGGCGTCAAGGCTTCGCTCGCACAAAGATGAATTCTGGTTTCCTTCCCTCTTTTCCTACTTCCTTCTCTCCCCTCCAATAGGGCTGTGGTACGGTATGACAAGTCTCTCATTAAAGCCTCCTCCCTTGTGGTATGTCGTTGAATCAAGTTCATTGCCACACCACGACTGACCAACAGGCGGCATGCCGTGCAACGGTAAGCAAAATTCGACGTGGTGCTCTGCTGGAATCTCACAGCGGGCGCCTCCCAATTCCCCATCCCGATCTTGCGACCCCCTTCCCGCCGCCTCACACGGTCGGTCGAGCTTCGAATCTCACGGGCGGGTGGCACGGCACGATTATGCAGTGTCACCGTGTTTCGAAAGCTTCCAACGTGACGCGTGCCTGCATGTGCGACTCTGACATTCTTGTCTCAGTGAGACACGAGAACGGCATGGCTTGCTGGCCTTTACGATGAGAATATGGAATTACCACGAGAAGAGAAGAAGGGACCGGGTTATGAACGAGTTGCCGCCCCCATCAAACGGGGAATGGTATTGGTGTGTTGGATGTCGGAGCAACTTCCCGCTTCAATATCCGGACAGGGTAGGGGTATGACAAACAATACTGCATGGTCTGTTTTTGGCTGAACCTCCTTGGCATAGACCAATCGTAATCCATCCCGAAGGTCGGGTGTCGATGCTCTGCAGAAGCGACAGAGTGAGATGCGACGCTGCGAATATCCCACGTCTCTTTATTCTCGGGTCTTGATCAATCACGGGTCGTATACGAAACTCTTGACGACCGCCACCCCTTTTGTGCTTGAACGGTGGCTGGCCCCCACGAGGGGGTGGCTTGCTCCCACGTATACTTGGCCGCATACATAAGTCAGCAGCAGCATATCAATGGCGGTGACTATATGCAAGTATAACATGACATGGAAGCGAAGCGCCTTGGTCACGTTTGTTGTCACCAAGCATATATAAAAATGCCAATTCAACAGCTGCTGTTTCTTTCGTATTGGGGATCTACTGATGCACCTCTTTCTCTTCCAACTTGCTTTGCCCGTTTCCCGAATCTACGGCAGATAGATAGCCTCATCGTTTTATCGCAATGGAACCGGCACCCGGCGCCTGGAACGTGGAGGAGCACGGGAACCATGCTGTCGAGAAGCCGGCATCATCGAAGTCAACAACGACGGGGCAGCGAGACCCGAGCCATGAAGCGGAAGCTGACATAGAGGCCCATGTCGCCCACCCACAATCTGTCGACCCGGAATGGAAGATTGGGAGGCAAGAGCTGTACATCATCCTGTCTCTCACGGTCATCAACATGGTCGTCGCCTTAGACTCGTCAATCATTATCACGGCTCTCAAGGTATGTAACCATATATATGTATCAGCAGTAGTAAATCCTAGAAGCAAGGGAGAACATGTTGTCTAATGTATGAGCTGCTTACTTAATATCCAAAAAGACCATGACCGTCGCCCTGGGCGCAGACACCACCCAAGGCTTCTGGATCGGCACCTCCTTCCTCCTCGCCTCCACCGTAGCCATGCCGCCCTTCGCGAGCCTCAGCGACATCTTCGGCCGGCCCCTCTGCCTCATGCTCTCGCTCGCCTTCTTCACCCTGGGCAGCCTACTCTGCAGCCTGGCCCACGGCGTGCGCCTCCTGCTCGCCGGCCGGGCCGTCCAGGGCGTCGGCGCGGGCGGCATCTGGATGGTGTCGCTGCTGCTGCTGACGGACCTGGTGCCGCTGCGCCACCGCCCGAAGTGGTGGGCCGTCATCTCGCTCGGCTGGGCCGCGGGGCTCATCGCCGGCCCGCTCGTCGGCGGCGCCGTCGTGCAGCGGACGACGTGGCGCTGGATCTTCTACCTTAATTTTCCGTTCTGCGCCTTTGGGCTGATCGTCACGCCCTGGCTCCTGACGGTCCGCCCCCGCCGCGCCGAGAGCCTGCGCGAGAAGCTCGGGCGGGTCGACGGGGTCGGCGGCGCGCTGTTCACGGCCAGTCTCACCTTGTCGCTCTTCGCGCTCTCCTCGGCCGGGATCCAATTCGCGTGGGGGAGCGTCGAGATCGTCGCCACGTTGGTCATCGGCTTTGCGGGGTTGGTCGCCACGGGCGTCTGGGAGGCCTTCTTTGCGAAGGAGCCAATGCTCAAGCACAGCTTGTTTTACAGCTGGAGCTCGAATATCGCCTATTTCGGTGGGTTCGTGCAGGGGCTAGTGGTCAGTATAGCTACGATTTCACATTAATACGGCCCCGACCATACTACTATTCGGTGAAGGAGACCGTGGGCGTTGACAAAGGAATCAAACAGATGTACGGCGAGAACTACTACGTGCCCTTCTTCTTCCAATCGGTCAAAGCCACGACCCCACTGCAGGCGGGCGTCAACCTGCTCCCGGCGCTGCTTTGCGTGATCCCCAGCGGCGCCGTGACGGGCGCCCTCGTCAGCCGCTTCAACAACTACCGCTACCCCCTCTGGCTGGGCTGGTTGCTCATCACCCTGTCGTGCGGCCTCGAGATCCTGTGGGACGCGGACGTCTCTACGGGAGTGTGGGCGGTATCGCTAGTCGTCATGGGCGTCGGGCACGGCATCGTGCTGAACGCGCAGATGTTCGCGTGCCAGGCCATGGCCCGGCCGGGCAACATCGCGGCAGCCGCTGCCATGTACGGCTTCGTGCGTCAGCTAGGGAGCGCCGTCGGGGTCTGCGTCGGCAGCACCACCTGGCAGAACGTGGCTGCGCTCAAGCTGGCCTGGCAGGGCCTGCCGGTCGACGTCGCCTACCACGCAGAAAGCTATGCCGATGCGCTCCACAGAATACCTAATGGCGGGGACGACGATCCCGACGGCTTGAGGAAGGCCGTGACGAGCGCGTTTGTGTTTGGGTTCGTGGGGGTGTGGCAATTGTTCCTGGGCATCTCGGGCGTCGTCTTCTGCCTAAGCTTCTTCGTCAGGCACTTCGACATGGACAAGGCCATCGAATCAGAGCACCGGATCGAGAATCCTAGCAGTGGCAACGGCGATGGGAGCAGCAGAAAGAGGGTCTCCCGCCTGCTGAGGCACAAGCCTTGAGGAGCTGAAAGGCAGCCCAGAGGCAGCCCCCCTCAGGATCTACATAATCGACAGAACATAGCCACGATCGAAACAAAACAATCTCCATACATCTGTACGTACCTCAGCGCCTGAGCCACATCTCGTGTTTATTCCATCGATCGACAAGTCAGCTTTAGACATAATTAGAAACCTGCCTGTTGGTGCCGTTGTTAGGCCGGTCGTCGAACCGGGGTAGACCCGTAATTTACTGTACTGCTTGCTAGTTGGCTCAGAAACCAGACCCCGAGAGCTAGACATCACAAAATGACCGGCTGTACGTAGAATGACGAACCCAGGAACCGAGGAGGCCTGAGAGCAGGCACGGATCTAACTTGAGGAGACCAGAAGAGGAACTTCTGCTTCCGAGGGCGGGCCTAGGCCGCTGGAAGGGCCATGCAGCCGACATCAGCCAAGGCTTTCGCAGGAACAGGTTTGCCTAAAAGCTGCTAAGCTACTCGAAACGGCGAGATGCCCAGGAGCCAGGCTGCATGCTACCAGGAGCTGCCCCAGGGAGAGAAGGGGTGCCGAATAACCGTTTCCCCAGCATCAGCATCCCAATGGCCCCAGTGCTCCGGCTCTAGGGTCAGCTCTTGGGGGGCAGTACTCCGTACTACTACCAAGGGGGGCGATTATGGCCGGACGAATGACGAGAGAGAGCGCTACCGGCTACTGGCAGCAAAATAGTGACATGATGGGATGTTTGGTGATGATGGAAGATACCCATTACTCAATGGAAAAGTGAGAGTCTCCACAAATTTACTCTCCTTCGGTGCTTGGCTACCAGCCACAATTGGTCCAATATTTCTTGCCGCTAAATATGGAGACCAGTGACGTTGCCTTTTTCATGCTTTCTCCAGCTTTTCGTCAGCGCCTGCGGTCATGGAAAAGTGAAACCCAACAATTGCAAGACACACAGGACCAACTATTTGCTGTGCCAGCCGCACTGCCGCACCCAGGCCAGTCTAGTCAGTCTAGGCCGCTACCTGTACTCCGTATGCCATGTTTGTTTTTGCTGCTTTGGTGGCTGAAGGGCGCAATTAGACTGATCTGAGAATCAGAGACCAGGCACCCGAAACCAGAAACCAGAAGCACAGTAAGCCAACGCCTCGTTGCTGGCTTAGCAGTATCTACTTACTGTTGACTGGCTTAGCTGGGCTGGCATCTTGCGACATGATGCCAAGTGGTAGGAGATTGGACCAGGGAGAGGAGCGAAGAAGCTGTGTTTGGGATTGAGCCCATGCTCGTATGGTTGATTGCCGTCGTTCGCTCGGTCAGCTGCTCGAAAAAGGATGGCGGAAGGGCCGACACGACTTGGCAAATGCTACAGTTCCCTCCGTATTCAGCGGTCGCCTTACTTGTAGCTTTCTGCTGGTGGCATGGGCAACCGAGATCGACGTCGAAGCACGGAATCCAATCGGAATCGGGGAGACGCGCGTTTGGTCTGGGGCAAGCAAGGCCAGCCAGCGGAAAAAAGTCAGGTAGCGGCCCGGAGAGCTACCCTGCCCCCATCAGAGCCTCCAATCCGCTCGCTCTTGGCCCAGCTGCGGTTGCAAGTGGGTCTCAAGGGGGAGCCACCCAGGACTGACCAGGGCAACCCCCCTGGGACGGATGGAGAAGGTCGACATGGGGTGCTTTCACAAACAACCAGTCGCCTCATGCTTGTCTAGCACAGTCTCTAATTACGAGCAGCCATGTTCGATGACGAAAGCCAGGTCTTGGGAGTACAGAGGCCATCCAGTATTTAATACTCAACATCGGCCTCACTTCCAATCACTTCCAATCTCCATTCCACTCAACCTAATCTTCACTACAACAAGATCTCATCTTCCTACCTTCTACTACACCAACCTCAACACCTACACTTAGTAGAACCACCACCACAAACCAACCTTCAAGATGCAGTTCTCCATGACCCTCCTCACCCTGGCCGCTGCTGCCAACGCCCAGATCGCCAGCTCCATCGTTGATGAAGCCACCTCTGCTGCTGGCAGCGTCATCTCCACCGCTACCGGCGCCGTCGGTGGTGCTGGCTCTTCCGCTGTTAGCGGTGCCTCCTCCGTCGTGAACGGCGCCTCCAGCTCTCTCGCCTCTGCCACCCAGAGCAGCGCCTCCACCACCATCACCAGCGCTGTCGTCGTCACCGCTTCCTCCAGCTCCGGCAGCCAGAGCGCCTCTCAGAGCGGCTCTGCCACCGAGTCCGGTGATGGCAAGACCACCAAGACCCAAGACGGCACCGCCATTGTCGAGTCCACCTCCACCAGCTCCGACAACGCCGCTGCCGCCACCCCCATGATCGGCGGTCTCTTCGTTGCCGGTATGGCTGCTGCCCTTCTGTAAATCACCCAATTTGCAGTAGTGGATGGAAATCACTGCCCAGATCGCATGATGTCATGATCACGACATGAAATGTGCGGGCACCGCAGGAAGAAAGCACAAATGTACCCATAATACCCACGAGAGGGATGCATGTCACTCAGTTTAGTCAACTTTGGGCGCGTGGAATTTCAGCATAATCCTTTGGATATGGCCGCCTTCAAGGCCTATCTTTTTTTTTTGTCAGGCGTGAATAGCACCTTGCACAACATAATGATTTACTTGTACATAAATAAACAACGAATCTTTTTCTGACAACTTCTACTCTCTCGTCATTGTGTGGCTGCCAAGATTGACCTATGGGCACATGACCATGTTGTATTACCATTAACCAATCATATCGAAGTTTTCGCGAAGAAGCTTAGGGGCTCTTGTGATTTCATAATTCACTTGCAGACTAATACGGCGTAGACATCGACCTATCCATCATTACAATCTGTAGGTGTGCGATGTCGGAGGATTAACGAAGGATATGCGATACAGTTCAGGAAGTAGAAGGAAGAAACTTAGGACATGTGTAAATCAATTATGCACGGTTAACACTGTCTGTAGCAAAACTATCAAAGACATTGGTTCTTGGGTGCATATATGCAGGTACACCAGTAAGTACATAGGTGAGTCTCGAACTCATGCCCACGGAGAAAACCAGTGGCTTGGCTGGCAGCAGTCATTTATTAATCACATAATGAGAGAATGATCCTTTCCAGAAGTGATGTTCAGGAGAGGAAACATCTTTGTTTGTTGTCTCATAGGGCGCGGGCAGGAGATTGCGATTTGCACGCTGGGAAAAGGAGAGATCCGTGGGGATATCGACCTTAGGTAATCGGATGAAACATGATCGCGGCACATATGGATCAGTGCTCTGGAATATTGAAGTCTAGAATGCGTATCATGTACTCCATATACCTACGTATGTACAATCGCCGATTGGTAAAGAGAAAAAGAGATATCGACGAAGCTATTTGGAGATTGTGGAATAGCAGACTGCTGCGTATTAGTGCCCGAGGCCACTGTAAGGATCCAGCTGTTGGTTGGACAAGCTTACGACAAGTGTTGTGTTCCTGTGTTATACTGTTATTAATAGAAATTACTCTGCATATGTGCGTATTCAAGAGGAGTGCCAACGCGGCAGGCAGTGCTTGCTAATTCCTTCTTGTGCCTCTTTTTTCTTTTCCATCTGCCTGTCAAGCTGTCTGTCTCCTGCAAAGCAAAGGCGCAGGTACGCAGGGCCGCGCAATCGAGGGTCGCGCGTCGGATGGCCCCGACTCCTCCTTCCACTCCAGCGGCAAACAAACACGCACCGGCTGTTAATTCGACGCATTACGAGTCAGGCAAACACGATTGGCCTGAAGCCATCTCCATGGCAGTATCCATGGGGCCAAGGCAGGGTGGTAGGATGGTGGATATTGCGAAGCAAACCATTACTATGTTCAGGGGTCACGTGTGCATATTCCAGAACCAGGGACGCCCGCCATTTTTCCCTTGGGGGGCGTTTTCTTAGTGCGCGACCCTGCCACTCGTAACTGCTGAATGCGACAGCTCGAATCTCCCCTTTTAGGCCATGGCGGCTGGTTTTACGTCCAAATGGGAAATCCCTTTCGCAGATTGATCATCGCAACCCACGTATGGGTATGAAGTTTTTGAAATGGACAAATTTGAGCTGTCGGATAATTCATTTTAGTCTGATTTTGGAGGGCAAGAGGGGTGGTACCTAGTAGGTACGGATAGGAAACAGCGTCTTTAGGTTAGCGCGCCCCAGGGCCTGCCACCTGCAAGCCACAGACAGCCTCCCAGCCTTCCTGGATTACGCCCGACGGTCACTCAATGGAGCACGACGCCTGAATCATCCAAAAGCTCTACCGCAAGGCTCTTTGATATATTGTATTTGACAGAAACATCAAATGCATATTGCGTCCAAGCGAAGATCAATGCTTGGCCAAGGTCTGTGACCAAGGCACTTGTTCTTCAACGTCGTGATTTTAGTCATGCTACGCGCCCGAGGAAACCCGAAGTTTTATGGTTAAATTCGGCTCAATTGGCACACCGTTGGGAAGTTACCTAACCCAGTAGCAATGAACTTTACAGTGAGCAGATTAATAAACGAGTTCTCATGCAGTCGTGGAAAAGCGGCAGCCACCTCGAGCTTGACAGCTGCCGGCCTTTTGCCGATAGCACACCAGAGCCTGGGAGCCTGGCTGTCGCGCCTAGGGCATTGGTTGGACCTCTTATTAATGAGTATGCGTGAGGGACGTTGTATTGTATAGAAGAAGAAGTTTTGATGCAAATCCCATGCCAAGCAGACGGATCATGCACCCAACGAACTATACGGCCTGCCGCGGCAAAAGTCGTCGGCGCGCTGTCACTGGTCGCGGCCCGCATGCCAACCGGTTGCATCTCGAAGGTAACGTCCCCCCTTTTAATCAATCTAGATTGAGTGACTGCGCATGCCAGGCTTCCAGAGCGCCAAAAGTCCGGGGTGCATATCCCGTACCACCTGGGACGTTAGTCAACAACAGGCTCTCCTTCCGCATTTGGTGTATCCGATGCCAAGGCTAGGATAGATGAAGCTTTCAGGATGCAGGCCATCTGCCGAGTTGCCCCAACCCGGGACTTCTGCAGTCGCAGTGCCAGAGCTTAGCCCTGAGTGTTCCCAGGTAGGGGGCATATAAGGAAGCCCTCCGTTCTTATGGCAATGGGAGGGGAGACTCTGGGTCTGGGAAGTACTGGGCAAGTTGGATCTCATTCTCTTCTAGGCACGACAACACCTTGACTGCCATCATGAAGTCTTTCGGGAACAGTGTGCTGCTCGCGGCATCTCTGCTGCTGGGCCAAGCCATCGCGGTGCCTCTCACCAACCAGGATTTCTCTCAGGCCGACATCGACTCCGGCAAGGCCCTGGCCGACTACAGCAAGACCGCCTACGACAATGCTATGAGCAGGCTGGGCAAGAGCGACACGGGCTGTACCAAGGACAACGTGAAGGTCCGCAAGGAATGGTAAGTTGAGGAATACATCATCAACAGCCTGACTGGGCTCCTCGTTTGACCCAATCTACAGGAGAAACATAGCGGGCGAGGAACGGATCGCATACCGAAAGGCGGTCGAGTGCCTGATGCAGAAGCCGAGTGTCTTCCCCGATATAGAGGGGGCCAAGTAAGTACATCGGTGTCTGTCATCGACACACGAGATCGCCCAGCTAATATAATTCAGATCAGCATTTGACGACTTCGCCGTCCTACATGTCGCCTTCACGCCGTATGTCCACAACTCGGTCAGTACAGTGTCTATGAAAGGGGTACCTCAAAAACTACCGTACTGACACCCATAGGCTACGTTCTTGACATTCCACCGATACTTCCTGAGAACCTACGAACAGAGACTCGAAGACCAATGTGGCTACACAGGTACACATCCCTCGACCGACATTGTTTATAACCCATCAACCCCCAATACTGACATAGACGCACCCTCTCAACAGGAACGATCCCCTACTGGGAGTGGGGACTCGACTGCGACGACGTAGACAAGTCGCCCCTCTTCGACGGTTCCGAGACCTCGATGGGCGGCAACGGCGAGCACGTGGCCAACAAGCCGGGCATTGGGTTCGGCGGCAAGCCCGGCACCGGCGGCGGCTGCATCAAGAAGGGCCCCTTTGCCAACTACACGGTGAACCTGGGCCCCATCAACGCGGCCAAGCCGCTGGGCTACAATCCGCGCTGCATCAAGCGTGACCTTAACTCGGACATCTGCGCTCGCTGGGCCTCGCTCTCCAACACCACCCTGACCATCCGCGAGGGCACCGACGTCGAGATCTTCCAGGCCCTCCTCCAGGGCGACTTCCGCTACCGCCAGGCCAGCCGTCTCGGCATGGCCGTCCACGGCGGCGGCCACTTCATCATTGGCGGCGACCCCGGCGGCGACTTCTACTTCAGTCCTTTGGAGCCGGGCTTCTATCTCCATCATGGTCAGATCGATCGCTTGTATTTCGTGTGGCAGAACTTGGACTGGGAGAAGCGACAGGTAGGCTCACGATGATTCCTTGATATGACGAACATGCCTAGGCAGCAACCTGGCTAACATACCACTCAAAACAGGGCATTGCCGGTACGGGAACGATGATGAACATGCCGGCGAGCCGCAACGTCACGCTCGACGACACGCTCGACTTCTCGCCCATGAACCCCAAGCGAGCTGTGGGGGAGTTGATCGACACGATTGGCGGTCCATTCTGCTACGTCTACGAGTAGCGGGATGTCTAGGGCATATAGGAGAGCAATGAAGGGTACCAAGCATGCTCACTTAGTTCACTTCATCAGAGTCATGTTGGAATTGTGTTGGTGCTGTGAGTTTGTGGGTCATGGGTCGTAATAGCCGTAGGATAGGTAGGTAGTCAAGCAAATCTAGATGGCGTCCCGGAGGTACAGGTTCCTCATGTGTTGTTGGCACGCACCGTGTTTAAGCCGTATTTTGCTCCTGCCAGTTCCTCTTATTGACGAGTTTCGATTGACACTAGCAGAACAACAAGTACAGTGGCTATAATGGAATAATCAGACTGAAACCCCATCGTCCCACACATTTATTCCATTAACCTGACATTTCCCCCTCCGCTCTTGCACGTTCATTCCCACCTACCCCAGATCTCTCACACTTTCTGCACCCCAGCCTACAAGATGGAGTTCACCATACCTGACGACAGCCCGTGGCACGACCTGTCTTCACAACAACGAAAGACGATCGACGAGCTTGTAGGTGCACAGATCGCAAACTGTGAGGAGTGGCCCGAAAAGTCATCCAATGCGTTCCATGCTTTCGTCGTCAACGTCGTCTTCGACGACTGGAACGCTGAGGAAAAGCCCGATGTTCCCACAGTTAGCCATCCACGAATCAAAGAGTTCTGGTTTGCCCTTGGATGCGCCAAGGTGTCTCAGCCCAACCAGTCGGGCCAAGAGATCGAGCGGCCCAGTAAGATCGGGCGCACATCCGGTGTCGACGCTGATGTCCAGGTATGTAAGAGCACTTAGTCATCACGCGCCTCCAGCCGATTTCCCATCATCTTATCCCTGGAATAAAAGTATTGACAGATGTAGCAGAGTCGCAGCAGTGAGAATATCCAGTCAAGCCCCCAGTTATTCCACTTGAACCTACCTTCCCCATTCACCCCAGTACAAGGGTATGTCACCAGGCCGATAGACATGGTAGTAACTTCTCGAGACGCTGTAATCAGCGCCGTCAAAAACACCGATCGGAGTCTTAAATATCACTATTACACCCAGAACCGCGAGATTCTGGTCTTTCTGATCCGCAAGTATCTCTACAACGCCCAAAGAGTCGATCCCTGGTCCCCCGAGCAGGACGGTAAACCCGGACTGTCCAGCATCGATATCAGACCAGCCCCCAGCGGATATGACTACTTCGAAGAGGCCATAGAGGCAATGAAGGCGGCCGTCGAGAACCTGAAAGCAATTAAGAGAAATTCTTAATGGATACCCGAAATGCCCTCAAACGATAGGGGGGAGAGTGGACGTCACTGAATTTGGCGGATGGAAGGATGCAAAGGGAAAGAGGTTATTCCATGTTCATACATGCCCATAGATACATACTAGACTAATCCGACCCAACACGAGTGTAGTTTCTGATTTCTACGTGATTATTCGGTTGCAGTAGCGTTTATGCGTTTTTTGGATTGAGATTCGGGTAAACATTGAGAGGGAAAGTGGCGTAAACATTATGCCATACACGGCCATGACCGACGTTCTAGTATTACACATGAAGTTGAACTCACCGTTGTCGATCCGCCAGGGCCTAACCAACAAAAGGGCTGGCGACGTATCGCACCGCGATCAGCAGAACCGAGAGGTTCTGCTTTTCCTGATCTACCGGTACCTCTGCAACGCGACCCGGATCGAGCCCTGGTTGTCCGAGCAGGACGGGAAGCCGGGCGTGTCCAGCGGCGATATCAGGAAAGCGCCGAAAGAGCCTGACTATTTCCGGGAGTGTATGGAGGCGATGGAGAAGGCCATAGATAGATTGAAGGAACGGAAGTTATTTTTAATATCCTTACATGGTTAGGTTTACAAATATGAAAGAGAATAACCAGTCTGACAATAACTACCAGAGTTCATAGAGTAACTACGCAGAAGAACATACGGTAGTCGCGATTTAAAACATAGTGGCAACCGGGTGAGCTAGAGGTGAAGCACAGATGAACGGATCTCATCCAGCGACCTTCTTATGATCACTTATTACTGCCTCCAACGCGGATAAGCCAAACTTTCGCCCAGCTTGCTTTATCTACTACCCAATCTTGACACTGCACCTAATCCCTTCATCAAAACATACATGTAATAAAAACATCTCCGGAACAAGACCCAGGCAGCACAGAACACGGCCAAGTCAGCAACGCTGCTGCTTCCATGCCCTCAACCACACAAAACAAGTGGAACAACCTGTGGACACGGATAAGTCAGCAACACTGTTACCATTAATATGTCATCAATCATCCAGCAGCAGCAGCAGATCCAGCAGCAGTGGAGTAAGCTGTCTGTCAAGCAGCAGGAGGCGATCTCGAATCTCAATGCCGAGTTCCGGCAGCGCACCCAGTGCTCGCCCGCGCAATCGGGTCTTGCTGATCTCATGACGGCAGTCTTCTCTTGGGACACTAGCCAGAAGCCCCCCATTCCGCCCATCAGCCACCCGAATCTCGACCTGTCCCTGGACAGCCTACTCGCCTCCAGCCAGGAAGCCCGCGGCTCGAAGAGAGTCAAAATTTCCGAGTCCGAGGGTGGCGAGGCCGAGGAAGGCCCGCCGAGCCACGATCCGCCCAAAGATGTGAGTAGGCTTCATGAAACTGTTCCTTTCATTCATATTGATATAATCGTTATCCGAAATCAACATGGCGTCACTAACCGACTATTCACCTACAACACAGAACGAGGCGCCGGCCCCTGCTTCAAGCCACCAGGAAGTCACCAACCCCGAGGCCATGGCACAGCACATTGTCGCCCGCGAAGCCTCGAATGCCGAGCACTACAAGAAGCAGAACATGGACATCCTCGTCTTCTTGGTTCGGAAGTATCTCTACAACGCGGACCGGGTCATCCCTTGGTCGCCCGAGGATGATGGACAACCTCGAGTATCCTTCAGCGACATCAAAACCCCGACGAATAGCGGGGGTTATCTTGACCAGTGCATCGGTATGCTGAACGAGCTTAAATCCGCCTACGAGAACAAGAAGCGCGGCAGATCATGAAGGTTGATGATGGAATGCAACCTGTGCAGCGTAGCACAGTGCATGGCGACTTGGGATTTGAGCGAACTGGACCTCAACTACAAGGAATGTTCGCAAGCCTAGATAGAACACCATGAGATGTGGTAGCGGTAATACTATCTTCATGACACATGCAATATCATCAGTTCGCGTCTCGTAAATCAATTCAATTCTATTGTTGCCCCGGATGGAGCCTCGCTTTTTCTACAGTTTACTCCAACAAAAATCGGAGCGCTACCTCTCCACATCTGATGCGTGTATCGGACTGACTGGGTAATGAAGAAAACACTATTCACTGTTCGCTTGCTTTGGTGACTAACTAAGGAGTCGCCTTGCTCATAGAGATGAGGCGCTTGACACCGACCTGGAAATTCTGTTAGTGAAACTGTGCAAAGCGATAATAGGCTCGAGGGGAGAGAATAAGGGTTACATACCATCCAGTTACCACACTCCTCAGTTCTGTCAGTTTGAATCGACACCTGGAGTTGTTGTGCCTCGGGGTAGTTCTTGGCCTCCAAGAGCGTAGCGAGCTGGGTCAGCTGCTGGATGGTGTCGGGCTTGACGAGCTCCTCGTTGTTCAGGTGGTCAAAGAGGATGTTGATGCGCTTCTGGGTGTCCTTGACTTGAGGCGCAAACGACGCAGGTGCCTTGGCAGCTACGCGCTGCATATCCTGGCTGAGGATGTCAACCAGTTGCTGTGCGCTGGCAGGAATGTGCGACCTATCACCCGGGGGGTGCTTGGGCTTCGCGGGTGAAGCCGCTGCAGAGCGAGGCGGGGGCGCAGGTGAGTTCCCTGCAGAAGGTCCTGTTCTCGGGGGTCCACCCATAGGAGGGCCGCCCATAGGAGGGCCACCCATGGGAGGGCCGGACATAGTGGAAGGCGGGCCGGATGAAGGCGGGCCCTGCTGTCCCATTGACGGCTCATATCCTTGCTGTGGCGCATAAGGGTTGGGTGCCGGTGAGCCCTGAGGTGCGGCGGCGTAAGGGTTGGCGGGGGGAGGTGGCCTCATACCCTGAGGGGGAGGAGCCATCTGGGGGTTCGGAGGCGGCATGCTCGTCTGGGCCGCAGGCGACGGTGCGTACCGGTTCGAAGGGGGTCCACCAGCAGCAGCAGGCGGGGCGTTGTAAGGGGACGCAGTCCTGCCAACAACATTGGCCATCGGAGGAGGGTGCGGCAGAGGCTGGCCACCAGATGCCATCGGAGGCGGTGCGTATTGGCTGGCAGTTGTCGATCCTGATCGCGGGGGAGGGGCCATCTGTCCCATTTGCTGTCCTCCACCAAGAGGCGACATCACCCGTGGATATGCGGGTCCCTTAGGGGTGGGGGTGGGGTCGCGGTACCCCGAGTGTAAGGGCTCTGAGGTGGCGGAGGTGTGGGCATGCCTGGCTGGACACCGTATGGCGAGTTGACCGCGGCAGTGTTTGGCGTTGGCTTCCTCGGCGGCGGCGGGCGAGTTACGATCGGGACATCATTCCAGTTACCAGCTTCCTTGAGAGGTGGCGGCCTGTTTGAAGGAGGGGTGCCGTGGTAGTCTTAGGAGGGCCAAAGTTGTTCCCTTGAGGGGCATAGCTACCGATGGGCGGCGCGTATCCTCCTTGCTGGGGAGGTGGAGTGGGTTGGTAGCCTTGCTGGGGAGCGTAAGGGTTGCTGGCGGCAGAAGGCGCGTAAGGGTTTGCCTGAGGAGTAGGGACACTGGGTGCTCCGTAAAGACTTTGGTGAACCGCGGATTGCGCAGGCGCAGGCGGCATATAGCCCGGGACGGTTGGGCGAGTTATTGTGCCAGGAGGGGCAGGGCCAGTCGGCTGGGCAGGCATATAGCCGGGGACGGTAGTCCGAGATGTTCTGCCAGAAGACACAGCGGCAGCGGGCTGGGCAGTCTTCTTCTGGGTCGCCTGCCGGATTCGGTTGCGAGCGACGTCGGCAGCAGGGTATGTGGTAGGAAGAAGTTCCAGATATTTCTGGGCCACATTCAACTGTCCGTGAGCTGCAACGATATCCGCATACTCAGTGTACTTGTCGTACAGAGCAGAAAGCTTCCAACCCGAGGGAAGGCCTGTCTCCGTGTCTTGGAACTTGGCGACCTGGCGGAACACAGTGACCTTTTCGATGAACTGTTGAAGGGTGCGCGCATGCACAGAGAAGGTGGTATCGCTACCCTCTGCCATGCCTGCCTTCTCAGCTTCCTCGAGCTCCGAGATCCAGATACCCACAACCTTCTCAAGCTTGGAGCCTACCAAGTAGCACAAAGATGCGTCTTGGCGGGAGCCATTCTCAAGGATCCGGTCGCCCAGCGCCTCACACAGGTCGGGGAACTCGGTAGGATCAGCAAACGTGCACAGAGTGACCATAGTCTCCTTCCAGTCAGCAAGGTCGGCGTTGTACACAACGTCCCAAAGGTTCTTGACGATGACGGAGCTAAGCAGGCGCAGATAACTAGGCATGCCCTCCTTCTGGGAGATGTAGGCAGCCTGCACCTTGTCCATGAGCTCCTTCCCACCACAGTTGGCGATCATGAATGCATCGGCCATCCGCTTCTCATCCAAGCAAATCATAGTGGCCTTTTCAAACTGGCCCATCATCAATGCTTTGGTGATCTGCTTCTCAACATCTGAATCGTTTTCGCCAAACAGGTGGAACGGGTTGTCCGTCTTGGCGCCCTTGGTGGCCGACAAGCTAGCCAAGAAGTCGTCGCCCTCGCCCTCAGCACCATCGGAGAAGAAGGTCGATAGACGGTTCTTCTTGTGCCCTTTCTCACCCTCGACCTTCTCAGGCTTTTCATCCTTACCCTCAGCAGAGTCCTCGGCGACACCATTGGTCTCTCCCTCTTCCTGGGAGAAGCCAAGATACTCGGCAATCTGCTGTCGGGGGTTCTCCGATAGCAAGGTGCTCATGACTTGCCATTCAGCCTTCTCTTCGTCACTGGTGGCTTGCTCCTTGTGCGACTCGCAGATGGCAGCAATGTCTCCAGCCTTCAAAGACTCTTCAAACTTCTCGGTGGCAGTTCCAATGTCCGAATCGACGGAGAACTGGGCGATCTCGATCTTGGACGCGCGAGGTTGGCCAGGCTGGGTAGGTACCGGCTTAAAGGTAATGAGCTTTCCACCAAATCCAAATGTGACACCGACAGGTCTCTCTAACCATTTGGGTGCCTTGGGAAGTGTGAAAGCGGCTCCTTGTGGCTGAGTCTGGGCTTGAGTGAAGAAGTCCTCCCCGTCCAAGTTATTCTGGGTGTTGTTCTGCACAGCCGAGGGGTTGGTGTTCTGGAAGGTCTGAACCGTGATCTTGCCATCGAAGGAGGCAGTGGCTGACAGGTTCGGGTTGTGGGGGTGGAAGCGGACAGAAAAGGTCCAGTTCGTCACCTCGGGGAACTCTCCGTAGCGGGCTCCTGTGTTGGGGCTCCAGATGACGGTTTTGTTGTCCTTGCCACAAGAAAGCATCAGATCATCGTCTTGCTGGCACCATGACAATGACAGAATGCCTTGCTCATGACCTTGTAGCGTGCGTTCGGGCGCATTCGAGTTGCGGAGGTTCCACAGGAGGATAACAGGGGCGAGGTCGTCGTAAGTGGCAGTCATGAGCTTGGTCGAGTTGTTCGGGTCCCAAGCAATAGCACTGACAGGCTTCCGGTTGTTGTTAAGGGTCAAGGATGACTTCTTCGTTTTCAAATCCCACACGGTAACGAATCCGCCCGACCCGCCTGTAGCGAGAATATGCGCGACCTTTCTATTCCAAGCAACACATTCCAAGTCATGGGCGGCGGCGGTGCCGAGTCGGAAGGCGTTCGAGGGGTCGTTGACATCGTAGATGAACAGCTCTCCCTTGACTCCAGCAGTAGCCAAGATCTGAGGCCTCAATGGGTTGAACTGTAGAGACTTGATGGCACCGGTGTGCTTCGTGGTACGGGCAATGAGAGCATCTTCATCTCCGTCGATGAGCTTCTCGGCGTCCCAAAGGTCGAGCGAGCCGTTCTCGAGAGCACCGGCGATAACACCTTGAGGGTAGTCATCTGTGGGAGGACCCCAAGCAATATCGTAGAACCTAGGATGTGAATGTTAGCCCAGAGAAAGTGCCAACACTGGGCATGCGATTGTTTACCTGGAATCAGCCGCGATGCTAGCAAGTGGCTGGAGCTCGAGACCCTGTTCCTGGTTGTCGAGATCAAGATCCCACAGCTCGAGCTTGGTGTCGCCCGAGAAGTCGGCGTCGACCGCGCCAGCTCGGGTACCAGTTACAATTAAGGGTTTGCCTGCGCCGGGCGACCAGGCAAAGGCCGCAGTGCGCGAGATTTCCCGCAATCGCACCATCTCGACTCGTAGTTGTGGTTCGCGGTGTGTGGTTGGCCCAAGCAACTTGAGTTCAGGGTGTGGCGGGGTTGTTGGGTGTTTAGATACGGCAGCTCCTCGTTGCCACCGGTTGCATTGGGCCTATAGACCGGCTAGAAGGCGAGACGTGGGAGAGGAGAATCAGGGTAGAATTAAGAGAGTATTTTTGCGGGCAAGAAGAATGGTCAATGATAATGCCACCTGGACATCCTCCCCTATGAGTTCACCTTGTCGACTAAGTGTCCTCGTCTGACGGCACGGACCAAGCGAGATGGCTGATGTACGGAAGGGGTGGTTCTAGTTGCCCGGAAGCCTGCCTGCGCTTACCTTCAAGACATGGAGAAGTTTAGTCTACGAGTACGAGGTAAGACGGACGACGCGAGTCTAGCTAGGGAATACAGTCGTTAATTGGGCTGACAAGGAAGTCACATAATCCACGCTGACGACTTCGAGAATTTGGCTTGTTCAAGCTCGACTTGGAAGCCAGGAAGCCTGGAATAACCCACCTGCCACCCACCGTAAGTGGTGGCCTAACACAACCCCCACCGTTGGCTGTGTAAAACTAAAGCCCCCCCACTCGTCAGTTGCTTGCAATTTGTGGAAGGCTGTCAAAAGCTCAAGCGCGCTGCGAATATAAAAGCTGCCTTAAGAACAACACATCTGCCCCTATTCGCACGCCAGCACTCATATCAAGATGACAGATTCGGCACGCTGGAAGGCGACAGTCTACGTCGGCGGTTTGGCTGGCATGGTCGACCAGTCCAATCTGCACGACGCCTTTATCCCATTTGGCGAAATCGCGGATATCTCATTACCCAAAAATGATAAGCCCGACGCAACAGAGCCTCACCGCGGCTTCGCGTACATCGAGTATGAGGACGCCGACGATGCCAAAGAAGCCATGGACAACATGGACCAGTCGGAATTCTTCGGCAAGATTTTAAAGGTGTCGGCGGCCAAGGCACCAAAGAGCGCCGAGGAGGGCCTGGGCAGCAAGACTGCACTCTGGCAGCAGGTATGCTTTTTCTCTCTCTACATTACTACTGGTCCCATACGATATATCTAACCCAGTTTTATAGGAGAGCTGGCTTGCCGAGCATGCGGTGGATGAGGATGACAGGACCGCCGCAGACGGTGCGAAGGGGGCTATAGATGATCGCCCGGAAGACCCCATGCAAGGCCTCGAGGGCCTTGACGTTGCCGGTCCCAAACCGGAATAGACGGGAACTTGACACAACCCTTTTGCAATTTGTTATATTCGCATAGCGCTGGCGTTGGATGAGGAATGAAATTGAGTGTGACGACCTGGGTGACAGGCAAAAAATGATAATATCTATCCCGTTTCTTGATTCTTATTCCCGCGACTAGCTTCGTTCTGCGTGAGCTATATGTACAATGCCCCTATCCTCGCTTTGCGACAAACGAAAGCCGTAAACCAAATGCTCGTTGTTCTAATTCGCGCTTAGTGGTGCTCCTCGTGCTCGGCCTCAGCTGCGCGGTTTTGGCGGGCGAGACGCAGGTTCTTGTCGACGGTGAACTTGCGGAAGCTGGAGTAGCCGGCAGCGAAGACGGCGAATCCGACGACGACACCTGTAGTTTAGAGTTATGAGTATTGCGAGCCCGATTGATGATGTGTGGGATTAGGAGATGGGCGTACCGAGGGGAATCAGCTCAGCGGGAATCTTCCTGAGCTTGCGGAGACGCTGGGAGACAGTGTGGCCTGCGATCGGAGTCAATTGGTCATGGTTCTTCTCCAGGTTGCTAGTTCACTTCGAGTTCAAATATAGTATCGTATGATCGCTGAGGAAATCGGATTGACTGTTTCCGCAATTGTCTGGGGATGAGAACGTACCGGCCTGATCTTCGGCCTGAATTTTGCGAAGTGTTCGTTAGCGATTGCTACGTCATGAAGGCACCGGTTCTTCGGGATTCTGCTTACGGGAGGAGCACGCATCATGCGTCTCGTGGGCATCATTCGGAGAGCGGAAGTAGGATACATCGTGGGCGGTTGTCTGGAGGGGAGATTGGATCTTGGGCGTGAGATCGTTGGGGTCTTGCTGGATAGGAAGCTGTTTCGGATTGCGAACTGGAAGTGGTTCTTTTTCGCAGCAGTCTGGAGAAATGGCACCACCCTTCCCAATTGCTCGGCTACCACTCCCACCACATGCCCAGTTCCAGGCCAGCCAGCCAGCTGCAAAGGAGCTTCCACCAGAGCGAGGGCGCCACGGGGTAAAAGGAGGCCCGTGCTCCCGGTGCCTAAGCCTATTGGAAGCAAGGCAGTGGTAATGAATGGTCGGAAACGGGCGGCCTGAGGCAGAAACTTCGGCCAATCGTTCGATTCCTCCATTGGCAATTTCTGGGGAGCGAGCGACAGAGCTACCTACACTTCCGACCGAGAGAGAAAGCCGTCAATTGAACTACCTCATCACCACCCTCTCGACCAATCTCTGCCATTGAGCACCCCCGACCACTCCAGCCCTTCCGAATCGTTCAGAAACCGCCAAAATGTCCGACGACGAGCGCGAGACCAAGCCCTTCAAGTTCGTCACTGGTGAGTCTTCCCCCCGACAGTGCCGCGGCTAAAGCCCTCACAATTGATGGCCTTTGCTAACTCGGTCCGCAGCTGGTAAGAATCTCCCACTGTCCCGCTCCACCACCACTCCCGGCCGACCAACCCGATGTCACGGTTACTCTTCGCCTCAATGCACGTCTGTGGAACGATATACTGCCGCGATCGAAAGACGATATCGACATGGAGGGAGCTTGGTGGCCAGGATATATGATTGATGACCAACCGACCGACCGGCCCGCGACATCATGACGAATTTTAGCAGTTGCTGATGCAATGATATTAGGTGTCGACGCCCGTTTCCCCAACGTCAACCAGACCAAGCACTGCTGGCAAAACTACGTTGATTACCACAAGTGCATCAACGCCAAGGGCGAGGACTTCAAGCCCTGCCGCCAGGTACGAACATGACCGATACGCTATACACATGGAGGCGAACCCCCTGTTCTAACGAGATATCAGTTCTTCCTTGCCTACCGATCTCTGTGCCCCAGCGGCTGGTACCAGCGATGTAAGATACAATACATGCATTACTGGGTCCTCTTGGCAATACTAACATGCATATCACAGGGGACGAGCAGCGCGAGTCTGGTAACTTCCCTGCTAAGCTGGACGTTTAGATCTACAAGTCGATCTTACGGGAAGCAATGGCCGGACAAGCATTAGATTGTAGCAGTGGGGGTATCAATGTAGTAGTATTAGACGTCTCTGGTCAAACCAAATGCACATAAACATTTCGTTGCGTCACCAATCCACACCTGCCTCCCTGCCTGAGCCTCTCAAATAATTGCAAATCGTACAGTCATTATTTCCAGATGCGCGTTTGGTATATCACGCCTCATCCTCGCTAGAGCTCATGAACTCATCATCCTCCTCAAAACCAGCGAATGCCCGATGAACAGGCTTCTTGCCTTTGTCTGCTGTTGTGGGTGGCGTTGTAGACTTCGAGCCACTAGAGGAGGCTTCAGCCACTTCCTCCCCTGAAGACTGTTCAGACGAGTCTTCCACGTCACCGGCTTCCGTCGACGTAGATCCATGTGATGTCGCAAGGTTGTCTTGGTATGTGCCCTTCTTCATAGCGGCCAGAACGGCCTCTCGCGTCCTCTCGGCGGCCTCCTCTTTGTCTTCGACCCATTTGCCATCGAGCCGGCCCTTGTTGCTGTGCTTGATCTCATACTCCTTCTCCTCGGCGGCGTCGACGATCTTTTGCCACCTCTCCATCCGCTTCTCCCGCTCCTTTTGCTCCATCTCGGGCTTGATAGCCAGGTACTCCGCGAGCGCCTTGGCCTCGTTGACCGTGCGCAGCCGGCGGCCGTCCAGGTTCCTGCTCGAGTCGTTCTCCCGCCCCGTCTTCTTACGCTTGGACGACATGCGACCACCCGCCGCTCGCAGCTGCGATCCGAAACCTCCCTTGCCACCGCACAGCGGCGCGGACAACCGCAGCGTCAGAAAGTCCTCATCTTGGGGGAGTAGAGACGCGAGCTTGACGTCTCCATAGGATAGTTGTTTGTTGGACTGGGTGGTGACGATGAGGCGTTTGCAGGCATCGACTGTGAGGCGCTCGTCGATCTGCTCGTAAAGGTCGGCAACGGTCTCGTCGCGCGGTATGCGCAGAAAGAGAGTCTTCGATCCAAGACCGGGAATCGTCGACACGAGGACGTTTATATTAGAACTCGAAGCCATCTTGAAGGATATCGGGTTGGCGGTGGCGGAGATGATGATGTTGATTTGCAGTTGTTGTCAAGGCGATGGAGGGCCTAGAGGTGGGCTTCTCGCAGTGGTTGGATTGCGGGTGTATCAACTGCTGCACAACAAAACGGGCTATTTCGGGCCACGGTCTTTAAGTAGGAACGAGAAAAGCCTTCCTTATGTATCTCCGTAACGAGGTATCCTCTTCAAAAAACAAATCTCCTAGTCGTTTTGGCTGTTGGTTTGGTCCTGCTTGCGTCGTACCAGACTTACCATTAACCCAGATCGAGATAAGATTGCTGCAGCGAGTGGCTGGGTCACTCTCTGTGGCGCAAGCTGACAATGGCTCAACTTTTTCCATCAGCCACACTTACTGGCCACAGAATTAACCCCACCTTTGCAAGCCACCCTGGCTGGTCTGAGCTTTTTTCGATAAGCACAAGTTTGAGCCCCAAATACATTTTGCTCCTCCCACACGCAAGTTCCCTAATTTGTGAAAAACAGTCGTGACTTTTCCAGTCGACAACATCACGACCCCGACACCCACACCACCAAAGATTCATCTTGAACACCAGACAATACCGCCAAGATGCTTATCCCCAAGGAGGACCGCAAGAAGATCCACGAGTACCTCTTCCGTGAGGGTAAGCGCCATCCCCAAATTCCGAATATCGCAAAAAATCGCCATGCCGCCCAAAACCTCGAAATTATTGTGCCGCGATACTGGGTTTCTTAGATGCAGTTGGACTGACTTGGGATATTTTTGAACAGGTGTCGCCGTTGCCCCCAAGAAGTTCGAGATCCAAAATGAGGAAATCGGCACCCGCAACCTCTACGTGATCAAGGCCATGCAGTCCTTGACCTCGCGCGGCTACGTCAAGACTCAGTTCTCATGGCAATACTACTACTACACCCTCCTGCCTGAGGGTCTCGACTACCTCCGCGAGTGGCTGCACCTGCCCGCCGAGATCGTCCCCGCCACCCACATCAAGCAGCAGCGATCCCACGCTCCTCCCCGGGGCATGATGGGCGAGGGTGAGCGCGAGCGCCGTCCTTTCGGCCGTGGCCGTGGTGGCGACCGTGGTGACCGTGAGGGTGGCTACCGCCGCCGTGATGCTGGTGAGGGCAAGGAGGGTGGAGCTCCTGGTGAATTCAACCCTCAATTGTAAGGACACCCCACCATTGGACTGCAAGACGATGCACGAGGAAGGCAATTGCTAACATCTAACTTCTAGCCGTGGTGGATTCGGCCGTGGCCGTGGCCGTGGTGGCGAGGCTCCCCCCTCGTAAGGGATTCGCCCAACCAACATCTTCATCATGAAAGTTCCATCGACGCATTTGACCGCATGAACGACGACGACATGGTGTACTCTAGGGTTTTAGGAGGATGCTGCATGGTCGCGCTTCTCTTTGCGTTTCAGAAGCTCGTGGGGAAAAATATCTCGGTTGCACTGGTGGAGTTATTGAGGAACCATGAACGCCTTCGGTTAAAAAGGTCTACGATCAGGGTCATGATTTTGCCGCATAAAGAATCAGCTTTGTCAATGAAGCATTTGTGAACACTTCGATCGCCTGCCATAATATCGTGATCGCCGATCAGCAATAGCTGCTGAGACAGAGCGGTTCTGGGGTACCTGGGTTCATTGCAGTCAGGTAGAACCTAATCGGAATGAAATGCGATAAATGCAAACCTCATCGTCTCAGCTCAAGGCCTGATTGCTTGCATGTTTCTGAATCAGACAATGCTGAATTCAACGACTGTCATTTGCGTACGCATGTTCTGTCGACGTTAGAGGTCTACGAGGCAATGCGCCTCAGCATTGGTGTCCCTTGAACACTAACTGTCTTGCAACTCTTGAAGCTCAACTGAGTAGTGGATGACTTATCGGTCTGCTTATGTCTCGCTCGACATGCTGTCATTTGCACCCATGCTCTATCGCATTTCAGTGTGGAGTAGGAAGCCCACCAAAATCCCAGTCAAGATTGCTTAATCATCAAGATTGATCTGTATAAGGACCAATGCCTACAATTACCTACCCTACGTAGACACATGCCGTATTCCATCCGGATGCAGTCATGTTGCGGCGCGGTGTGAGACGATGAGAATAGAAATATCGCATGACCTGGTGCGATGCGCCCCCGCAGACGTATAAACGCCCCCATCTACGATTCTACACGAAGGCAGCTATTCGAGCATCAAGTCTTAATGTATTCAATGAAGCCCCCTAACCTTCTTTGCGGTGCGCTCGAAGTCATGTAGAAAGAAATAAAGAAACTTTCTATAGTTCCTGACTATCCCGGGCCACTGGAACTTATATATTTAGGTCAAGATAGGGATCGAGAAAGCCATTGTTGCATTTTGCGGTTCTGATCCAGTCCTACCTTTAAAGCCCATCAGCATCCCACACACCACACCCCATCCCGCATCGGCCTCGGTGTACAGCCCACTGGTCTCAACAAACTGACAGGCCTTCCAAACCGAACCCACACAACAAGTAGCGGGAATCTGCGTACCAATTGGTCATGTCAGAACGTGGGAGCATGCAATGCCCATGGAGCCCCCAATTGAGGGGGTTTGACTTTGATATACGACCGCTCAATTGCAGCATGTAGATCAATTGATTGCCTGGTGAGCAGGACTTCAGTCGTTCCATTCTTACCTAAGATTGTTGCCGACCTTCGTTTTGGAATATGCAGCAACAATATATCTGGTGTAGGACCAGGACTCGGTTGTGTTCCACTAACGCGCGTGATGGCGAGGGATATACCGAGAGCATGCATGGGTTGGTGGTGATTGCAGCCAAAACTTCGATGTTAAGCTTACTGGAAGAAATGCTAAATCTGTGTAAGTGTAGTCTAGAGCCCCTCCCCGCTGGATCCCCAGCCTGACTCTGGACACACCGCGAGATTCCCGAAGCATCTGTGGAAAGCCCTCAGAATGTTCGGAAACGTGTTGCTATCTTGGTAACTTTTATTCCACTTTTACCAGGACTGGGTCAATAACCTTTCTTCACGATAGCACACTAGCCTGGGTTAGAGAATGCAGTATGACGCGTGCTGGCCGACAAGCAGCAGAAGCCACTGACACTTTTTAGCTGAAGGTGGGGTTGGGACTTTTTCTCTGGCCTGGACTCTGGCGTCTGGGGTCCCACAGCGGGGGATTTGGAGGACTTGCTCCTTGCCCCTCTTTCCCGCACGCCTCGAATGGATGCAATGCCTCGTTCATCACGCGCAGCAAGCAGTCCTGGTGTTTTGGTTAGAGCTAAAGCTGTTCCATCCATGTCCATCCGTCTCTCTCTCGTGCTTGCTGGCAACCCCCCGGCGCTACTGTATGCTCTTTCCTGGGCCTTGGATGCGACTAGGTATTGGCGAATGAATGGCTGCGTTCCGGCTGGCGCGCTGCTAGCAATGACATGACAGCGCCCCCTGCCTTATGTACCTTACTTACTTGCCTTGAGTAACCTATGAGAACTCGTAGCGTTCAGGTCGGCGCTAGACTGTCCAACGTGCAGCGCAGGCAGATACTGTACATGTCGCTTACCCCCTCTCCCAAACGCCAGATGAAAAGGTGCCGAGCGTGGGATGCTGTAAAAAGGTTTGTAGCTCCCTTGGGTCTGGAGCAGGAGGAGACTGGAGACCAGAACAGAGTGAGGTCTGAAGCCCTCGCTATTCATTAGCATTTTTCCTTGGCTCCGATATCACTCTTGCCCATCCCTCCCTTTGATAAATACCTAGTGGATAGCCAACATTGAACACTTGCTCATCCTTTTTTTTTCTCTTGATATATTTCGCATCAGATAGATCTGCTCGTCTGTGTTTTGCTGCCACCCCGTCGACCCCTTTCTTGTTGATCTTTCGCTTGATCTTCGTCGAACTTCTTCTTGGATACCCCGCTTCCTGTTGTTCACATTCCTCCTTCAAGATGGCGCCCGAACTCCCCAAGACCATGAAGGCTCTCAGGTATGTCTCCGGCGCCAATCGCGTGCTTGGGTTTTGGTGTTTATGCTCCTGAGCAATTGGGTTCTGCGTGTCCATGCCACCGCCAGTATATGCTTTCAGTATGTTAACCTAGCCGTCTCGTATAGATATGAGAAGCCGGAAGACTGGAGCATCGTCCAGGTGCCCCTGCCCACCCTCCGCGCTGGCGATGTCCTCATCAAGGTCAAGGTAAGTCATGACCACATCCCGATATGCCAAGGGGCGACGTAATAACATGACCCCCAGGCCTGCGGTGTCTGCGGTACCGATCTTCACATCCACGAGGGCGAGTTCATTGCCACTTTCCCCTCATCCCTGGTCACGAGACCATTGGCGAGGTTGTCGGTAAGATATGATTGCACCTCGTGTGAAGAATTCCTGCTGAGAGACGTTTTAGCCATGGCCGACGACGTCAAGTCCTTCCAGATTGGCGACCGTGTCGCCGCTGACAACTCGGAGCTCTGCGGCCACTGGTTAGTACCCCCAATCCTAGGTACCGTGTGATGGGACTTTGATTAACGTTTTGCGAAGCTTCTACTGCCGCCGTGGCAACGCTCTTCTCTGCGAGGACTTCAAGGCTCACGGTGTCGTGGGTCTGGACGGTGGTTTCGCCGAATACGTTAGTTGCCTTTGTTCACTACTCCTGGATGAAAAGCTTACCCGTCCCAGTGCTCCTACCCCCAGGGAAAGCTCTTCCAGATCAAGAACCTTTCCGATGTCGATGCCACCCTGATCGAGCCCGCGTCGTGTGCCATGCACGGTCTGGAGAAGATTGCCCCTAAGGCTGGCTCTCACGCTCTTCTGATCGGCGCCGGTCCTACCGGTCTCATGATGGCCCAGTTCCTGTAAGTCTCCTGGTGCGCACCGGCCCTGCGCAGACACTGACACCGATACAGGAAGAACGCTGGCGTCTCTCAGCTGACCATCGCCGCCCCCGAGGGCTCCAAGATGGAGCTGGCCAAGAGCCTTGAGGCTGCCGACAAGTACGTCGCTCTGTCCCGGAAGGACGCCACTCCCCAGTGGGAGCAGATCAAGAAGGACAACCCCTATGGATTCGACATCGGTATGTTGGGGAAATGTCACGCACGTGGACCACCAAACTGACCGCATATGTAGTCGTCGAGGCATCGGGTAGCTCCAAGGTCCTGGAGGACTCCATCAACTACGTCCGCCGCGGAGGAAAGCTCGTGTGCTACGGTGTCTACCCCGACTCCGCCCGCGTTACCTGGGCTCCTTCCAAGATCTTCGGTGATGGTAAGTCGCTGGCATCCGTCGGGTCCCCAATGAGCGAATTCCCACTAATCCTTTATAGAAATCACCATCATCGGCTCTTTCTCCGAGACCTTCATGTTCCCCTCGACCGTCGACTACCTTGACAGTGGCGTAAGTACTATTCTACTCGGGATTGATGTTTTGCAGACTAACCTCTTCTATAGAAGGTCAAGACCGCCGGCATCGTCAACAAGACGTTCAAGCTGGAGCAGTGGGGCGAGGCTCTCGAGAGCATCCGCAACAAGTCTGCCATCAAGGCTTGCATCGTCTTCGATTAGATATTGCCTCTTGCTAGATAGGCGAAGCAAGTCTAGACGGTTAGACCTTTAGACAGAACGCAGTGGATGGCAGCCCAAACCACTCGTAGACATAAAGGTGGAAGGAACAGCGATTTGACTGCCAGAGTCTTCCTACCTATGTTACCTATATAATTAGCCAGTACTACCAATCTACATCATAATTGTACCCCACATATGCCCTCAAGGTGCTTGGAGGTCGGAGTTCCGTTCTGTACAGGGGTTAGTCCCCTCTCCTCGTGACATACCTGTGGAACCAATGCCGACTACAAGCCTTTTAATCGTCTCTGGAGAACATTGACTCCGTCAAACTCCACCATGAAGGCATGGAGACTGTTGAAATCAGGTTTCTCTGATCGCGGGACCCGTTTCGCATCTTCCAGGTTGGCGTGCCCAGCGATCTCCGCAGATTGCTCCAGCTCCGTTCGAGCGGATCGACCACCTACCTATATTCATTATTGATACCCTTGTCTCATTCTGGAAAACTGCAGTAGGTCCCTTAGAGTCCAAGCGCATTTTTTGCGACTTAGTCCAAAGAACTCAAACCTAATTCCGACCGCAGATGTTAATTTAGCAACATCAGGCTGAAGAGAAACGCTTCGGGGGGCGAAAAGGTTCACATGTCCTTCCACTCCCGCCCACGGCTGAACACTTCTTTTTATCTAATACCTCTTTCATGAGTTCATACGCACCTGAGGATGCTACTATATATTCTGCACAGGGCCAAATGGTTTGTGCCGAGCGCATTTCTGGCATGTAGACGCTGAGATGTCACGTGGTTGCATTCCGATCGTCATGTTCTCGATCCAGGGCGGTGGCACCCAATGAGAGCAGCAGGCTGGCTCTCTCCTCACAAGCCACGCGTTTCACACTTCCGAAGAAGTTCTGTCGGTTTCTCATTTCTTGGAACAACAAACCCATCAATTGGATGCCCGTTCATCTAGCTCACGCCTACGAGTATTGTTGCTATCTCAGAGACTCCGAGTCGCGCCATTAGCAGCAGCACCAACATGGATTACCGGTCCGTCGTGTTCGAGAAGCCGCAGGAACCGTCGAAAACCCACCGCCTTTTCGACTCGATTGGGGCCGGGCGGCTAGGGCTCGCGGCCACAGTCTGGGGCCTCATGAAAGCCTGTTGTGCCGAGCAAAATCGGGAGATGGAATACGACCACATCTTCCAACGCAACAAGCATGCCAAGGGGAAAGCCCACGACTGGCGCCAAAAGGTCTGGCGCAAAGTCGTCTGGAACCTGCCACGACAGGGCCTGGTCGCGCACAAGATCTGGTGCTTCACGGCCCCCTTCGCGTACCTCAGCCCCTTCATCATGTACGCCGCCCACAGCGCGACCCGGGTCCGCGAGTGGGACACCTACATGACGGTGGACTGGCGGGTGCCGCCCGAGGTCGAGCGCGCCTGGTACCGCGACAAGAAGCCGCCGAGCCTGCGCCGGCGGGTGGACGAGAAGGTCGCGGCGTGGGGGTATCCGGTCCTCTACTCCGCGGCGGGGCTCGTCGTGTGGCCGCTCTCGCCCGTCGTGGGCCGCCGGTTCCAGTCCCCGGCATGGAGGGAGTTTGAGGCGTACCTTCGGAGAGAGGTCCCGAGGCATCTGCGTGCGGAATTTATCAAGGCGGACGGGCGGTTTACCTACCCGCGCGGCATGTACGTTACGTGCCTTGCCCGGATGTGGCCCCTGTTTGTCTTTGTCTGGTGGACAAGGGTGAAGGTCAGGGGCAGGAAGGAGGAGGCTATGGAGAGATATAGATCGGAGGAGCAAGAAGCTACTACTACCTAGTATCCAGTACCGATAATGGTCATAGAAGCTCTTAGTACGCTGAAGGATACCTATTCATGGGCGGGCTTGACTTGGTGATGCCATGCTGCAGGTCAATCGAAAAATTTGCGGCACTAACACAGTTTGAGGCTTCGTGGCGCTTTAGGGGTTGGCGGTCGGCCTTCTCCATCGCACAACACAGCCTTCTTCCCATTTATTTTATCATTGCCACCCCTCGAGGGCACTGAATAACCCTTTCTACATCACGGCGCTCAAGTCTCATCACGACCTCGCTCATTTAGCAGTCCACCGGGATTCACCTCATTTCAGCGCTACTTGAGGAAACCTGAGCCATATCTATTCTGTCCTTGGTTCTGGGGCCTAGGCTGTGGAAAACGCCCTTCTACACCGTCCCGGTTCCGACGAACGAACCCTCCCAATCAAGTTCTGGAACAACTGGCAATCACGAAAAGTGACTACAAACCTTGAGATCGTAATACGCGGCGACTGGCTTCACGCCCCCTGGAACGACACATGAATCAAACCCGGCTCCAGAACACTCTGCCGAGCACGACAAAGAAGGAGCATATCACTCAACCCGAGTAAACCCTTTACAACTCCTCCGCCGTTGACCGCTGCCACATAGCTACGATAATGGATCGCTCTTACCCACGGCCCCCTCCCCCGGGGTTCGGGTCTTCTCACCTGCTGCCCCTTAGTGTAGCGTACGCACTGTTTCACCCCGAGCCGGTCTTCGAACGGTCTGGACGACGTCCAATAGTGCTGCGGTTGGCATTCGGCCTGCTGATCCTTTCTCCTCTGTTGGCCGTGTCTTGGGTGGCGAGAAAGGCTGCGAAGGAAAAAGAAAGGAAATGAGGCTTTTGGATGGAGAGGAAGCGAACGGTGCCGTTCCTGGTCGCGTGTGGTAGCTACTACGAGATGATGCTGTACATTAGACAGCCAGGTTATTTGACTGGTCACTTATCACCCTAAAGCAACTACCATTTTACGTGTGACGTAGATTCATCCATGGCTTGCCAATCGGCTATGTATCACGATAGGCTGATGGCTGGTGTACATCCCTGTCCAACTCGCTCGAACGAAGCCAAGCACAACAACTGTGAACTAATAGTTGCTGGCAATGATGGACGAGGCTGCTTGACATGCTCACTCATACAATTGGGCATCCATCCCGTCAGCCAGCACAGCCATGGGGGTATTGACGAGGACCGCGGTGCTTAGAACGGGCTGTTCTATCCAGAGCCTTGTCGGTGTGTTTGCTGGGGTGGTACCCAGCTCAGTGATGTTGCAGCACTAGCACATTTCAGGAAATTTCATGGCGCATTTTATCTCGCGGCCTTTTGGAAACAAAAAGCAATTCGAAACCAGGAGCCTTACGGTGTTTTGCCCGACCCCAAACTCTCCGTGAAACAGGCCATCGCATCCACCCCGCCCCGCCAACTTTGCTTTCCGCACTGCTTCTTTCCCCTCGACGGCAACCAGCAGCAATATCGACACAACATCACCCGGCCTTTTGCCACCACCTCAACATGACTAGCTCTCAGAGCAGCCCCAGAGAACCGGGCGTCATATCAAAGGCATTTGGCATGATTGGGCCGTACCCCTTCGTACTCTCGGCCTTCGCCACTGCTTGTTATCGGGGAATGACTCCAACACCGGGCGAGAATATGCGTCAGGAAGCTGGGGCTCAGATGATTCGACGCCACTTTTCTGATTCCAAGCTGAACGCAGAGCAGAGACAAGTCCTAGAGCGAAACGCCCAGTGGATAGCACGAACCCGTTTGCCGCGATATGCCTCGAAGCTGACGATGTCATTCTTGCTGCACATCCCCTTCATCCTCTACGCCCGCTCCAGCAAGAAAGCCCTCCGGGACTGGGACGACCACCAAAAACAAAGATCACAGGCGCGAACGGCTTGGGTCGAGCAGTATGCTTCTGAATCTTTCGAGAATCCCTCTCCGGAGCCACCGCTGCAACATCTGTCACCACACACCCCAATTCCGACGAGGGATGCAATCGCCCCGCCGCCGGCGCGTGGCCAAGCTCACGAGGCGCGGAAGCCCATGCTCCACAAGGTAGAGGAGTCCATCGCTTCGTGGGGCTACATGCCGTGCTTTGGGGCGGCGGGCCTCTTATTCTACGTGGTTTCCCAATGGCCGGAAGTTCAATCTGTGGAGGGTCTCGAGAAATGGGTCCGTGATGGAAACCTGTCCGAGCATCAGCGTCGCCGTTTTCTTTCGGTGCTCAGCGAGGCGAGGTCACGCGGGGATTCCAGGCCGTTCAGCTCGGCGACGCTCTGTGCGACGGGCCTGATGGTCTCGTTGCCCTTTTTCGGCCTTGTTTGGTTCGTCAAGAGGAGAGTCCAAGCGAGGGAGGACGACAAGAGCATCCAATAGCGAGGAACTCGCCTGGTTGGGTGGGGAGCTGAGGGACTACCATCGATAACCCGTATGCCATTACGTCGATGTATGGCGGCATGGAAAGGGCTTGGTGACCGGGGACAGAGAGAGAGGTTGAAGAGGTTGTGAGCAAGGATACGCTGTACGGCCGGGAGGCGTATGCTGCGGAACGCTGCTTGGCCACTAACCAAGGGGCACTGTTATGTGCGACTATTACGTGTACAAATGGAGAACTATGGAAATGGCCTCGCTCAAGCAGGTAGAACTTAGTCAGCTATGTATACAAGCAATATCATCTAACTTTGGACTAGTATAGGTATAAAAATATATACATTGAGCACGACTCTTGAAAGACACACATTGGCTCTGCCCTGTGATTTTGCCCTATCATGAGATGTGACCCACCCCTTATAACCAACTTACCTTTTGGCCCGCCTGATCAAAACCCACTGGCTTGATCGAGCGCCAGTTGGAAGTCCCGCGCTCTTTCCCTCACATCGCCCGAAGCCTTGACCAAGGTCCAATCCGAGGGCGAAGAGTACGTGCCCTCGTCCTCCTGGGGGGTCTTCTCCTTGCATTGGTATACCACTCCATCGACCGTGACGCGCTCGATATGTGGGAGCCTGTGGATGTCCTTCCACATGGCGGCCAGGTCCGCATCCAGCATATGGCGATAGGTTCGGCGCTTGAATCCCCCAATGTCGAGGTCCAGGTATCGTATGGTACTTCCCGCCGCCGCGCGCAACCATTGGACGATCTCAAAGTGCGCAACCGCCTGGCGGGAGACGATGTGTGGAGACGACGCGTCCTCGGGGGCGTACAAGAGGTGTTCCAGGGCGCGGCAGTTGAGGAGGAGCGCCCTCACGGCGTGGTTGCTGAGAACGCAGTTCTGCATATGAAGCGACCGCAGCCCCGGGGGCAGCCACTGGCCCACGTCATCTGTCGGGTCCCGCCACGCCTGCGCGGCAGCATAGGGCCCGTATGAGTTGTCCGCGCTCGTTAAGCGCTTGAAGTTCCACAGCGACAGCGTCTGGAGATTGGGCAGCGCGGCGAGCAGGGGTTTGTAGTCCTCCAGCATGCAGCCGTCGGGGGCGCCGAACAGGTCGGTCTCCGAGGAGAGCACCAGCGTGGTGACGGACTCCAAGGGCTTGAGGCGGCGCAGTTTCCCGAAGGCGTGGAGGAACAGGCGGGTGTCCCGGTGGGTGCCCAGCCGGACCTGCAGGCACTTCAGGTTGGGGAGGAAGCGCGGCACCAAGTTGGCCAGCAGGGACAAATCGGTGACGGTCTGTCTACCGGGCTCCCCTAGTGTATTCCATGATGTGGGCGTGCCAGGAGGCCTGGAGATATCGAAGACGCCCGGACTGAAACGGAAGCGACTGGCAACCTCGTACAAAATCTCGGGGTCCACTGCGTACAAGGGACAGGACGCCACTTCGAGGCCGCGGACTAGCGAGGCCAGCTGCGGCTTGGCTAGGATGTTTCGGCAGAAGCTGCCGAGCCCATAGACCTCGTCCTCAGTGTTGTAGTATTGCAGCAACAGGGGCTGGGCTATGCACCGGAGCATCTTGGAGGAGTTGCCGAGTGCTCGCAAGGCGTCCCGTGCTGGAAGAGTAATGGAGGTCACCGAGCCCGCCCAGAGTGGGCTCGGTTGTTTCTGCTCGGCGAGCTCGGCGCAGATGAACTCCCAGATCTCCGGGGGAAACGTGTGTTCGAGAAACGTGTGTTCGACTGCCATTGCGCTGGTCGCGACTTACAAGCGCGCGCGATCGGGTTGGAGAGTGATGATGACGGTGTACTACGACAACCCCACTACGTTGGCTGGTTTTGTTCCGGATAGCCACTATGGGTTATTCCAAGTACGAGGTCGGTTGGGAGGAAAGGACCAGTTCTATTATTCACGCACTTCTGAGAGCAAAGGGTTGAACATGAGAAGCATAAGCTTTTTTCCTTGACCCTTTTTCTTGCTAACCTACTTAGATACCGATTTTAAGCTTTTGCTAACCCGTGGAATTCTGTAAATAAATCAGATGTAATACTACCATCACCACCTTCCATGACCTCGACCACTTATCGCAGTAACTCAAACGTGTTTCAACGACGGGGAAGATTTATGGGCTCCCCCCGAATACTGTTCCTATCCGGGTGTACGGTATAAGCCACGCTTCTCCATATAAAGCATCATGTACTGCTTTAGGTCCTCCGTAAGCAGGTCCAGCTCCCGCCCGAAGGTGTGCGACGACCAGTCCAGAAGATCCCTAGCGGCGCTCGGCTGGGCGTGACCGAACCGTTTGACGAAAAACCGGCCGTAATGCAGGCGGATATCCCGCTCCACCGCGCTATCGAAGCGCTGAGCCGCCGTCATGTTCCCGCCCGCGTCACGTTCGGAGTTACCCAGGCCTGTTGTTTCCGTCCAGCGGTACGGCTCCAGCTCCCCCACAATGTCTCCCTGTGTGTCTTGGAGATACGTCGCGAACGGGACGAGGACCTCGCGGAAGCCATACCGGCAGCCCGCCGGGTCCAGCACCCACTCCTCGTCAGCCCCCGTTGCACGGGGAATGTTGAACTTGAATGCAGAATGGTGGCAGTCGCTAGAGTTCGGCTCAATAACAGTCTGGGTGCGGAGGACTGGTTTCTTGATGTTCAGGAGCAAGATCCTCCTCGAACACGCAAAACCTGTGCCTTCATTGAGTTGGTTAGTACAAGTTGTTACTACCTGTATATTGCTGGAAATGCACCTACAAGTCAAGAGGTACTCGGCAAGATGGCATAATAGTGCCAGCTCTTGTGAATCCTGCTGGTACGTCAGTGCCGCCTCCCTATGCACCAGGCTGTCGGTCAGCTCGGACGGGAACAGCCGGTACTGTTTGCGGGCCGACGCCGGGCGCGGTCTTTGATGCAGCTGCAGAACCCCGTCGTCGTCCAGCTCAATCTTGGACATATCGACGTCGAAGACGCACTCGCGGTACGCCAATAGAACAGCCTTGAGCAGCCGAGCTGCACGTAGAAGAATCAGCCTCCTCCACAAGGGGTCGCAGTGCGGCTTGTGGGAAGGCCAGTGAGCTGTTCGGCACTCCCTGCCACAGTAACCGGTCTGTTTAACATCGCCAACCGCATATTCCGGAGCGCCAAAGCAATGTTTGCAGACAAGTTTCGCGTCTTGATTGCAATGGGCGCATTTGCCAAGGTCTTGAGCAGTCGCCATGATGGGCGTCTCGCGTTCGCAATGATGGGGGAGATAGTAAGGTAAAACTTGAAGAGAGGAAATTTAGAGGATAACTGGCGTGTTTGCAAAACAACAATGACAACATCAACAAACAGGAATGGATATGCAGGAGCCCTTCCGCCCCACCGTGTGTTACCTGGCAGAAAATCTATTCCTCCATCCGCTGCGGCTGCTAGGATCTTGAAACGGAAACGAACAATATCATCAACCTGGCTTGTAGCTTTATGACCACACTTCCCCGACCAGCAAACCCAGTTGTCCCAAGATCTACTGAAGAGTGACCCCACCATTCGAACTCACAACAGACCCCGTCGCATCCGTATTCCTCACCAAGTAGACATACGCCTCCGCCACCTCGTCGGGCGCGCCCGCCTTCCCCAGCAAGCTCCGCCCCACCACCACCTCCCGGATCGCCCCGCGCCCCGCGCCCCACAGCTCCGTCTCGGTGGGCCCCGGCGCGACGACGTTGACCCGCAGCGGGGCCAGGTCGACGGCCAGGTTCCGCGCCAGCCCGTGCTGCGCTGCCACGAACGCCGCCAGCGCGCTGTAGCCCGGGACCGGCTTCTCGGCGACCTGGCCCGACGTGAAGGTGAGGCTCGAGTTGGGGCCCGGTTTCAGGAACCGGGGCGCCAGCTTGCCGAGGAGCAGCGGGACGAAGAGCGGCAGGCGCGCGAGGTCGTGGGCTGAGGACAGGTCGATCTCTGAGATGGGTTTGGGCTGGCCCCGGCCTGCGGTGTTGATGATGTGGTCGAGGGGCTGCTGTCCGCCCTGTGTCGCGTCGCTCAGCAGGTTCTCTAGCGCGGCTTCCGGGTCGGGGCCGGCGAGGTCGACGATGTGGCCTGAGACCTGTTTGTTGCCGCTGTCGCCACTTAATCGTGATACGGCGTCCTGGACTTTGTCGGGGCTCGAGGACGCGATGGCTACTTTGGCGCCGCCGGCCAGCGCGAGTTTCGCCGCGGAGAAACCCATGCCGGAGGAACCGCCGATGATCAGCAAGTACTGGCCTTCGAGTGGAGCCATCACGTTGCAACCGCTACTTCCTCTCGAGGATATGAAGTATGTTGCGCGAAGAGGCTAGTTGTGCTTATTTGCGATAAATAGACTGGCCAATCTTTGGAGTGAAGTTTAAAATCTTATTTCTTGTAATTGTGAAAGATTAGAAACGAAGGTCGAGGATGAATAGGGAAATTGGAATTTATTTCACCGTCTTATATCCTGATGCTCGGAGTTAGTCGTGGGCGGGATCATGGTGTACTTAAGTCCGGCTGTACATAAAAAGGGGTTAACTAACTCCAGTCCGTGATCGACCGCCAAGCAAGGCAAGAGGGTGATTAGATAGCACACTATTGAGGGACACTTGAAGTTATTGTCAACACGCCAAGGGTCAAGTGTCTGGGACTTGTGTCTTGAAACAATATACTTCGAAGCAATGGTGATCCTATCCAAGTGGGAGCCTTCAGTACAGTAAATACATAAGCCAATTACCCCAGGAGACCCAGCCTTCAGCGGTTAAAAGGACTACCACCATACCAATCTCCGTTATGCATTTGAGCCTTTCCACTGGCTTCAATAGGACCGTAAGTGTGATATCCTGGTGAAGTCACAGGCTGGCTTGCGACTACCGGACCCAAGTAGATGTTGCCATTCGTCGTCTGGGACTCATCCTTGCCCGAGACTTTCTCAAACCTGTGGCCACCATTTTGAGCAATGGCATCATTGACTTTGCCCTGTAATAATGCATCGACGCCCTCTGTGGCTTTCTGCAACACTTCTAGTTGTGTCGTCTGGCACATCTGCGCAATATCTTGTCGGACCAGTGCCTCTCGAGCTTCGGGGGCAGGATACAGGCTTTCAAGTTGATCCAGAAGAACGGAAATCCCTTTCGTGAGGTCTTGGAAGTTCTGCCTCTCATTTATGACCCAAGCAACGCGCTCTTTGAACCCTGGCCCTTTGTTTCGCTTTGAGGAGATGGTGCTGGTTGCGTTTACCAAGGCCGAGAACCCTGGGTCTTGTATGTCGCTGACCGAGTAGGCAGTCGATGACGAGAACTTTTTCGACTTGATCCTTGACTCGGAAAGCAGGTGCAGGATCTGGAACGCCGCATCATGTGCTGCTGCCCGGCTTTGCGATAAAGGGGCATCAATGTTAGCAGCCTGCGCGTCGTTCTCGAATACCTCGGCAGCAGTTGCCCAACGTGAAAAACGGCATTCCAGTAGTTTCAAAAGCACGAGACTTTGCTGGTAGTCACGCTCAAAATGACGGCCCAGCTGAATGTACTTGAAGCAGTCCAAAGAATAAGAGACAATTTGCAGGAGGCCGACTGTGCCGGAGACGATGCCGAAGGCTTCGGCCATGTCGAAAGGTCGACGAGTCAACAAGTAGCCTGGAAAAGGAGCAGGACAATGACATTTGACCCATTCTGACATGAAAATGCCGCTTATTTAACGCAAAAGGTGGGTGGCAACATTCGTCAACATCTGCTTGGCTATCAATCAGGCTGCGCCAGGCGTAAAACTAATGTATTGGTGTGTTATTAATAACCTTTATGCAAATGAATAAGGTCGGCAGTTTCTCACACATAAGCGGAATGCCTTGTCCCCTCAAGCGCTGGAGCACTGCCTGCCTGCCGACTTCATGTATTGTACAACTTTCACCAGCTAAATTAGTATGGGAAAACATGTACCTGATTATGAACGAAACCAATTGGCTGATCAGAGACTTTCCAGCGCTTGGACAGGCCTGCCGATCACTTGGTGCTGTACTGTTCCGAGAGCAGCGCTACACCGCTTAAAGGTATATGTGGCTTTCGTATGGCAACAGGCTGAGTGCCGCCGGCATTTCTAGACGTCTCGTAGGCTGACTGCAGGTAAATTTAGAATCCTAGGCTTTTTCCATCACAGGTCGTCGCAACTTGATTCGTGGCCTTCTCCAGGGGTACGTCTCAGGCTGTGTGCCCGATCTATTCTAGGCCGACAAGTGGCTGAGTTACTCTGGTAAATGCTGCATCCCAAAATTGGCCTCGCTTGGCATGGCAAATGACTCCAACGTGGCTCTATTTGATAGGCCGCTAGTTCCCCCAGTTTGATCAAAATGAAATCCAGCCCATAGAAAGTGGAGGAAGACTTTCGCTTCAAGAGAAACTTTCTACTTGCACCTCACCCTCCCAATGAGCTCTCACGTATACAGTAGTGTGTCGGCAGACGGCCATGCACAAGTGGTTAACGGAAATGTCTACAATGTGGATTGCACCGGACAGCTGGTAATCGCGGTACCAAACAAATATCAAACATCCTCTCATGGTTCTCCCCATTGAACTTCGAATCTGCCCATACACGAATCCGCGACGAAGCAGCTCTGGACGATCGCATGGGTGTCGAACATGACAGTAACGAGTACACTGGCAGATGGCTCTGGGAATCCCCAACATTCGGCCATTGGAGGGAGCGAGAGCTCCGGGAATTGTGGTATACGGGGATGCGTAAGTCCGCTGCGTGTGACTCTATTAGTACAACACATGCATTTGCTGACAAGAGTAGCCGGAGCTGGCAAAAGCACTCTCGCGTTTGTTTCCAATCTTCAAGATCATGTTTAAGTATGTCAATAATGCTAATGCGATATTAGATCTATCATTATCGAGAAAATGAGTAATTTGCAACAAAGCTCCAGCCAGAGCGGTAGACACGGGAAAGTCGCATACCTATATCTCAGCCATAGCGAGACCTATGCTGTCGATGACCTTCTCGGCAACATCATCCAACAAGTTCTGAAGGGCGAGAAGACTCTACCGGGATCTGTCTTCGAATTCTATAAGGAATTCAAGGACAAGGTAGCCTCGAGAAAAAAGACACATGGCTTGGCAAACTTGATTCAACACCAATTAAACGAGGAGCCGATATACATTATCATTGATGCGATGGACGAGGTCGATTCAAAACTGGCCAAAGACCTCGTTGATCTCCTACGTCCCAAAGACAAGGCTGAGAGCAGAGTCTCCCTCTTGGTCACCTCCCGGGTTTGGAAGAGTTTTGGACATCTGTCGAACTACTTTCACCGAGAAATACTCACGGCCAAAGAAGAAGATCTGAAGCTGTTTGTTGACCATGTTATCAGACAACATGACAGCCTAACAAATTTGTCATGCGATAATCCCACTATCCGAAAGGAGATGGGTGAGTTGATTACACAGAATTGTAGGGAAATGTGAGTGTTGGAAATTACCACTTTAGCCTAGCTGACAGTACTGATATGAACGTCTTATAGATTCTTACTTGCGAAGTTACAAGTCCGGAAGCTTCTCCCTAGCATTAGATTGAGATCTCTGAGTAATCAGGACATCAAGAATGAGCTCAAGAGGTTGCTCCCTACTGCTGTCGATCTGAACCAGATGTACGACAGGACTTCTGAGCGAATTTTGGACCACAGGAGTACAGACAAAGACACGATACGCGCCTACAAAATCCTGGCTTGGGTCGTCTTAAGCCGCCGACCTTTGACTTTGGCTGAGTTCGACGACGCCATGCGTCAAGATCCTTCGACAAACACTCTTGGTAACCCTAAAGGCAAGGGTATCCAAGAAGCGATCAGAGATATTTGCGACGGCCTCATTACATTCTCTCAAGGCCAGGTACAATTGGTACACCACACAACACAGGCCTACTTCAGTAGGAATGCGAACAAATTATTCCGAGACTTCCACGCTCACATATCGCTCGTGTGTGCTTCTTACCTGCACACCAAGCATGCTGAGCTCGCCGAGGAAATATTCTACCAAACCCAGCATTCTACAGGACAAACATGGTCATCAGAGGTAACAGTCCATGGCCAACGACGAAACGTCCGGAATATGCTCTCAAATTTCCCTTTGCTTCCATATGCCTTGGAGCACCTGGGGTATCACCTCCGTGAACAAGTGAACGGCCCGGTCAAGGAAACCAATGATCACATTGTCGGTATGCTTAAGAAGAGTCGGCATATGACCTTCTTGTACCGATGGCTTAAATTCATGAACTTAATTCAGCCATTGGGCCAAAAGAGACGGAAGTCGTTTGAGGAATTCCTTCCGGTCAAAGTCTACCCAGACAATTGGGAGAGAACCCAACCTTGGTCCGAAACAGATATGGGGGATGAACTTTTGGATGACGTAATAGATACTGTTAGCCTTGAGTCGCATGAACCTGGTGGAATCAACAAGGTGAAAGAAGACGACTTGGGTAATGGAAGGGACAGAGAAGCACCGGCATGTTTCGCAACATCTGTCGAAGACGATGAGAATCCCGTTGCACCTCAAACTCGCAACGGTATGTTCGGCACTACCACACCCAATGAAACTTCGACACGAACACCCAGTGAGATTTTGCTTGAGGAATCTAAACGAGCAACGACTCCAACTCACCTCGCGGCCTGGTACGGCTACATCCCAGTCCTGAATCACTTTTTGGAGACTCAAGAAGATATTAACGCCATTGATGAATTCCAACGGCGGCCCATCGTCGTGGCATACCAACAGGGACATTTGGAAGCCATGAGACTATGCCTTGACAAGGGAGCGCAAGTCAACCTCGAGTCCATTGATGGCCAGGAGACCCTTTTGAAACTGTGCAGAGGGCAAGACGCAGAGCAACGTGTTGTCCACGCAATGATTCGGTATAATCAAGACCGTCTTGGCAAATTTCAGGGACGTGGCAGGTTCGATCTGAACAACATAATCAAGCCTTTTATGTTCGTAGCCTGCGTGGCCATTGTATCTGCGGGGCGTTTGGGCAAAGTCTCCCGACTGATGCAATTTGGCGACAGCATCTTTGGACTGTATCGGCGACTGAACTCGGATAACATATTGGCGGCCGCTGCGCGAGGCGATGCATGCGCAGTTGCACGGATACTTACCGAAGAACTATCCAACGGCAAGAATGATAACTCTTGGCTAGGAATGTTGTCCATTTTCACCGCCGTGGAGTTTGGACATATTTCTGCTGTAGTCGCACTAATCGAAGGTGGCGTTGACGTAGATATTCGGGACCCTGAGGGCAACACACCTCTCATCAGAGCCATGGCGCAAGGCAATGCGAAAATGGTCGAGGTATTGCTCAATAGGCAGGCTGATGTTGGACTCCGCAACAACGAAAAAGCCACGGCCTGGACTGTTCACTTGACTCCCGAAAATGAGAAATGTGAGTCTTTCGCTTGAAAATATAGCAAATTGAGTTGTGTTGCTGACGCAAATAGCATTGAATGTGCTGAGGTCTCGTGGCCTTATTGACCGTAAAGCAAAATACACCACTGGCGAACCTGTGCTATACTGTCATGCAGCCGCCGGTGATTTGGCTTACATCAAATTTCTGCTCAAATTAGGAGCGAACCCATCAGATAAAACGGCGTTTGGATGGGCCCCGCTTCATTGGGCTGCGAACAACAACCATTTTGCTTGTGTGAAAGCGCTCATCACGTCTGGGGCTGAGAGCTCGCCAAGATCAGACACCGCCCAAACGCCACTTGATATGGCAATTAAAATGGGCCATCGAGATATCATCCATTTCTTGAGACGTCATGGTGCCAAGAGAGGAAGAGACTGCCATAATGGTTCTGGTTATGTCGATGTTAACTCATCAAACCCCTCCACCTCTTCAGGTGATGAGGATGAGGACAGGGACCGAGGACACCAGATTTCCCCAAGAGACATTGACGATGAAATGGATCTCGTCTATGACGAACAAGCAAGCATAGCCACTCAGGTTTTATTTGAGGCGGCTCTTCTCAGGCTCGAAAAGAGGAGCTACGTGTCGTTGCGGACCAAACAAAAAGTCTACGAGTTCTTCTTTCGAGATATTGTGAAGGTCATGCGTGATTGGGAAAGTCATGTTCATCTCTTTATTTCGGAAACCGCATCTGAAAGATGGAATCAGGTTATAGCTGGGCTGCAGGAGAGAGAGGCTGTTCGGACGGTGTTGCAGTCCAAGGGCGCTTAGAGAAACCAAGAAGCAAGGGGTATACTTGTGTGTAATACAGGTCACGGAAACCGAGGGTCATGGTTAGTGTATCGACTCATGCAATTGATTCTTTGATACCGTTCCACTGCTGATCTGTGTATCTCGCCCTATGTGCGCCGCCTGGCGGCGTGGGGATTGGCATCGACGTCATCGCCGTATTATCGTTCCACGGCATGTTACCATGGTCAATAACCAGAGCGGGAACGCCTTTCCGAATATCTGTTTCCGTTCGAAGCCGCCCTAGAGGTCTATGCTGGTGGAACCATGGCGTTCATGCTGGCCTTCTTCGGGGTTTGGGCAAAAGGCCGGCATGAGGGCGGAGGAGGTTGCAGGGGAATTGGCCGAAGTCTCTTTGGCTATTTCCGTCCGATATGTACATGATTCTTGTTTGATATGGTCGTTTTCCTATCAAGTCCCGACTAATTTCAAGACTGGCTTCTAATATGGCAACGTCGGTGTCGGCTTTCCAAGATGTATTTGCGTCACAAACACACCACCGCGCATACTTGCGTGACTTGCAGTTAGATCTTCATCTGCCAAGGAGATGGGACAAATTGCCTGAAAGGCCGAACCGGCGGCGTTGTACCATTAAGTTGTACGGCATGGAGGATTGGCATGCGCCCGCAGGGTTCCGGAAGAAATGGAAGGAACGGGTGGGCGTGACGGGGACAGTTAAATATGACTATGGGGACGATAGCGTTCAAGAAATCTCTTCTCAAGGTGGTTTGATTCTTTTGGCACTTCTACCGTTGAACTTGAAAGATTGTGATGGGAAATATACACCCTATCTAAGAACCTTGAAACCACCGGGCACACTCTTCTGAAACACGCCCTGCGGGTCGTACTTGCGATTCGCCGCCTGCAGCCTGGCGAGACTGGCGGCGCCCCACGTCTGGTACGGGTCCTGCGAGCCGTCGGCGTAGTTGGGGTAGACAAAGTCGACGAGGTAGCCGCCGCGCTGGCGCAGAACCCCCCGCTGCTCGTCGACCATGGCAGTCACAGCGGCCCGCACCCGCGCGTCGTCGTCGCCGTCAGGAGCAGCATGGCGTAGTCGGTGCGGCCGGCCTCCAGGCCGTACAGGTTGGTGCTGTTGGTCATGGACTGCGGCTGCAGCAGGAACTCGAAGGCGATGCCCTCCACGTCGGCGAGCCGCTTGACGCCGCGCTCCCAGAGGGCGAAGATCTCCCGGTAGACGTCGGCCGGGGCGTTTTTGAAGGACCAGTCGACCTGGAAAGCCCTGAAGCGGTGGGGGCAACGCGGGTTAGCCGAGCTTCTTAATTTGCCTTACCCAAGCCGACAATGCTGGAATCCATAGGAGATTAACTTACCGACTGGTCGTGGATTGAATATTAGCGGCAAACGTGTCCACGACGTCCGCGAGGGTGGCAAGCTTCCCAACGCCTCCCAGTTTGGGAATCTTGGTAAATTCTTTATAGACAGGAGGCGAGGCGACCTTGTTACTGTACCACAAGGCGTCTTGGACACTAAAGTTGCCACCGGCATACGTCAGAAATATGCCCATCATGGCGTCGGGGTCGTAGCGGGCGGGCTCCATGAAGTTGCTAAAGGCTTGGGCCTGGGCCCGCAACACGCTGTCCTTGTATTCGTACTCGAGGAGGCTGTACCACATGAGATCGGATGGGAAGGTGGGGACGTCGAAACGTGTGATGATGCCGAAATTGTTAGTCCCGCCCTTGAGCGCCAGCCAGAGGTCGGGGTGGGAGGCCTGGGTCACATGGGCGATCTCGCCGCTGGCAAGGACAATTTCGTAGCCGTAGATGTTGTCACAGGCGGAGCCATGTCGCCGGGACAGAAAGGTCATGCCGCCTGGTGAAAAGAAAAGGAACAGGTCAGTTCACTGCATCATAGGAGTGTTTTTTTAGTCTCATGTGGCTAGACTCACCCGTGCTCAAAAAGCCCCCTACCCCGATGCTTGGGACCCGACCGCCCATGACGGTGAGATTATGCGGAGAGAGCTGGTGATAGACGTCATGAAACCTGCCACCAGAACCCAGACTAGCAGTCTTGCCATCTCTGCTCAGCACTGTCTGGTTCATAAGCCGCATGTCGACGGTGATGCCGCCGTCAATGTTGGCGGCTCCCCTCCACAAGGTGTGGCCGCCACTGCGGATCGCGAACCGGGCGTCTTGTCGTCCCATGCGCCCCGTCACCGTCTTGACGAACTGACTGACCTCGGCGGCCGTGGTGGGCATGAAGATGCAGTCGGGCATGAGTTCCCGCTCCTGGCTGCTGTAGTATGACCCCTGAGCGGAATCGTAGCCGCTTGTGCCCCTGACGATGACGCGCCCGGGGAGATGGGAGTTGATGATCTGACAAGTCACCGAGTTGGCCGATTTCGTCGCGTCTATCGAGGCGACGGCAGCTGGCAAAACGACCAACAGAGCACAGCAAAGGAAGCGAGACATGATAGGACAACGCATGCGTATCGTCAAGGAGCTATGGCGATCCCTAATTTTCTTTCAGGGAAGCAGGAAAGGGACCAAGAGGAACGGAAAAGGGAATGTACAGTTGATAAAGATAGCAATAATTCAAGTATGTTGATATTACCGAGGCTTTATGAGATGTTCTAAATTAGCACTGATCAAGACCACTTTCTAAAAGGCCGACAGTATTCCAATCTATATTATTGTATATACTCACAGTCTTATACGCATATTGTATACAATACCAGAGGACTGCCTCTTGTACAATAACACAATGCTCACAATCCACCGACCCCTTATCGCCATGTGAAACTATTGACATTTACTATTGAAACACCTCGACTAATATTAGATATCGTGGCTGACGGTAGCATCTAGCTATGTCTCTCTAAGAATCTCGCGGTCACTATGATTTTGCGCACTTCCTTGCGGATGAAGATGGTGGGTCATCAGTCTGTATGGTTGGATCATTGTCAAGCTGGATGGATAGCAGCCCCAGCCTCAATCTATGACCATCCAGGCCGTTTCAGCTCAGGGCAGTGTTCAAGACGACATGGGGTTTGGCAGCGGCCCACGTATATCATAGAGGATGATGAGAACCTCACATGTTGCTGCCGCGCGTTTGTCACGACTAATCCGACCAAACCCATGACAGAGTGACTTATGCCTAAGTTGACCCGAGCTGATAGCCTTGTAATCCTTCGAGCTGATTCAGCTCGTTGTCACACCTCGGACAAGGTGTCGATGATATTGCAGTGATGAGGCTAGGCCTTGCCAATGACCCAGGGCGAAGGATCACACTAGGTTACTGAGAAGAAATGACCACGTGGTTGGGACTCTATTACTAGGAATGCTAGCCGGGGCCGAACTGGTGGTATGTCAGAATAGTGCTTACGGTGATTGGAATACAGCTGTATGATCTAGCAAGTCGGAACCGGCGTCGGTGGTCCTCACCGAGGACAAAGAAAATCGACTATAGAGGCGATGGGGCCTGTATGACAAGCTCATGTGAGATCTTAGCGCCGGCAGTACCACGCGAGAAACAAGCTTTTGCGAAGTGGCTGCGCCTGGTCCGGTTCGGCCGATAGGATGCTGTGAGCTTATGGCTGATTCTAGCGTCACCATGCTAGCCGAATTGCGACATGCCTCAAATCGACCACCAATCGACTGACCTTTAAATCCCCCCATTGGTCAATAGGTAGCGAAATCGATAGAGCGCTTTGGCAATGTCGGATGCAAGGGGCCACTGGATATGTAGGTACATGTATGTATTAGAGCATTCCAACAGGACACGCCGCGCCTTTTCCACAGCTCTGCAGTAAACCATTTTCCCACGAGGAGAGCGACGGCGGGCTGTTCGGAGCAGGGACAGACCAGGATGGTCAGGATCTGCTGGCACGCCTCGGTTATCTTGCAGCAGCCGGGCTGCTGTGGCCGGCGATGGGAGCCCGGCTTGGCTGCATTGAGCCCTTCGAGAATCAGGGCGGCGGTCTTGGCGCAGTCCCCCCTTGCCCTTGGGATGGCGTCGCTGTCGGCCACCAGGGGAGCCGAGGAGTCCGGCGGCTCGGGTTGGTCGGGCTCGTAAGCGCATGGTGGTGGTAACACAAGTGTACCCGAAATGGGGTTGTCTGAGCTTATCTCACTCGCCCAGTCAAAGTCGCCCATAATGTCGCTCGCTTGGGCTCCGCGCACACGCTGGCTTGCCCTTCTCGCAACGAACCTTGGAGGCCGAACAGAGATCACACGAGTCCTTGAGCTTGTGAGACATGGTACGCGTAGAAGAATCAGGATCCATCCTAGGTAGGGATTATTGAAAAGCCAAGAACGCAGAATATGTTATATTCTGCCCCCACCATATAGACAATCTCAATTTCCTTCGCCTCCCACCCCTCTTCGTCCTCTGCATACAGACATAATATGCCATATGCTCCTTGCATAGGATAGAAGGACAGATTCGTGGCTGCATTGGTGCCGTTTCAAATCTTATGGGCCCACGCAGGCCGGACCCGACCAGATCGATTGCCTTCGCAGTCGAGACTACATGTCGACGTGGCCATGGCTGATTGGGCTGCTCATCACACTGCTAGGTACATGGAGGCTGACATACACGGATTGAGGCTACACTATACTAACCGGTATTGGTGCTCCAACGCCGATGTGTGTGTGTGTGTTTCATAGTCAGCCTGCAGCCTCATGATGTATTAAACACCCCTGCCTTGGGCGCCCACCATTTGGGGAAAAACACGTCGGGGCTTCCGACTTCAGTTGGAATTGATTTACCAGAACCAGAGCCATGACATTTTGCGCTGTTCTATTTCCCAGTTGGTTTTCTCGGTGTGGGAGCGTATTGCTTCGGTCTGGCTTTCTGGCCGGGCGTGGATAACCTCACAACTATAACAACTTTTACTTGGGCCCGCAGAAGGTAATCTGGACGTCTCAATGCGTCGTCTACCGGCTGTGGGGATCGAAACATACGTTAAGGGACCGGCTATGTCGGTAGAACATAGGACTCAAGAGATGGCACCCACACCGCCAGAATATGCGGCTCACAGAGTGAGAGCCGCGGGGTTTTGCCAGCCCGAGGAAGACCAAGTCCTTCGACGAGCTCGAGATTCGCCCTACATAAAAATGGCTGTCCTTTTTCTCCCCGCCCTGGGCCAACCGCAACGATGGAAGACGTCGAGAGCTACAGCGGGAGCCGGGCCACGAACGGATCCCTCGGAAAGCAGGCTGGGGTGGGAAATAGCCAAGCCACCGCCGCCGCCGACAGCCTATCGCTGGATATGGAACTACCATCCGACATGGGCGAAGACCCGTCTTTCGCGTGGCAGGACGACATGTGGGCCACCACATCGAGGGCAATATCGAGAGATTGCTGATCAGCCAGGTCCTCGGGAGTAGGTTGAATGAGCTCGAAGGGGTCATGGGCGAGATGCTACAGTCATTCGGAAACCTGGAGGGAGCGAGACGAGGGGGCGGGGACGCCAGACGCTTCGTTTCCCCGCCGCTACTGGAAGGGGTGTACAGAAAAAGGGATGCGTTTCTCCAAGCCCAGCTCAGCGCGGCCTGGTGCGACCTGGCTGGGTTACAACTCGATGAAACTAACAGCAACCGCGGTGGTGACGCACCGCTGGGCGTGCGTGAGCCGGCAACATAGCTCGTCTCGTTACATACAAAATTCAATGGAATACGCCGTTCGTTGTTTCCCCCCCAGTATCTGGACAAATCCTTCATCACAACCATCATTCCCGGGGAGAAAAAGTAGTAGAGTCCCATGCTGGTGCCGTCCCTAGGGATGACGACTTGGTCACTCAGCACTAGCGATAGAGGGACGCATAACGCCATTCTGGCCGCTCATTGGTCCGGGTCCACTGGCCGCCGTATTTCCATCGGCGACGGGCCCGAGCTTGTTGGCAGTCCTGGCCTCGCCATTCATGTACGAAAGGATGTCGGGAGTCGTGAGCTTGACGGTCGCCTTCTTGGCGGCAGCCAAGCCCAGCTTGCCGCGCTCCAGCCGGGGCGCCAGGCCATCGATCGAGTCCAGCGTGAAGTTGTCAATGTGGAGCGAGTCCTCGGACCGCACCATCCGGCGCCCCTTCAACGTCTGGAGCATGGCCTGCTCCTCGGGCGTCAGATTGTTCTCCAGCTCGGCGAGGGCCCGGCGCGTCTCGGCGTCGTTGGTGTCGCCGTCGACGCCCAGGTCCTTGAGCTTCTGCATGAGCTCTTCCTTTTCCTCGAACGGGACGTGCGCAAAGCCGCCTTGAAGCAGAACTCGAGCGTCTTGGAAATGTCGGCTTGGGTCAGGCTGCCCTTGACGTCGCTGTCGACTTGACCCTGGATCACTACAACAGAAGGATGGTCACGTCAGAGAGGCGCGATAGAGGCGGCCGGCGTGTGACAGACGGTACGGCAATGGCTGCAGACTTACCCGGCCGGAAGAGTTCAAACGCCCTCTCGAAGCTTTCCTCGTCGAAGTCGTGCAGGACGGGCTGGTCCGCGGCCCGGATCTGCTTCAGCGCACTGGAAACAAGCACGAGGAAGCGGGTGTAGCTCTCGGCCGTCTTCTTGTCGTGCCACGACGCGGCCGTGCCCTCGTCGCAGTCGCCGCGGACCGCGGCGGCAATGGTGGTGGCGGCCGAGAGGCCGCCGGACAGCGCGAGGTGCACGCCCGAGGAGAAAAAGGGGTCGATGAAGGAGCCGGCGTCGCCCACGATGCGCACCCCGGGCACGGCGTAGCAGGAGGCGCTGTACGACCAGTCCGAGGCCGACTTGATGTCGGAGACGAGCTCTGCGTTGGCGAGGAGCTCCCGGATGCCCGGGGCGAGGTCGAGGCTCTGCTGGTAGAAGCCCATCGTCGAAGGCTCGGCCATGGCCCGCTTCTTCTCGTTCGCCATCTCCTGGTTCTGCACGATCCCGACGGACTGGGTGCCGTTGTGCAGGGGGATGAACCACACCCAGCCGCTGGCGTCTAGACAAGACGACTAGTTGTCAGCAGAATGGATGGTATGGATGCAATGGATGCAGCGGGTCCAAAACAGACGTACCTTTGAGAGCTTCAAAGTAAGGAGACCCCTCCTTGAACGTTCCCATGCCGTACACGCCACCGCCCTTCCAATAGCCCCAGCTGGCGATGTTCTTCAGGCCCTGGTTGAATTGCCGGTTCTTGAGGTACTTGGTGCTGATCAGCCCAGCTCGACCGGACGCATCGACGAGATAATCGATGGCGATGGTCCCGGTGCTTCCATCCTTGCGGCTCCAAGTAGCGGCTACCGGACGGCCCAAATCCGGGGATTCCGTAGATCCCTCCTGGCCCTGGGAGTCGAACTCGATGGAGGTCACCTTTGTCGCGTCAAACGTTTTGGCGCCGCACTCGGCCGCGTGTTGGAAGAGCAGATCGTCGCCTTCGGACCGAACCACGTTCCAGGCATAACCGTTTTCCCCACCGGCAGCGATGAAGTCGGTGTCTGCACAACATAAGAGACATGGTTAGCTGTGTTATCTTGATTCCAGTTGTTCAACGTGGTGGGACCTACAGGTTTCAGGCCGGGACCAGTTGAAGCGGAAAGCAGCCCCGTTCTGTGTTTCAGTGTTAGTAGTCTCGGCCAGTCCAATTTACACATTACATCCATCCCTTACTTTGACATTGAAGCCATGTGCGTCCCACTTCTCATAGCCACCAATGAATTTCAGGAAGTGGCGCATCGAGGGGAGCATGCTCTCGCCGACATGATACCTGGCGAACACCATTAACATCCATCGCTCCGTCGGTCATCATATAAGTTAGCGAGGGAATGGAACCAACCTCGGGAACTTATCTGCCTCGAGGAGGACCACATCGAGGCCCTCTCGTGCAAGGGCGGCGGATGCGTACGAGCCGGCGGGGCCACCGCCCACCACCAGAACTGTGCACTTTTGGGGAATGGCTGCCATGTTTCTGTATCGACGCAAAGCTTATGAGATTGTATAGGAATTCTGAGATGATGGGAAATCTTATGATTGTTGGTTGGTGCTTCTCTGCATTGGCTAGGAGGTGCCATCCAACAGGTCCTCATAAATATTAAACAGCTATCGCTACTACCCTGGATCCCCTAGCCCGGAACCTTCGGGCTGGAGCAGCCAAAGCTCCCGGGGAACTAAAATAGAGAGATTCTTCGGGTAATTTACTGGATAATAAGCTGCATATCGAGTCTCACGGAACCCGACTTGGTATTACGCTCGGCCGTGATCACTAGACTGTGTATCCTCTGACTACCTGCTCTGGTATGTACTGGGATCTGACCAGGAGCAGTCACGGGGTTTTACGGACTTTTACGTGTAACATATTTGTTTTGCCATCCCCGGGCTCGATGGAACAGTTGCCCTAGTGACTGGCTTGTGAATATACTGTAAGTAGTAACCCACTAATCACCACATAACAACTGACTGTAACTCTCAGTGAGTGAGGAGTAAGGAAATAAGGAGCATCAATAGTAAGAACGGCAATGAACAATGCTTCTGTGTGTACCTTTGCTAGCATGTGATTAGTAAGACTGTGAGTAATAACAAGCACGGCAAATTAGGGTTGTTGTGCCAATGATTCTTCGGAAAGCACTCAACGCTACCGTCCGGAAACGAGTGCTTCGCGCAGAAAGGCTGACAATTCCCCGACTCGGATTCCGACTCGCTCGCTGCTTACAATGGTCGACAAGATATGGACATTCGGGGCTTGTGTCCAAGATGCCATGCAGCCATACTGCACAATAGCACATCCGAATACTATAGGGCGGCACTTAGCTCACTACTGGTCTATACTGATTATCACTCGTCTATAATCATAGTGGCACATTGCGCGAGCCATGGCTTATAAGGCGATCAAGTATTCCAGCTGTCCTGGTCCAAGCAACCGCCCACCACAGCAGCAATGGACGAAACCAACAGCAGTAACTTTATTACATCATCCTCCCCCTCTACAACCAACACTAGAGCTGAAAGCGCAAACACTGATGAATGCAAGCCTCTTACTAGGCTGATTGTGTTCAGTCACGAGCTTCTCAGTGGCGATGTGCAAGACCTCTTCCGCAGACTTCATAGATATGCCAAATCCTCCCGCTACCCTCGCCTCGCCCGATGTCTACGCACGTGTGTCTCAGTACTGAAAGAAGAAGTACAGAAGCTTCCGCGGGGCCAGCGCGAGTCCGTCCCGCCGTTCCGTGATGCCATCACGCTGGGCTCCGAGTGGGAGACCTTGCGCAACGGCCCCATCGGCAGTGCTTGGGAGGGTGCTTTCGTTTGCATCTACGAGCTGGCCATGTTGATCGGGTTAGTTTATCACCGGTTTAGTACTTATCATATCTCCCCTGCATGTCTGCTCAAGAAATTCATTTTTAAGGCCACGGATAGATAGGCTGACCAATACGCACGCCACCAGAAACCATGAAGGGAATGAGATCCCATACAACGGAGAGGCCAGCGCGACCTTCAACGCGTCTTGCCTGGCAGGCATCAGCGTTGGCCTTTTCTCGGCAGCAGCTGTGGCTGTATCCCTTTCCCTTGTATCAACACCCTGCGACAACAAGAACAAGTGACCAGAACAGATCATATTATCGCAGGCCCCTCCTCAACAGACAAACAGTCGAGTGCGAAGGAAATGGGACGGAACGGCGAAGATCCATGCAGAGCTGGGTATTCAAGTGAGGGCATCGATCTTCCTAGAGTGCAGCTCGGTCCAGGACTTGGAAAATTGGCTAGAGATGCACTTTGCTTCATAGCTCAGGAGCACCTCTCCGCCATAGCCACCTTTCAGATCCCGCCCCCTTCTTCCTTTTACTCTTCTTCGTCGCTGCCATCTGAAAACGCGTAAAACGCCTTATACCCGACATCTTCGACCGTCTGTGCATCGGCCACCTGCACCAGGCCATCGCGCAGGAGCCTGAGCAAGCCACCAGAGACAATGCGAGTTAGGCTTGGGGATAATCCAATCAATGTACTTGATTGGAGCCATATTATTACTAGAAATATGGCCCAGATGTTATTTGGAACAATTAGAGAAAAGAAAGTACGAAATAATGGTCCGATAGGAGTACACAGCAATTCAGTGAACATCCGCCGGATTGAGGCAGCCGGTTTCTTGCAGATGAGACAGGGGCCGACCCCGCACAGCTGAGCTCTAATACCGAATTCGGTAGATATGCATACAACGAATCCCCAACAGTTCAACAAATCACAATTCATGATGACGGTGGGCTTAGAGAGCTGCCCGACCGAAATTGTCGACAGCGTCGCCAAGTATTTAGACGTGGCAGACGCCGGCAGTCTCCGCCTGGCGAGCCGCTCCCTTCTTTCCAAAGCGACGCAGGCCCACTTCCGCTCCCACTTCCGCTCCAAGCGCGTTCAGGTCAGCAATGCTCACCTTGAGAAACTCAAAGCCGTGACACAGGGCGGCTACCTTGGCTGCGAGATCCGCGATCTCACGCTGGTGGGCGTCGTGAACGACACCGACAGACTCGAGGCAGATGTGCAACAAAGGCCAGAGGATGCCGAAAGCCAGCGCCGCCTGGAGATCTTGCAGGAGCGACGGCGGGAGTACGAGCAGTCGCGGGACTCCGGGTCGATTGTACGTCTGCTGAGCGACGCCTTCAAAAACATTGCGGCAAATACTGCAGCGGGCAAACTGCATTCTCTGTCGCTCGCGGTCACGGTATATTGCCATGATGCCGACCACGAACTCCTTCCCGTGGATGGGGGCAGTTGGCGCCTCATCTGGCAGAGCGCAGCCGAGACATTCCGCATCGTTTTCGCGGCGCTACGGGAAAGCCAGTTGCAGCTGGACGAGTTGAACCTCTATAACGGACCCCAGCTACAGCGATGCAGCATTGCGGTCGACGAGCTCGGTTCTGTTGACCATACCGATCCCAGGCTATCCCGGACTCTGGGGTCAGTCCGTTCATTGTCGATCAGCGTTTCTGAACGGATCCTCGATCTCGCTCGGGAAGAGCAGGTATCAGGCGACTTGGCCCACGTAATCAACAACTACTCGACTGACGCGGACGAGGGCCTAGAGTTGGAGGGGAGCATACGTGTACTCAAGGCACAAGACCCGAACAATTTCACGGGCCTGGCGGGGCTGGTTGGCGCATGCCGTAATCTCCAAAGCCTTTCGATCCACCAGTACGCACTGGACGATCGCTGCATTTACCGCAAGTGCATCTTCGAGCGCGGCGTTGCCAAGTTGGCCAGGCTGCCCCTCATCGAGACATGTGCCCTCTCCGGCGTCTACCTCGATGAGTGGGACCTGCTCGCCTTTCTGGAGAAGACCTCGGCCTCTCTCCGTGCGATGTCCATGCGGACGGTGACCATGATGTTTGGTGCCGCGTTCCAAGTTTGCTTCGATTACTTAGCCAGCGGCCAGGTGCCCAACTTGGATTATCTGTATCTGAATGACGTGTGGTCTCTGTCACGTAAATTACACTTCACGGGCGCGGGAGATTCGAGGGCCCCCGTGGTAGGTCCAAATGGAGGCACCACATTGGAAAGGGAGGGTAAGGAGGAGGCGCGACGGCCAATCCTATACCATCTGGAATTACCCATATATACTTCGCATTCCAGTGCTGAGAGGGAGCAGAGGTTGCGGGATCATCAGCGCGAGTACGGGGTGCCATGCCCCTTCAGAGGAATGTTTGGATAGGGGCTTTGGATCAGAGCAGTATTCTGGAAGGTATTGATGTTGTTGCCAAAGTATGCCCACCAAAAGAGTTCTGCAAACACACGAGAGTCTGTTGTGGATATTTTGGCCATCCCCACCAGCACTGAAAAGGCAGTAGGTATCAGACTGAAGGCAATTCACCTGGGAAATACCAAAACCAATGTAATAAGAGGTTACGTTAATATCCAGTAGCTGTTAGTACGTAAACAGGCGAAACTAGTTTATGGGCAGCCAAGAGCAATAGATGAGTCAATGTCGTTTATAACTCGGCCATCCAGTTGCCTGTATCAAATCAGCTTGTCAATTTCCTGCATCCGAGCATCACCCTTGTCCATCTGGTTTGTATGATTTGTAACTGTGAAAGTATGAAAGCGAGAAGACAAACTCGACCAGATAGACTATGTCAGCAAAACCAAGCCTCAGTATAATAGGAGACCTACCCAGTCAAAACAACATTGCACACGCTCGCCTGTGTCAGTTAGGCTCTCATATCCAATACATCCTGTTTCCCTGTAAGTTGCACTAAAGATGAGCCAGCAGAATGAGCAGGAAGTGCGCCTATCATAGATATCGTCGAGGAATCCAAGGCTGATATGGTCCGTACCCAAAAGGTCAAAGTCCAGTGCCAATGCGCCAGGAAGACCAGGGGCATCGTCGCCTAGGTGCGGCAGAAACTTCGCTTTGAAGATGTGAAGCTTGTTGCACTTGGAGCACAACTGGTCCACAGACGCTTCCAAAACCTCGTCGCTAACCCCCATCTTGACACGTATACTGGACGGAGACGTCGGTCATTTTGTCGAGCCTTTGTCAGTCCATGGGGATCGAACACGTTGCAGTGTTTTTGAGAGGTTTGAAGACATTGGGTGCAATTTCGTCTTTTGGGGTTCAGATATTCTTTGAGGACAACTTGGGATGAATCGAAACAGGTGTAAGAGGGCGAAGCTGACAGAGGCTGACCAAATCTGCAGCCTACTGGGAAGAGGGATGGGATACTACACGCTAGCCCGAGAACCGAGGCAGCCTTGGACATTGGTATGCTTTTCAGCGCGCCAAGCTGATGAGTGGAGTTCTTGGAAAGCCCAATAGGCGTATGTAATAAATTGAGCAGGCTGCATCTCTTCAGTCTGCCTCGCAGCAAAACCGCTGTTGCCGCCAATTCTTGCCAGGTGGTGTCCTGTGCTAATCAATTGCCCGGATCAGGGGCCATGTTGCGACCTGCAGGAAGTGATCAGTCGCATTGTGTGCCTGTCTAGGTTATCTGTACTACCACGAAGGGTATATTGTCCATGCATGTAATCCCGCCCCCGAGTACCAATTTGCACTTCTCAAGCAGGCTGGGCGCAATATGTCTGAAATGCCTGTCATTGGGGCAGTAAAAGCGGCAGAATAACCCTGGTGGGAGGCCGTGACTGCGGCATCTATGCATCAGCCACAGTTTTCAGCTGAGCCGCGAGGATAACCTGAGCAAACCCCATTGTTGTATTCTGACCAAGTTCCTGGTTCCTTCGCACTTATCGCGAACGGCTTCCAGACGAACGCGGGGTGAAGCCCACCTTCATGCAGACAAGCATTATATCCCCCCTTCCATTTCCCTACTAGTGAGCACCAATGTTGTGATGGTTGGACGGTAAGACGACCGACAAGAACCGACGTCTGGGCTTCCTCGACAGCCACGAGCCACCATGCCCTCCGCACCGGACGAGTACATCGTGCTCGCGGACTGCAAGGACAGCAACAACGTCCTGCAGTCGCAGATGGCCTACTACAACGAGACGAGCCCGGCCAACAAACCCCAGGACACGGCCGTGGTGGCGGCCCCCGACGGCCAGCTGGTCAACTGGTTCTGCGACGCCGCCTCGGGCCAGTTCACCACGACGGGGGTCAAGTTCGACGCGACCCTGGGGAAGAAGCGCGGGGAGGGCGACTACGTCGGGAATGGTACGAATGGCTACGACGATGATAATGGGGGATTTCGGTGCTGGCAGCAGTACCAGAAGAGCCGGTATAAGCAGGGCCAATTCGATTGCTCCCAGGTTCTCCGCTGCGACCATCGCGCCGCCCCCTGTACGTTGGAATTAGCTTGATCGACGGCTAACTGTGGATGCAACGATTTAGTGCCAAACGCTAATCTCACGACAGCTCCACTCCCTTCCATCTCTTGCTCGGCGGCATCCGGTAATGGCAGCAGCAGCGACACTGATCCAACACCCGGGTTGGCCACCGGTGCCAAGATCGGTATCGGGGTCGGTAGTGGAGTCGGCGGACTGATAGTGTTGGCGGGAGCTGTGTTCGTCTGGCGCTGCTTCCGCCGGCAACGTCGGTCGGCCGCCGAGTTGCCCGTGGGAGCAGGAGGGCTAGAGAAGGGCGCCGTTTACACACACAACATGGGACCCGATGCTGGGTACGTGAACTACTACCACCACCACCAGCATCCACAAGAGCTCGATGCGGCAGATGTGCGAGTCGAGGCCGACACCTTCTCGCCCTTGGGGGAGCTTCCTGTCGCCCATCAGCAGCACGAGCTAGAGACGCCGGAGTCGAAATACTATGCCCACTATGACGCGGACGGAAACACACTCCCTAGGACGTAAGGTGAAAATGGTGCCATATATCAGCCGGTTTGGAATGGACTGGTAGTTTCATTACATGTTAATAAACCAGCGAGTGGTATTAGTCTTCAGGGGTCTTTAGAATTTCGATCCGACAAAACTCTAGTTGCTTATTTTATACTACCGTTGTATATACTTTATAAGTTTCGTTTCATGTTCTCTTTCTATATGATTTGACTCTAAACGCAAGCCGTGGGCCGATCTTCGGAGGAACCCCTGACTAACGAACGTGGGGTATTATCTCAGACCATGACCCTTTCAAGACGAGTCTTACTAAAAAGAAGCGAGAAAAGAAGAAGAAAAAAAAGGACTGAAGGTTTCGACGCTGGTCGCGGCCAAACCAGAGCAGGGCTAGTTCGGTAAAAAGTTGATTCATACGTGCGTGCTGACATGATGTAAGCAGCGTCGCCTGGCCAACCGGATAGACCCCTGGAGCAGCCTCTTCGACCAGGTATATCTGCTAGGCGCCGCCGTTGTTCATGCTGCTGCCTTGAACTAGCGCGATCAGTATTAATGTAGCACCAAGCGGCCCAGCTGGAAATCGGCAGGCCCCTCAATCGACCAACATCACATCCTCACACCTAATAACCTGTGGTCGTCAGTTCTCTCTCTCGTCTCCCGCGCTCGTGTGTTTCTGATCCACGGATCTTCATCCCCATCCACCACCATGTCCGCCATAACCCCAAACCCCGCCCCCATCTCCCCCTCCCCGCTCCTCCAGCTCCCGCCCGAAGTGCGCCACCGCATCTGGGAGCACTACCTCACCGTCCTCCACAGCAACTTCGCCGACTCCCTGCGGCCCATGCACACCTTCATCGCCCGGGACGAGGAGATCCGGAACCCCGCCGGCTTCTTCGTCTCCCCCTCCCGGCCCTGATGCGGGCCAACAAGGCCGTCTACCGCGAGCTGGCCCCGCTCGTCCACGAGTCCGCCGTGCTGCGCGTCCAGCGCCCCGGCCGCCGCAGCGAGCGCCGCGTCGGCTTCGCGGCCAAGGGCACGCTGCGCTTCGAGCGCCTGCGCCGGCTCGTCTTGGTCGTTGACATGGTCGAGTACGCCTACTGGAACTCCTGGCTGGACTTCTTCGGCGCCGTCCTGGTCCGGGCGCGCGAGCTCGAGCATCTCACAATTGACTGGGCGCCGATGACGCCGGTCGTATACCCGCCGGCTCGGGGCGAGTGGGAAGCCAGGCGGGACGAGAAGAAGGAGGGCGAGTTCCTCGACATGCTGGGTGGCTTGGTCAAGCTCCAGACGTTGAGGTTCTACGGAAGGGCACCAGAAGCCTGGGTTCAAAGGATCAGACAAATGAGCTCTGTGCAGGTGAAGTCTTACTCTTTTAGATGGTGGAGGGAACCCGGCTTGGATTGATAAGCACATTGCTCCGGCCTACGATGCTATGTTACATGTATTAATAGCGACCACATTGAAGACCAAGTACTAGATATCACATGACAAGTCAATGTTTCCTGGTTCAATTGGAGTGCGTGCTTCACCTAGTCTCCAATACCCTGGCGCAACAAATACCATATGCAAATGTTGCACCCAACTGGGCCTATGAAATTAGATTCACAGATAGCTATTCATCAAGTAGCGTGTGACAAGAGAGTGGAAGAATGATACGGAGACGTGCCAATGCCAATCCTGGAGGCGCGACGGGCGGAAAAGGGGACATGCACTAAGACTTGCTGGGCGCCCATCTTACTCGGCCTCGTCAATTGGCTCTTCCCCATCATACTCATCCTCATCTCCGTCGTCAATACCCGCGTCTTGGTACTGCTGATACTCAGCGATCAGGTCGTTCATGTTCGACTCGGCCTCGGTGAACTCCATCTCATCCATGCCCTCGCCCGTGTACCAGTGAAGGAAGGCCTTGCGGCGGAACATGGCCGTGAACTGCTCACCCACACGCTTGAAGATCTCCTGAATCGCGGTGGAGTTGCCCACGAACGTAGACGACATCTTCAGCCCGCGTGGGGGGATGGAACAAAGGGCCGTCTGGACGTTGTTGGGGATCCACTCGACGAAGTAGGGTGAGTTGCGCTGCTGGATGCTGAGCATCTGGTCCTCGACCGTCTTCATGGCCACGTTTCCGCGGAAGATGGCGGAGCAGGTCAGGTATCGACCGTTGCGGAAGTCGGAGCCCGTCATCATGTTCTTCGGATCGAACATCTGTTGAGTCAGGTCCGGCACCGAGACGGCGCGGAACGAATGGGCGCCGCGGCTCGTGAGAGGCGCAAAACCGACCATGAAGAAGTGAAGTCGGGGGAATGGAACCTGCATGGCATCATGGTTAACCTCGGCTGTTTCCTAGTTCACTGGCGTAGATTCAGGTGCTGTCTTACCATGTTCACGGCGAGCTTGCGCAGATCCGAGTTCAGCTGGCCAGGGAACCGGAGAGAGGTCGACACACCGGACATCACCGCGGAGACGAGATGGTTGTAATCACCATACGAAGGGTTGCTCAGCTTCAAAGTACGTGTGCAGATGTCGTGGAGGGACTCGTTATCAATGCAAAATGTCGCATCCGAGTTCTCGACAAGCTGGTGGACCGACAACGTCGCATTGTAGGGCTCCACAACCGTGTCAGATACCTTGGGCGACGGGACCACGCTGAAAGTGGCCATCATCCGGTCCGGGAACTCTGCGCAAGTGAGTTAGGGTCTTCCTAGATCCGGAAAACCAGACAGACGAAGCTTACCTTCACGGATCTTCGAGATGAGCAACGTGCCCATGCCAGATCCGGTACCACCACCAAGCGAGTGGGTGATCTGGAAGCCCTGCAGGCAATCGCATCCCTCGGCCTCGCGGCGGACCACATCGAGCACCTGGTCCACCAGCTCCGCGCCTTCGGTGTAGTGTCCCTTGGCCCAGTTGTTGCCGGCGCCCGACTGGCCAAAGACGAAGTTGTCCGGGCCTGCCAACCCTCGGCGTTAGTGTCACTCTCAGAATAGATAGGATGCAATAGCGGAGGATAAAAGCGAAAAGTCGCTCACGGAACAATTGGCCGAAAGGGCCGGCGCGGACGGCGTCCATGGTGCCCGGCTCCAGGTCGACCAGCACTGCGCGGGGCACATATTTGTTGTTGGATGCCTGTTTGTCACGGCGCATTAGCAATCGCCAATTGACCCAGCTGTTCGATGAAAGGTAGAGTGCATACCTCGTTGAAGTAGACGTTCATGCGCTCAAGCTGCAAATCGGACGTTCCCTGGTACCTGCATGTGCGGATCAGTATCAGCAAATGTGGTGCTGGTCGCCCAGTCCGTGACGATCCATCGGGGAGGAGCTCCTTACTGGCCGTCGCTGTCCAGGCCATGTTCGGCTGAGATGTTCTGCCAGAACGCGCTGCCAATTTGGTTGCCGCATTGGCCGGTCTGAAGGTGGACAATTTCACGCATGGTGTCGGCACGTGCTTTTGAATCGACTGTGAGATTTCGTCGTAGGCGCGAGAAGGTGAAGATTGAAGTGAAGAAAGGGAAGCGTTTGGGGGCGTTGAAGGAAATTTAGAGCAAAAAGCACCAAGTCAATGTTTGGCTAGAAAGACGCCAATCGCCAAAAAATGCAGCTGTCAATGGCCAAGGGTGACAAGTCAACATGTAGGTAAGGTGATGCTGGAATTGATTGGCCGCAATTGCTGCAAACACAAGCCGAGAAGCCGCAACGCGTCCTGTTTGTGCCAAGGCAGCCGTTTTGCTGCACGCCGTAAACCCAACACGGCAATGGTGGCTTATGTAGTTGCCTACGTGCCTTTATCGATACGACTCCCCGGACTGTCGCGACAGCGACAAAACCGCCGGCTAAATCGGGTTTCGGGGTTCGGATTGACGAGAACCCGATTCATTGGTACATGAATACGGGCAATGCGAGTTTCAATAGTTGATACCGACGTCGGTGCACAAGATGCGTCCGGCAAGGGGTCAACACTGCTGCATGGCAAGCGCCACACGGGGAAGAGTACAGGCGGTGGCTGGTACTTGAGCTTGGCTAGGGACAATGAGAACTACGGTTGATCTCCCATGTAAGGGATGACGTTAAAAAAGAAAGGGCTTTTTTAGTCGTACTGGGACGTTCCTTATATAAACTTGGGGTAGTGTCACGTTAATCGTAAACTGGGCTGGATTTGTATTGATATTCGTCTGACCTTTTCTTGAAACGCTGATTCTAATTCTAGATTTTTGTATATATCCATGATTGTATCGTGATTCGAGATGGCCCTTCGCAGTTTCTAAAGGCCTGTCCCGAGGATTGCAGCGCATACCCATGTGACGACTTTTGTAGGCACGTAGTTACTTACCCCTATACCTACCATGACATCCTCCTCTCACGAGGACCCTCCTCAGCAAGGTCACCGGCCACAAAAGGTTCAGCGTCGAAATCCGGCCCCGACGTCTCTTCTTCCTCTTCCCCTACTAACGTATCACCATCCAAATCATCAAAAGCCAAAGTACTCGTCCTCAGCCAGTGCAGCACCTCGCCCCCGATGTCCCGGGCATTGTGGTGTTCCTCGAGGATGGTCTTGAGATCGCGGTACGCCCGCCTCTCCTCGTTGCCGAAATCGATCGCGCATCCCAGCTCGGCAGCCACACGCTCCACGCCGTCAAATACCTCCGGCTTCTGCGCAAAGCACCGCCACATGCCGCAAGCTTGGGCGACGCGGACGACGAGCCCGTTCCACTCCTCGGGCCCGCCGAGTGGCAGCGACTTGACGTGGCGCAGAACATGCATCAATAGCGAAGCACCCTGCGCGTTCCCGTGCAGAATCAGACGCTTGAGCACGCCGTCGCACCACCAGCGCGAGTTGTCGTCGGCGAGGTCGTCGAGCGCTGCCAGGTCCTCTAGGGGGGTGCCCACTGGCGCATCCCAGAGGATTTGGTCCAGCCGCGCCGTGACAGCGGGAAGGAGCTCAGGACACCACCCCGCGAGGGGCTCATGGTACCGGATCACGGCCTCAGCGGAATTGCATATCTCCTCCTGCTCCGCGAAGCCGGCCTGCTGGGCAAGGGTCATGGTCTTGAGGAAGCAGGCCCAAGCGTCGTAGTCGCCATCGCTATGATCGCGGTAGTAGGGGTGGGCTGCGCAAAGCTGACAGACGCCGTATCGGTGGTTGATCTCGTGCAGGGGGCTCGGCCAGTCGGTCACCTGGTTCCAGTAAAAGTGGTGGTGGCGCAGGGAGCCGACACGGCGGCAGAGCGCCGGACCCGGGAGACAGATCGGGTCCGTTTCGAAGTACTGGCGGACCGTGTGGCCGCAGCTGTAGTGGTGGGCAACGATTGTATGACACATGGTAGGCAGCGAAGGATGGGCGAACAGATATACGAACGGAATGCTTGGATTCAGAATGGCGTCTCTCATTTGATACTGGGTCTTGATTTATGTACAGAAGCAATGCTAGACGCAAAAGACCTTGTGTTAGCTGTTCTTTGTTCACCCTGTACAGGGGGCTAACATTATATATGCCACTTTTCTAAACAATATCCTTTGTGCTTGGACAATCCGACTTGTCACACTATGCCCTTGTCATTAATAAACGTCGCTCCTTCAGCTATTTTGCCAATTTCAGGGAACTTCCTTTCTCTCGTACATGAACCACCCCAGCTTCGGTTGCAAAGTATCCAAGTCCTCGTAACCGCTCGTCGTCAACTCGCCGCTTTTCTTGCAGGAGATAGCGACCGAGCCCGCCAGCAACTCTACTTTGACCCACGGACCTGCCATGTTCTGGATCGTAACCGACGCCTTTGCGGAGCCGCCAGGCAAGTCCTCCAAATCGATTGCTTTGTACGTCACGCCGTCATACGTCAGTCCCAGGTCGACCGAGTCCGGCATGACGCCCGTGAGATTCGCCTGATCCAAGCGAAGCCCAGACTCGTGACGGCCAAACCGATCCATCTTCACATCGAGATACACGGTCCGTTTTCCGGACGGCTGCCAGAACGCGAACGCCGTGATCCAGCCGCTGTAGTAATGATTACCACCGCACCCAATGGAGTGGATCGTGCAAATGTTGTTCCAGAACTCCTTCAGCTCGGGCTCCTCGGGGAAGTCGAAAGAGCGCACGCACCGTCGCAAGATGGGCCTCAGTTGGGCGGCGAACTCGGTCGGCTCGTCGCCGAACTCGGCAAGACGGTCCAGGCGCTGCAGGATGTTTTCGTAGTCGGCGCGCTCGCCGAGAAGCGTGACGCTCGGCAGACCGCAGATGGCGGCGATAAAGTAGCTAAAGTAGGCCGAGTAGGCGGCCATGGCTACAATCGATGCCACGGCGACATCGTCAGGGGTGGTCGTGCTGAAGTCAGGCAGGAACCATTGGCGCAAGCTGGGGTCTAGCACGTTCTGGTCCATGAGGTCACCGAAGCGTTGCACGATCAGCGGAACATTGATAACCTCCTCGCGACTGTCGACCAGAACTTCTAGCGGCTTCTTGCCCTCCTGGGGGACTATTAGGTGCCGTATCTCTTCCGAGTGCGCTTTCATGTAGCACCGTAGCTGCGTGGTGATGGCGATCCAGATATCCTCGGGCCGGATCACGAGATGATGGTGATGAGCATATGCCGCAGCAGCCGCGCCGATCAGTCCATTCTTGTGGGCTTCTATCATTTCGTCTTCGTGTTGATCCAGCTCGTTCCCGGTTTTCCCGAAAGAAGAGCGCAGCAGGTCTCCGCGGTGTTTGCCATTGTAGCTGCCATCGGCTTCCTCTAGGATTTGTGTGGCGGAAGTCGCAAAAGGCTCATAATCCTCGTCTTCGTCGTCGTCGTCTTCATCGTCGTCATCGTCGTCCTCCTCCACCTCCTCCTCCTCCTCTTCTCCTTCTTCTTCTTCTTCTATTTCCTCCTCATCCTCATCGAGACTGTCGCGTATAGGGTCCGCGCGATGGGACGAAGGTCTGACCGTGACTGGCATGACGGACTTCTTGAAAGTGCGGGTTCAATAAGCCCGTTGATTGGGTGTATACTAGGCGAGATCGCATGGGTATTGAGTGTGATAATTACAACCTTCATTCATTCGCTAACATCAGTGCCTTCATAATACCCCTTGACGTGTACCTTTGACTCACACATATCCTAAGTTCCTGGATGACAGCGCACCAACAAACTCTACGGTCTATATACAGTGGGTTTGTGACGCTAAGGGTATGTAGATTTGTGCGTTCCTTAGGACTCGGAACACTAATCACCTCCGTTGTTGAACCTTTGATTTATGACTTGCACTTGACCAGACAGTGATTATGTTTTGGGATTTATTGACTCAGCTGCAGTAACTGTATCTTGAAGAGAGTCAAAGATGAGTGCATCAGTTGTAAGCGATGCAAGGATGCCATGGAATACCACTGGCTGGCTGGCAATGGGTACATTCAGGGGGTTCTTAATCCAGACGCAACCGAAATATTGTAAGGGACGGTACACCATGACTACTCCCAAACTATGTGCTTGGTTATGTTCATGAAAAGACGCAAAAGAAATAAAAAAAAGATACGTTATTCTCGAGTGGCATGAGATCTAGAAGCACGCACGCAGCGAAGTTGCGTTGAGTCAACCGCCAAGTACACGCGCTCCAAGCTGAACAAATTAGAGTAACCTGAGGGTTGAATATAGTATTGCTTGTGGTAAAGAAGCAGTGAATAAGAAGAAGAAAAAGGGGGCGCGATGGTGGTTTGGACCGTTGTGTGAGTCTATGTACAAAGAAGCAATTACACTTCTGTGGTACGGAACAAAAAGCCCCTGACAGCCCCTAGAGTAGCGTGCTAGCGTGCTTCTCTTCCCTTTAAACCCCCACTCTTTGGCGCGACGCAACGAAAGCACGGTTGACAACAACGCCGCCCTGTATTTCCCACCTGTTAAGTGACTTCCGTACGATGTGTGGTTCAACCGGGTTGCATCGCGCCAGGCCACAGTCGCAATTGACCTACCTGAATATGCTGCCAAGGCCTTACGGTGGTAGCTCCATCGCCTGGACACAAGTCGGCGGGGCTACAGGATCTTCCCCGGCGGGGTGCATTCGCTCAAGGTTTACACCCGCTGGTACCCCAAATGCAGTACACCAACCAGATGAACGCCCGCAGCGCACCCGCAACTACGATAGGTCGCTCTGGGTATGCAATACCGTCTGAGAATATGCAAGCCGGTCCTGCGGCTGCGGGCACCGGGGCAATGCCTACCGAAGCGAGCTCCGTCCCTTCAGTGCTGTCGTCATGAGCCTGAGCAATTCGATTGATGTTGAATGTGTACTGTAAACTTAACAGCCGGCTTGTGGCAAGATTTCCAAGACTACTACGTCTTTTCTCAGGTATTGTATCCTTCAAGCGAAGATATCGAAACCTATCACGATGCTTTACGAAGAAGACGGCCGTCTCGTATTCCGGTACGACGCAGAGAAGCTCTGGATCGAACCATGGGGCCCCAACGCCTTCCGCGTCCGCGCCACCAAAGCCGGCACCATGCCGCAGGCCGACTGGGCCCTTGACCTCGCCCCGCCCGCCGCGAAGGCCACCGTCTCCATCTCGGAGCAGGACAAGACGGCCTCCATCTCCAACGGCCACATCAAGGCCCAGATCAGCAAGCTGGGCAAGCTGACGGTCCACGACACCCGCAGCGGCAAGCTGCTGCTCGAGGAGTACCGCCGCACCCGCCGCGACCTCCTGGACCCCAAGTGCAGCTCCCTCGAGGTCGACGCGCGCGAGTTCCAGCCCATCACCGGTGGCGACTACAAGGTCACGGCGCGCTTCGAGAGTCTCGATTCTAACGAGAAGATCTACGGCATGGGCCAGTACCAGCAGCCCTACCTGGACATCAAGGGCAGCGACCTCGAGCTGGCCCACCGCAACTCCCAGGCGAGCGTGCCGTTCGCCCTTTCGTCGCGGGGGTACGGGTTCTTGTGGAACTGCCCGTCGGTGGGGCGCGCCGTGTTCGGCAAGAACATAATGAGCTTCGAGGCCTCGTCGTCGCCCATCATGGACTACTGGGTCGTCGCTGGGGACACGCCAGCCGAGATCGTGGAGGCGTATGCGGATGTCACGGGCAAAGTGCCTATGATGCCCGAGTACGGTCTGGGTTTCTGGCAGTGCAAGCTCCGGTATCAGACACAGGAGGAGCTGTTGGGCATCGCTCGCGAGTACCGGAAGAGGAACCTGCCAATTGACTTGATCGTCATTGACTTCTTCCACTGGCCGCTCCAAGGCGAGTGGAAGTTCGACCCCACCTACTGGCCGGATCCAGGCAAGTCCTTCTATGTTCATGCGACGTGCGGTCCCGTAACGAATGCTGGGCTAACTGAAAGCCGATGACAGACGCCATGATCCAAGAACTCAAGCAGCTCAAGATCGAGCTCATGGTCTCCATCTGGCCCACCGTCGACAAGCGGTCCGAGAACTACGAGGAGATGGTGGAGCAGGGCCATCTCATCCGCACCGAGCGCGGCATCCGGACCGCCATGAACTTCCAGGGCGAGACGGTGCACTTCGACGCCACCAACCCCGGGGCGCGCGACTACGTCTGGCGCAAGGCAAAGCAGAACTACCACGACCGCGGCATCCGCGTCTTCTGGCTCGACGAGGCCGAGCCCGAGTACAGCGTCTACGACTTCGACAACTACCGCTACCACGCCGGGTCCAACCTGGCGGTCGGGAATGTCTACCCGCGCGACTATGCGCGGGCGTTCTACGAAGGGCAGACGGCCGCGGGTCAGACTAATGTGGTTAACTTGCTGCGTTGCGCCTGGGCTGGCTCTCAGCGATACGGCGCCTTGGTCTGGAGTGGCGATATCGCATCGTCCTGGGGCAGCTTCCGCAGCCAGTTGGCCGCGGGGCTCAACATGGGCATCGCCGGCCTGCCCTGGTGGACGACCGACATCGGCGGGTTCCACGGCGGCGACCCCAACGACCCGGCCTTCCGGGAGCTGCTCGTCCGCTGGTTTCAGTGGGGCGCCTTCTGTCCCGTCATGCGCTTACATGGTGACCGGGAGCCCCAACAGCCGCAGCACGGGACGACGGGTGGGGCGGGTTGTCGTAGCGGCGCGGCGAACGAGGTTTGGTAAGTGGTCACTTCATCCCATTTGGTGCTGGTATGCAGCAGCAGTTGGAGCTGCCATCACTGTCTTGCTAACATGAACCTCTATATAGGTCCTTTGGTGACGAAGCATATGAGATCTTGAAGAAGTACATGCACCTCCGGGAGGACATGCGGGACTATATCCGCGACCTGATGAGGCAGGCCCATGAGAAGGGCACCCCAATCATGCGTCCGCTCTTCTACGACTTCCCCGGCGACGCCAAGGCCTGGGAGGTCGAGCAGCAGTACATGTTCGGGGCTAAGTACATGTGCTGCCCCGTCTTGGAGCCGGGTAAGCGCAAGATCACCGTCTACCTACCAAAGCTACAGGAAGACGGCGGCAAATGGCAACTGTCTCAGGGGGAGGCGGCGTGGGAGGGTGGCCAGGAGGTGGAGGTGGATTGCCCTTTGGACTACATGCCGGTTTTTGTAAGAGTCTAATAGTTGCGGGACTTCCAAATTATTTCAATCAATTCATGAGTTTCCAGAATATGTTAAGATCTAATGATGAAAAGCAGAAGGAGGGTTATGAGACGATATAGTAAAAGGGGCATTGCTGCGTAACGGAAAGACTGATGCAACAACGACCTTCGCTGACTTCTACCCAGCGCCCCAAGCCACTTGCCGTGATTGGCAACCCTTTTCAGTTCAAGATAGTGACTGGTGATTCGCTTACGGTGTATTATATTGTTTAGGGGCAGAGACTATGTGAACTGTGAAACGATGAATTGCCACTGGAATCAAAAGCAATGAACTCCAAATGATGCTTGGCTTACGCCAAAAAGGTTGTAAATGGATGGTCATATCTCCTTAGACACAAGGTGATAGCTAGAATAGGGTGGTACCACCACCTGCCAAGCGCACTTCGCCCTTCCTCCAGCCTCCACCCTCACTCAGCCTTCCTCAAAGCCGCGTCCCCTTCCGCATAAGCATCCACCCTATACCCAGCGAAGTCCCGAGTCCTGACCCCGCGCGCAAACAAGATATCCAGCTCCTCGAACGTCTTGCCGCGCATCTCTGGCAAGCGGAAGTAGGTCCACACGAAGAACAGAAACGCCATGCCGCCCCAGAAGAAGCCCGTCTTGCCCTTCCAGTCCCCCGCCGTCGGGTTCAGCATGTACGGGTTGACGACGTTGCAGACGATCTGGGCGGCGTAGTAGACTATGCGGCTGAGGCAGACGCTCTTGGTGCGCAGCCGCGTCGACGAGGTCTCGCCGATGATGGCGTAGCAGATGGGGCCCACGGTCAGGTAGTAGACGAAGAGCCACAGCAGCATCATGGTGGCCTGGGCGTAGTTGCCCGCGATCGAGCCGGGGCTTGTGCCGACGCTGATGAAGCCCACCGTCAGCAGGATCGCCGTCAGCAGGCCGAGGCCCCAGAGGTACAGCGTCCGACGGCCGAGGTGCTGCATCAGCCACCACGCGATGATGGTGCCGAGGGCCGCGAGCCCGAGGCCGCCGCACGACATCTGGAAGGAGATGGTGCTCGGCAGCCCCGCTTGCACGAAGAAGTAGGTCGGGGTGCCGCCCATGGACGAGCCGCAGAAGGGCTGCGCGGCGAAGGCCATGCACACGATCTCGGTGCGGCGGAGTTCAACGCCACGGAAGCAGTCTAGGTACGAAGTCCCCTCGTCGACGCGCTTCTCCAGCTCGTTGGTGTGGATCATCATGGCCACGGCCTCCCTCGCGCTCGTCTTGGTCCTAGCGCTGCGACCCGCCGAGCCGAGGCGGGCGAGGCTCTTCTCGGCCAAGTCGGGGCGATTGATGCGGACGTAGTACCAAGGCGACTCGGGCGCAAACCAAAGAACGGCAAAGAGCGGGATCGGCCAGGCCCATTGGATGGCGAAGGGGATCCGGAACGCCCATTCCGTCGGGTTCTCGGAGAAGCCGGCCTGGACGCCAGCAGAGATGAGCTGACCGAAGGCCCAGCACAGGTTCACGTAGACGGTCAAGTGGCCCCGCAATGCCATGGGGCAGATCTCGGACGCGTAGGCGGGCGCCATGGTCGCGAAGACGCCCCAGGGGACGCCGCAGAGAAACTCGCCCACGAGCAGCATGGGCAGGTTGACGGCGAAGAAGGGGATGAAGACGAAGACGGTGATGAGGCACAGCGACGCGAGCAGGACCTTGCGGTAGCCGAACTTGTGGGTGAAGTAGCCGTTCGCGAAGGCGCCGACCATGGTCCCGAGGCTGACGGCGTTGGACAGGCCGTTCTGCCACGAGGCCGTGATCTGGTACTTGCCGGTGCCGGGGTCGTATACGCCGAAGTGCTCGGAGAAGGCCGGCTGCGCGTAGAAGGAGCTAATCAGTACGAGGTCGTAGCCCTCCATGATGATAGAGGTCGAGAGTAAGATGGACCACATCACGGCCCTTGGGTATTGGCGCAGAGCCTCTCGTAACGTTAGGTTGTGCTCCTCGGTATTAGCATGTTTGGCCAGTTCCAGAGTCTTCTCTAGTGTACCAAAGGTATGCGGCGCATCCTCGAGGGTATCTACCGCTCCTGCGGTCTCAGCTGTCTTGGTCGCCATTCCAACGGCCTTGTCCAAGGTTCTTGTCTACGCCGTGAAGGTCGCATAATGGGAGGGGTAACTCGAGTTGGTGCTGAGTAGGCAGTTACTTATACGAGCGACAAATTCGCCCGCTATTCTCGCTACTGTATGTTCCAGGCTTGGATTCGCCGTGTGTCTTAAGTGCAAGGATTTGGATCGAGGTTACATCCTATCTCCAAGCTGGCGCCTGGGTACAATGACTCAAACCCGAGGATTGGTGGACAAAAAGGCAAAAAGGGGCTAGTGCCCCACCGAACAGCTCGCGGTGGGTGTTGGTACCCCATGGGGAAGTGACATGGAATGATTCTGGGGGTGCCATGCGCCAGACCCCACCCCGCCTGTGGTAAGTATGTCCTTCTATCCTGCAGAGCGATCCTTCCCCTCATGCACCACAATGAACTGGACGCGGGGTTCAGTGTTGGTGCTATGCAAGCCGGCATCCTCGACCCCCCAAGTTTCGAAAAGATATTCCGGTTTCCGAAAAGTTCGCTAGCACCGACAGATGTTCATCAAACTTCTCTATGTTGGGATTGGCGAGGGCTCCTGTATCTGGAACTGTTGATGCTCGAGTATCTTCACTCATAGGTGTCTCCTAGAGAGTTAGATGAGATAAAGTCCTTCAGGTCCCGCAGCATATCGTTCGAGTACCAGTGTCGAAGCCCTTCGTACTCCTTCCATGTCACCTGCAGTCCCAATTCGGTGAGGGTATCCCTGGCCTGCCTGCCTAACACGATACCGACCTTGTCATCCAAGAACCCATGCCCAAAGAAAACGGGAGTCATATCCGATGAAACTGCTTCATGTGTGGTAACATCACCAGTCACTAGCTCGATTTGTTCTCTGAGCCAACTTGCAGCTTCGTCGATCGGACGCTCCTCATCCTGGGCTTCGTCTTCGTCATCTTCGTCACGCTGGAATGGGTCGAAGACATCATCTTCTGCTTCAGCGACCGTCGTGACAAGACCGCTCAGTCGGTATGCGTACGGGAGCCAACCGGCCATACCCACGAAAGCCCCCAGGGGTTCGCCATCCCAGAGAAGTAGGGCGACCAGAGACGCAGCGCAGCCCTGACTGAGACCTCCGAAGAAGACATTCTTGGAACCGCCCGGCACCAAGTCAATCTCAGCTCGCAGAAGCTGATGCAGGAATGCGGTGGTCTCTCGGAGCCCCGGGTCCTGTAGCTCCTCGCGTTTTATGGCCGGTGGCTCCAGATCCCAGCTGTCGAACCACTGGTGCGTGAGCGCACGCTTGTAGAGGGTAGCCCGACGCCGGGGCGCAGACGGGAAAACGAAGCGGGCATGTGGAAAAGCGGTTGCAAGCGACTGCATTTCGGGTCGTGGCGAGTCTGGTGAAGATGGTGATGTGATATCGGGAGAAATGGGCGTGCCCAAAAGGGGGGGCCCAAATGCGTCGGCCGACGAGCCCCGCCCATGAAGGATCACGAAGGTCTGTTGGTGGGGCAGTGACAGTGGAGGGACGACGAGTGGCTTTGGATAATCCATACCTGCCCTTCACAACTCGGTAGCTTCCCTTGTATGACACCAGAGAGCGCTCCGTACTCGTGAAGGGCATACGAACCATCTGAGTACCTCGATATATATGCGGTGTCAAGTGGGGCGGTGATGCGCTGGAGAAAGTGGAATGAAGTGGCACAGTGCCCCAGGAGATGTATTGACCCCTAAAGTTTAGGCAGCATACCCCCCACTAATCACCAACTGACAGCGCGGGACGGAGGGTATTGCAGGTACCTCCAACGGTATATCCCCTTACCACCTGTTAAATCCATACATGGATGCAGTCAGTCACCCCGGCTACTATGCCGGTGGCCACGAACTTTCCAGCAATACAAATATAACCACATAGTTGACAGTTTCTAGGTCATCACTGGTATAATACCATGCTCTCAGCACTTCCCATGGCGCGATAGCAGTTGGAAAGTTTGGTGACTGTCGCCCGCTAAGGGGTCATTGGTGCCAACAGCCCAATGTGGCTTGCCTCAAGGAGTAGCTCTGGTCGCCAACTTTGCTGGCTCCATGAGGAGACATTCCGCGGCTGACTCCGTTGGTGACCGCTGCTGACGCCCCGGGTTGCTTTGGTGAATATTCGTCTGTTGGATTATCGCCACCGAGCAGCCGGATGTTCTCTGCCAGAATCCTGCACGGCTTGCCCAGGTGTGATATCCCACGGACCCTAAGATGATTACCGGTGGTGTTGCCCCCTAGCCGCACGAACGTCTGCGCAGCCTCGTCATTCGGGAGTCGATCAAGATGGATGAAAGTCAGCTCATCGTGCAGCTCATGCGACTCTGGTTATAGAGCCTCTGCTGCCCCCCGCATGCATGACGGCAGGTCTTGCTTTGAAGCAGTCACGCACCGCCCAATGCAAGATGCGTGACGAAGTCATGCTTAGGCGGTCCTCAGAAGAGGCGTCAAGACCAGTTGTCGTAACAGTATTAAGGTGTTTAGACCGAGTCTGCAGCACGGCTAGGTGCTCTCAGTCTGAAGATCGAGGGATCCTGCTGTTAGCGGACCAGTGTAACAGATCCTAGATATCGCGAGCACTTTTCCATCGCCTAACGGAGAGCGCATCTATGGGAGGCCACGACTCCTCGGGCTCACAGGGGCTATCTAAAGCTGCATTGTCAATTTCGGCTTTGGAATCGCGCAAAAGTCCTTCCAGAGTACATCGCCGACAACATAAAGTCTTCAAGCAGTGCAGGCAGCTTGATTGAGACAGGCACGATCCAAGATCACTTGACCACCCGGACTCATGTTTCGCCCGTTCACAGGACAACAGCTACCCGGTGGTCTTGCGGAGAGTTCGGCCTAGAAATCCGGTCGCTGCAAGTTGGGTAGTTGAAAATTCGCTCTTTCGTATAGCGGCCTACGAGGTGACGCGAAATATTTCCTTTGGAGCGATCGCTGCCACACTCGCGGCATGCGAATGATACGCAGGATGGTAGTGAGACCACAGGAGCCGCCGGGCCTCGGTCTGCAATCTTGCATGCACATGAGGCTGTGCGCTGTAAAGCCGTCATATTTGCCAGCTTGCACGGTGAAGATGGTGGGGGTCATGCGATGACAGTGAGATAAACGCAATAATGAATCACGGAATGATGTTTGTCCATCGCCCCCAATTCATGGTTGTACTTGCATTGATGTGCTGGATGGATTTGATGGATCATGTAGGTAACCTATCCCCTGGTTCCCCTCATGAACCATTCAGGTGCTCGGTGCCATGGCTTGCAGTGATCGGTTCCAGGGACAGGGAATGCAGCTGGGGTTGGTGACAAGGTATCAGCAGCAGGGGTTCTCTGGTATATGCATTACGCATGGTATTTTGAAGCTGTATAGGGAGTTTGAGCACAGAGAAGGAAGGTGCAATCATGTACAGCCCAAATGGGCTGGTCCAAGTTGTAGTCCTCCCCTAGCCTAGTTCAATAGGACTCGGAAAGAGCAGTCGTATGTACGAACAGATGATTCGTCGAAACTCTCGATTGTGCTGATCAATTGGAGATGTTACGGACAGGCCCGTGGTGTCGCGGATTCCGCACAATACATGGTATGCGAGAAGCGTTCCTGTTTTCCTGAAAACATCAGGCCTGGGAAGTGGAAGCAGCAATGCGCTATTCTGCAAGCCACTTGGGCGGGCTCCTTCTTCCCTCAACCCCGCGCCACAGCTGGTGGTGGGTGTTGGGTGGGTTTGGCCCGAACTAATGGGGAATGGCGCGGTGCCTTGATTTTGAGCTTCAATTTTCAGCATCTGCCTGGTCGCGCGTGCTAAGTCAACCATAGACTGACTATATCGAGACCCAGGGCTCTTATTTGCAGCTTATCCCGTCGTATACTGCTTTCATTTTCATCGTCTCGGCCGCGAAAACTGTGATGAGATGACGTATCCTGGGCCGCAAGATTCTAGCAAGCGCGGTGAGTGCGTGCACAACAAAAGTCCCGTCCGTCCGTTCGTCCGCCCAGACAGAACATCCAAGCTGATCCTAAGCGCATAGATAAACGATAGCCTTGCCTAAGAACCCAGAACCACTTTCCAGAGTGCCGTTCTGATGCCCAGAGATATGTCTGACAGTGAACGTACGGGCGCAACCTTTGCTCTCTGCCACCCCGAGGAGGCGCCTTCTCAATCACAGCAGTCACATGACGAACATGCCTGGAGGTAGGTCAATCAGCTGTCTCATCCCGTGTAGCACAGTCCATGGCAATGGCATACAGTCGCTAAGATAAGTAGGCATGGTTCCCCCGGTGCTGATCCCGGCCCTGCACGCCTGAGTGCCTCTTCTCGCGCAGTGGGTGTCTACGCCTGCCCAGAGTGCGGTGAAAAGTTGACACGCCTAGACTCCATGGCCCGTCACAGGAGATCAAGGCATCGCATCGGTAGACAATATTACTGCCGTCATCCACAATGCAAAGGTAAAAGTCGCAGTTTTGGCCGCTTCGACAACTTCAAGCGGCACATGGAGACCTCCCATTCAATAATTGTGTCTCCCGGAAGCGCCAACGAAGACGATGGTGATGACGACGCCATCCGCGAGAGCACACAACTCTCATTCCATCCCCCGCCACCATCTTCCAGCAACGCGCCAGTCGTTCGGCCAAAAGCAGATAGCCAGGTACCCCCTATAGCCGCACCAGTTAATCAGCACTCGCAATTGCGTCAGCCCAAGGCAGCCCCTGTCAACAATGGCAAACCGCTCATCACCAAACCTAACATTTTGCCAGACCTTCGGTCTACGGACCGGGAAGATCTCGAGTCCCTCGAAAAGCATGAGCTCATCCGCAGACTTCGCTCCAAGCTTATGGAATGTGAGCAGCTTCAACATCAGTGTCATGTTTTGACTCTCGAGAGGGATGAGTATGCCGAAGCTTACAGAATGTCGGAAAACGGTCGGATGCAGCGCGGCGAGCGAGAATGAAGCTGTCCACCGTTTTTGCTGCTCGTCTGAGCTTGCAACTCCAGCCATGATGTGCAGGGACCCCGAGCTACTTGTTCGGGTCTCGGATTCCCGTCAGCGTCATCTAGCCCAATGCCAGACTTCCTTGCAGGCTCTTTGCGCCATTTCTCTTGACTTTGCTCTCTGCTGAAGAGGACGGCAATCTCATAACGATGCGAGTTATCGATTGCTAGATAGCTTTGGTACGGTGCACAGGCACCGCTGGTTTGCCGTAACTTCGGGAACTTCCTCCCGAAGTTGATGAATGGGGCAGCAATGGATCAACAACGGGCTAGCATAGGGACCGGACCCTTCGTTCGTCCACGACACCCATTGGCATTAGTCCCAACGCCAACTGTTCTAGGGTAACATATTACTATGACGAAAACCGCCAAGACAGTACGGCAAATACGGCAATGTCATCTTGGAACTGGACGCCTGGTCATCGTTATGCGGCCGCAAAGGATAGGGACAACGAATGTGTATAGCTATCTATCGGATCTCGGCTCCTTCAAGTAAGTCATGTCGTCCGGGTAGTGTTAATGTTACAACTCGATTACTCGCCATATACTCCCAAGCAAAGAATGTGTGTGAGGCTACATGGGTCTCGACCATACAGGCAGCCATCACGGACGGGCGTTGCTATTGCGTGTGGAAACAGCAAGATCAGCGGTGCTCATTGTCCAACACGCGCAGGACCCTGGAGGCCTAAGGGGTGCTCACTGGAGAGCGAGTGGCGACGCATGCATCGCCCTGCTATTTTCTCTTAAATCAGCCGCCGCGACGAACAGTTACCTGGCGAACGAAAATGAATCGCATTTTACCAATCGGGGTCCCATTCTTTACCTCTCTGCTCAATTGGCACGGGCTCGAAGCGCTGGAGGCTGCAATGGACAAAGCGGGTCCCGAAAAGCCGGGTTGGTCCCAGCACAACGGTCTAGAGTCGAGTGCTGTCAAAATTGCATTTACGGGGACCACTGGCAGAGATTGCTCGTTGCGCGCTCGAGCTTCTTGGCGATTTAAAGTCACAACCACCGTTTGAACACCCCTGGCTTGAGTGAGATTGTAGCTCAGACACCGGGGAAAGACGCCGGGGAGAAAGCCGGGGAGAATCGTACGATTTTCTGAAGAAAGCGACCTCGTTAGCCGCACGACAGCCCTACAGCCCAAGTCGCTGGCCTCGATAACACCATAAGGAATGGCGTGCACCACCGCAGCTCAGCCCGTATCATGCTCAGCCTCAACCCCTCCCTGGCCTATCTAGCAGGTTACTGCTCGAAACAGTTACTGCTCAATCCAGTAGTGATCAGACATTGCTGCAAATTTGGTTGATCGCCGAATCCCTAAAGTCCATGCTGACGGGCTGGTTTCCGACTGCTGCTGTGACTTGCAAGGATGCGGATCCTTAGACATTCGAGCCAGAGGGACTGGCCCAGAACCGTCAACAAGGATACTGAGTAAGTCGTCAAATGAAACATCTCGTACAGATCCTGCCAGAGTCCAGGTATGTGGGTATGCCAGAAGTGACGGCGTGCTGCTAGTTCTGCTAGCGACCATCATCTAGCCCCCTTTCCCCCGAACCGGTCTACGCTAGATTTACTGAGAAAATTACGAAGCACCAGACGTCGATAAGAACAGCGCCTACCGTCTACAGCGAGAGCCGGCTTTGGTAGTAGATTCCCTGTTTTCCTGTCTACCGGTCCGTCTTCGAAGCGCGGTTGGCAGATCCGTCGCCTTCTAGCTACACTAATGGCAGCAGATATTTCCAATCTATTTGATCTGAATAAGGCTTAGTCAAGGCACATCAACCAGACTGTCGGTACTAGTGGTAGTCTGACAATGCTAAGAGTAAGGGTTCAGAACAGAAAACGAGAGGCACAGAGAAAGAGAACCATGGGGGAGAGATAGTGCCATTTCAGCTTCCAAAGCTGAACTGCAGAGACAAGTAAGCCGCGGTCATAGGCAGCCGCAAATATCGTTTCAGTCAAGAGCCGTGACATCTTGGGGCTTACTATGCCTCACCTCGAATTGTGTGGGCCATCTGGGTCACAACTAGCGCGCATCTCGGGAGGAAAATATTCTGCATCGGATCTGGTGCCCTACAACAGGTAACAGTGGCCCCTGTTGAGTGGCATGCCCCCTCTCTGTGTCTGTGCTGACCCCTGGGGGATCTGCAGCGTTAAAGAGCCCCGGAAGGGTGATCCAAGTCATCCGGGGTTAGTCAGGAGTAGACCGATCACAGCGTGGTTGCTACCCAGCAGCCCGGGCCCCCGTCAAGGCCTTAGACGCCCCCCACTTGGCGGCTGATACCTCATCGCGCCGCTTTTATTGGATGAGTGGTATAGTCAGCTAGTTGCTGGTGGTCTACAGTATTAGTGTATTCTCTTGCAAGCGCTCCTCTCCTACCACACGGCGGCGGGGGGGCAAAGGAGCTACCAGCAGCGCCAAATAGCCCATCGCAATATGGGAGTGCCATGAGCGCTGTCCGATACCAAGGATCCTCCCTACATCCACCTCGCGGGACTTGAGCGAGTCAGCACGCCACGCGATCCCGGAGCTACTCTGCCAGTCCGTATAAGGAAGGTCTCCTGTCTGATCTGATCGCCGGGAGCTTGACTATAGCCCTTGGCAATAGTCGACACACTCCTTTATCAACCGCCTGGTTCTCGTTTTTAATATATTTGCTTTCCCGGACCCCTTCTCTCCCTCGGTGTCTTCCTTTCATTCCTTCTTTCCACAAGCACACACGCCGACCACGACCGTCCCGAACCTTCGGGCCTCTCCTATTAGTAATTATACTATAACCGGCGCCGACAGGACAGGCAAAGTAGTGACCAGTCAGTCACAATGGGGGGCTTCCTTGTACCCGACACTTATGTGGCGCAAGCGCCCAGCAACACCGACATGAACGTCGCGTCCATTATCTGGGGCATCTCGCTCGCGGCGGGCCTGTTCACGGCCTCCAAAGCCCGGAAGCAGACGTGGGGCATTTACAAGCGGACTGGCGGTGTCAACGCCTACATCATTATGGTCTGGATGAGTTGGATCGGTAGCTCCATCATCGGCATCGTCAGTTGGCTGTATCTTTGGGGGACCATTGAGACTTCGTAAGCACATTACGCATCCCCCATTATGACTTTGTCAAGTTACAAGGACAAGGCTAACCACGTCCGTGCCTGCAGTTTCTGGCTGTTCTTCTTCCTCCTCGTCTGCTGGGTCTTCCAGGTCCAGTGCATCATCCAAATCATCATCAACCGTATCTCGCTGCTTATGCGGGACCGCACCGTCGTCAACCGTATGATCTGGGGCTGCGCGCTCGGCCTCGGCGTCATCAACATCAGCGTCTTCTGCATCTGGATCCCGGCCCGCCTGCAGATCTCGCCTACCTTTGTGCACATCAACGAGATCTGGGACCGCATGGAGAAGGCCATCTTCTGCATCATGGACGTCATCCTCAACGTCTACTTTGTTTACCTTGTCCGCTCGCGCCTCATCTCCAACGGCCTCACCAAGTACAACCGACTCTTCAAGTTCAACATCTTCATGATTTTCGTTTCCATGTCTCTGGACGTAAGTTCTGGATTCCATTTACCTCCTTCTTCATTCTTATATAGAGTCGGTCGACTAATACATACCCCACACAGATTGTCCTGATCGGTGTCATGTCTCTCGGACAGGGTTTCATCTACGTGCAGTTCCACCCGCTCGTGTACATCCTCAAGCTGCACATCGAGCTCAACATGGCCGACCTGATCGGCAAGATCGTCAAGTCGGAGAACAACGGCAGCTCGTACCCGTCGACGGGCGGCAACAAGCGCAGCGGCGGCAAGTCCGGGGGCGGCCTTGGCGGCAACGCCACCGGCACCCACAACGGCCCTCACACCGGTGGCTTCCGCATGGCCACCCTCATCACGGCGAACCGCGACTTCAACAGCAACCACCCCGACGGCGCCAACGGCAGCACCAAGGGCGGCATGGCGGGCATCCAGAAGACGACCGAGGTGCACCACGTCATCGACGAGGACGCCGAGAGCCGGACCAGCTCCACCACCGAGCTGCAGAAGGACTACTCGCAGAAGGACTACGCCATGGTTTAAGGAAACAAACACTCAGATACCCCTACCACACCTGCCTACCTACCCTCTTTATTGTATAGTAGTAGTACTAGCCCCGGGCGAGTCTGGCCTATCACTCTTTGGCAGACCCCCTCCGGTAATATGTAAAAACAGAGAAGAAGAAAAAGAAAGGTCGTGTGCGATCTTGGTACCCAATAACACTCGTTTCAATTGGACACTTGACGCACATTGACTGGTGCTTAATAATAATAATTAATCAAATCACTTGAGCTGATTTTCGCTTTATATTATTGACGATAATCATTTACACTACAATGAGAGTACACGTAATGCAAAATGAGTATTTAAAAGTATGACTGCTTAGTTGCTGCTGCTCACATTGCAGTGAACCGTGACGAACTTCCTAGCGCTTCTGATAGTGCTTCGGTTACCCTCGGTGAAATTCACGAGGTACCCCTATTCAACTTCAACTCTGGAAGTTGGCAATAGGAATAGCTCGTAATAATCTCAGGGTAGCGCATTTCCACCTCATGTCTTCATGTCGATCACTAGGTACTTGACTGTATGTATCAAATTTGGTTTGCATCTAGGCTCTCTTTGGAGAAGGTTTTATCCGTTTACGTCTTATGCATCTTGCTTTTGATAAAGACATGATCCTTAGCATTGACCCTGGTGGTAGAATAGACAAAATCAACTGTGATAGAAGAAAATACCACCCGTCTCATTTTGCCAGTTACACGTACAGGCCCTCCGTGAATAGTAACAATAAATCCCCGTCATCAGATGCAGGCTACTCGGAAACATTAGCCAAGTCTTCCCAATGGTTCTCTCGCGTCCGAAAGATTAGATTGGGGCCTTCGTGGGCCGCCATGAAGCTATCATATAACTGATACTCATCCGGCCGATCCCTCCCCTCTCCCTTACCTAGCCCTCCACCCCCCAGCTCCCCCGCCTCCCCGGGCGCCTTCGCAAAGTCAAAGTACCAAAGCGTCTTGGCCACCGCCAGGCTGATCTCGAGGTACGCCACGGCCTTGCCCGCGCAGCCGCGATCGCCCAGGCTGAACGGGATGAAGGCGCGCCGCATGGCCGCCTTGGCCTCCTTGGTCTTCGGGTCCTCAGCCTCATCTATCCCATCTCCTTCCAGCCATCTCTCGGGTCGAAACGAAAACGGCTCGGGAAAGTACGTCGGGTTATGCAGGAAGCTGTACATGCCCACCCCGACCAGGGTCCCGGGCGGGATGAAGTGACCGTCGACGACGAGCGGCGGCTGTTCGGGGACGGTGGCGGGGTCCTGCTGGCGCCACATGACGCCCGGGGTCGGGGGACAGAGGCGCAGGGTTTCGTCGATGACGGCGCGGAGGTACTTGCAGCGGGCGAGCTGGGGGCCCTGGCGGACCTCGCGGCCGGCGGAGAATGTGGTGCGGATCTCGGTGGCGAGTTGGGCGTAGACGGTTGGGTGGCGCGAGAGGTAGAAGAAGACGGAGGACATGGCTGTGCCTGTGGTCGTGCCGCCTGGTTGGTTTTGTGTAAGCCATGGGTGCGAAAAGGGGGTCAGGGGCTCGGAGTTCGGGGTACAGGGTACGAAGTTTAGGCTTTCGGGGTACGCGGTGTAGGCTTTCGGGGTGCAGGTGTACGGACTTCGGGGTACGTGGTTCTGGCATTGGCGATGGGATGTAGGAACGCCACAAGAACACCATAGGTGACCCAGGAGCGAGCAGATATCGCAAAGCAAAGTAGTATGCAATCAAAGATAAGAAACCTACCTGCATTCATAAAAACCCCCGCCTCCCCCCAAATCTCACTCTTCTGCAGCCCCTCCTGCTGGACCTGCCCGACCCGCTCCTCGGTCGCCACGAACGAGTAGAGGTCGTGCTTCGCGTCGCGGGGCAGGGCCATGCGGTCCGTGATGATGCCCTGCAGCAGACGGCGGAACTCCCCGACGCGCTCCCGGACCAGCCACTGCACGCCCGGGTCGACGAGGTGCGTCTTGGGCCAGTTCATAAACAGGTAGACGCGCGGGTTGAGGGCCGCGAAGGCGCGCGGCAGCAGGTGCATGGTCTCTTCCGTCTGCGTCTTGAGGGCCGTGCCGAAGGCGATGAGGCCGATGACGTCCATGGCGAGGTACTTGCACCGCGGCGTCATATCCACGACTTCTGGCGGTTGGAGTTTATGTTGTGGCTCTGGCTGACATGAGTGAAAGAGCTGGCCGAGGAACACGTCGATTTGGGTCAGCATGGTGGGCTCGAACTCGCGCATCGAGCGCTCGGAGATGGCTTGGCCAATGACCCGGCGCCGGCGGCGGTGGTCCGCCTTGTCCAGTGCGGTGAAGACGCTAGGGGTGCTGCGGAAGCGGGTGAAGGCGTAGATCGGGGCCTTGGCGATACGGGGGTTTAGGTATATGTCTAGTCACGAATTTGGAGATTTTTAGTTGTCCAATGATTGGTCGCCGGGATAAGGGGACACATTGCGCACGTCGAACCTCGTTAAGTACTCACCCTGGACGGCTGTTAAGGTGTTGAAGACGAGCCGGTTCGGTGCCTGTCTGACAACGGGGCCTGTTAGATTGGGTAAGCGAGAGTTTCTGCTTTGTGGCACATATTCTTTTAGTTGAGCTTTGACCTTACCATACTTCAAATGGTCTCGATATGTCATGAGGTGGACATCCCCCTTAATCGCGTGCCAGCCGGCATATCCATTTGTGAGTCGGCCCAGTAAAGGACCCGGGTACGCCTTCAGCGGATTCAAGACCAGTCTGTAGCTTGCAATAGCAGCAAACTATCATACAATACGCGCTATTTGTTAGCTGATAACCGCTGTTTTGGGTGATACAATAGTCTCGTACCAGTGAGATGATGAGGCACACAACATACTGGAGCATCGAATCCATGTTGTAGCTCTCTTGGAAGAAAGGACGAATACTTGGGGAGCTCGAGACGTGCGCGAAACATTTTCGCGGAGCATCTATATCCAGTCGGGATTATGACGTATCGACGCAAGGGGTTGTGCCGGTTGGGACGGGTTTTGGTGTTGGTCGTGTTGGCTTACCATTAAGCTGGGCCCAGGGGACTACGGCCCGGTAATTGGAACATCCCTTATGCAAACCGCGAAGTCTTTCTAATTTCTCTCAATTTTGTATTAATGCTTATCTTCGTGATTTCTGTGATCGTAGTTCTGTCATTATTCTTGGCCATGGAGCCGGCACCTATTCAAACCACCTCGCGCATCGATGAGAAAGATGGCAGCAGCAGTCTCCGAGCTGGCGACAAAAGGAATGGCAATGGAGTAGTCGAGCCGCGCATCCCGGATGGACCCCCTGGGGGGTCGAATGGTGTGGGAGCTGCTGGCGACAGCGGTACCACTATTCCTTCTAGCCACCTCCACGGCCTACCCCTTTTCTTGGTGACCTTTCTGAATGCCGCCATGTTGTTCTTAGTCCAGACCGAGATCTTCATCGTAACCACGTCCCTGGTCGCCATCACCGAAGAGCTGGGCGATTTCGATGCGGCGAGCTGGATCCTGGCCAGCTACTTTTTGGGATACGTCAGTATGTAATGAGTACCCAAGAGTTGTCGCCGGACGACCCACCCCTTAGTAAAGGCTCTTCGGAAATCGTTCTGACACCGAACCAAATGTTAGGCTTCGTTGTCATTGTGGCCAAGCTGAGCGACATATTCGGCCGGAAGCCAGTCTACGTATTGTCCATTCTGGTGTTCACTATCTTCTCGGGCGGATGTGCGGCAGCTAAGACCATGCCACAGCTGTGAGTTATCAATGTCATTATAGCTTCCAGGATAGATATCCAGGAGACTCTTAAAGTGACCGGCATTGCTGACATTCGCGGGCAATATGATGCAGTATCATCCTGCGTGCCTTTCAAGGTGTTGGCGGCGGCGGCAGCTACGCACTCGCCACCATCGTGACCATAGAGATCGTACCCCCTGATGGATACCCTACTCAAATGACGTACATGGGCATCGCAGTCATGCTTGCCCTAGTCTTGGGTCCCATCGCTGGAGGGGGTATCAGCGCCGTCACGACCTGGAGGTGGATATTCCTCTTCAACGTACCCGTCGGCGTCGTGGGTCTGGCATTGGCTGTCTTCGGCATCCCTTCGGGATTTCCCCATCATCAGATCAAGAAACCAGCGACTCATCCTCCGCTGACTGAGGAAGTATCGCAGCGAGGCGCCCGACCTCTGGTAAGACTGGACATACCCGGCTGTGTTCTGCTCTTTCTGGCCACCATGTCCATCGTAGCCGCTTTTCAGGAAGCCGGTTCGCGGTTCTCATGGGGCTCTGCGTACTTCATTACTCTATTGGTCATCTCGGTTCTGCTTTGGCTTGTTCTCGTGATCTGGGAACGTCGCGTAACATTTGCGGACACCACCCGGGAGCCTGTTCTGCCCTGGAGATTCTTCACCAACCGTCGCATGATGGGCACCTTGCTGTGAGTCGCCCCTTACCCTTACTCAGCGAAGCGGCATTGGCCACTGAGCTGCAATCAGGTCACGGTGTTTTGGGACGAGCAACTTATACATACCAAAACCAGCGGCATTATCCTACAAGGCGGGCCGTTGACCGTCACTAACTTACAGATCCCCCAGAGGTTCCAGCTAGTAAGTGGGCTGAGCAGTCTTGACGCCGGTGTGCGTCTCATACCATTCGGGGTCGGCCTTTCAGCAGGCACAATACTCAGCGCCAACGTGGCGAAAAGATCCAGGGTGCCAGTGATGTACACTGTCATGGTCGGAGCGCTGCTCCAGGTTGTGGGTTATGCCCTTCTGGCCACCGGCGGGTCGTACGTCGACATCCCTCCCGCCGTGTATGGCTACCAAGTCATTGCCGGTCTGGGCTGCGGCATCAGCTTCCAAACCCTCATCCTTAACATTCCCCACGTGGCCGAGAAGCGTGATCACGGTGAGTACCTACCTACCCGAAACCATTGACCCTTAAGTAAGTGTCAAGAACTGTCTAACTCTTCCCGCTGATAGCCGTGGGAATGGGGTCAGCCAATCAGTGCCGCGCCATAGGCAGCACGCTCCTGGTGGCGGTGACCACCGCCCTCTTCAACGGATTCGTCTTTCCCCGGCTGTCTGGGCTGGGCATCTCAGACCCCAACCGCGTCATCGAGACATACAGCCATGGGGGCGCGACAGGGATACCAGCCGACGTCTGGAGCGATGCAAGGCGTGTCCTGTCCCAGGGCTACAATCGCCAGATGTACGCCCTTGTCGCTTGCGGCGTAGCGCAAGCCGCCGTGGCTTCGCTTCTGTGGGAAAAGCGGCCGGCGGCGACGCCTGTGGGAGGGATGTAGTTGTGGTGGATTCTCAAGAGAAGAATCCGGCAGCAACCATGGGCGATGCCACGCTGAGCTTATATTGTCACTTTTGCAGCCACAATGGAAGAGTAGCCCCCAAGTCCGGGAGCAATCAACATGGGACCAATGCAGGAGGATAAATCGCGCTTCGGGAAGATAGTTGGTGACGGTGTATTTTAGCATCCAGATCAGCGAATCTGTGGAGCGTCAATGTACAGAAAGCTTTTTGCAAAGTGCAAGTGTTGGCGCTAAATGCCTAGACATTCCACAAGTCGCTCGAGCCACTCGATTCTGTTTGTTAGAACCGAGAGTAGTGAGTGGACGAGAGAGGAAAAACATTGGTCTACGATAAGGAGCCAAGGCCTCTTACGCGCATGTACCTGCCCTCCAGGTTCGTGGGGTGTTGGTAGGGAACAGCGAGGTTGCTTCGAGTGGGGGTTGCATCCTTTTTTACTTCGCTGTCCATCGCCACTGACTACATAAGGATGGCAAAAAAAGGTTTCTAGTCCTCGTAGTCGTACCTCGTAAGCAAATTACAGCAGCAGATAAGCGAAGTGAGTAATATGCCTGACGTCTTGCGTCATTTACTTATATGCCTAACAGTACGCAGAGGGTGTGGGAGAGCAGCCCGTCTTCAGAATTGGGTATCATTTTTCATGACTCGCGCGCCTAGACCACATTCTGGGCAAGCTATCCGCTCAAAACCTGGAGCAATTGTGGGAGTGGTAGAGGATCAGACATATGCGGGGTAACTGTAAGCTGGAGCACGCTTGGCGAACGCAGGCGGCACTCAAAACAGGGAGGAGGTCCGCAGCCGGTCGCCCGGATCCGAAAAGGAACCTATCACAACTATTGAGGCTCTCTCCGATATCTTTTGCCTTGGCTTGGTCGCCAAGGCGCTAGCCTACAGGAAAAGAGGCGTTTTATTGCTCGCAGGGGGCGGGAGAGTGCATGTTGTTTGCTTTGCTTTCTCGTGGCAGTACCATCCATTCTATTTATGTCCTTTCTGTCCTTTGTCTCGAGTTTATGAGCGAAGGGAATCAATTGAGTAACCCTCTAGAAGCAAGGAGGCGGCAGAGAAAAGTAAGTCATCTAACGGCGAACCCAGGGGTTGTGCGCGAGGTTCTTTGTGATTAGTGAGAATGCGATACATAGGCGACCAACATCATGTATCGTCATTGGCATCTCTGCATGCCTGTCATCTGTGCTGGGCCAAAATACCCCGTGACTTGGCATCTGGGGTTAGGAGGCCTTGGCTGCTCAAGGGGCTCCGCCGACTCCGCCATGAGTGCTAGGGATAAATTCATATCCTCGCCGCGCACGCCATATCCAATCGGCCACACACCACATCTGTCGGCATCCCCGTTCAAGGTTCGCGGAAGGCTTGTATCAAGGATAGTGACAAGGGATGATCGGGTTGACATTGCACCGTTACATGGCCATGGAGCGTGGAGTGAATATAAATGGGTGACGATCCCCCACCCATGATCAGCGAGCCGCCTGGTCTCCCGCATTGAATGCCAGCAAGGTCTCCTCCATTTAGCTTCGCTTATCTGAGCCGCTCCTCTTCCATTTCGAGCTTGCTTACTGTCTGAGGCATCCCACATTCCTCTTTGGCTCACAACACGTAGCCAAGTGCCTGACAATGGCGACACCAGTGCCATCCGAACCGTCGTACTATGGTGCGCCGGTAGAGGAGAAAAAGGGTCATGGACTGGACCTCGAGGCCGCAAGTCTGTCGGAGGGAAAGCCCGCAGCCAATGCTTTGCACGTCGAACGCGCGGAGCTCCTCGCGAACCTGCCGGATCCCGATGCGGACAAGACGCCCGAGGAGAGAGCCGTCATCGTAGGTGAACTTCTTCTAACGGCGCCCAAGGGCAACGAGCTGACCCGAATGACAGGACCGTAAGCTCATGTGGAAAGTGGATGTGGCCCTAATCCCCTGGCTCAGTCTCTGTAAGTCTGACCGATTGTGCCTCAATTGCCCCCCTGGACCCTACATGCCGCGATAGATCATACCTTTGCTGACGAAACCAACCCTCCGCTCATAGTGTACCTCATGTCGTTCCTAGACCGGACCAACATCGGCAACGCGCGCCTCGCGGGCATGGAGGACGACCTGGGCATGAAGGGCCAAGACTACAACATGACCCTGACCATCTTCTTCATCAGCTACGCGGCCGCCGAGCCCGTGACCAACGCCCTCCTCAAGCGGCTGAGCCCGCGCGTCTTCTTCACCGCCATCATCTTCGTCTGGGGCGTCACCCAGACCCTCATGGGCATCGTCCACAACTACCAGGGCCTGCTGGCGGCGCGCTTCTTCCTTGGCATCGCCGAGGCCGGCCTCTTCCCGGGCGTCAACTACTACCTCTCGTGCTGGTACAAGTCCTCCGAGATCGGCGTCCGGTCCGCCATCTTCTTCTCGGCCGCCGCCCTGGCCGGCTCGTTCGGGGGCCTGCTCTCCGCCGCCATCGCGCTCATGGGCGGCGTCGCGGGCCGGCCCGGCTGGTCGTGGATCTTCATCCTCGAGGGCATCGCGACCGTGCTCGTGGGCATCGGGTGCTGGTGGATGGTATTCGACTGGCCCGAGGACGCGCGGTTCCTGTCGCCCGACGACCGGGTCCGCATGCAGCGGCGCCTCATCGCGGACCGCCAGGGCCGCACCGCCGAGGACTTCGACAAGCGGCACATCTGGGCCGCGCTGCGGGACTGGAAGACGTACGGCTACATGTTCATCTACTCGGGCGCGCTGGTGCCCCTGTACGCCTTCTCGCTGTTCCTGCCGACCATCCTCAAGGGCATGGGCCACGTCGGCACGCGCGCGCAGCTTCTGAGCGTGCCGCCCTACGCCGTGGCCGCGGTCCTGACCGTCATCGTGGGCTTCGTCGCCGACAAAACCAAATACCGCGGCTACTGCAACGCCGCCACAGTCCTAATCGGCATCGCCGGCTTCGTGATGCTGCTCGCCTCGCAGAACCCGCAAATCCAGTACGCCGGCACCTTCCTCGGCGCCGCGGGCATCTACCCGACCATCTCCAACACGCTGTCGTGGGTCATCAACAACACCGAGGGCTCGCTGAAGCGGGCCGTGGTGCTGGGCATGGTGGTCGGGTTCGGCAACCTCAACGGCGTCGTCTCGTCCAACATCTACCTCACGCGCGAGGCGCCCCGCTTCTGGACCGGGCACGGCGTCGTGCTCGGGTACCAGGTCGTCGCGCTGCTGGGCGGGACCCTCGTTATGCATGTCGCGCTGCGCAAGATGAACCGCGACCGGGCCCGCGGCCGGATGGATGCGAAGTGGGCGGCGATGGGCGAGGAGGAGCGCTGGGCGATGGGGGATATTCGGCCGGACTTCAAGTATACTCTTTGAGAGCCTATAGTGGAGGGTAGGGAGCAAAAGAGACCCGGGAATTACGTATTAAACCAAAAGAGCTTGTGTATCCGATATCATGGGGGCAAAAACCAGTGATCATTGCCATATCAAGTGGAATATAATACAAAACCTGGCAGGTTGGTCAAACATGCTCTTTCCGAGCTTTGGGACTCTATTAACTGTCTAGACGGGGTATTCGCCTGATTCGTAGAAGTATGATCATATGCAGCCTGGTGCCAAACGCCGCCGCCAACGCCAATAAGAACTCCGGCCCCGGACCAAAATGCTCGCTTGCTGAAATACAGAGAACCAGAATGAATCAAATCAACCGACCCGCCGCGCGCGCATCCTGTCTATTTCATCCAGAACCACCGACCCTTTGGCTTCTCGTCGAGGATCTCCTCCGCGTGGACCGATTCGACTCCCACGGCCCGCATCAGCTTGTGGACGCCATGCAGCTCGACATCGATGGCCTTAACGGCGTCATCGCACCAACCGGCCCCGGCGCACCGCTTGCCCACCAGATGCACCTTTCCGGGCTCGAGGGTGACGCTCTTGTCGATGGTGCCGGTCAGCTTGCAGTCGAAGACGCCCTTGCGCGTGTCGAGGCGGCCCTTAACCTCCGCAAAGACCTTGCGCTCGCTGCTGTCCGCGCCGCCGCTCGTCTGGATCTCGAAGCTGCACGTGCCGAAGCTAATCTCAATAGGACTAGGGTTGGCAATCCGCAGCACGATCTGCACGTCGGCAGCACCGTTCTTTTCGGACGTCACCTGATCGACGGTGACGCGCGGGCCGTCCATGCCCTTCATCTGCATCGTCTTGCTGTAGACGATGCTGCGCGGGCCGACGCCCAGCGCTTTGACGTCGCAGCGGCCATTGCGGAGGTCCAGCACGGCCGCCGTCTCCTCCATCACTTGGCCGACAAAGTCGAGCAGGGCGGCCTTGTTGGTGATCTTGACGAGCTGGTTGTTAACCAGGACGCGGGCCCCGTTCATGCTGGTGTTCAGGGGCGGCATGAAGATCTGCCCGAAGCAGTCCCCCTTGCTGTTGTGAAGATCCAGGGTCATGGGGGAGATTGATGCCGGGACTGGGCCGGTGTTGGTGGCACGAGCATCCACCGAAATGTGAAAGGTGCTAAAAGGAGGCGAGAGAAGTCAACATCGTGTTCCCGTCCGTCAAATCTGCCATGACAAACCCTTCCTTTCACCGCCCTTTCTATTCTACGTTTGTACGGTTCGGTTCGGCTGCTGTTGCATGTAGCACTCACGAACGCACGCACGCACGCACACACCACACAGAGGGGAAGAAATGCAGGTTTACTTACTCTTCAGTAACATTGCTGATGCGAACCAGTGAGACATCCAAACGACTGTAGTGAAGAATGCATTTGATGATCTTATCAAAGGCGGATTCCATTTGGCCGGTGTGTGTCTGAACGAGTCCCTGGAAGCTGAAGTCCATGTTGTGTCCTTTTCTCTTTTAGTAAGGACGATAGTGTGTGTGCCTGCTTTAACTGGGGTTTTTGGTTTCTGTTTGTTTGTGTAAACGGGCAAGTCGAGTCGTGAGGCCAAACAAACAGGTTTCTCCTCCAAAAAGTTCAAGAGGGTGTCCCAACAATGTTCCAGATCGAAAAAAGAAGGCGATGATGGGGTGACCTCTGGGGTTCAGAATGAGCGGTGTTGCGTCCTTCTTTGCAGTGTTGTGGCCTGTTGAGCCACACAGATTTGCATGATTGATTAGGGGGACGCGTGGGAGAGTGGATAGTGGGGGGTTATTTGATGTGCTGTGCACCGGCACTCGATGTGATTGATGGGTCGCCACCATGGAAGATCCATAATGATCAACTCTTGGTACAGGTAGATAAGCCTGATCGCCATAGTGTACAGGGGAAGGCGCGATGCGAGTGCGATCGGGGAGTGCGGGTGACTATGGGTGATTGATGATCAAAAAGTCGTGAGCAACACGCGGTCCTGTCTTGGGTGTGATCCAAAATCCAGGCCTGAGGTACGCTCACATGGAAGATTGAACGACCAAACTTCCAGTGCGGGCGGTTGATAGGATGGCCGGCTTCGGTGAACCAGCAGAGCTGCTGGCTGCTGCTCTGTCCTAAAGTCAAGTCACTTGATGCGATTCCAAGTTGGGCAGCCATAGCCACTACCGGTATAACCACCCCTGAACACATGATCTATAATTTACTATACAGAATGAAGACATAGCAAGAAACTAGGTAGCTAAAGAACGTCGCCAATTGGCAAGTCATTGGAAGTTGTGTAACCAGGCCTGGATCATGTAACCAAGGCCTAGATCAATCCAATCAATGTTGCATCTCAGCTGAGGCAATGCGCGCTAGTGGCAGGGCGTTTTGGGTGCACTAAGCCTTCCCCGCCCACACCCGAAAATGCAGGCTTCTCAGCTAAGTACATTCGACTCGGCGGGTTTACCGTAGTTCTCTCGCAATCTTAATCTCTCGATGGCCAGAAAAATGTCTTCTTTGGTTTCTTCGCTTGTGACTTCAATTGAGAGTTATTGAGCTTTTGATTAAAAAATCAGGCGAAAGGAAATGATGCATGTTGAAACTATCGAGCTTCGCTTCTGCGTCCACAGAAAGAAAGGCAATGGAGCTGTTGTTCCTCCTCGCCCTTCGGCCTCGCCTGAGACTGAGACGAATGAGCCTCCTTGTGCGACTCGCGACATGGCTGATTTGGGGCCAGCTGGAGGAACATGACGCTGGGCAAACACTACATACCATCTGAGATGTCGCCAGGAACAGAGGGGAGTTACTGCAGTGACGTTGGGAAGCATGCAAATGACAGAACTCCGTTTGCTCGGATTGTCAGGCTGATGATGGCATTGAACTTTGATGAGCATATCTCCGCGGGGTTCCGCCCCTCTATGAGTCTGTCACTTCAGTCGGTTCTCGCGACTGTGGTAATAAACAGCCAAGGCCCAAGAGATATCTACGATCCGGTGTCTCGCAAGGGAAAAGACCTGTCAGAGAGCACACTGGTCGCTCCAGTTTGGAGCATCAACTGATGCATGGATACTAATCTCGACCAAATTGTCAGGGAGACCAGCTTATATATTGCCTCAAGACTCATGTCAGCAGCGCTTTACGCAAATTAGAGGGCTGCAATCTATTAGCCTAGGGCCACTTTTCGGGTCAAAAACTACATGTTAGCCACGAACCCAATAGCCCCCGTTTCCAGGGCTCCTGGTTGACAATGCTGGGGTAATCCGCCATGGGCCCGTCGGGGCTCTTTGTTATTTCTCGCAGGCCCCCCAGCAGCTGCCGAGACGGGGCCAAGCGCGGATTGGGACAAAGGGGGCTCGGGGGCTAAGCTGCATAACGTAGGTAGCACTTTAGAAACGAATGCGAATAGGCTGTTGGATCGTCGCTTTTTAGTGCTACGTAAGCGCGAGGGGCATGGGGGTTAGAGGATGCCGTGGCCGCGTCGTTTGTATTCCTAAATAGTAAAAAGCCACGAATACGGCTTACATGCAGCCTCGGCAGCGGATGTTGGATGGAGGAAAGAAGCAGAGCAAAAACAGGCCGATAGAAACAGATGATGGCAGCCAAGCACGTCCCGAGGAAACCAATAGTGGGAATTCGCTCGTGAATGAGGGCGTTGTTATCCATATTTATAATTAAGCATCCATAAATAATGCTGTCAGACACGAGTATTCTGGAGTATCCCAGCAGGGCAGCGTCTCATTTCAGGGATCAACAGGGGAAAGGCGCAGGTGTGTCGAAGGAATTGGACCCTGTTTGACGCCCGACCGGGGGAGGACAGTAGCGGCAAATGATGAACGGGAAGCGCTGCGATTCGCTCGGTAGTAGGACGTCACTGCTTTGAATGCTTGGATGCGAGGACGGCACGGACGGAACTGTGGTCTAGTTGGGCCTTATCCTCAGCTTCAGCTTGGGACCCCAAATTCAACTTTGCCCATCTTCAAAGTGCCATATCCGTAGGAGAAACTTTGTCGTCTGTTTACATTCTTCGTGGCCTGCCTACGGACGCTGTGCTGCTGCCGTTCAGATACTTGGATCAAATATTTGGCATTCCACCTCGAGTTTATGCATGTCTTGGTTTTGACTGGCTGCAAGCAACCGAACCCCTCCACAGACACACCCGCACGCCCTTGCAGATAGGTCTTCAGCGGGCATTGAACTCGAGCTCCCTTGACTCGCCAGACTGACTAGCTACTGCTGCTATTGCTACTACTGCTACGACTTCGACCTTGCATTGCATTGATTGCTTGCACCTGCGCTGCGCTGCACTACACTTGGTCACGTTTACATCGATCTACCTACCTACGTCGTTTTTGGTCAATTCTGCCGGACTGTGCCTCATCTGGGATGACCAGTCGTTGACGTGACCCAATATGTGATTGCGCCGAGTTAACGAGTATTGAACGTTATGCTATTAGCGGGATAGGCAAGGTAACTTGACCGAAATCGCAGTGCAGGTGGGAACGGAACACTACCTAGAAACGGGAAAGCAATGGCGTCACGATCAACTCGAGCAGCTACGTCCTGGGAAAACGGGAATAGGTGCCCAGCCATGTCTATGTCGGCAGCCGCGATCCAACACCGCGGGCCTCCTTCGCCACAGCGCAGGAATGGCACCACCACGCGAGCCCCTATGCCGACTCCGCGATTGAACGCTCCCGGGCTGGAATCCCTCTATCGCGGCCCACAAGTGCAACTCGTAGACAGCAGCTCCGAAGAGGACGACGACTTTCTTGGCACAAGACCCAAACCACCCTCGAAACCCTCCAACCGACACCCGTCGCATTCCCGATCAATGAGCCACCCATTCCCCTCTTTATTCTCAATCAAGAAGAAAAAGAACATCGGCCTCGACGAATCGACCGATGACGACTACACACCCCCAGACCAGGGATGACCTCCTCTGGACCGAGCATGGCGTCGACATCGTCGCGCAAGCCGCAGCGCGGGCCCATCGACTTTCGCAACGGGAACTGCATGACTTGTGGTGGGCTGGTGAGGTGGCCGAAAGAGCTGGACACATTCAGGTGCACCATCTGCCTGACCATCAACGACCTGAAGCCGCTGGAGTACAGCAACAACAATGGCGACGCCGCGAAACCCACGATCGCCCCGACAACCCCGTCGCTCGAGCACACCAAGCATCTCGTACAAGAGAGCCTGCGGCTTTCGATGCGACACTATACAGAATCTGCCGGCCGCGCAGTGAGTCCTGGGAAATGGCCGCGACGGTCCTCGTCTCGCGGAAGCGACGATTACTTCTCCCAGCCGGCATTTCGGGAACGGCATCAGAGATCGGCCTCGAGGGGCACGCCACCTATATATGTGCGCACGCCAGTCTTCGACGAGTTTCCTGACGAAAGCACCGAGTCCAATCCGCCTAGCCAAAAGGGAGATGCGAGTAGAGCGTATTCGACCTCTTACCCTGACCAGCGCAGTTCTGGCTTTCCTCTGCGCTCACCAGCTGCGCCTGCGCCTGCGCCGCCCAATCCGCTCGACCCGAAGTCCATTTTCAGACCGGTGGAGGAATATCTTATGGCCTGCTTCCGGTCCCACGACCATTTCAACGCAGCATTCGTCGCGCAGCGTGTAAGCTTTAGCTCCTCGCGCCCGCCTCCGTTCAGAATACCGAGGAAGCCGGTGCCGGAGAAGCCCTTGCCGGAGAAGCCCCTGCCGGACAAACCCCTGCCGGACACTCCTCGGCGAGAAAAAGTGTCCGCGGCGGAGGAACCTGTGGTAACCGATCAGCTTGACCCCAGGATGTTGCTCTTGGGCAACATCGCCGAGAACGGTATGTGGTGGACAGGCAACCAGCAAGATGTGCCTCCTGGCAGAGCCAGATCAGCACGAAAAGACGAGGCGCACGCCCTCGTCACCTCACGAACGCCGCGAATCGATTGGGGGCTTGTGATGGAATGGTATCACACCATAATCAATGCTGCCGAAGGATGGGCTTCAGTGTATGACGAGCTGGTACAGAAGGACCCTTCAAAGTCACTGCCTGACTCTGAGCGAAGCCGCTTTGAGGCGCTCGTCCTCGACGCTCAAGAACACTTACAGCGGGCGTTACTCAAGTGCACCGAGAATCTGCTCAAGAGACCAGGGCGCGTACTCAAGAGTCCAGAAGATATACGTTTTCTCTTACTCATCCTCGCCAACCCACTACTTCAGTCCGGCCACAAGACCTATTCCGGAACACTCCCTCAGACTCCCCGGGAGAGGCCAGGGCCTGCAACTAGCCAAAGAGAGAGCCCGGAAAAGAGCGCCGCAGGCCGACATTCGGGGATTATCAAGCGGATCATGGGTCTCTTGTCCAATGCCACCGAAGTGTGTCATCACCACCTGGTAACTTGGTTTTCTAGGCTGCCTGAGCATTTGTTTTTACAATTCAAGGACCTCATCGGGGGTTTCGTGACCTACCGCCTTACACGTCAAGATACGAAGAAGCGCGAGCAGAAAATAGACGTGACAGCTGGATTAATTCCTCAGATGTCTAACAGCCGGACGAATAACACCCCTGCCACACTTCATGCCGCACTTGAGGCCACCAATGCCTCGAGGAAGCAGAAGAAGCCCCCGGAACCACCAAAGAGGCTCCCCTATGTTGACGATTGGCAAATCAAGGCCGCAGCGAAAGTAATGGCCCTGGTCTTTGCCGCGAACAATCTGACCCATGTCCGGCGGAACGAGGTGAGCACCCGGCACGCGCATGGGCATCTGTTGGCCACGAGCGATTTCTACAACTCGTTGCTCGACTGTATGGACTTCAAGGCGGACTTTGAGGAGTGGGAAGCTCGAAAGGGCAAGTTCGCCTTCTGCCAGTACCCCTTCTTCCTCAGCATCTGGGCCAAGATACAGATTCTCGAATTCGATGCCAAGCGACAAATGGCCGGCAAAGCGCGGGAGGCTTTCTTTGATAGTATCCTGTCACATCGGAGCTACACTCAGTACCTGTTTCTCAGCGTTCGCCGGGACTGTCTCGTCGAAGACAGTCTCAAACAAGTCAGCGAGGTGGTGGGAAGTGGCAGCGAGGACATCAAGAAAGGGCTACGTATCGAGTTCCGTGGTGAAGAAGGCATCGATGCAGGTGGGCTTCGAAAGGAGTGGTTCTTGCTGCTTGTCCGGGAGGTCTTCAACCCGGATCATGGTAAGTTGATATCTCTTATTGACCACAGTGAATAAATGTAGCTGACCAGCCCAGGCCTATTCGTCTTTGACGAAGACTCGCAGTACTGCTACTTTAACCCCCATACGTTCGAGACTTCGGATCAATACTTTCTTGTTGGCGTCCTACTAGGACTGGCCATCTACAACTCTACGATTTTAGACATCGCTCTCCCGCCTTTCGCATTCAGGAAACTGCTGGCTGCCGCCCCTCAATCAACTACCAGCAATTCCGCCTTTCACCAGCGGTCGGTTATGGCGTACACGCTGGATGAACTGGCCGAGTATCGGCCTCGCCTTGCCCGTGGCCTTCGCCAACTTCTGGAATTCGAAGGCGATGTAGAATCTACTTTCTGCTTGGACTTTGTGATTGACGTCGACAAATACGGCGAGCGGGTTCGCGTTCCCCTTTGTCCAGGCGGTGACCTTAAGACGGTCACGAACAGCAACCGGCGGGAATACGTCGACCTCTACGTTCGATACTTGCTGGACACGTCGGTCAGCCGCCAGTTTGAGCCGTTCAAGCGCGGTTTCTTCACCGTGTGCGGTGGCAACGCCTTGTCCCTCTTCCGACCCGAGGAAATTGAGCTTCTGGTGAGAGGATCGGACGAGCCGTTGGACATCACCGCTCTCCGGGCCGTCGCGACTTACTCCAGCTGGAACGGCTCCGACAAGGTGGCGCCAGAGCCCGAGGGCGAGCCGTCGGTCGAGTGGTTTTGGGAGTCATTCGGCGCGGCGACACCCAAAGACCAGCGCCGCCTTGTTTCTTTCATCACGGGGAGCGACCGGATCCCGGCCACGGGCGCCGCCTCCCTTGTCATCAAGATTACCTGCCTCGGACCCGACACAGGACGATACCCCTCGGCGCGCACATGTTTCAATGTTTTGAACCTTTATCGATACCAAACTCGGGAACGCCTCGAGACGTCACTATGGCGTGCCGTTAATGATAGCGAAGGCTTTGGGCTTCGCTGAAGAATGATGACGTTTTGTCGGTCGGTCTCTCTATCCATCCTACTGTTATACGATGTCACAACACATTATACGGCGTTACACACTTGTTATTATTGGCTGGTCACATGGATAGACATACAGACAGAGACCATGGCGGTGGATTGAAGGGATAGACGGATATCACATGAAGAAGACGTGTAGGATGAGGAGAGGAGGAAGTACCATTGCATAACAGACAGTCTTATCATACCCCAGAGCTATGACTCTACACTTTTGTTTCTAGGCCAATCCAATTTCCTTGGTTCAATTTCTGCAACTGGTCTTTATTTCCAAACCGTGCTTGGTGATTGAATCGCTTTCGCTCTCTTATCTTGGCTTTACGGCGGAGTCGTGTCTCAATCTCAACCGACTCCGGGCAGCATGATTACAACAATTTGAAGAGCATGCGTTTGTTAACCAACTTATAGTCTCCTAGATCGTATTCTTCGGGCTAAATGGGAATAAGCCCAAATGCCTGGGATCATGGTCTTGAGCACGGAATCGCTCTGCAAGGATAGCAGCTTCAATGCGTGCCGTTCGTGTCATCGGTCATCACAACACTCGCTTGAGGCAGTAAGTGGCCCCCTACCCGATGCCATCAAGTCAGTGAGGCTGCCGGTTAACCGCTGTGCTGATTCAAAATATTACGACCAAGGCATCAAGCGATTCTCATAGATAAGGACCAGACTTGGTGCCACCAGACCGAGCGCGCAAGGCTTGTAAGCTACCTGCATGAAGAATGTCGAGACCTGTATGGGCTGGTAACTTGGCAGTTCTCTCTCCTCTTCTGCTCTTGCTTGCCCACAACGTGGTCGCCCATGGGGGGGATAGAGGGGTAGCTGCATGCCCGCCCGAGTCAGGCCCGCAGGCGGCTCTCGCAACCTCTTGAAACGGACTCGTGCCTGTGGGATGCTAGTCAGATGCCGAGCAAAATGCCTAGTTCTTGAATTGGCATGCAGGCCGAGGAGGGGTATTCTGTATGCCATCTGCGCGAACTGCAGCATCGTGTTCGTCTCTATGCGAGGAACGGCATCCACTACATGGATGCACGTTATGATAGCGCGAACCATGGGGCTCCAAGCCTCAAACCAGTGTGTCTGGTTTGTTCATCTACCTGTCTGATTAGGTGCAATCGTGCGTGACGCGGGCGGGCAGTCGACTTTCTCCCTGCTTGGCCATCTTAGATCTGCTGCTCTGGGCTGCAGACAATATTGTATTATGAAGTAATCGTACAGATCTCACCTGTTTTGAGGTTCATCTAGATTCGTCACCGCCCTCCTCCTTCTGTAAAGCCAACCGACTTCATATAATAACTGGCTATCATCATCGTCTCATCCCTCGACGAGAGTTGACCCGCTCCCGTGACTGACAGGAGCTTGAACCACCAATATGTTTCTTTGCTATGCGGCTACGTGCCCAGATAAACATCCTACTCGCATATTCCGTCCAAAGCCCTTCACCGCCAGGTTGGAAAATCGCCAAGTGCCGTTCTTCTGAGGGGGTTACTCGGGACCGAACTGCCCTGAGGGGTCTTCGCCAGCATCAGGGGACCGCATAAGCTTAATTGACAACGACAGTAACATCCACCTTTCCGAGTCAAGACGTTTGTTGGCCCCTGGGGGCCGCTCCTCGTCCTCAGAGGGACTCGTGTACTGTCAGGGGCCCTCGCTCTGGACATGACAGAGTGAGTAGATACGGAAGTTGTTACTTGTGCTTATTATCTGAGATCTCGTTGCGTATGAGTCGATGGGCTCGATGTTTTGGGTAGGGGTGTGTCAAGATGACTTAATCCTCAGTTCCCAATGCATATTGGTGAATATTCCAGCGGATTCTGCATGCATGTAGGCCTCGGTGCTCGGTGTAACTAGTTTATGATCAAGACAATTGTTTTCAAATCGAATATCTGCCTTTTCGAGGAGGAATCTCAGGTTTATCGGCATAGGTTTACGGGCTGTGCTGGTATTCATACAGCCAAGCTAGAATCACCGCCACTCGCCAGTGATAATACTGCAAACACTATGATGGCTACTACGCATTTGCACATGAAATAAGAAATGCAATACGATATGTGAAGTCGGCGGTCGCGGCACCGCTTTTCGTCTGATGTCAATAATAGTTTGATCGGAAAACTAGCGGGTTGCTTACTTGGTCGTCGAGTTTTCCCCCCTTTTCCCCCTATCCAATAGATGTCGTTGGATTCGCCGTCGCTATTCCAGATCTGGCAAGTCGGTCCCCTATGACGAAAGGAACTCGCTTCACCGACAAAACAAAGAGATAGGGTTACTAGCTCAACCTGTAAGGCCCGTAAGTAGATGCATAGATGCGGGATATTGCTCACGCGACACAGGTAAACAGCAAACCAGAGCTTCTGAAGCTCTCGAACTCATGGCCCTGCCTCCTCGTCGGCGTCTGGTATCTGGGGCAGTGTGCATATTGTGCATATCTCGAAACTCATAACTCATGATTGATGTGGGACTCGCGGACCAGGGGTTGACGATCGACCTAGTTTCTTCCCGGTCAGGATCTGCAGTGATATAGGGCGCCGCATTACCCGCTCGTGGGTCGGCCAATCTCATACTGCTCGCTCGGTATAGGAGTTGTTCAAGCCAAGAGCTTATTCTTGGCTGTGATACCTTCACTTGGCAACTAGTTCCGTCCAATCTCTTCTGGCTCGACTGCGGGTTGCTCCTTGGACATGGTTATTTGACCCTGTTTGTTTCGTTTCACCCATTCTCAACCCAATATTCCAGCACCTTTTGCTACCTTATTCATTTCTGACAAGTGAACAAACTCATACGAAGCCGTGATCAACACGAACCTCCTTCAGTCTTGATAGCAGAGTTTCTTTCTTATTCTGTTCCCGGACACATTATCCAGACGTTACCTGAAGCACCGTCCTCCTCATTGTCATTCTAAAGCCTTTCTATTCAGGCGCTGGGGAGGGGCTCCGTAAACGAAACAGCATCCGAGCAGAATCCAGACGGGGCAATACCACAGGTGGAGGAGGCGACCAAAACGAGAAAACGATATTTCTTCATTCCACTCGTCACCATGTCGGGCTCGGACGACAGCGGGAACATGGACGTGACGGCCGAGTCCATCATCGCCTTGGTGGGCATCGTGCTGGCCCTCCCGCCCTGCATCGTGCTCGTGTGGAAGTGGCGCATCATCCGCCGGGCCTTGCGGAGCGGGGAGCAGACCGTGGCCACCGAGGCCCCGCAAGAGGCAGCGCGCCGCCTTGACATGGACGACGTGACGCCGATCCTGCCTCTCCATCACAACCGCCGGGCCATGACGGGGTCGTCTACAAACACCAACGCGTCGGCGATGACGGACAACTCCTCGGCGCCCTCGACAAAATCCAAAGCCTCCTCGACATTTAGCACCACCACCACAAACGCCTCATCGACGACGGACGTCTCGGTGTCGTCGGAGAAGCCCTCGGCGGTATCGTCAAAGGCCTCGTCCATAACCACTATAGACGAGTCGCCGGAGGAGTGTTCAACAGAAGAAACCTCCACCGAGACGACAAAGACGACCCACTCCTTCGTGACGAACTTGATCGGCATGACGAAAAACCTCCTCCAAGAGGGCGACAACCTGATCTCGTCGCCCCAACGCATAGAGCTCGTCGTGGTCGAGGGCAAGGTCCAGAGCATACACCTGCTCTGCCGGACCAAGCTTTCGCCGCTGTTTCGGATACCGGGCTATCCATATTCCCTCGAGTCTCCTGTGTGAGACCGCAACCCTCAGCAGAATCCTTCTCTTCAAACGTTTATATACATACTGCCTTATAATCAGTCTGTCAGCTGTCTGCCAAAGGATGACCTTCTGAGGGCTTGCCTCTTCTTGATGAAAACTGGATCTGACACAAAACACATAATAGTACATAATGATCCCATTTACATTCACAACTACCTCTCTGCACATGTTCAGAAAACATACAGAACATGCCTGTCTGGCCTGCATCTGCTACACTTTACTGTCCGTTTTGATGGAGACCTCTCGAGGTGGGGACGGAAAAGGGCGTCGAAGCAGAAGCCTCATGTTTGGTCTCATTCACGGTCAATACATGAAAAGTACTAGATGGCGCTGGTTTCAAGACAAAGAAGACACTTGATTGCTAGCCTGTGTTCCGTCATGTACATAGTTGACGATAAGCGCTCGTTCCACTGTACATAGATATTATTAATCATGTTTACTTAACTGAAAATCTCAGAATCAGCTCAGTATGAAAAAAAAAGCCGAGGGACGTTAGCTAGGTATACATGATAAGTAAGACCAGAAGCGGATTGTTCACGTGGGTTTGTTTCTGGGTCTTGGTTCGGCGATTTTCGGTGTTCATCCCATCCTGTTCTGACGTTTATTCATTTTGATCCCGGAATGTAGAGGGCTTGGTTGGATATGTAATGACCGTGAGCAACACTTATCAGTGATGAGCCAAGTGGCCGGCAAGGGGGTCACGGCAGTGGCAACAGGGAACAGTAATATCATTCGCAACCAGTGTCATATTTTGGTTCTTCTACTGCTTATGCATACTTTATGCAAAACCGGATACATATCTATGGCGAAGTCGATGCCATTCATGAGCACAACAACACTAACTCAAGTTGATCAAACTCCTAATCTCGCACCTCCATACCTCCCCACTCGAGCACTCGGAAAGCCTCTGCATCCTTCATGGTTTCCTGATCCTGTCCAACATGGGTCACCCAGTCGATGGGCGCTCGCGAGTCATCAGAGCCAGGGTCGACACCTGAAAAGAGCATGAAGACTCTGCTGATGGTCTTGGGGGGCTCGACACCGCTGATGTAGATAGCCGCGGCCTTCTCGAAGGCTGCTTGGGGCACAAAGGCGAACTTGATGAGCTTCTCGCCATCTCGGATACGCTGGAAGGCCGGGAGCCAGTAGACGATGAACTCGGTTCGCATTGCTGCAGTGAGGCAGAGGTCCTTGAGGATGGAGTCGAGACGGGTAATAAATTGCTCGAACGGGAGCGCCTCGTGTAGATGCTGCAGGAACGGCAGCGGGGCGGCCGGGTTGAAGGAATCCAGATCGGTCTTTGGGGCGTAATCTCCGCGCTGATGCGACTCTGCCTCCCAAAAGAGGTAGGAACAGTCAAGACCTGTCATGTTGTCTCGCATCGTGCCATCCGGCTGAACGTCGACTGTCCATGCGGCGCCGGTTCTGCCCGAGTAGGCAGCTGTGAAGGGTGTGGCCAGGGGATAGAGGACGCTGAAAGTCCACTCAGGACAGAGCGTCACCTCAACTTCGACGTCGCTCAGAGGTTTTGGCGACAAGAGGTAGATGGCCGGTTTGCCACCCCTCAAGGTACATAACGCAACCAGCTCTGAGCCTTCAGCAACCCCATAAGAGTCCAATGGCATGCCGTCCTTCAGGCGCTTGCCTTCGAATATGAAAGCGACTTGATCTGGTGGAATGCCTTCCATGTTCTGATAAGCATATTTCAGCTGCAAAACCGATGCCGAGAGTTTGGTTCTGAGTTGGACAATTTTGCCCGTAAGCGTCCGGACTGTGATGTTTACATCTCTCTCAAGTACGGAGGGGGCTGAGACGCGAGAATGTTCTTCAACTTGCTCAGGCTTGATGGCATCGACACCTCGATCACGCTTTGGTCGGTTTCCGGTGATGTCCAGGTAGATGCCCGAGCCATCTCGGACACCTCCCCAGGCGTCATGGTCCAGTTCCCACAAGGGCGATGAGTCGATACAGATATTGGGTCGATACAAGATGCGGAGTTGCTCGATATGTCGGTCATCGAGAGAGAATGATTGGGAAACCTTGGCCAGCATCTGCTGCCAAGTGGCTGGCTTGGGGATGTAAAGACGACGGTCTAGGTAAGTCACGCCGATGAACGACATCTTGGGCGGTGTTTCTATGGTTGTCATCGACTTCAAGTTGAAGGGTTGTTCAGGTGGGCAAGTGGTGAGAAACGCGGTTGGGGGTAAACAGGAACTTCTCAAGTGGTCTTGGGAGAAGTTTAATAGGTCTAGGTAGCTAGCTAGCTACCTGGAAACCCGACATCTGAGGTGTAGCTTCTTGAAAAGCTGCCTTTACGCGTGTTTGAATAGAATAAAATACCAGCAGCTTCCAGTTAATGGGGTTATTGTTTCAGGCTACTGGATCTCTTAACAATTATTGCCGACTATTTCCTTGCGGTCAGTTATTTTTGAGGAGCTACAATGTCTACATCCAATCCAGGTGCCTTCTTTTGCTAAAAACAGTCCATGTGAGATACCCTTACATTCTGTGTGATGCCATTTCATTGTTGTGTTTTATTAACACTTCGCCCTTTTCATCCTGCACGTCGGCCGTTCCCCATGAGTAGTTACGTTACATCCCTGTCACGTCTCCTTTGCTTCTAGAGCAGTGTTGAAGATTCGTCGACCCAAAGATAGCTGCCTAATAATGAATTTTGTTTCACCAGCATCTCCCATCATCTCCATAACCATTGTAACACCCAAAATCCAGGAGACCGTGTGGCAGCTCGCCATTCTGCGATGCCCATATCATTCTCCAACCTGTCGAATGCGAGTGGGCGCATAAATATCCCAAGCCGACTCGGTATCTGAACTCGGGCGCTTGGTTGAAGCTTGTGCTGCACTGTACTCTCGCGCATTTCTCACACACCAATGGTATTCGTAGCTCGAGTAGAAAAAGATCTCGGCCACCCGCTTCCCATGACGGAGGATGAAGACAACGACCCTTTGCCACTTTGTTTTTCTCCTACTCCCCAGACGCTGGAATCTGTTTGCGGATCTCCAGTCCTTCCTCGGTAGTAGTTCGGTCATGGAGTCCATCGTTAACGAGGGAACTTGTTGCACAGTCTGTTGGAACTTTCGGCATGGATTGTGGATGGCAGCTGCAAGATTCAGGGCGAGCGTCGACTTGAAGGGCAGTAGAGGGGATCTAGAGAGTGACTGGCTTGGCTCAAGATTCGGTTCTATTCACCTGCTTAAGCATGGACAACCAAGTGACGTTAAGAAAGAGATACGTTGGAGTAGCCTGGGCCCAGTACTACTACCCACAACAACTAGAAAGCCGCATCAGATCATATTATGCGATAGGAGTGTGAACAGGGCATCAGGGATGAAAGAAGATCCATTCGAGGGAACGGTCCGTGAGCGAAACAGCTCGACTTAATACTGAAGGATACCCCGGATTTGCAGGATCTGAAACATACCACCCAAGCCATCAGCGCGAAGGATCGTCTTACTGCATCGGAATCAACGAATAACGGGCAAGCCCGATTGCGCTGCCAAGATGTGAAGTACGTACGCAGGAAAAGTTGTTAGATATTACCCCATTAGGCAAATCACCATGATGTCAGCTTGAAGCGGGCCAGATAGATGCATGTATTCTTATGTTTATAAATAGACTAAGATGGATCGTTCCGTTCCCATTCCCGATACTCAGTTGTGAAACGTCCCGCTGCAGCCGGGGTGCACCGTAAGCTTGCATGGCTAGCCCCGGTGAGATTTGTGCACCCGACACGGCCGATAGGGAGAAGATTGACACCCGTATAGTCTTTGGCTCAGCCGATGACGCACCCTCTATGTGATCCCATCTTGGCTGCTGATGGCATCCAGGAGGGAAACACTTGCACGTAGCGATGGGGGAAGCTAGCTGAAAAATTCAGGAGGTCAAGCTTCCGTAAGATAGCATAGCATAGTTCGATCAAGCGGTCATTCGACGATTTTCGAACTAATGCAGTTGTGGACATCCTTTACGTTCAACGTGTAAAGTCATGTTGTCTTCATATCGAAGAAACTTCATAGGTGTGGCCTTGATTGGTCCCAGAACCCTGAATATTAAAGTGTATACCATATTCTATACATGATCCTAGAGGGTGCTACTTGAGGCCTGGTGAAAGATGTCGACTTGCCCCTTGTATTACGTTGGTGTTTCGCTGCTGGACTATGGCCCCGTCACACCGAGCCACATCCTGCAGACTGGAGTAGCCAGCAAGAATAACACTGGGTCCACACAGGTGCTTATGCAGGTCGAATTGTGATCCGAGAGGATCAAGCCGTCTGGGTAGGGTCCATATCTACCCGTTTACAGGGGGGCACGCCACAATCTTTTGGATTGGGAATGCGTTATGTACCATGCCATAATGCCTCATTTCGACGGCAAGACTAGATAGTGACTACAGATAGGACACTGCTTCGCTCTAGATACAGCACAGAAGCAGCTAAACTCTAAGGGTCATTGCATGTAAGTTTGGGTGGCGCTCATCGACCGTGGGGAGAGAGCAGAAGCAAGGAGCGTGGCAAATCGAGAATTTCCTCAGGACCATGGAGTGTTATGGATATGAGCAAGACATGTGTAACAGCAACTGGCGACGCCACCGAGCAGAAGCAAGAGGCGTTTGTTGGAAGCAGGAGTTCATCAAGGATGCCTGCCTGTCGGCTCCTGACCTACAACCAAGTTCTGTGGTGTGTTTCCCAACGTGACTAGATGTTTTCAATTCGCCAGCTGGCAAAAAGAGTCAATCCATGAAGCGAGTCTCACGATCCTCGTAAAGATTATGGCAATTTGGGAATCGATTGGTGTATGCGGTTGCGCGCATGTAGACCAGACAGCACCCGAGTGTCGATGGGTTTGTCTCCTATCGCTCCAAGCAGAAGTCTCAAAACACCAGCGGCTTCAGTTTGGGAATTTCTCATGGCGTCAGTTCACAGCTTTGATATGTAGTCCGCATCGTCTCTGGCGCATGCGGGGGCTTCATCATCAAAGGTTCACAGTGGTGGTCTGTCTCCTCGTGGGGCCGCCTCATCGATCGATCACCTTGACTTACCCACACAACTCCAAAGAGAGTTCACAGAGGCATCGCCGCGACTGATGAAGAACCTGGGGGACAGCTTCGAAGTAATTCCATTTGAGTGCAAGTGTATGTATGCTGTCTGCAGTTCTCATTCGCATGAATTTGGCCAGTCCCTTATGTGGCGTGACTTGGCCAAGTCGGTGAGTTTAATATCGGACCGAGCCGGCGGCTACTGGGCTGGATCGTACGTTCAGAGCTGCTTCAGGAGCTATTGCTAGCAGGAGGACCGAAATGGCTGGCCCCATCCGTTTCCATTGACACCGCGCGCCACAACCCAAATTGGGCGGACCAGGATGGAAAAGTGGCTCGAAACGTTCGTTTGTCAGCAAAAACGAACGTCCATCCATCATGGCATGATGTTATTCGGTGGGGACCTGGTCGGCGCAGTTGCAGGATCGCGACCCCTCATCGCTTCCGAGCTGGGTTATTCGGCCCTTGTGCACCCCGGCCGAAAGCGCCAGAGAACTCCGTTACGATCGGGCGGGCTGGGTAGGCCGGATACCACCATTGACCCATGCCAAAGTCGCAGAGAAGCTGGCAATCGTTCGATATTTCGGGATATCACGGTCAAGGAGACGCACCATTGAACGGAACCAAGTTGCGTGAATGCAAATGTGGCATATTGTTCGCGCTCGTAGTGGTAGAAGTTAGCAGTTTGAAACGCGAGTATATGGAGAGTTTCTTTCGAGCTGATGGACAGTATGCGTAAAAAGCGCCGTACTGCGTAAGTTCGCCTAGATAATCCCGCAAGTCAGACCACGGAGGTCCCGTTGGACCAAAATGCCCGGCGTCTCCGGAAGGGCGCGGAGTTATGATCTGCCAATGGACACGTAAAGGCCCGTGATGGTTCAAGGTGATTGGGAAACCGGCGGCGGGCGGCATGTGCCCTTTTTGAACGAGACCCTGGATAATCCTGCGGCGCAGGCAAACCCCCCCTACCATGGAGGGGTTTCTATTGCTTGGAGGGGCAGGATCAGCCTTACATGACGCATGGTTTTCCCAATAGGTCTGGTTATGGCAGCACAACAAACCTGCTCGCTGTTACGTTGATACGCGAATATCGAGCCGTATTACGACTTCGCGATGCACTTGTCCACGCATAGGGTATGTGGCTCCAACGCCGCGGCCAGTGACAGAGGACGTTTGGTCCGCGTGTGGCGAGACTTTGCCCAGCCGTATCAGCCGGCATACGGGAATTGGGACTCTGTCAGGCGAACATGGGAAATAGGCCCGTTTACATAGACAAGTCGGCCCGCAATTGTGCTAGGTCGGGTTTCGTTACCCAGCGAGTTCGGGCGGCTTGTTCAGATAGAGAACGCAGTAGAAACCCGTTTTGTTTCTTTCTTTTGGTAGCAGACCGAAATAGGCCAACCTCAGGGTTCTGCCCAGGGTTTGCGGATATAGGGGCCGAAACATCTGGGAAACAACGTAACGTGCTTGGCACATGCACGTTGCCTAAGATCTGCGCGGGATTCGTTGTTTCGTGGCTGGTCAAAGGCACTAGATTGGTCCGGACAGGTATGCGATATGCAGTACGTAGGGTCCAGACATGCCCAGGCCAGAAGCTTCCAGGTTGTAGGCCCAGCAGCCAAGCGTTGCAGTGTTGGCGAGGTAGGCGACAAGCGACAGTGCTTGCCGGTGCTGGCTGGAGACTGGCTGTTACCAATAGGTAAGCAGATACCAGCGGGCTCCGCTATCGCATGGCCTGGCCCAGACGGTGAGTGGGTGTCATTTATGTGACAAACGTTCGATAATCATGTCCGTCCACAGGCCGGGACCTGACCTGACCTGATTACGCCCGGATTCGACGGAGCTCGCCCATGCGCGCCGCACGTTGGCATGGCATTTTGCAGGAAATCACTTGACAGTCGCATCACGGCGACGAGACGCGAATGGATCTCGGCCCTCTTTATACAGTAGAGTGGCGCCCCCGGGCTAACTAGATCTGCAGCGACCCTTGGGCCGAAAAGCATCGGGCAATATCGTGAGAGCTTCCCGCAGCCCGCCTATAGCACCAGCAGTACCGAGATTCCGGATACTGCAGCCGTACCATTTTCGTAGTAGCCAATAGCGAGGCTGACGCTCGGCTTGTAATAAGTTGTCACAATGGTACCTGGCCTGTACAAGGGACTGTTTGAAGCTGATGTGAAGCAGCGCCTGCAAGCTCTTTGGCGTTTGGTAGCCCAGTAACCTGACAATGCCATCATGGTCCCCGAGTCCCCTCAAATTCCTCTGAAGAAGGCCCGGCCGGTGGTTTGCTGTGGCAAGCTCCGTTCCACCGAATAGGGCGATGAGTTATTTTTACCCTTCCTTACTCGTATGAGAAACGAATGCTGTGCCAACCACAGATAGCCAGAGCTACCTTGCCCAGCCTTTATCAAGGAGAAAATTTTACCAACCCAATATCCCGTGCCTGGGGCAAGCTCCTGTTACGCGCACTGTCGCAAGAGCTTGGTGTTAGTGAGAGCTGCTTGGGGACTGTACTTTTGCTGGACTGGAGCAGAGCGGGGGCGGGGGTTGGCATGGATGGGCAAGGATGGAAATTGGAATGCCCAGGCGAGATAGGACCGCCAACAAAGACAGATTAGAAGGACGACAAAACTCTGATATCCAAAAGTTGAGAAGGCACGCTACGGACTACGATCGAACCGTTTGCCAAGGTGAAGAACATAGGTCGTAGACGCTTCATCTATCTATCCATCAACACCCATAATGCCTTTTCTCCGTTCGCCATGGCAAGCTGCATTGATCGCATCGAATATATCGATTGCCCCAGATAGATCCCAAACTTTTAGTTGCAGGTAGAGCTGAGTGGGAGGACAGCTCAGCTAGGTAGCGGCCCTACCTGGTCTAGCGCCTTAGGTAGAGCTCCTGCTGGTAGAAGGGGAAGGGGGATGAAGTCACTGGCAAGTACTCCTTAGCCGATCAGTACAGTGCCAGAGGGGGAAGCCCCGAGTTTGTGCCTCCAAACGCACGGGTCAGTTGTGCCCCTCCTTTGCTGCGGTTTCCCAACCTTTGCCAGTGGCCTTGCTGAAGTCATCAACGCCCCCACCAAATCCGAGAGTGCCCCTCCTTTAGTTTGATTTGGCTTGTTGCAGACACAGAGGGAAATACAGCGAGCTATCAGAAACAGTTAATAAACCCTCTCCTCTCCCACGCCATCCGTCTTGATTCTTCCCTCTCATCATCAAACAATCTTCCTCTCCAACAAACCAACACCTTCATCCCACTTCCACACATCACTTCGAAAATCCATCAACATGGCTGTCAAGGTTGGTATCAACGGTTTCGGTCGTATCGGCCGCATTGTCTTCCGCAATGCTGTTGAGCTCAACGACGTCGAGATCGTCGCCGTCAACGACCCCTTCATCGCCGTCGAGTACGCCCTGTACATGCTGAAGTACGACTCCACCCACGGCCCCTTCAAGGGCACCGTCGAGGTCAAGGGCAACGACCTTGTCGTCAACGGCAAGACCGTCCGCTTCTACTCCGAGCGTGACCCCGCCTCCATCCCCTGGGCGGAGACCGGCGCTACCTACGTCGTCGAGTCCACCGGTGTCTTCACCACCACCGAGAAGGCCAAGGCTCACTTGGTCGGTGGCGCCAAGAAGGTCGTCATCTCCGCCCCCTCGGCCGATGCCCCCATGTACGTGATGGGTGTCAACGAGAAGTCCTACGACGGCAAGGCCGACGTCATCTCCAACGCCTCTTGCACCACCAACTGCCTGGCTCCCCTCGCCAAGGTCATCAACGACAAGTTCGGCATCGTCGAGGGTCTCATGACCACCATCCACTCCTACACCGCCACCCAGAAGACCGTCGATGGTCCCTCCGCCAAGGACTGGCGTGGTGGCCGTACTGCGGCCCAGAACATCATCCCCTCCAGCACCGGTGCCGCTAAGGCTGTCGGCAAGGTCATCCCCGAGCTTAACGGCAAGCTCACCGGTATGGCCATGCGTGTCCCCACCCCCAACGTCTCGGTTGTCGACTTGACCTGCCGTCTCGAGAAGGGTGCTTCTTACGACGAGATCAAGGCCGTCGTCAAGGCCGCCGCCGAGGGTCCCCTCAAGGGTAAGTTATGACTTCTACTGTCCCCATATCCGCTACATTCAAAGAACTCCGTACTAACTCGTCATCTCCACAGGCGTTCTGGCTTACACCGAGGACGATGTTGTCTCCACCGACATGAACGGCCACAACGCCTCCTCCATCTTCGATGCCAAGGCAGGTATCGCCCTGAACGACAAGTTCGTCAAGCTTGTCTCCTGGTACGACAACGAGTGGGGTTACTCCCGCCGTGTCCTCGACCTCCTGGCCTACATCGCCAAGGTCGACGGCAACGCTTAAATTCGAGCAACACCAAAACTATAGACTGAGGACATGAGACAGGCAGGAACTCCTGGAAATGGGTAATCACGAAAACAAAAAGCGGCTAGCCGCCGTTATGATATGAATGAATAAGGATTGGGAGAACCGCGCCTCTCGCGTCTTGGGAGATAGAACAAAAATGAAATCAATGACATTAAATCCCTAAAACTGCCGCTTCTTCACTTTGTCCATTAAGGAATCGTCTCATGTGAAATCAAAGTATTGGTATGATACAAGACTCTATGACTGTCTGACTGGTTCTGCAACAAAGCTTCTCATTATTCCATTTTGATACCTGCCCACTGAACGCCGTACTGTACTTTGGTATAAGCAAGCTCATTCTTCTTTCAACTCTTCGTATAAACCAACGAACGCCTTTCTTCAATAATCAACACATTTAGCTAGTAATCTCCATGGCATCGCCTCCCTGTCCATTTGTAACCGCAAAGTCCACCGCTCCGTCCTCGCCAATCAGCCTCTTTTCCGACGCGGTCACGAAGCCGACGCTCCGGGCCGGGTCGTAGAAGAGCTTGAAGCTGCGCTGCACGTCGTCGATGGAGATCTGCTTCGCCTTCCGCTTGGCGCAGACCAGTTGCGACGTGGTGATCAGGTTGCTGGCGTAGCGCAGGCCCGCCTCCTGGCCGATCTTGGTGAGCAGGGCCAGGGCGTCGGGCGAGACCTCGACCTCCTCCTCCTGGGCGCGGATCGCGAGGATCTTGTTGATGTCGTCGGGCGAGTAGGTCTGGGTCTGGATGATGACGACGCGGTCGAGGAAGTCCAGGGGCAGGCCGTGCGGGCTCTTGTAGTCGGTGCCGCGGATCTTAGAGTTGCCGCGGTTCGAGGCCATGATGACAATGGGGGCCAGATCGTCCTCGAGGGCGCGGTTGATGTAGCTGAAGCACTCGATGTCGAGCAAGTGCACCTCGTCAATGAAGAGGACACCCGGCACGATCTCGGCCTTGCCCTCCTCTTTCCACTCGGCCACCTTGGTGTTGATCTGGTCGCGGATCTCGCTGCGGATCTCGCCGGTGTCACCGCTGAAGAGCGCAAGGAAGCCCTGGGTCCGGCTGTTGATAACATCGATCTCGTGCAGGGTCACGGTGTGGACGACCTCCTTGCGCTTTTGCAGCTCGCCGTCGGGGCACTGCAGGAACTTGGTGTCGGCGCCCATAGCGTCGTAGTCGCGCGAGCGGGCGTAGGAGCGGCCGAGTTTGGTGATCTTGCCGCTGCTCTTGTCGATGCTGATGATGTCGCCGGCCATGACGCGCTCCTTGGTCATGGCGTCGATCATCTTGGCGCCCATGTCGTAGACGGCCTCCATGTCGCTCGTCTTGATGGTCAGCTTGCCCTGCTTGGCGCCGCCCGTCACGGACCGGTCGATCTGGATCTCGACCACCTCGCCCTCCATGATCTCCGACTCTTCCTTGATGCGCACGCCGATCGATTTGCGGAACGCCTGGGTCAGGGCTTCGGTCTTGGACATCTCGAGGGAGAAGATTTCGGACGAGGCGAGCGAGGTGAAGGGGACATCGGGGCCGAGGGACTGCGCCATGCCCGTTGCGATGGCGGTCTTTCCTGTGCTACAACAGAAGAAAAATGCGTATTAGCTTCAGGCGCACTTCTGTTTTAAGAGATCTTTGTAGGGATAACGTACCTAGGGGGACCCGCGATCAAGACGGCCCGGCCGGCAATCTTGCCGACCTTGATCATCTCGAGAATCACTGCCGCCGCTCTTCGGGCCTTCTCCTGCCCTACCAGTCCTTGCGACGATTGGCGCGGCTCTAATGTGTCGGGGTCAACGCCCAAGCCTCGAATGTGGGAGTGAGCTGCAATGAGGTTCAAGCCTCGCAGCTCCTTGCTCTCGCCGACGGTCATCACGGCCTATACAGAACAAGAATGCGTCGTCAGTAACTCGAGCTACACATTTGCACGTAACGCGACATGGAGGATTGACAGTAATAACCTACAGCCGCCATTTTGTCAGATTTGGAGTCAACCACAGACTCTCTATGCGATCGTTGGGTGGCTTGCGAGAAGAACGTCTTTTCCTAGAGCGACAAGGTATGATTGGTGTTGGTCAATGGGCTGGTGCTTTTCGCGGATAGAGCTTTGGGACAGCTGAGGCTGGCAAAATTCAATGCTGGAATTACTGGAATGACCGCCGACTGGCACGCGTCTTGCGATGGAGCTTGGGTGTCTGTGGCGCTTATCGGGCGGAGGGAGGCTGGAGCTCTGACCCAAGCCACAAAATGGGTACATATGCGCAAGTACCTACAGCATTCTGGTTGCTTCTGCTGACCCGACTCCCCTTGCAAAGACCCGGCAACCGGCAGCTCTACCGAGCTTTGGCCGCCAGCAGCGAGCAGTTTGCCGTGAGAACCAAAATTGTTCATTCCCATTAGGGACTTATACTTGTTTGCTTTCTTCTTCTCGAGAAGGATTGCCTCCGCTCAGAGTCACAGTACCATTCCATCAGCGACGGCAATAGCGGTGAGGGGAGACGGCGAATCAAAGCAGTATATGTTTGGTGAAGGCTTTGCTTTTTCTGCTTCTCGTACAACCTCTTGGCTCAGCTGGGATATGAGAGCGCAGCCAGTCAAGTCGATGCCCGCACTTTCTCCTCTCTTCTAGAGCAAACAAACTGCTATCAAGATCCGTTTGTAAGTGCAATCAAAGATTAACGAGATCTCCGTGGTAACTGCCACGGCTATATACCAGCACTGACGTTATTGCCCGTTTGCTGGTTACCTACTGTTTACCATTGGAACTTAAGGCACCTGCTCCAACGCACGAGCAGAAGATCAATACGAAGAGGTTAAACGCGTAAGATGTAAGATTCTATGTTGCGCCATGTAGTCTTTTAGATCCTCATTACTCCGTACTCGTTCTGGGTTTCAGTCAGTGGTCGGGCGAATCTATGTACCTAAGGTAGGTACGAAGGCCGAGTTAGGAAGCAGCGTTTGCAAATCTTTAGTTAGGAGCTGAGCCCGGCTAATCGTACGTTATTCGCAAGCCACATAACGCTGGCGCCCCTGCCATCTACAGCTATCAACTCCCTTGAAACAACCAGTGAGACAAACAGTTGCTCGCTGAATGGAGGTTTGCGATATACAAAGATATATCCAATGTCTCCGGCGGAAAGAGCCTTGAGAGAGCAGCGTGACACGTATCTTGTGCAAGAGACCGCACATTACTCTTATGTTGTCAATAGTTGCTGCTGCTAGTCGTGGTCTTTCCCGACCATCCCCAGGATCTTCTGGATCTGTGACTACATCATGCAAACGCACTTCTCCTTTTCCAGGTATACCATGGGTTACTTCCGGCTTGTCGATCTCTTCTAGTAACCCACCTTTTCCGATGTGGTTTCCCGTAACAGCTAAGGAACATACGGGTATATTGATTGAATTAATTCACGTTCATTCACGCAAAGGCCCCATCAGTCAAATATATGTACACAAACACACGCACATATCTTCAGTCACTTACACTCACACAAACACACACCATTGACATACCCTTCCCTCGATCGTCCAATAGGTGCCTTTTCGTCGATTCTGTATATGTGGCCACATACCCAATACTATGATTTTGTTCCTCGTGTGGTAACCAGCAGGTCCAAGACGCGGTGTATACACGACGTTTCCCCAATAATATTTCCAAGATTTCTCGGCTGTTCAGCGTCGGTGCTGATCTCGTTCACGTCATTCCTTCGCACTGTTAGCTGCAGCCATTGACCCCAGACCAGTGCGCTTCAGCTACTTTTCGGTGGTTCACAGGTTTCAGCCATCGCCGAACTATATCGATACCTACCTAATTTACCTACCTGTCGGGTTCGCCTGTAGTTAGTTGCGAGTAAACGAGCCGCCGCGCGCCGTCTGTCAAAGTGCCGGACAGAAGACGGGGTTACCCGTCATCGAACACCCACAAATCGACAAGACCCCATCCATACCCATACCCTGATTTATCCATCTCCCACCAACCCGCCACTGCTCAACACTACGGCGATCTCAACCCGGGATTTTATCCACACCTCGAATCTACAAAATTGTGTGTCGAGTGTGTAGCTGCTGCTGCTGCGATGCAGCTAACATCATCTGCAGTCACTGGCCGAAAGAGACTTGCCAGATTGGGTTGGTTGTCTGAACCTTACTTCTTCTGAGTCAACACCGCGTATCGCGTGTTTCAATTGCCACTCTGCACAACACCTTTCCCGAGCCGTAGCACCATCCATCCATACCTATTTATACATCCGTTACCACGTCTCTGCCACGAGCTGCCACGAGCTCCGTGAGACAATGCCGCCCTCCTACCAGACGAAGCAGGTGGGCTTCTCGGACGACCGACGGCGGAGTGGATACAATGGCGGCGGCGAGAACTATCAGTCCTATCGACCCCAAGACCGCGATCGCGATCGCGACCGCGACCGTGATGTTGCTAGGAGCGGGGATAAGAGCCTGAGCCGGCGGGAATCGGATCCTCGCGACTATCGAGATGACCGTGACAGGAGCCGTGACAGAGAAAGAGACTGGTCTAAGACACGAGACGATTCCCTGCAATTGAACACAAACATTCCTACGGGCCCGCGCATTCCTTCATCGTCTGCTAAGAGCTCTCCCATGAGCACACGGAGTAATGCCCCGCCTCCGCTCAGATCGTCAGTAACGAGTAAGTAAAGAGGGCGTGTAGAGCAACACAGTAGGGCGTGCATTTCCTCTGGCTAACACATACCGAACCAGCTCCCAGCGCAACATCGGCATCGAGTACACAACCCAATTCAACAAGTTGTCCGCTAGCCAAGGACCCCAAGTTGCAGTCAATTTTTAAGCAAGTCTGGGAGTGGGAAGACTTGATACGAAAGCGCACACTTTGTTCGGCCCAACGAGATAAGAAGAAGAAGGAAATCGAGGACCGGAAAATTAGCACGCAGAGCCTCGCTGTTGGTAACAGAAACGAGAATTCATCCTTCTTTGAAGCCCAACAGCGGCTTAAGGAGCACGACAAGAAAGAATGGGATGTGATTAACAAACGCTTTCACGACTTTGACGACCCGTATGCCGATTATCTCGAAAACATCGCGGCGGCTATCTTTTCTGCATCAATGCCGAACGCCCCCAGCACACAACCGCTGGACTCATCTGCTATGACGGCTTTCGAGAAGAAGACAGAAGAGAAGCTCGATGCGACAATTGCCTCGCTTGAAAAGAAGATGGAAGAGAAGTTCGATGCCAAGGTCGCCGCTCTGGAGAAGAAGATGGACGAAAGTCTCTCTACGAAAACTGCAGGCTTGGAGAAGGATCTCTCTCGGGCTCAGAAGGAAATTGTGCAGCTCAAGACGGCACGCAAGCAGGCGGAGGAGAAGGCCTATGAGCTCCAATCCAATCTAGACGAAGCGCTGAAGACGGTTGAGAATATCGATCAAAAGACCGGAGCATCGGCTGCAGAGCTACTTTCTGGCCACGCAGCTCTGGAGGCCCGACAAGAGCAATTGCACGACGCTAATCGCAAAATCCAAGAGGAGGTCACGACTTTGACTGAACGAATTTCTGACGCCGATGGCAAGATCCAAGAAGAGGTTTCGGCCTTAACGGAACGGGTTTCCAAGGTAAGTCGGGAAACCACAGGACGTGAGGCCGAAGTCGACTCTACGATCGCAACCATTCGCACTGCGATTTCAACTAAAGCGTCCACATCCGACCTTGAGGATGTGAAGGACGAGCACTCCACCGATCTGGCCGACCTTAAGAGACAGGCCAAGGAACACGAGGATCAACTGACCGCACTCTCCACCGCGAAGACATCCCCTTTTCTTGCCGGCATCAATGAGAAACTCAAAACACTGATCGCCGAGGTGTCGGTCATCAAACAATTACGAGATGATATACAAACGGCGCTGTACAGAACGGGGAAGTTGGAAGGCCAGGTTCAGGGTATGGACCCCGAAGCCCTGTTGAAGATTGTCGACGAATGGGACTCTTGTGCCATTACTCTGAAACTACCGAAGCTGGAAGACGACGTGCAGCATCTGAGACACGAGACAGACAAGCTGAAAGGACAGAGTGGGCGACTTGTTCAAGAACCAACTCCACCTGTTCCGGACGACGGCTTGCGGGAGGAGATGCGGAAGGAGATACAGGACAGCAATCGCCAAAAGGCTGAAGAAATCGCCCAGCTGCAGAACAAGATGCAGGCCAACTCGCTTAAACTCCTTAACATGGTGAAGACCCTACTGTCTCAGCAGGGTGAGTCGACTGCCAAACTTCTGGATAGCCTAAGCGCAAGGACCGACAAGCTCGAGTCCAAGAACGACCGCAATATCGATACGCAAAACACAGAGACCGAACTTCAAGCACAGAACCGTGCTGGTTTAATGACGACTGCACAATTTGATACACGAATCCAGAACATGAAGGACGAGCTTTCCTCTCTTTTAGCCGAACAAGTGAACAGAGACGTAAAGATGCCCTGCGATGCGCTGCTGGAAAGCTTCCGGCATCAACTTGCCGACCACAACGGCCGCGTCGAGCGCCTGAGCTTGGAGGTCGGCGTGATCAATACGCAATTCAGTAACGTATGGACCCAGCCACTCTGGGACCAGATTTGCCTCCAGGTCGATCAAAACTACTCGGCGTTTGGGCCCCGGATCGACCGCAACGCAAAAAAGCTCACCGCGCTGGAAGACAAAGTTGCATTGCTGGTCGATAGAGTGGTTCCAGCTCCGCCCAAGCGGCCCGCTTCTCCTGCCGGGAGGCCGATCTCTTCTGAAGCGGCCTCGAAGAGGCAGAGACTGGGTGATAACACAGCTCCAGCCCCTAACGGTTCAGTTGGAGACTCTCGCCCTGGAGCGAACTAGCGGCATTACCTGCGAATTCAAAAGCGTAGGGTCTGAAGAGCGAAGGATGTCATTTTGCGGCGTACCACGGCGTACCAAGGCGTCGAGCATTATACCCAAGGGTTGCATTTGGTTTTGCTTTTGGGCCATTGGCCAGTCTGTTACATGGTTTTGATCCCATCCAGGGACCCAAGGGAGAGAAGGTATGGCGTGCCAAAAAAAGAAAAGGGGGTGAAAACATGAGCCAGGCCACGTGTACATACTTTACGCCTGGAATACTGCCTATGATATATGTTGAGTAGATGTAGGGACTCGGTACCACACACTCTCTTGGGTCAGATGGATGGCCTAAGGTACACTTAATAAGCGAATGGATTCATGAAGTAAAAAGTCCGTGTCTTTTGGTGAACTGGGCTATGCTATGTGCCTTGATGAATTGCTGATTTCACTTTTGCGGTCCGAACGCCATCTAACCATCTATGTTCTATCATGATCCATCGTCACATAAACCTTTTCCTCGTGTCCGTCATGATATGGTACACCCAACCAAGCCTCTGCAAGCTTTCTCTGTCCCATTGTGTGCAATGCATGCCGTTTCCCCCCTTTCCCGGAAGCGGCCGGCTCTGCCGCTGGCCGCCACTGCAGAGCCCAACAGTAGCATGAAAACCGTGAATCGCCGCTCTATAAGAGCTTGAGGCCGCCGGTGACCTGGTCGATGACGCTCTTGGGGCCCGGGCCGACGCCCAGAACGGTGAAGCTGCCGGCCTCGATCTGGGTGCGGCCGGCGTCGGCGATGACCTCGGCAGTCAGGCCCAGGCCGCGCGCGCGGGCCTGGAGGTCCATCAGCTCCTGCTGCGACTTGACCTGGACGGCGATCTTGGCCTGGCCGGCGCGCTCCCACTTCTTCAGCAGCTGGGCCTGGGGCGAGCCGGCGGGGAAGCGCGAGAGGGCCTTGAAGCAGGCGAGGGTGGCGTGGCTGGCTTGGGCGGCGATCTTGCCTGGTGGGGTGGGGTGGGGTGGGTTAGCTATTTGTTTGCGTTTGGTTTATGCTTGGGAAAAGACAAAGTGAAATGGAAAGGGGGGACAGAGGAGACTGGGACAATGATAACATACCCTTGGTCATGCCGAGATCTGTCCGGACTACCAGCACCAGCTTGCACTCCTCGTTCGTCTTGAGCAGGTCGGCCGCGGGGCCACTGCCCTCACTGACGTCGACCAGCTTCGCCTCCTTCTTGGCGGCCTTCTTCTTGGAGCCGGCGCTCGTGACGCGGAGGCCCTGGCGGCGGTCGGCGTCGAGGCCGTTGCCCCAGTTGGGCGCGTGGTCGAGCAGGGTGTCGTCCTCATCAATGTCGGACTCCTCGGACTCGACCGGGTCGTCGTAGTTGGCCCGGCGCTCCGCCGACATGCTCGGGCTCACCAGGTACCCCCGGATCGTGAAGACGCCGAGCGCGAAGCCGGAGATGAAGGCGACGATGCTCGTCGTTAGGATGATGCCCGCCGGGCCCGACTGCGTGCCGGTGTACTGGACCGACATTTTTTTGGACTGGCCGGTGGGCTGTGGGTGTATGGATCGGGTTGGTCGTATGTTTGGTTTTCGGGAAGTTTGGTTCGGAATCGGTGGGGAAATCGTCAAGGGCTGGGGCGAGCAGGCTCTAGGTTGGTAATATATGTATTGGAGCTTTCGTGATACTAGTTCGTGGGGGGTGTTTTTTTGTGGTTCAGCTTAGCAGGAGAAAAAAAAATAAGGTAAGAGACGATCGACGTCAATGAGGCTGAACTGAAGGAGCTTATCCCGGAAATTTTATGGACAGCTTCAGGATTTCGCCTACCTACCTCCTGGCAGCAGTTGAGACAAGGGACGAACTGCCCGTTCTGTAGCGCTTTGCGTGCCCCACGCCTGACACACCACCAGCCTTGCGCCGGCCTACTGAACACTGGCTGACACCTACTGGCCAGCCAGCAGGTGGTATCAGGGGTCATCGTAGCTACACGGGGCTGCAGTGTCCCTAGCAGCGCCTCTCAGATCGCGCGATCGCGGTATGCGAAATCGAATCCGCGACATCCCAGACAGGCTCACCTTTTATTAGTCGTCGCAAAGACCCGAGGCTTATCACAGCTAGGTAAGGAGCTCAATTGCTCGTGTCATCCAGCAATCTCCCAATCCTGAGCTCAGATGCACATCTGATAAATCTACCGTTTGATCTGATGCATCTACCGCCTATCTCTCTTATTCCCGTAGCATATATGGATATATCTGCCAAAGCGCACTGATAAGCGGCCTGCCTTCTGCGCAGGGCATCAGCGGGGAATATAGCACCATAGCAGTGAATAAACGTCTGTGTTTGATGATGTGCTGCAGTACAATTCCTGCCCTGTGTTTTACCTATTGATTGATTGCACGGGCGGGTTGAACCACCAGTGAAATCCCAGATGGCCGGGTTTGCGTCCCCCATTGGTCGCAGAACGTGGCTCTGGAGCGAGCTGCCGCGTGATTGAGCGAGTAAGCTACCTACCCATTGCGCTCGGAATGACGCTATGCCAAGCTGAGAGTTGGAGAGACAGACGGCGAGGGAAAGATAGCAGATTCTCCGTCCAGACAGACGAGTAGGACACGCCGATTTGAGCCTTTCCAATGGATCAGAATCAGAAAACGGGACGGCATCTTCTTGTTTTTGTGGCGTGTCTGACGCTGTTCCTTGGCTGAAAGCTTAATCGCGTGATAGGCTGGCTTTTGGCGAGATACCCGTCCATCCCTATTCTGGAGGGACGCTCTTATCATACGATGGACGATGCAGATGGCAGAGAACAGGCAGTTGTTTGTTGCGATGCGCCGTGCAGCTATATCATGAGATACCGGCCGTTGAGTAAGACAGAGGTTAACAGATCATGTACATCCATTACCTCAATCTCGGTATACAACCTGGCACCTGGTTACCACGGGCTGCTCTGCAGGCGGGTGTGTTACGTGGGGTTCTTCCCCAGGTGCAGTTTGCCGAAACTCTGATTACATGTATATATATACATCCTCTGGCCGTGCAGTGCATCGATGCTGCTGGCTGGCGTTCGTGCACAAGACTCTGGGCTGAGCAGATTTGCTCAGCGTCAAAAGCTAGGTAGGTATAGCAGTTCGATACCTACCTACCAGGTTGCCAACGCTCGCATATAATACTCAGAGGATGGCATATATAACACAATTTGATTAAATTGAAGGACCGTTATTGCACCCCATGCTTAATTGGTTAAAGATTTCGGTGGTGGTAATGGTTAAGTAGTCAACCACCCACCACCTTTTGACATTGGGGAGATATGCTGGGGAAAATGAGGAAAGACGATGAGCGATGTCACACCATATATCATATCCCAGGTAGACTGACAGCGTAGCCTACTGCAACTATATGGATGAAGCAAGCACCTTAGGTAGGTAAAATGCTAGAAGCGTTGCACCCCTAAACTAATGCGACCCGTCATCTTGTTACTGGGGATCGATCCCCTCTGGCAGAGAGACTCATGGCGACCTCAAAAGGGTAAAGCCAGGGAACCCCAGGCCAATCAAATCAGAGAGGCACGGGAAAGGGAAGAGAAGAAGTTCATTGTTGTTGTTCCCATGGCCGCCCGCCTGCTTGCCGTCCGTCCGCATCCACATTTTGCCTACCCGCCTACCCTCCCACCCAGTTGTGTGCTACCACCACCACCCGCAGCGCAGTCACTGTTCTGTCCCCCATCCCGCACGCCCTGCTGCTGCTGCCGCCTTCGCCGCTGCCAAACCATCTATCTCTCTCCTCACCTTTCGCCCAGTTCAGTTCGGTCAGCTTCTTTGGGCAGAGAGAGCATTGTGACCTCAGGTGTCTTTTTTGCTTCTTCCTCTTATTTTGCAGCTGTTGCATGCATACACACATGCTGTCCCATACCTGGGGTTGTTGAAGACACGACATCGATGGACCTTTTGGATGTGTTGTTCCCCATTTCTTTTTTTGGGCGCTCCGTATCGTCCATTTTCTAGCTGTATCACTGTCGGCGCCCTACGGCATCGCAGGTTCCTTGTAGTAGCGCATCCAGCATCCTTGCAATTCGGGGACCGCACCCAGTTCCAGTCCCAAACATCCTTACCGTAGATTCCTCCCGCCTTCTGGACTATCTCCATTTCCACTCCCAAGAGGACCGTACCTTACCTAGCCTGCTTTGTTCCCAGCAACCGCATACAGCATACACGATCATTACGTTACGCCAGATATACCGCGATATCGAACCTGCCACGAACTGCTCGTCGTCGTGAGCCATCCCCCAAAACAATCGCAATTGGCACCCACTATCGTCGACACCCGCGCTTCTTCGCGTCGCATGATACTGTGGACCTAGCCCATCGGTTCTCGCGCGATACGTGACGACGAATCCCCCGACACACCTGACGCGGTTCGTTTCGTTGGGAGATGCGCTGGGAGAACTGTCGCAAAGGCTCATTGGAGGTTGGATAAGACGTTCTACGCGGTAGTAGAGACCTTGGGTACATTGGATACCGCCGTCCACTGCGCGCTCCGATCCGGTATATTTCAAAGGGCAACCGAGTTGCACACCGAACCTCACACATCCAACTGGTTAGTCAAGCCTGCGTAATCTCGCGATTCACTTTCTTTGTCCATTGATTTGCCGGGCTCAATTCCCCCAAGCTTCGTACCCCAAAAGCTATTGTTCTTCCCCTTTGACCCCAGAACCTCCCCAAACGTCGCGCCATCCGAATCCAGCTTCCCCATTGAATATGCAATCTTGCAAGCAGATGATGTCCATCGAAATTAATCATGAAGACAGGAAGTTGAAGTAGTCCTGTTTGCAGAGCGCGGTACGAGTTCGCATGCATACGTCCTTGCCGAGACAACGAACTATTCCCTTTCATGATCGTCTTGCGGCTGTGCGCGCAACACGCCAAGGTTGCATGAGAACAAAGGGAAAAGAACCATGGAGGGGACAGCGAAGTCGATAGGGACCTTAATCAACGCCTATCTGCCTGGTCACCCGCACCATCTGTCCATTTCTGCGACTGCCCAATACACGCTCCCGGCAAAGGATTCACGTCCAGACGAAGACATCATAACGCAACTCCAGTACATGACCTACCTGCACGACGTTGACCGCGGAGTTTTATTTACCAGAGCGGAGTTCGATATCATCAAGGAGCCAGAGCTGGAACACAAGAATGCGACTTCCTCCCAAACGCCACGGACGGACCCTAACAAGCCCGTTACCAAGTTGTCATTGAAGGACTACAAGAATAGGAAACATCAAGCCGTTTCTGCGGAGGGCGAAACGCCCAAGAAAGCCGCCACATCGCTGTCCACGTCCGCCACAACAAAACAGCTGGCGAGCGAGCAAGCACCCAGCCATAAGAAACAGCCCGAGGCACCCTCCTCCGTCGCGAAAGAGATGGGTCGCGACGCAGAGCCTAGGAAGGCTCACCCCAGCCTCCCACCGAAACCCGACATAAAGCGACTCAGGAGCCCTTCGCCAGAAAAGAAGAAGCGGCCATCGGATGCGCTTGACAACGAAAGAGCCGCTAAGCGCACAAAGTTGGAAAGCCCAATGCCTAATGGGAAGGCTTCCTCGATCCATTCCAAGTCAGGGACACCTCAGATGAGCGACCGGCCGAGTTCCCATGTAAAAAAGCCGTCGAAGGATTTGAAAGGCTCAGCTATGGTGAACGGGCGATCTGCTCTTGGCAACTCGACGAAAGACGCTGCATCTCCTCGGCCGAGCAGTCAGGTCAATGGGTCTCAGAAGTCAACTAACAGTAGCCACGGCACGCCTAAGAAGGAGAAGGCCAGTGTGCCTTCATTACTCTCTCCTCTTGGCTTCTCGGCGGACGACTACGAGATCACCCGACCGGCTGCAAAAAAGACCGCGGACTCGAAAGCCACCAAGAAACAACGCGACGACCCGGACCCGTCTCCGCGGAAGCCAAAGTCCAAGATCCCACCGCTCCTTTCTCCTTTACCCGAATACATTAGAGACGAGATCGATAAGGGGCTGAAAGATGGCATCTTGAAACCGAAGGTCGAGGCCTCGCAAAAGTCTACGCCGACGTCGAGTCAAAAAAGCAACGCATCGGATTCACAGAGCACCGCGCGCAAAGGCCCCGCCAAGTCCATTAAGAAGGAGAAGGAAGACACCATACATGTGGAAAGCAAGGCATCCGAGAAGAAAGAGGGGAAGAGAGAAGAGGACACGAAGCTGATCATAAGGATGAAATACCCCAAGCGACTTGCCAAGACGGTTTCACGCCTCTTGAATTTGCCGCCTAGGAAGCCGGACACTGCGAAGCGGGACGCGTCAGAAGGCATCAAGAAGGAAGAACATGCAGGCCGCGATCGATCCGTCAGTGTTGAGCCGGTGGCGACGGCTAGGAAACGGCCGCGCATGGGCCCTGAGATCAACGAGCCGCCGGCTGCAACCAAGCGACCCAGAACGTCGGACATTGCACAGCCGGCAACGCCTTCTAAGCAGAGCGTTACCATGCAACGTGTGGCGTCGAGCAGCTCGCAGGCGGGTACCCCTGGGGCTGTCAATACCACTCCAGCGCCTCCAACCTCGTCGGATCGCCGGTATAATACGCCCGCGGACTTGGAGAAGGTCGCCAAGTTGAAGAAGAGGTGTGCCGACTACCAAACCTTGGGAACGCGCCTCAAGCATGCAAGGGAAAAGTCCCTGAAACCACCACCCGGAGGCAACGCGCCGTCGAACCTCTCACACGACGATCGCCTGCACGCCATGGCAATGGCCATCCAGATTGTTTTATCTTACATGATCGGCTTCCAGGCTCTGGACGAGTCCCGTGACGCTGAGCGAAAAGCACGTGATCCATCGCACTGGAAGAGCATTTTCCCTCTGCTCAGATTGTATAGGCATGAGTGCCAGAGCTCAGGGGATGTACATGCTTTGCTGCTCCGCCTTTTCAGTATTTGTCAAGTCTGGACGGGCCGGGCAATAAACTCGCTTCCTCTGGATAGCAACATCGCGCGCGAAATGTCCCAAAACATGAAAGACCAGGAAACCACATGGAAGATGGCCGAACAAGCCAGAAAGAAATTGGACGATGCAAATGGCAACGGCGGCGGTGAGGTCGCCCGACTCATTGATCGACTGGGGCCATGGTCGAGTCCTGACGAGGCCACGCCTGTTGTCCTCAAGGTCCTTAAGCGGGCCATCCGGCTCAAGGAGGGGTTCACGGCGGTTCAAGAGCTCATCGACGTCGCAAACTCGATGACTAATGGTGCTCGAGGTTGAGGATGATGGCCAAGACTGTGTATTCAATCCCCACGCGCCGTCGATTACGCCGAGAACTCGATCGCCGGTTTCCCTGTACGTGTAATGTATAGTACGAGTGCGACGACGTCTGATGCAAGCGCAGTACCTACTCGCTATGACGCAGGCTCTGTCACGCGACCGGTTATGGGCATTTTAAGCCACACCATTGTACAATTGACTTTCAGCGAATGTTTCACGTTTTTATAATCAGAGGGAGAGAGGACATGCGAAGGTGTATAACTGTACATTTCCCCCGATTCACGCGGCGAAGGTTCTCTCGATGGTTCAACTGCAAGGCCCATGGGAAACGGGGAGACTCGCATCATCTCAAACGAACAATATGGCCAGATTACAGGGTACATACGTGCGGACAGCCAGCATCATCATACCAATAGTGACATCATGTGGAGTTGTGTAGGTGGGCGAGAAAGGTGTCGAGCGAGGGACAAGACAAGAGTCAAGCAACAGGAGCAGTGGCGGCGATTATGGCAACTGAGAAGAAACGAGCGAGCCTACTTGCGCTTTGATGATATCCCCACGGCTTGGCCGAGCAAATGACATTACATTGCAAACATATTCTCGGTTTTGTGTTGTCTTTATCTGTGAATGACCCCTCGTCGCATTTGGTGGCATTAGGTAACACTCGCCATGCTTGTCATCCTGGGAGAGGGGATGGGTTTTGTGACTGGTGTTCGTTTTCTGGGATGTAATACTCTGAGTAACTTGTCATGCCTCACACCTCGGTCGAGCAGGTCTCATACCCATGACTGTTTATTGCTGCGCCCCTGAACGGCACAAGGTAGGATCGGCCTTGCATGCGGGGTTCACATTGTACCGAGAGGCACACTGGATCTGACAACACGTTCCAGTGCCCACAGCCTCTCCTTCGTCTCCGTTGGTCGTTTGATCCCAGCATATGTAGGGATTCAAATGTTGATGGAAACCAGTCTTCCATGGGGAGTTTCAATGGACGATATTAGGAAGGCGCCAACATGGCACTGCTAGGCGAATCACAACATGCACGCCCAGAAGGCGACAGACCGGGCGGCTCCAGCCAGAATAAGCCATCTTTGACCCGGTACATCTCCATACAGCAGCCTCCAAATGTCCAAGAAGCATGTCCCCTGGCAAGAGTGCCAGACCACATTGTGCAACATATACTTCGGTTCCTTCAACATAGCCGCCCCGAAGATGTCCTAACTGTGGCAGAGGTGTGCCATTTTCTCTACGAACAGGCACGCTATGTTCAGCATCACGTCGTAAACGTTGATCTCGTACAGGACCAACATCTGGACGCTCGTCTCGGCCTCATCCAACACCACAACCTATTTCCGGCCGTTCGTGAACTCCGAGTGCAACGCACATGGTTCGAGGTGCCTAACGAGGACTACAGGAAGATCCTCTCGCGCCTGGTGGAGATGATTCCGCGCATGACGGGACTGCGCGACCTGCATTGGAACGTGTCGCGGCATGGGACGACGGAGGGTGTCCCAAAGGCCCTCCTTGACAAGCTGCCTCCCCAGCTGCGTCTGCACACGTCGTTCTTCCATTGGTGCCACACGCCCGAGCGCGGCAGCGCGCAGTTCCGTCAGGCCCTCGCCTGCCTCGTCGGCAATCGAAATCTCTACAGCCTCTGCCTGGACATCTCGGTCGAGCAGGGCGAGGAATGCGCCGAGACCATGTCGGTGCTCAAGGACGTGCTCCTCTCGTGTCCCAACCTCCGCCGCATCCCCGCGCTGCGCACCCGCTGGTGCCACCACGTGTGCGAGACCTACCCGCTCTCCCCCATGGCCTCCTACGCCGGGCTCGGCTTCGCGGACGGGGAGCGGCCGGCGGCGGCGTGGGAGGAGCTCGGGCTCGGCGAGTACATGTGGCCGTCCGTGGGGATGCGCCTGACCGGGGACCGGACGCTGGGCGGCTGGGGGTCCCGCGGGTACCCTATCGACGCCGGCCCCGAGGAAGCTTACTGGGCCGAGACGTTTGACTGGTCCCAACTGGAGCGACTGACCTACTCGCTAGATTGCCGGTTTCCGCCCGTCCTCTTCTCCAAGCTGGTTGGGCTACGTGAGTTTCGGCTGGAGCACGACTGGAACCAGGCCACGTTTGAGGAGGATGCCATTGCGCGCCTCGACGACATCGTCTCGCCGCTGGAGGTCCTGGCTTTACCCCGCTTGAATGATGAGCAGATGCGCGAAGAGGCGACCCGGTGGTTTGGCGCCATTGTCCGGCACGGCTCGACCTTGCGGAGCTTGACCATGCATACGAAGAACTGGTGCTCCTGGAGGGACCCGGACGGAGGCATGACCGAGCGGGCCTTGAAACTTCTGCTTCCCAACGATGAGACCGGCGGCGGCGGTCTTCCGCGTCTCGAGGAGCTCTCTCTCGACCTTGCCTGGGATGAAGACGGCGGTGGCTGGCCGTACCGAGCGCTGGACGTCATCGCCCGGTTCCCGCAACTGCGGCGGGTCGAGCTGTGGTTCCGCCTGCGCCGCGGGTACTTGCACGCCCATCCGCACCTCACCGTCGCCACGGCGCGCCACTTGGCCGGGTACCTCCGTCAGCGAAATCCGCGCCTGCAGCGCCTGGTTTTGCGGCCCGGGCTCGGGGAGTGGACGACGACATCGCATAGAACAGGATGCCAACAGACGCCGGTCCCTCGCAGCGAGCTGAACTGGGTCGATTTCAACTGTGTTTCCTTCGTGTGCGAGTCCGTGGCTCCTCCTCCTGTCGAAGAGGCTACTGACGGCGCTGGTATCATCATAACGTGTCCGGAGCTGAGTCGGGAATTGAACTGGCGGCTACGCCATCTCGCAACGTCGCCGGATGATGATGACGAAAGTCCTCGTGGGGAACGCCTAGTAACAACAGACCTCGACGAGAAGAACTTGCCCCTCAAGGTCGCGCTGGACGGGCCGCTCTCTGGCGCGGAATGGATGGCGTGGTGTAATCAGCCCATGCCCGTCGGGCATGAAGCAGCGCGCGACCGAGGCAATTCGATTCCGCCAGAGATTGCCGTGGTTCGGCCTTGGAGGCGGGCGCTGGGGCATGTCAAAGACGCGATGGGGTTGATCCAGTACGTTCTCAGAAGATGAGGACTCGTCGATGGGGTATGAAACAAAATTGGTAATATTCGCTATGACTGGCTGATCTCGCCCTGGATAATCATCATTTGGTGACCAACTGCCTGCCCCCATTCAGAGGTAGAGCTATCTCCCTCATCCAACACTGCGTTGGTCCCAAAAGCCCCAAAGCTCACTCCTTCCTTCCTTCCTTCCTCGCGCTTCTTCCCAGTTTAAGCTGAGGAGTTACAACCGCTCTTCTCCACGTCCATGACCCAAAAGACGGGCGGCTTCTGGCTGTAGTTGACGAGGTCGTCGTTGATGGCCTGGGCCTGCTCGGAAGTGAGCTGGGCGTTGGCCTTGTCGAGGTCGTCGCGGTGGTCGAGGTCGACCTCGATGACGACCTCGTAGGGACAACTTTCATCGCCGGCCGGCGTCGCCAGCAGCCGGTAGGCCTTGGCGTACGGCTGCCACAGGCCGAACACCCAGGGGACGTGCTTGGTCTTGTAGTAGTCCAGGTTCATGTTGGCGCCTTTGGGGTAGGCGGCGAAGGCTACGGCGGGCATGGTGATGGTGATGGTGATATTATGGTTTAAATTCCGGGTTGTGATAAGAGATTACTAAGGGCTGGTCAGTATATCATGGTTCTTGGAGAGCTTCCATGGTTCACTTACGGGTTAAGTAGGTTGGGTACTATCAGTGACGCGATTGGAGAAAGTGGCAGATATGGGGTGACCCTAACCCGTCACGAAGGAAACTTTCCAAGAATTTATAGATCCGAATCGATCATGCAAGCAAGCTCTTCTTTACCTGGGGTTAAGGGGCGATAGGATATGATTTTCATCCCCATCCCTATTGTTTGGTTCTGTAGCGTCCAAACTTCAAAGTCGCTTAGCGGGCTGGCGGGTTCGTTCCGCCACCCCACAAAGGAGCTCCGCATAGCAGTCGATCCCGACGTTTTCTATGGAGCCAGGTAGCTACGCGCCGCCTAGTCCAGACAGACCCGAGCGGAAACGAACCATTCCGGGGTCCTGATGTCAGCTTGGCAAGTAACCTCACATCCAGGAGACTGTTTCAACGACGGCCATTGGCTTCGCGCATAATTCATGTGCGTCGCTTGTCCGCCTCGTTTATCGAACGAAATCGTGTCATACAGCTGTGTCAAGGTGCCGTTCTGTGTTTCGGCAGCTACGGGAAGTGCTGAAATAAACTGAGTCGGCCCGAGTCGGTGCTCGAACAGTGTCCTTTGGCCTCGGAGCCGGCATCTTGACAGTTTGTTTGGGTCGCAGATCAGCAGCAACGACCCACTATAGTGGAGAGGCGTAATTGCGACTATACTCCTAATTACTATGCCGATCCTCGGTATATCGCACTCGAAGTAGACTGAAAACCGTGGCTTCTTGTGCTACTCGTTTCCTCGACATCCAACAGTTACGGGTCTGCGAAAGCTGCCCTCGGCATACTTTGATAGGATATATTCAGGCTTTAATTTCTGTATATTACTGCGTTACATACCTAAGCTCATGCCATGCCGTTCCATCATGCTTCTATCGCCGAATTAGTCCATATCCGATCTTCTCACAGCTATCCCCTTCAAGGGTTGACTGGAAAACAGCCGTCCCCCTGGACTTACATACTATGCGGAGAGCCCAGATCAGCAGGGTCGCTGAAGCCGGAAAAGGGCGATTTTGTCCAATCATTCGACACGCTTGGTGGGCAGAGCATTGCAGAGCGTTGAGAACGACGCACCGATCGTACCAAATCCTCCCTAGTCCATAGACTCCGTTGCGCTGGCAGAGTGTCTGTCTCCAAGTCATCAAGAGCATTTTCCAAGTCATCAAGGGGATCTCGTGCCTCCAGGTCTTCGTCCTCTGGCTTCTTCTTAGTAGATGGCTCGCACGTGCTGTACTTCATGTAAACAAAACCGTCCAAGTCCTGGCCTTTCAGGTCCTTGGCGAGGACCCGGGCCTTGTCGGCCTCCAGTGCAAGCTTCTGCCGCGGCGTAAGCGGCCACGACGTAGCCACCTCGACGATGACGGCCGTGCCGGGGGAGTCCACGGTGAGCTGCACGGTGGTCCGCATGTCGGTGTCCCGGACCGTGAAGCCGTCGGTGCCGTCGAAGTCGATCTTGTCGGCGAATATGAAGCCACCTGAACGGGCCTTGTAGGCGGAGTCCATCAAGTGGGAAACCACCGCAGACCACAGGGCGCCGCCTTCTGACCAGCGGGCCCAAATCTGCTCGAGCTGGTCTCGGGACGGCAGACGGTTCGTCTTGGGGCGGGCCTGGGTCAAGTAGGCAGCCATCTTGAGGATTTCGGTAGAGGAGGTCGTCGGTAATCGATGGTGTGGGAGATGGATTGCGTATGAAGATGGGTGGTGTTCACATAGTCTGGTTGCATCATGGAACCCAGGGGCAGAGATGAAGGCTTTATCACTTATATACAATACTATTCTGGAAAGTGGCTCTAACAAAGGCGCTGTGTTAATGTGCTTAGCTGTTGGCTCTAAGATTGAGGCAAAGAGAAACTTGAGGTTTGTTAAGTAATCAAAACCCATTTGACTCTTTGTTGCATTGTTACCATCAGTTCCTGTGTCTTTCGTGCTAGTTCCAGTCGACATATGCTGCAACCCGAAGACGATGTAACATGCCCCGAGTGCATAGGATTGACTACACTCAACATAAGTCCATGGCATCTTTACTTCATGTGGAGAATGCACTGCGAAATCAATAGCAGGTTTTGGAATAGAGTCAAAACTGTTTTATACTGGGAGATTCCATATCAAGTATGGCTGATCGTGAACGTCGAACTCGATCCGGAAGGTTCGGGACCACTGCACCTGCAAAGCCATGGGGGTTAATAAAGGGGGTTGCTTCTACCAAATTCTGGAGTGACTATCATGCACATAGGGCCCCAAAGCAACGGTCCAAGTAATCCAAATATGATAGCCAAACCATATATCACTCCAGCTGTGCCAAGTGCCCGTTATCATACGAGCAGTTGCTTGTCCGGATAGAAAAGAAGCCCATGATTTAGTTTGATTGCTGGCTGTAATGACGATGAACACGTGTGGAAATAACGTAGGCAGACTCTGCTGGGATCGTTGGGGGTCAGCAGAGCTGGATGATTCATGGTTTGAGAGCCTTGCAGCAGGCTGAACATTTTGTGTTACAATGATGAGGATGATCGGCGTCAAAAGGCGCCTAATCAAGCGCATATCACACACTAAGCCATGGTGTTATGGTGGTGTGCTTATCAAGCCTCTGTTGCGCCACGACTGTGCCGTCTTTTTCTTACTCGCTCGCAGCCACTGGGATAAAGCGAAACGAGGCTGGCTGTAGAATGAGATTCGCGATCAATGTGCCTACATAGGAGGTGCAAAGTCAAACATCCAAAAGATGATCAGCATTGGCTCTCCATAGGATCGGTCTTTTGGAAGATGGGTAATTGAATTTTGCAGGATGCGACACCCTCAGGCACGCCCCCACGATCGGATTGATAGGACCGGCATTCTGTCGGGCTTTATTCAACTTTCGTATAATCCTTTCGGCCCTGCGTAGACACTATGATCCCTGCTTCGCACTTGTATATGCATGTCAGATGAGCTTCACAGCTCCCGCCCCCAGTCAAGCATGCCGCCCATCCGTGATTGCATGTAGATACGACAGTTACACACACTCATGATTCTCAGCGACAGCCGTGGAGAGTCGCACAAGGAATAAAAATAAACCTACATATATTATATGTCAGGGGTTTAGGCACACAGCCTTATCAACGGTGGTGCCTAGGGCCAAGCACCTGCGCAGAAGCTACAGTCTCCCCATCTTCCTGCCTCCTGGACTTGCCAAGGGACAGTTGTCTTTTATCCCTCCCCCTTTACCACATGGCTTTTGCTTGTAGTTTGCACGTTTTCAATATTTCTGATCCCTCACTTCGCTTTATATGGTAATAAACTGATGTATCAAATTGCCCTGCTCGCACTGTTTATTGCTTCCACCCAGCTCAAGGCTCGACTTACTCTGCCCCTGGACGTTTCTAGTTGCGGGAACCGGCCGTCTATACAGCCAAGATGACGACCAATATGGCGGCCTCCGACCTAAACTCACTAGGTGCATCGCCGAATTTCCAAGGGTTCTACATAGCAGGTTCGAGTAGGTCAAATGTCTAGTTAACTCTTTCTCCTATTCTTAATTCTGTGCCTGCTTCGTTCTGTTGCCGAAGATGCTAGTCCTGATACTGATGACTTGCCTGTACCATAGCTGAAGCAATCATGCTGGGTAGCACGCACACCTTCACCGTAACCAGCATAACCCAGACGGCATGGGGCTCTACCTATCTTCAAAGATTGGGTGGGGAGTACACTAGCGGCGGCACGCTTACTTTCTACACCAACGGTACTGGGCCATTCTTGACTGATATAAATGACCAAACGACGAGCTGGTAAGTTTCCGCGGAAGCAGTCTGATACATCCCCAAAGTACGCGACAGAAAGTGAGAGCTCACTCGAGGAAACAGCGGCCCTGATTTAAGCGCAGTATCCATGCAGGTCATCTCCATATCACCGCATGTAACCCCGATCTGGACAGTCTTCCAGTGCGGTCGGAACTGGAAGGCCAACACGGTATACAGAAGGGTGGCGGTAGGATCAACCACTTGTAAGATGGCACCCAACCCTTCTCTGCACTCGCTTGGGCTAAGATTGGTGTGCCTAGCTACCGGTAGATCGTCAACCGTAACTACCTCTGGCACTACTGCCACCACACCAGCGACGCCTCCTAGTGGTACCGCGATTCCCCTCCCCACGAGCACGGAGACTGGGAGCACCGACGTCCCCGCGCCGGCCCCCGCGTCCTCACAAGCCTGGATCGCCGGCGCCGTGATAGGGCCGGTAGTGGGATGCGCCCTGGTGGGCCTTCTGGTCTGGTGGATCACCCGGCACCGAATGAAGAGAGCGGCGGCGGCGGCGGCGGCGACGGCGGCAGGATCGGCAGGTTGGACCGGTGCTCCTTACAATCAACACCAGCACCAGCAGCCCCTGGCGCCCTGGCCAACGACATCGCCGTCGCCTTCGCATGGGCAAAACACGCAGTATTATCAGGGTTGGGAGGCCCAGAACAAGACGCATTCGATGGCGTCGGGCGGCACCACTGGTTCTCCGCAAGAGCTTTCGAGTAATCCGGGGAGTAACACGGGACATCATGGCCAAGTCTACGAGATGCAGCAAACTCAACATTGAACCGTGTCAGGGAGGTATCGAGGCGTGTTGGGTCGACGTGGAGAACGGCTTTGATTGGTGGATGAGGGTGTCGGAGTACTGGCCATGGCATGGGGCAGTGTAATAGAAACGCCGCAAAAGTCCTGTAATAATAAGATCAGTTTTCATGCCCGATAGAAAGAGTGTACACAGATGTCATGGGATCCCGAGACTGCTATATATCCAGTCTGAGTGCTCAAAGTTCACCATGTCCTCTTAAGAATAGGCTCGCAATGTAAAGCAATATTTTCGAGAGAGATTTTGATATGCTGGGACATCGCATGCAATGGTCGCGAACGTCGAGCTGGATCTAGAAGATTCGTTGGTAAGGAAGCCTCCAGTCTCCTGATCATTTCTTCCGATGGATCGAAATTGTTGGCATCATGGAGACCAATCATAAGACAGGCTCGAGTAAATTGGTGGTGGTGAGCTACCAAGCCACCTTGACACCGTCGTGGGCGTATCATCCAGCTGCTCTCACTGATCAAGTACATCGTTCGTGAGACGAGGCTGTAGGAACAAACGTACCTGACCTCTACGCTTACTACGCAGGGATCATTGTTCTTGGCTCTACACTACATCAGCAGTTTTTCGGACTTAAGGATGTGATAAGCCACAACACGCCCCAGGGAGCTCCGTGGGGGGACATAACCGAACCGGTCGTGTAGGTACGGTATCTCGCCCGTGTTCCATTGTCGCGTCATCCTTCCCATGCTGCGCTAGTATCATTGATCCCTGCGTACTGCAGTCACCTAGGCATGCATGCAGATGGACTTCACGAATCTGGCCGCTGCCACGCGGACCATCCATTATTAGGACATGGATTTATGATAAGTAAGCCTGGGTTGGGTTGATCGCCATCAGCTGTGAGTGGCTTGTGGACGCCCGCACTTTCCTAGTCCCAGGACTTTTAGCAGAACCATCTCCTTCTTCCCTCTTCACCCTTCTACCTCGCGCAGGTATGCTGGTTTCGATCCCTCCCCCCTTTGCCTTTGTTCATACCAATGCAAACTGGCATATTGCCTTTTCACTTTCATTCGTCACCTATTGCGCCTAGTCCCGGCTTGTTCTACTCTCTTCCGTGAGCCCATATCTGTGGAGCCAAGATGACGACCGATATGGATGCCTCTGAACTCTCTGCGGTAGCCGCATCGCCAGAATTCCAAGGATTCTACGTAACAGGCTTTAATAGTAGGTGGATGTCTTGCTCTTCATTCATATGGATCTAGACTGACCTGTCGGGAACAAAAGCCCAACCTATCATGCTGGCCTCGGGTCTTACCTACACGACGAAATCATACTGGGGAGGTTATTATGGTGCCGATTCCCGTTCCTCCACTTTCTGGTCCGAGGGAAAAGGGACAGTGATCGTGGATGAGTTCGGATCCACATTGATCTGGTGAGTGTTTTGCACCATTTTCCAACATGTTGCCAACATTCATGCAGTTGAAATGAAGCTCACCCAAGGACCAGCCCTTCCACAGCCAGCGCATACTCCATGCAGGTATACGACACCTCACCCATCGGATCCCAAAGCCTTGGATATGGGGCCCACGTGGTGTATGGATGTAATGTCAATTGGCGCGCCCAAACGGTGTACAGAAGGCTGGATGTGCCCAGCTCAACTACATGTAAGGAAGGCCCCATCGCTGATCTCCCACAAAGACCCGCACTCATGATCCATGTGCCCATATGCAGCCAGTAGCCCTGGTACTTCCGCCACGTCGGCGACGCCTGCCAGCAGCACTTCGATCCCAGCCCCGACGAGTACCGGAACGTACGGAAACACAGATACCGCCACTCCCACCCCCGCGCCTTCGCAGGCATGGATCGCAGGCGCCGTAGTCGGGCCAGTCGTCGGATGCGCACTTGTAGGTCTGTTGGTCTGGTGGATCATGAGGCAAAGGATGAAGAAAGCCGCGACAATGGCGCCGGCGGCAGGGCCAACAGCGCAAATCGACAGCAGCACGTACGGGCAGTACTACCAGCCTGGGTCGCATTGGTCGGCTTCATCGCCGCCACCGCCAAACCAGGGGTGGGAAGCCCAACAGAAGACGATTCCTCCACAAGAGCTCTCCAGTAATACCCCGGCGAATTCCGATCATGCCGGGGGATTCTATGGAGTGCCTCACGGGGGGAGATGATGGAAGGAATCGAAACGGGGCGATTCAGGTCGGCTGACTGTAGGCGGGCTTCATGTATTCAACTTTCCGTTTTTTCTTTCGTCGGATTGGATGTTCTGGGTCCATAATCTGGTGCTTTTGGGGTCCCAGACAACATCCGGTGGTAATAATGATTGTTTCTGATAGGGATTTGTTGCACATTTATTATACCTTGTTACACGTACTGATTTTTTTTATGTACACAGTTGCCCTGGTGTCAACGCTATTCCCTTGCCAGACGCGACCAGCAGAGGTGAGCCATGAAGTTGTGTTGAGCTGAAGTGGAGGAACTTATGAATAATCGTTCAGGGCATCAAGTATATCTGTCAGGGGTAAAGTACAGCGATGCTGCAGGAGTTCCATATTACGATTTATATCCGAGGCAGGTAGCTGCACAGACAAAAAGGGCAACAACGACGAGCTGCAATGTTCATGTGTCACAAGAATTCTGTATATTTCATATTTACCTCCAGTACTTACCTCTGTATACAAATCCCTCCTTGGCCGTAATGAGACTTCTGCATCACCAATCTCGTGGTCAGAGTCCCCCGGCATATTGTTGATCAACTATCCCCATCTAACGGCGGGGAGGACTGCACAAGCAGTAAGAGATCTTGACACGCGGTACCATATCGGCCCTCAGCTGCTTGGCGATCTCTCTCTCCAGTACGGCCTTGGCGGCGCTGGCGAGCTCCCAAGAGGTGCCGACGACGATCGTGAAGTACGTGTCGGTGGCGACCAGGTCCCGGAGCGCCCAGGTGACCCGGTACTTTGTGCCCGTGATCGCGAACTCGTCCGCGTCTATGACTTGCCTTTCGAAGAGCTCGTCTTCTTGCGGGCCACCGTCCTTGGTGATCGCTACCATGAGCCACGTGGCTATGGTTTCTCGAGTGCTGTAATCCTCGCGTTCCCAGAGCTCGAGGAACTCCGCCTTTTGGGCGGCATTTAGGATGGAGAGGTCGGAAGTCATGGTGTAATGATCTGAGTCTTTCTCGTAGAGTAGGTAGTGCTGAACTGGGTTCGTGTTTGAGAATGGAGATGGCTGTGATAGGCTTGTTAAGATTGGTGTATCATCTTCGATGAGGTTTGGTTTTGATTGCAAGTGTAGGAGGCATAGTTCTGGCCTTATATAGAGACTTTCCGGGGCTTGAGAGCGAGAAGACTGTTGCGTAGCTTCGTTTTTGTTTCGAAAAGTCTTGAGAACAAAGGCTTACAGGGACATTGTGGCCGAGATAGCATCTTTCTAGGATAGTACGATCTCTTCAAATCTTAATATCATGTTGAATCGTGACCGCTGATATTACTTACCTACAACGAATTGTATGGTCTGATGTTTTCCTCGCTATGCTTATCGTGTCTGATAGATGAGCAACTTACAGGGAAGCCATAGTAGTCAAGGGGGAAAACGCGTAAGTAGACAGACCTGGAGGTTACCCATATCTTCTTCCAGAAATGGCCATGGCGGGACTACCAGGATCCACTGGGACCTCTCACGACCTACCTACATGGACTTTGCGCGCAGCAATTTCAACCTCTGTTCCATGAGTGGCTCACACCTCTCATAGGTGATGATGATGGGCGCCTCCAACTCTTTCTCGCAGCGCAGCACCGCGGCCCGGCACTCCAGCCGACGAATCTGCTCCTCGGTCAGCTCCCAAGACGTGGCGATGACGACGACGATCGCCCTGGAGGCGGGGAGCAGCTCCTGGATGTCAAGCGTGGCCCGGACCTCGGTGTCCCGGACGAAGAACCCGTAGTCGTTGATCACGAGCCTTTTCCGATAATACGTGGCTTCGGGGCTCGCCTCCTTGCCCTTGATGGGCTTGCGCAAGTCGACCGGGGCGCTTTTGGTGAGGCGCAGCATCATATCGACCCAGATGTCGTCCTGGCATGCTCGGATCCAGTCTTGTTGGGCCGGGGTCATGGTAGGACGTTCGGCGACCTCAAAAAGATGACTTTCGGATTCGCTCATAATGGAGACTAATATACTGCGGAAGTGTGGGAGATGGTTGGTAGTTGTTGTTGTTGGGAGTGAGATAGGATGCGTTATGACTTGAAAGCAAGGGCAGGAAACAAGAAGGCGGAGAAGCGATATAGTGGTCTGTTTACATTGTGAGCATATGAATAGGGAAAGGAATGGGTTTCTTATAATTATTATAGCGTACGACAAGTGGGAATTGAAAGACAACAAAGCCATTCTACCAAACCTTTCGAGTAACTTTCTACCTCTTTGCATAATGTCATTGTCCATTGTACGTGGCGGCATCTTTGGTTATTGGGAGTCTTTCACATCCGCTGTGTGGTTGAATTGGCAGTAGGACAAAGATAAAAAAAGACCAGGCCTGTGTAAATGTTGAAAAGGGGTACCTGGTGTGGTCCTAGCCAATGGGGCGGGTGAACTGATTAGACTACTTCCATGCCCCCTACGCCTCTAAATGTATCCAGTTGGTGATTAATAGCATCTCAAAAGTTACACTGTACTGAGTTTCTGTCGATCACAGTTAGTTGCCTACCCTGGTCTGTCTTGCTATCCCTTGGGCTGTACAACTTGGTTTCTTATCGGGATCACGTACTACTCAACCGAGTAAAGCAATAGGTTTTTGGGGGTTTTGAAGTTTCTGCATTTACTTCACTCATCTCATAACGTATTTACTTGCTCCTCCCTCTATTTACTACCAACACTTTCTGACTCATCGTGGGTGAATCTCAAGCCCTAGATAATCTCAACCTCGCGAGGTGAGTCGCACTTGATAAAGGTGACCTTGATGAGAGACTCTGAGACATATGTGTTGGAAAGCGCCGTAGAAATCGATCCCTTTAGCCAAGCTTTCTCTTCCTCGTCCATCTCCCAAGAGTGGGTGATGGCAACAGTAGCACGGGCGTCGTCGGGGCCAATCGCTGAGAGCTCCCACCGAGCCTGGTAGTTAGCTCCGCGGGATCTGAACTCGCGCGTGGCGAAGTTCAGGTCCTGATCCTCCCATTCATGGATTTCATCGGCGCCATGGGAAGCACTCCAGCGGGCGAGTGCAAGTGCCCTGAGGTAAATATGCACCTGCTCTTTCATACTTCCACTGTCCCAGACAGTTTGGATATGCTCCTGCTGGGCTGTAGTGAGAGGTCGGTCGCACGAGCTCCATGTGAAATTGATAAGAGACGCTGGGACATCTTGGGTCACAATTCCCCCAAGAATCCTGTTTTGCAGTTCCTCCTTGTTATCCGGACGCATCTGCCAGGAGAGAGCGAAGGCAATAGTCGCATGGGTATCGTCGGAGCTGATCTCCTGGAGCTCCCACGTGCCGTGATAGTTGGCATCGCGGGTTGTGAGCTTGCCTCTACTAGCTTCACCATCTAGAACAGGGTTGGACGAACCGGCTTCAATAGAGACTTCATCATCAGAGTCTTCACCATTGTAGACTTCATCGTGGCGATTGTGGTATTCCCAATGGTCCACTGCATTTCCGAGGATCATGTCTAGCACAAGCCTGGACATGTTGTCCCAGGCAGCTTTGATATGATCCCGCTGGGCGGTGGTGAGAGTGAGAGTGTTGGAGCTCATGATGTCGGATTCGGGTTGAAGAAGTAATGTTGTGTGTGTGTGTATGTGTGTGTGTACTGCAGTTGGATGCGATGGTTCTGATGAGAATAGACACAATTAGCGAAGGGCGAGCCGAACTATATAGCCATGATAGGCTATGCACAACAATAGGGTTGAGGACTCGACTAAGCATTTGTTTCCCAGGCTGGGAGACAAAGAGAAGTGGCCCTTCGTTGCTTGACGGGCAATTTAATCATTTTTGACAGTGCATCATCAATGAGATTGTTAGAGGCACATAGAAATATCCCTGTTTTTATATGAAAACCGCAACAACCAACTTCGTTGTCTGACCTACTTCCTCGACAAGGGAACTGGGCATACACATGTCGCAGGGGTAACCTTGTCGTAAACCAATCTTCGCTCTGCCAATATGACGATCATCGGTATACTGTGTCAATTTACTAATCATTTCCAGCTTCTTGTACTACAAATTGAAACAATGGCGAGGATCCGAAAGGGGGCCGAGGGAGCGACATAAGAGAACAAACTACACGTTGATGGCTCCTTTGGCGATAAGCCTACTGTGGAATCATGAATTTTTAGTTCATTGAGATGGCGAGGAGCGAAAGGAAGCAAAATAGACATGTCCGTCCTAACGTAGCAGAGGCAGCTGTGTCTTGTTACCTTTAAGGTATGTCACCACACTCCGCATTGCTGATGTAATGGCTTTGGGCCCCCGTCCGATAAGCTGGTGACATCCTAGACATCCCAAGGTCTGGCAAATAAACCCAGGTCCAATTAGAGCTCTCGCCCGATCAATCGTGGAAGGCTTTGACGGATGCTTCTGGGTCTAAAAGATGTTGAGCAATCATTGAGGCTAATGACCACTCAGCAGCTAAGTTACATTTCTCCCCATCTTACTTGCTCTGTCTGTTCTCTTATCAATCATTCGCCATGCCGGTCGAGCCCAGCTCTGCAGATCTCTGCAGCTAGGACTCGCCGACAATGTAGCGGAAACAATGTTTAATTTTGGCTCATACAATTTCATCGACACCCCCTTCTTGACTGACGGCGCCGCGTCAAAATCAACGGGCGACTGGCGAAGCTTTCCATTTCGCAGTGTCGTCGGGCAATGGCCGAGTCCGGTTTGCGTACGAGCAAGACGGGAAGCTGGCACGGAATGTGTTCCAAGGGAATAATTGGAGACCAGCTTCTATCCGTGGCTAGACTTGTGTACGGGTAGATAAGCAGGCAGTCAAGTATCACCCAATGTTGGAATCTGGTATTTGTTGGTTGTTTTTTTCATTCATTGGTATCTATCTCTGTGAACGTACCCCAGAGCAAGAGTGATCCCCTCGGGTTCGGTACGGGGAAACGTTCGTATCGAACTGACGGATGTTGACCTAATCATACATGTATAATACTCCGTTCGAAGTCTCGGATATGCACAATAGAGCAATACCTTACTGCCAGCTAGACGGAGGTCCAGCCCAGTCCTCGTCGCCAACTACCCGGAACTCCACGCCCTCGCCAAAGTAGCCGGCGTTCTGCCATGCTTCCATGGTGCGGCCGTCGTAGGGACCTTGCTTCGGGGCTCCATCTCTGCCGTCCACCCACCGGTACTCCCACATCTTCGTCGCCGCATCTTCGTCGGCCTCTGCCTTCCGTCGCGGCTCCACCCAGGGTTCTTGCGTCTCGCGGCTCCATTCTCGGACCAGGAGTTCCCGCTCCCTGTCGTAGACGTCGGGTCTGTCTCGGCTCAGTAGCTTGTCGGCCGCATCCGTAATGGCATCGATCGCCTCCTTGATCCGGACCTGCTCCGGGTCTTCCGCCGCGTCCACGTCCATGGCTTCCGACTTCATCTTCTTCTGCTTCCACTTGGGCACCTTCTTGGATTTCACCTGGCCGCGACCCAGCCGCGCCAGAGCCTCGAGCGCGGTCTCGCCCAGCTCCAGCTTCAGGATGAGCGACTTGAGCAAGTCGGACGTCAGGAGCTCGCCGTCCTCTTTGCGCTTCTGCCGCAGCTCGGCCTCGCGCTTCTCGTGCGCCTCGGCCGCCTTCTTCATTTCCTTCTTGTTGATGCCCTCGAGCCAGCGGTCGTGCTGCGCGTCGCGGTCCGCGGCGTTGCGCACGAAGTTGCCCGACTCGTCGAAGCGTCCCTCTTCCTCTTCGGCCCGGAGGTTGAAGGCCTCCACCTTGGGGGCGTGTTTCTTCAGGCCGCCGGCGCCGACCTCCTCGTCCAGGTCTTCTTCTTGTATTGCGAGCGCGATCTCCTCTTCATCGTCGTCGTCCGACTCCTCGCCGTCGAGCCGTATTTGCGCCGTGTCGCGTGACCGCATGTCCTGGCCCTCGATGTTGGCGCCGTCGAGGAAGCGCACCTCCTTGCTCTTCTTGGTCGTGGTGTCGTCGACCTTGTCTTCGGTCTCGTCCTCGTCGGCCTCGGCGAACATGTCGTCCATGTCCTCGTCCTGGTCCTTCTCGGCCTTCTTGGCCTCGGGCCGGGCGCCCAGCTCCTCGCGATCAGAGTCGGAGTCGTAGCCGTCGATGTTGACGGCGCCTCGCTTGGTCGCGGCGCTGCCCCGGATCACCTCGGCATCGGCCTCGAGGAACTCGTCCTTGTCTTCCTCTTCGTCGCCCACGGCCAGCGCCGAGGGGTTGCGCACGTCAAACTTGACTTTCTTGGAACCGGGCTCGGCGTCGTCTTCGTCGGCATGGTGGGCGCGCGCGAACTGCTCGCCGGCGCGCTTTGGCCGGGCGGCGCCGTATCTTGAGGACATGGTTGGAAGATGACGTGTGGAAAGGCTAACGGGAAACAAAACCAAATACAGAAATCGTCGTCACCATCAGCAAGCCCCTGCGAGAATAAACCGGCCAAGGCTCTTCAGGAAAAAGTACAGAATATTACTACGGTGGTATTCGTTTATTCCACTGTTGTAATCGGGAGTAAGTGAAATATTCAAGACGGTTTATTTCTGCCGCCACTTGTCGGGTGGATTGATTGCCTTGACGATCTGGGATTCCAAGAGTCTAGGCGCTGGAGCTTGGGGCAATAGCTTTATTTAGTGGAGATGCAGCTTTTGACAGTGACAAGAGATTCTGAAGCTTCAATTCGAGAGTGGATTGATATCTCAATGATTTGAGATGGATGTAAATGATAGGATTGTATTGAAGTGAATGCAGAATATTTGCATTCCACGAGAGGCGTGTTGGAGAAAGTAGCCCGACCTACGTCATTCAGGTTCTACAAGTATCTTTTTGATATTGGCTGCTGCTCATTGTCACCAGTCACTGCACTGTAAGGGTGTTCCAGCCACTAAAACGGGAAGCTTTGGAAGCTTCGACCCCCTCCAAAGCTGCCTTAAAGCTCCCGAGGTCCCCGCTGTTAAGCTCAGGTCCTCAGTGAAGCCCCCAGTCCGGCGCGGAACAACTAAGCTAGCCGCCTTCTGTCGTCATCAGCCCAGTTGCCTTCTGATTGGCAACCTAACGGAGATCGTGGGAGCAACTCAGTAAATAAGTGACAGCCAGTAACTGCGCAGTCCTACAAACGCCTAGCACCCCGAAGACATACCACGCCAGATCCCTCTGATTTTACCCACCTGTCCCTGTCTCCGCCGTACATATCAATTACTCACCGCTACAAGCTACAAGCGACCAAAGCCAAAATGGTGAGTGAACAACAACCCCTCTGTCCATCTAATATGCGCGGTACTTGCTCAATACTGACAAACACCACTCCCTCTACAGTATCGCCCAGGCTTCAACGATTTCGACCCCGATGACCCTCAGTCCATGTTCATGGCAGCCCGCGGAATGTCACGAAGACCGGCGATGCAGCGCTTCGACGAGTACTTCCGATGCTACCCCATCATCATGGCGCCCGGCCCCGAGCGCCCCGACCTGAACTACGGCTCCAAGATCCTGCTACCCGTGTCTGCTCTCGACAAGGTGTCCAAGCTACACGTGCAGTGGCCGCTGACCATGGAGCTCGTGAACGGCGCCCGGGAGACGCATACGCATGCCGGTGTTCTGGAGTTCGTGGCCGAAGAGGGGCGCGCATACCTCCCCCAGTGGATGATGCAGACGCTGGGCCTGGATGTGGGCGACATGATCCAGATCAAGACGACGTCACTATCCCCGGCCAAGCTCGTCAAGCTGCAACCCCAGTCCGTCAACTTCCTTGAGATTAGCGATCCCAAGGCCGTGCTCGAGAAGGCGTTCCGCAGCTTCGCTACCTTGACCAAGGGAGACGTCTTCAACTTCGAGTACAACGACGAGGTCTACGACGTGGCGGTCCTGGAGGTCAAGCCGACGTCGGAGAAGATGGGCGTCAGCATGATCGAGACGGATGTCGAGGTGGACTTCGCCGCCCCGCTGGGCTACGTCGAGCCGGAGCGCCGCAGCGGCACGAGCACCCCGAGAAGCACTAAGGGCGGCGCCGGAGTACCTGCTGGCGGTCTGCTACGCAGCCAGGGGACCATGGCCCAGTCCATCAACTACGATGCGCTGAAGCCGGAATCCTCGCAGGCCGCGGCGGGCGCCCAAGCCGTGTCGTCGCATTTCCTTAGTGGGGGCCACAAGCTCAACGCCAAGAACAAGGGGACTTCCACACCTCTCTCCACCACATCGTCCAACCCGAGCCAGCCGCCGGCGCCGCGACGAACGAACGGCCCCATGCCGCTGCGGATAGGCCCCAACAAGCTCTTTTTCGGCTACGACATTGTGCCCCTCAAGACCGAAGCGGACAAGGAGGCGGAGAAGGAAAACGCATCCCGGCCCCACTTTGCTGGGCAAGGTCAGACTCTTCGCGGCGGCGCCGTCAAGCGCAAAGGCGGCGACCAGGAAGACAAGGGCAAGGCCCCGGAGAAGAAGCCGAGCGAGGGTCGTCGCTTGGACGGGCGCAAGGGGTAAACGGGATGGAAAGTAACGAAGCATACCACGGCGTTCTGGATGGGGTTAAGGCCTGCTGTGATACTCAGTCAAAGACTCAGGTCGACATGACACTACATAGTATGTTGCTATTGTAGCTTATGATATGATTTTAAAACTCCTCACGATTTTGACGTAATGCTCCTTTGCTGGCACCGTATATGAACTTCGTAACTTTCTTGATTAAATATTCGTACATGGCTGCTGATAATGTTCCCGAGGCTATCATCTCCATGCGGTGTCGATTGCTTGGTAGACATATGCCATTTGCCATAAATCAGAAATGGATCATACATGGATGGCCCTTAGGCGTAGGTCTCCAAGGCACGGGTTGAGTGCCTGAGCCCAGCAACACTGCCCGGAACCGCATACGTCTTCGCGACTACACCAGGCATTCAGAGAATGCACCAGCCAACGCGACTTGTATTTATCCTCAGGAGAAGTCGCCCAGGCAGGCTACACCTGCCTACACCCTATAATTAATCTGCAGACGCGTCTCTTGTCCACAAGTCTTGAGAAGCCAACATCACACTCAGCTACCTACGTCACCTTGGTCAAGCCCTCGCACATCTCTCGACCATCCTCCATCGCTTTTCGACCGCATTCGTGTTGCACCTACTCAGCCAGACCAATCAAGACTTCAAGATGCCGGGTAAAGGGAAGGGGGGCAAGGGCAAGGGAAAGGGCAAAGAAGTCGCATTGGCCCCGGCCCCTCCTCCTCCCCCGAAAATGAACGACGAGGCCGAACAGGCGCTGCTCGACGTTATAATCCAACTAGGCGAGTTCAATATCCGCAATTGGGACGATATCTACCGCGAGTTCTTCGGCAGGGGCTTCACCCAAAACAAAAGCACGTGCCAGTGAGTAATAGTGGCTGAAGCCATTCGATGTCCTCCCCCCTCCAGCTCCCGCCCATTCCCGACGCATGAATGAAGACTACCATCGTTGTATATCGGTTGAGTATATATATGGAGTTACTGGTGCTGACAAACCCGCTTCTGCTTTACAGAACTCGATGGTCTCGAAGCCTTCGGGACCAATACCAGAACCATGTCAGAGCCATGGCTGCTGCTCAGCTCTACAACTTCCCACAGGGTGTGGCTTTGAACGACAGCCCAAAGGACACGGGCTCACCATACCCCCCTCTGGATGGTAGCCCTCATCCCGAGAGCTGGCAAATGGGTTCTGTAAGTGGCCAGACCATTGCATCAACCGCCGTTGGTGGCAGCAGCCGTGGCAAACATGCACCTCCTTCCACTCCCCTGCCCATCACTCCTCGGAGATTGCCCGCTATCCCGGAAGGAGTCGAGCCTGGACACACCGGAAAGGATGACGAGCACATGCCCGTTCTTCTATACAATGAATTTCACCAGTACATGGGCAAGATCGAGGTCAAGAACGGCTTCCGCACTATCGAGATCATCAATACTCTGCAGATTAGCCTGCCGATGGCCTTCCCCGTCTCCCACTGGCCGGGAGAGATGAACAACAACATGCCACAGCAGCCCGACAACTCCGTCATCGACCCTCAGCTTGACACGCCAGGCAGTCACATCTTCACGCCCCTCGCAGCTGACGGGACCACGCTGCATCGCGAGGCATATGAGCTGGATATTGAGCACTACATTGAGTCGGGAGCTTTTGACTCGCGCGGTGATGAGAACCAGTCGGAGTAGGCTCGTTCGCCCAAGCCTTGAGCCTACACATTACTGTCACCCCTGCGATCGATCACGACATGAGCTCTCAACTGCAATTGTTAGCTCTTGACAATATTATTATTACTCACGTAATGTATCACCACCGGAAGGCTTTTGTGTAGGACATGAGTTTCCGGGAAACGCTGGTGCCCTGGACGCACCCTTGGATACGAAGGGCTATCTTCAGGATGATGGGGTCCCTGTTTAATCTGAGCGTATGCTATGGATATCGTTACTTGGGTTAGGATCTTGGGGCTTCGTACCACGACGGGAGATTATGAGTTATGAGTACGTAGAGGTACAGACCGCGAATGTTGATATAGCTTTATGTCAGTCGCTGGCTGAGTCCTTGTGCAATCTTTCGGTCATGAAACTTCAATCTACTTCGAGCATATGTGTCAATCCTAAAACCACGATAGCAAGCAGCCTGAAGTCGAAAATCAATGTCAACTTTTCCTTGCGCTACTCTGGGGTGAAGACGCGACGCAAATTTAATTAGCTTCACCACAGCACTTAATACGGTAGCGACATTCCCAAGTTTATCGAACTGATCTCCGTTTGGGAATCCAAGAGTCCATACGTAATTCTACGAAAAGCATTCTTCACAGCATTAAGCAAAGGGTCACATTACGAAGACTTGCAGTATGTCTATGTGTCAATTGGTTCAGATTAGCTACCATGATGTTTGCCTCTCTCAATCATCCAAATCCACTAGATGACTATGATCTGTGAGATGATGACATGAAGGGGGGCCAAAGGCGAGATCGGCTGGAAATCCCAAATGTAATAAATTCGGAGATCGATCAACACCGTCTGCCACAAACAAGCTGTGTGTAAGATACGAGCGGCTGGAGATCCCAAATGTGAATTCGGAGATCAGCCAACACCGTCGACCAGAACCACGCTGAGTCTATCGGGGGAACAAAGGCGAGAGCGGCTGGAAATCCCAAACGTGAGTTCGGAGATCGATCAACACCGTCTGCCATAAATGTGCTGTGTCGTCTATTGGGGGAACAAGGGCGAGAGCGGCTGGAAGTCCCAAACGTGAGTCCGGAGATCAATCAACCCCGTCTGCCGAAAATGTGCTGTGTGTAGGGAAAGGAAAACAAATGTAGCAGGTAGTTGCCGCAACCATAAACCATGAACCATAATCATGAACCATATTGATGAACCCATGCGAGGACATATCCCAGTGATTGCCCCGACTTTGGTTCCCGAAGATGAAACACACCAAATCCTGTGTGTTGGTGTGAAAGTATTGTGCAAAGTGAAAGTGTCGTGTGTGCCGCAAGATCCATGCTCAGACCATATCCATCCATAGTCCACCTCCCTCCTCCAATTTCCACCGCGCAGGGTAGAAAAACGCAAAGATACCCTTTCCCGTAGCATCGTCCCCGGAGCTTCAAAGGTTGCAATTGCAATTGCCCTTTGGTGCTAGGAATAGCGAGGGTACTCAAGTGTACACGTTATGAATTCGGGGTAGTCCATGTCGAACAGAATAAGCAGTTGTGCATGATGAGACGTAGCCAGAAATTTAGGCCATGTACCAGGGCTCGCCGGGGATGGTGGGCTCGGGATGGGGCTCGTCCTCGTCCTCAGGCTGCTCGTCGTCGCCGGGCTGAGACTGGGCCTGCTGCTGAGCAAGGCGGTCCGAGTACTCGGGAGGGGGAGCCTGGGTGGGAGAGCGGCGCTCGTTGTTGTTGACGCCATCGGCAGAGAGACCGCGGGCAGAAGCATCGCGGGCCTCGACGTTCTTGCGGATGTTGTCAGTGGAGCGGAGCAGGTGCTGGACGTTCTGATGATTCTCGGGGGCCGGGACAGGGAAAGCATTGTTGTTGCCACCAGCGACGGACATGCCCCAGTACTCGGGGGGAGGAGCCATGGACTGGTCGCGGTCATAGCCGTGGATGGGGTAACGAGGAGGAGGAGCCAGGGTCTGGTCGCGGCCGTAGTTGTTGAAGGGGTGGTCGGCGGGAAGACCCAGGCCGTTGGTGCGGCCACTCTCGTGGTCAGCAGAAACCCAGTCGGGGGGTGCGGCCATCTCACTGCAAGTATGTTAGACATCAAACGACGGCAAGGTGATAGATGGGCTTAAAAGTAAGGGCAATACTCACTAAGACGGGTCATCGTACTGGGAAGCACGGGCAGCAGTATCAGCAGCCTCAGCCTTGACCTTGACGTCCTTCTTGGACTCAGTCTTGGGCTTGGCGTCCTTCTTGGGCTTGGCGTCCTTCTTAGGCTTGACTTCCTTCTCAGCCTTGACTTCCTTCTTGGGCTTGAGGTCCTTCTTGGTTACAGCCTTGGCCTTGGTGGCAGCAGGGGCATCGCTCTTCTTGGCGGTGCGGCGAGTCTTCTTGGCGGGAGGAGGAGCGGGGACGTCATCGCCATCATCGAGGTCCTCATCGTCGGCAGCAGGAGCACTGCGCTTCTTGGTGGTGCGGCGAGTTCTCTTGGGGGGAGGAGCGGGAACGTCATCGCCATCATCGAGGTCCTCGTCGTCGTCGGCAGCAGGAGCACTGCGCTTCTGAGTGGTGCGGCGGGACTTCTTGGCAGGAGGGGGAGGGGGGGGAGCCTCGCTGTCGGAGTCGTCGTCATCACTGTCGTCACCAGCATCAACGCCGACATCAGAGGGGCTGTCGTCCTCGGAATCGACGGAATCATCGGAATCATCGGAATCGTCGGAATCCTCGTCGACCTGCTCGTCGGCCTGCTTGCGGGTGTTCTTGGTGGTGCGACCCTGCTTCGACTTGGTAGCGCGAGTGGAGGTGGTGGGCTTGGTGACGCGACCGCTTCGGGCGGATCGGTTGATGCCGGCAGCGGCGCTGCGGCGGGACGCGGCGCGAGGAGCAACAGCAATAGCACCGGAGCCTGAGGCGGCGCGAGGAGCAGGAAGAGCAGCAGCACCATCGGCGGCGGAAGCAGCAGCGCGACGAGCAGCACCACCGGCGGCGGAGGCAAGGAAGGCCTGCTCCTGCTGCTCCATCTCGTAACGAGTACGACTGGCATCAGCCATGCGGATGGCGCGGCCCGAGACGTCGTCGTCCTTCCTGCGGAGCTTCATGAGATGCTGTCTGTGAGAGGCGAGAGTGGGTCAGCAAACACCATACATAAAAAATATATGATAAATAAATAAGAAAAGAAAGAAAACGCATGGTTCTGATTTCCACGAGGGAACAGCGCCAGAGCTGAGTTAGTAAGATGCCATCAACTTGGTAGAGGCAGTGGCATGAGCTGCGTTGCTGGCTGGGAGAGATGAGGGTAAGTAAGTATGTATTTACTGGGCAGCATTTGCGTTGAAGGGATAACCCTTCTGAAGTGTTTCCTCGATGATACTGGTCCATTGGATCGGGCTGGGATTGGCATGTTTGTAAATAGCCAAGAGCAGGTCGCAACGAGCCTGCTCAGTCCAATGGAATCGGGGAACTCGTCCTTGGCCAACCATCGTGATGGTAGTGGCAGCGACTGAAGGATAAAGAGGAATGTGGTCGATGGTGGAAAAAGGACGATCGCCAAAAAAAGGACGATCGCAAAATAAAAGGACGATCGCAAAATAAAAGGACGATCGCAAAATAAAAGGACGATCGCGAAAAAAGGACGATGCGTCAAGGACGATGTAGAGAGGACGATGTAGAAAAGGACGATGTGTAAAAGGACGATGTGGAAAGATCGATGGGGAAAAGGACGTCGTGGAATAGGACGTTGTGGGAACGACGTTGTGTGAAAGGACGTCGCAATAAAACGATCGCAAGAACGATGGCGAAAAATAATGATGGGAAAAGGACGATGTGAGAAGAACGATCGCAAGTGAAACGCGCAGAGAAGAAGTGAGTAGGCTGGGTGTGGATTGTGTATGTGTGAGTGAAGGTTGAGATCTGGTTTGATGAAGACAAGAAACAAGAACCTCGATTGTCAACAGAAGAATCGAAGCTGCTCCTTGAATGAGATGCTGAGGGCGTGGGAAGTAAGAAGGTTGCAAGAAGAAGGCTGCTCCATGGATTGTGCTGTGCCAAGCTGTTTATAGAGGACGTCCTGTATAGCGACGGATAAGGTGGGGCAGATGCAGGTACGCTGGACTGCGTATGTAGTGAATGCAGCTGTAGCTGGCTGCAAGCGCCTGGAATCGATATCGATAAGGTAAAAAAGGCATCTGGAAAGAGCGTGTGAAAGGTTCGTCACGGCTCGTTCACTCCACCATGACCTCGACCCGAAGAGGGGAGGAAAAGGGCGCGACAACTCCACACAAGGGAAGATGCGTATAGCATGGTAGACCAACCTCAGACAATCGGCCGAATAATCATGGCCCCTTGTTTTCATGATCTCCGTGATGCCCCTGTACTGATCTATAGTTGGATCGAAGTACTCGATCACGCCAACGAGGAGCTGCTCATGCATGTCCGCGTCCCAAGGGACCTTGCGGCTCCGCGCGGACTTGGACCGGCTGCGGGACATGTAGCGGGTGCCGGACATGTTTGTGGTGGGTGTATATCGACGAAAGGGGTAAATACCGTTTATTACGGTAGAAGGTGAAATAAAATAATATCTGTCGAAACCGTTTTGGACGGTGGAATATTAAAGAAAATAAAATTTGGTAGACACGTTTGAAACGGTGAAAAGAATAGAATTTTAGGGAACCGTTTTAGACGGTGAAAAGCGTGAAAAGGGAAAAAAGGTAGGTCCGTGAAAAACGGTGGAAGGTGGACGGTGGAATAAATTGAGATTGGGTACAACCCGTTTTTGACGGTGGGAGGTAGAAATTGTAATTAGGGGATCCGTTTTAAACGGTGAAGGTACGGTGAAATAGAATTAGGCAGAAATGTTTCACACGGTGGAAGTTGCGATAATTGAGATTCGGCAGAAGCGTTTTAAACGGAGGCGTTTGGGACGGAGGTATTGGGACGGAGGTAATTAATTGGGACGGAGGTGGGACGGAGGTATCCGAAACGGAAGCAATTAAGACGATAGTATTTGAAACGGGAGTGATCGGTTGAAACGGAGGCGGGACGGAGGTGCTTGGGACGGAGGTGTTTAGGACAGAGGTATTGGGACGGAGGTGGGACGGAGGTGTTTGGGATAGAAGTAATCAGGACAGAGTTCTTTAAAACGGGGGTCGTCGGTCGGGACGGAGGTGGGACGGAGGTATATAGAATAGAGGTAATCGGTTGGGACGGAGGTGGGTCGGAGGCGATCGGAGCGGATATATTTGGGACGGAGGTGGTTTTGACGGAGTGGGTTCGAAAGGAGGCCGTTTGGATGGAGTCGGTTTGGATGAAGCAAAGCATCTGAGGCCAATATTAGCGCGGGTTCTGGGACGCATAGACGAAGGTTGTCGGACGGAATGGGGACCAGTATTGGACAGGACCGTCCGGGGTTGGTGCAGGGTGCTAAGGGATGTGATTTTCCTCGGGGTTGAGTTCCGTCGGATATTTCGCGGAGGGGGTGGGTTTGGATTTGAACTTACCTCAGTAATGTAACGGCGGAGGGTCTTGTCATTTCGGCCAAGCACTCAGCCATAACGACGCGGCACCAAAAGATCCTGGAAAGGCGGGAGCACTCGGGTATGACCCCAGTCCTGGGCATCACGCCAAGGCTAGGCTGAGATATGCCAGGGAGATTCGTCCGGTGATCCCCAGCATGCAGAAGTTCAATAGTCCGCCGATAGTCGATAAAGTGATATCACCAGTATGGGCTAGTGAACCCAGAGATGACTTCCGTGTTCTCGCCCCGTGATAAGCGCCCTTGTCTGTGCTGCCAGTAACGCAAGCCGAAAGGAGTTCGGAACAGACACCGGGGCAGCAAACATCTCCGGCAAACGCCGGTCGTTTGTCGTCGTCACAAAGAAGCAGCAGCAGCAGCAACGCAGTCATGTCCCAAGCCAGCTCGGCAGCAAAAAGAGAACAAAGAAATAATGAACCTACCTGACAGCCTCCCAAGTGACCTCATATCCACCCGCTCGCAAGTGATCCTCGATCGAGTCCTTCTGGGCGTTGGTGGCAGTCTTCAAGAGAGTCCGGCCAATGGCGGCGAGGAGCTTCTCGTTCTTCTCCGCGGTCCACTTTGTGGGACCCATGATTGCGAGCAGGTGTCGACTTGCGTGAAGTTGTGTGAGTGTTTTGGCGTTGTCCGGAGACGAAAGGATGTGATGCGGTGGTTGCGGTTGGTGATGTTGTTGATGGCGGTGATTGTTGACGGCCGGTTGTGGGAAAAGATGGTGGTGAAAGAGCGGGGGAAGCTGGTTTGGTTGCGTCTCCGAAAAAGAATAAGTGTCAGATTCTGTTGCTGCGGGTTTGTTCGGTGGTCGCCGAAGAACTCACCGTGGTGAATAAAAGGTCTTGGGCCTGTCAAAAGAGTTTGTGGAATGAAGGGCCGGAGGGTTGCCGGAAGGTTGTTGGAGGGTTGCTGGAGGTAGGCCGGAAAGTTGCCGGAGGGAGTGCCGGAGGGTGGCCGGAAGTGGAAGGAGCGCCGGAGGGTGGCCGGAAGGAGCGCCGGAGGAGGTTAGCCGAAAGGGGAAGGAGCGCCGGAGGGAGCGCCGGAAGAGGCCGGTCAAATGGGCGGCTGCAGCTGCCACAAGATGAGGTAGTATGACGACTTGTTGACGACTTGTTGATCACTGGTTCACAAGCAGTGAGAAGATGCCAAACGAGAAGATTTTGTTTATTCATTTATTACTACATAAAGTTATTTACGTTGACTACGAAGCGAGTGCATTGTGGGCAATTCAAAGTAATCCCTCAGCTGTGCCCCCACGATAGTACAAGGCCGCCAACAACTGGAAAGCAGTAACTGGGACTGACATAGATTGGGAAAGGGCCTGCGTGGTGACTGACGGGTGTAGAGCCCGCCGTATGCAGCGCACGCCGCCTGTAGTTGTGGAAAAATGCTGTTGCCGCAACTTGATTTGGAAAGTAGAAGTTGCCCGCAAGAAAACAAGAAGTGGTCTGGAAACATGATCAAAAGTGAGTGCAGTAGTACACAATTTTGCTGTATCATAGCGAAGGACTACGAGCTTGGAGCAAGCAAGAACCCAGAAGAATTTGTGGGATTATGAAGAAAGACATTGCAGGCAGCATCCTACAGAATGTATCGAGATGGACAAAAAATCCAGCTGGATCGTCCGTCAACTCGGTGGCTGAAGATATATCTGGAAACAGATTGATCGTTAGGCAGTTGTTGGATATGTAGCGTCTTGCCCCGAAGGCCATCGAGTACCAAGATCTTGCCCCCGAGAACCATCGAGTACTTAGCAAACCGGCATATTCTTAGCCACACTCCATATGAGATTGCGAGTTGCAAGTTCTTTGCGCAAGCACATGTCCAAGTCTCACTGGAGTGGGTATCACTAAAGCATGGCTTGAAATCTAGAAGCATATCACGTCACAAAGCTGGCAAGACCAAAGCAGAGCTAGGCTGTACTACTGACAGAAAAGAACCGTAAATTGCAATGTTCGATGGAAGATCGAAGTTAAACGTAATGCTACTTTGGTTGATCTTATGACCGTTCCGGTACCCCTTAACTCCTAACGTTCCCAGATATAGAAAGAAGAAAGAATCGTTGAACTCATCGAAATAGACACGCTACGAGGTCATCTCAAACTCTGAGGACCCAATGAGCCCAACAACATATTCGCATGACTGAGGCGATGATGGCCCAGCAACCATTGGACGCCAACGTTGTTAGGCCTCATCGAAATATCTGGAAACGATCAGCGACGTGACCGGCAGTAGGATGATGGGGGGCTCAATAGCAGGATACTTACTCTGACGGGCCATAGGGGTCGACACGACTTGAGTCTTCTTCTTCTGCTAGTGCTAGAACAGCTGCATCTTCAATCTGGTCCGATGCATCATTGTCCTCGAGACGCTGTCGCTTTGCCGGGTGAGGATCCTCCAAGTCGACGTCATGCCCGTCTTCAGTCGCCAGTGCTATCGAGTTTGACTCTTGCACTGGGTCTTGAGGGTGACCAGGCAGCGGCTCCGGCTTGGCGACATTCATCAAGCCCACCACAGGATGTGCGACTGGACTCGGCAGGGGCGCTGGCAGTCCACTAGGCATTGCCTGGACAGGAACGGGTTTCACTTCTTGGGAATGCGGTGCTTGTGCGGTTGCAGACATCTGAGGAGCCCCGTTCTGAGGAGACATTCCATCCCGTGGCAAACCGTCCTGCGATGAGAGCCCATCTGCAGTCGGATCCGTCGACTCAAGCGGGGCTGCAACAGACTTCCTCGGACGGCCGCGACCAGGTCCCGGCCGGCGCGTGATGGGGTTCGTCGTCGGATCCACCTTCTTTTGGCTGTCGGATGGGGTACCATTCGTGTCCAGCTTGTGTTGAGCCCGGCGCAGACCCTGGAAATGTTGCCTATTGGCCTGTTAGATTCTCGGAACAGAGCCGTATTGGGGAACGTCTCGTCTAACAAGTCTAGCACAGTCCGGCCAAATATACCTCACTGAGAGCGGGAGGGCCCCACAGCGAGTTGGAGAGGAAGGCATGACCTGACTTGTGTTTTCAACGGCGACAACGAAATGCGACAGAAGCTATTTGGTAATCACAGAAAATGGGGCAAGGTTGGAGCTACGGAGAGGAGCCGCCAAGAAAAGGACCGTCGGGCGGGCGAGCGAATGGGGGAATAAGAGACACAAAGTAGCGCTGATATTGAAGTAGATAGGACGAGACCAGAGTCAAGATAGTGATGCAAACTTACCGGCACCCTTCATTGGTGAAGCCGTAGCCCATGGTGCGCATGTGGCCGCCAATGGTGGTCCATTCTGCACCGCTGATGACGCCAATGTTTTTGACGGACAGGATGGTGAAGAAGAGATCCTTGTCGGCCGTGTCGTTCCAGTTCTTGTTCATCTTGGAGGCCGTCTCGTCCTAACTTTTGAGCCGTCCCGAAGAGGTTCCAGGCTAACAACGGGGACGAAAGTGGAACTTTGGAGAGTTCAGGCAAATGTCAGGTACCCGGCCGCAAGAGTAGGACGGCAGAGAAGGCAGGTACCCTGGCTAGCGGACGGGGTGACGGGTACTTCTGCACGTGCAAGACAGGAAAAGAACCGACCAGCAGATATTGGTAGGTAATGATTGATACGAGCTTTCGGGAAATGGAGAACGATGACTGGAAGGGAACACGGGCGACACTCTTTTTGGGGGGGTCTGCCTTGAGCACTGTTTGGAGCTTCGGAGCGGAGCCTCCAGCTTTGAGCTTTCGGGGATGTGGTCTGAGAAGCTTGTGTTGCAGAGGGGGCAGAGAAGCTCAGAGGGGACATGCGCTGCCCTGCTGCTGTTGCTGCAGTTGGGACCACCAAACTCAGGCTGCGGGCTACTGCTATTGACACAAAAGGCCCGAGCTTACCTTGCTAAAGTGCTTTGAGCGAACTCACGTGATGACGCGAAATCGATTGATCTGAGGTTGAGCTGCTTATCACCTGCAGCAGACGGTTCTCCATGGCATGTTGCATCCAACAGATCTTCGATCTCTCTCTCTTTCCCTCAATTCCACCGACTTTTGCAGATACTGAACTATTGCCGTCATCTTCTGCGCCATTGGAAAATTCTGTTCAGCCCAGTTGCAATTGATCCGCATATCTTGAACCGGTTCTGTTGGTATGTCAACGGAAAAATGTGAGCGCTCAGAAAGCCACCCCCAAGCCAAGAGCGTGGGCTCACTGGGATGAGCACTGATCCACCCAATGACCGGCGATCTCAACCCTCCCCGACAGTGCGCCAATCTTTCAGCGCTCAGCAGCTTAGACCCCAAGAGGAAACCGGAAAGTATCGTGAAACCGTCACGTGCTTTGGTGTATGCGACGTGACACGCCAGGACGGATTGCTCCACCGGGCGACGCGAGTCCCGACCTCGTCATTTCTTTTCTTAATTGCTTCTGTTTCGCACCCCTCCCTCGGATGCCGGTCCCAAACCACTATAAGTTTTCACCTGCATATAAACCGCCCGCTTATCCGAGGTAGTGTCTCGTCTCTCATGGCCTGGCATGGCGAAAAAAAGTGTTTGCTACATTTGCCTGCCGTTCACGCCGCCTCATACTGTTTGCGCGGGCAGCACGTTCAGATCAATTTACGTACCAAACCGACACACTCATTCACCGGACATGGAAGGTTTTCAATGGATGCCAGCGCATCCAATCCGTGCCACCCATTCGTACTCAGTCATGACTGTTGGGGGAGACCTGTTCGTCATGTTTCGGTGGCAATCTCTGCAGTCAATGATATCCCTCTCTGCCGTCTTCCTTGCAGCGTGATAAGCCCAATGTTCGCCCCGGATGACAAGAACGAGGCAAGCCATCAGACCGGGGATGTAAGCCCGCGCAACCCGTCCATCTGATATTGGATCGCTTTCTCTGGCCCAGCCCCCCTCTTTTCCGGATTGGGCGACTCGAGTGACTCATTCTATTGTTTCACTGTCACCCCACCGAAAGCATTCCTCGGTCTAGGGCCGATGCTAAGATCAAGACAGAGCTGGGAAAGTGCCTGGATCTGCACGTCCGATCCATCGAAAGATATCGCAATGGTTTCTGGGCTAGCCAAAGTGATAGCGGCGTTGGCCCGCAGCCGGCTCATGCAGTGCAAGTGAGCAATTGGCAAATCAATCGGACTCGTTGGGCCAGTTCCAAGGAGCGGTGGCAAGTACCGGCTCGTCATGGCAGGGAGGGTAGTGCCGGACTGACTTTCTTGGTGGTATCAATTGGGAGGTGCTCATTTGCCAGCGGCCAGTGACCATGCCTGGTTCGCCGTCGGGACAGGGATCAGACCCCTCCACCTGGAGAAAAACGAAGGAAAAACCACTTTACGCGGTGGGTCGCGTCGCACATCCCACCATCCCTCGCTTCGCGTCTTTTTTTTCCCACGCCATCCAACAAAATGATGCAACATTATTGATTACTTTCATGCCCGTGGAGTTGCTAGGCAACCTATCCAAGGCAGCCATACTTTTGACTCAGCCTATGCGTCTTGGGTTGCTTCACTGGTCATAAAAGGCCTTGGGGAGCGCCATTCCCCCGTCGCCTCTATGCAAGCGTGTATGCAAGCACTTAAAGGCCCCCCGGTCCCCTGGAATCCATCGTCGCCTTATCGCGCCCAACATTGACCTCTTGTCAGCCAGCCCAGAGCCTTTCCTTTCCTGGGAGCTGCGAGCAAAAGGACCTTTCTCTCATGCACTCTCTTCTTTTCTTGGACTTGTACCCTTCCTTAGCACACTGCCGTTCCTTGTAAGCCACTTATTCTACTATTTTTTTTGTCTAGTGACAATACCACTTTCAACTGGCATTAGCCTCCTCCCTGTAAGAATCATTGGGTCCGCGCCCCACTGGGTATAGTTGGTTACGACGGCCTTAACGTGACCCCCGGAGTTCATCGGCCAAGCCCTCCCTGGGCTGATCTGACTGAGGCCTGTTACATATATGGACTTTGCCCTCCTCACCAATTTTCACACATCAGCTGTTCCCCGGCTCACTTCACTTGCTCACTTCTCCGCCCTGGATCTGACACCAACACTGGCTACGCACCAACCATTTCTGCTCTTCACTGGTGTTGCATATCTCATCCAGTCAAGGCTCTCATCTCTTTCCCCCCTTTAGTGTCACGGGACACCGAGTTGAGAGAGGTCCCAACTTCTAGCCACGCCGGCGAGTACTTGATAAATTCTCGCCATCATGTCGAACAACGACAATGCTATGACTCGGTTCCTCTTCGCAATCTTGAAGCAGAAGAACCTCAAGGATGTGAGTGCCTCTTGACTCGATACAGCCAGGCTCTGCTCGCGACTAATCCCCACCTCAGATCGACTGGAATGCCGTGGCACGAGACCCGATCCTTTCTCAAGAAATCACCAACGGCCATGCCGCACGAATGAGATACTCTCGCTTCCGCCAAGCCATGCTGGGACTCGAGCCCAAACCGAGAAACAAGACGGCGGCGGAGAAGGACAAGCACCGCATCACAAAGTCCAAGAAGGCGCCCAAGGCAAGGAGAGAGGAGATCGTCAAATCCGAGCCAACGATTACACCAGCCAACACCGCAAGTCCATCAGAGCCACCTACGCCCAAGGTCAAGCAGGAGATGGCACAGACTCCTTACGACAGTCGTTTCACCCCGGGCCCTGCCTCTGCCGCCTCGAGTCCCGCTATGCCCCATGTTGTCCAGCCGCGGCTTCTTACGCCATGCAGCGACACTGATGGGTTTGCCTCGACTGCGCAAGGAATGACATCAAGTCCAGCAACCGATATGTTCAGCACCCGTGGCCCCTTTGACTATGCTGCACCACACTACGGCAATGAGCCTACCGCGTGGCCTCCAGGTCCCATGTTCCCTTCTTTCCATACTACGTTTGAGTTTGACCCTATCAACTTGACCTGTGGATACCCGCACGCGCACCCTCATGCCGATGCACCCCAACATTCCCACGGACCGGCTGAGACCGAGGACGGCGGGGTTGGGATCAAGCACGAGATCTGGGACGATCATTGTGTTTGAGGTTTGCCTATCATCTGGAATCATGGATAGGTCTCGTTTTCTTGTCGAATAGGGGGTTTGGGTATGTTGACGCCTCGGCTGGCTGATCAACTGGTTATGGGGTTTTGGATACTGTTTTAATGACGTTACGTCTCTCCTAGATCACTTAGCATTGTGTCGGAGTTGCACGAGGAGTTTGGGGCCACAATAAGGAAGGCCAGTGAGCTGTACGATCGTTAGGTACAACCCACTCATCGTCGCCTGTATGAATAGGAATGATATTAATTGCAGTCACGAAATGACTAAAAGTTTAATTCCTCCATGAACCTGATGAAAGAGTTGAGCATATCCCATCTCTGTTGCTTGTGCTTATGAAAAGGTCCCAAGGTATGAAATTGGTTACAACTTGGTTATCACGAAGCTCAACCAGCGGTGCTCCTCTTCGTCAAAGTAAAGATATCCCCGATCCATCACTTCCTCCTCGCGGACCTGCACATCCCAGCGCGTCTCCGCGGCCCGGCCGACCTCGTCCCAGAGCGCCTTGAAGCTGCCCACGTTGTGCAGGAAGTTGGTCCGCACCACACCGCCCACCTGGCCCATGGGCCCCTTGACCGGGTGCTCCCGGGCTTCGGCGGTCTTGCTGACGCCGCCTTGCTTCCCCACAATCATGGCCCCCGGTTTGTTCTTGAGGAGGGCCAGGATCCGCTGGCAGGCGCGGAGCTGCGTGGGGCGGTCGAAGCAGTGTAGGAACATGGTGGCGTGGACGATGTCCACGGTTCCGTCCAGTTCGGCCTTGCTCAGGACGTTGTCGGGGTTCGTGTCGAGGAAGTCGGCGGGGAAGAGGGAGTGGCCAAGCGGTAGGACTTGGGCGTCTTGGAAGAGCTCTTGGCCGGACTCGAGGAGGCCGGGGAGCAGGTCGGTGCCCATTACTGAAGTTTGGGGGACGCCGTCTTGGATCAGTTTGCGGATGTCTTGGCCTAGGCCGCAGCCGACTTCGAGGTAGCGGGACCAGGTGCCGGACTTCAGATTGGATAGTATTTCCGGGTACACGGGGAAGGTCGATAAGACGAGCTCCGCGAAGAGGAAGGATCCCACGCAGGGGAACGGCGCCTAGATGGAGTAAGAAACCGGCAGTAAGAAAGGGGTTGACAGAACGTACCACTCGCCAGGCTTTGTTGCGTATGTTGGTGATATGTTCATTCACCTTTGCTTTGTCGACTCTGGCGTATTCGACCAGCAGCTTTTGCATGACGGGATCTGTTGGCGGGACGTCCACCAAGTACCACGGGACGGACTGGTCGAAGAAGGCCTCCATACTGGCGATTTGGGCTGCTGCACGTGTCAAGTGGGTCGGGTCTTGTGTTGTAGTTGAACAGAGGCCTAATCTTCTGGCAGGTCTGGGGGAAGCAGCCCCTTATATACATGCGCAGTCTATAACCGCACGGGATCCCGTGACTTCAGCATGACTCGGTTAAGCTCGGTAGTTGTCTGTTTTCGGGGAGTATATACATCTTGAGCTGCGCCTTGACCTGCTTGCGCACTGTGTGATATAGCAATATGCTAAATAAATACCAACAATTAGAATATTTCAAAAAACAAATTCTCAACCGCAGCTTTCCATACAAAGCATGACAAGCCGAATCTTTTGGTCTAGTGAAGAAATAAGCCACGGATATGACAGTTGCCGTTTCCCTGGTGATGCAAGGAATCTGTTATTGTACAGTAAATATTCTCAGTCTTCCGCCTTCTCTTCCTTCGTGAACCGCGTCAACCGGCTATCATTAGCGATATCCCTGCTAAGAACCTGAATGCTCTTGTTGCCCATAATGTCCAACACCGCGATCTCGCAACCGCAGTCACTGCCAATGTAGTTCCTAAACTCCATAGCCACCAAGGAGTCCACGCCGTACGCATGGATGGGCTTGCCCGCGTCAATGTCCTCAATGGGGATCGTCATGACCCGACTGAGCCGCTTAATCAGCGCATCCTGGACCAGCTCGGCGGCAGCGTCGAGGCTGTCGGCGAACTTGAGCGCATTGGACACGGAGACGCCGCCCTCCTCGCCGGCCCCGCCACCCGAGGCCACGTTGCCCGCCGAGCGCAGCTGCGCGAAAAGGGGCGTCTTCATGAACGTCGGCTCCGGCAGCCCGCGCGACCGGAAGTCGGCCGACGTCGCGAGGCCCACGGCGACCTGGCTCTTGCCCACGTCGGCGGCCCGCTCGCGGTCGAGGTGGAACTCGATGAAGCTCAAGAACTCGTCCTCGCGCACGCCGTCGTGGGCGAAGAAGAACATGGGATTCGCATTCAGTGTCTCCGCGTTCTCCGCGATGTAGCCCACGCTCAGGATATTGCCGAGATCCAAGCAGCTGGCCGCCAGGCCGCGGGCGCGGCGGTACGCGGCCAGGGCGTCCTGGAAGGTGTTGCCGGCGGCGTAGTTGGACTGGCCGCGGTTGCCGACGATGCCGCAGATGCTCGACAGCATGACGAAGAAGTCGACGTCGGCCGGGACGTGGCGGTGCAGGTTCCAGGTGCCGCGGCACTTGGGCGCCAGGGCGGCCTCCCAGGCGGCGTGGGGCATGAACTCGAAGGCCGAGTCCTTGAGCTGCATGGCGCCTTGGATCACGCCGGCGATCTTGGGGAAGCCGTCTTTTTCGGCGGTTTTGAGGGCGGCGACTAGCTCGGTTTCGTCGCTGACGTCACATTTTAGGGCTTGGGCGCGTACCCCCTTGTTGGTGAGCTCGGACAACAGCTCGCGGGCGGCGTCGCTGTCGCCGCCGGATCGGGAGAGGAACAGGATGTTCTTGGCCCCTTGCTGGGGCTCGGCCATCCACTTGGCGATGGAGCGACCGAGACCGCCCAGGCCGCCCGGCAGCAAGTAAGTCGCATCGGGCCGCAGCTTGGTTGGGGAGGGCGGTTTCGGTACCACCTTGACGACATCGTCGGCGGTGGCGGTCAATACGACCTTACCGATGTGCTTGCCCTGTTGTAACAGCCGGAACGCCTCCTCAATCTGCCCAAACGTGTACGTCGTCTGCGGTCTCGCAGCATGCACCTCGCCCCTAGCAAACATGTCCAGGACCTTGGCCAAGATGCGCGCCGTCGTCGGCGTGTCCAGCTTGGTAATAGTATACAAGTCGCACGCCGCGAACGTGACGCTGCGGCTAAAGGGGAACATATCCAGCTTGCCGTTGGCGAAGATGTCGCGCTTGCCGATCTCGATGAACCGGCCGAACGTCGCGATGCAGTTAAACGAAGCCCGCAGCGCCTCGCCCGCGAGCGAGTTGAGGACCACGTCGACGCCCTTCCCGTTGGTGACGCGCATCACCCCCGCCGCGAACGAGAGGTCGCGGGAGCTGAAGATGTGGGACTCGGGGATCCCGTACTCATTCACTAACAACGCCTTCTTCTCGAGCGACGAGACGGTGGCGTAGACGGTGGCGCCCACGTTGCGCGCGATCTGGATCGCGGCCTGCCCGACGCCGCCGGCCGCGGCGTGGATCAGCACCGTCTCCCCCTTTCTGAGGCGGGCGACCTCGATGAGGCAGTGGTAGGCGGTGCTGAAGATGACGGGGATGCCGGCGGCCTCCTCGAAGGCCATGGCGTCGGGGATCTTGGCGGCGATCTCGCGCGGGATGCGGGTGTGGGTCTGGAAGGTGCCGTGCAGGGCCGAGAGGACCAGCATGCGGTCGCCGACCCGGACGTCCGTGACGCCGGACCCGACCTGGGTGACGACGCCGGCGCCCTCGTGGCCGAAGGTGGCGGCGGCGACTTCGCCCATGGCGACCATGACGTCGCGGAAGTTGAGGCCGGTGGCTTGGATCTCGACTTCGATCTGGTCCGCGGGCAGGGGGTCTTGGTAGGCGGGCCAGTCGACGAAGTGCAGGCGGTCCAGTCGGCCGGGGGCGGAGGTACTGAGCATGAGGCTTCGGCTCGGGTCCGCCCCCAGGGGCTGCGGCTTGGGGGCGAGGACGGTGGTTCGCTGGGCGATGAAGTCGTTGACGGGCGGGGCTTCGATGAGGCGGCTGGTCTGGATCAAGCCTGCGGCCGATACCAAGTACTCCGCGTGTCTGTCCGCCGGCGGGCACGCCGAGACCCAGTGGTGCTTATACACCGCCTCGATATGAGGCATGCTGCTGGCGGCGGAAGGCAGGCCCAGGGTCACGAGGTCCGACCCGTCGAGATCCCTCTCCCAGCGAAGCGACCGCATCAGACCCGTGATCAGGGCCGAGTCCGGGTTCTCGTACGGGTCCGAGGTCAACCAGAGCAAGCCGCCCGCCGTGGTGGTAAGCTGGCGGAGGATCTCAAACTCGTCCGCCGAGAGGGCCGCCGCAAGGAGTGGGGAGAAGAGCTCCAGCGTGACGATGCAGGTGGTGTTCTTGAGCTTGTGTTGAGGCAGGTCGGTAAATGGCACGACGGTGACATCCTGCAGGCCTTGCTTGATGGATTTGGCGGATGTCGCCACCTCCTGGGCAAACTTGACTTCGTCCGGCGTGTCGCGAGTAACGACGAAAACGCGGGTTATCTTCTCGTCTTCATCCGGGTTACCAACAACCTCGGTCTCCGGCTCAGTAGCTACGATTAAGCTCTGGGCGTGCAGTCCGTCGTTCAGCGAGTCACTGAGAGCCAACGCGTTTTGCTGGAAGCCATTTTCTGTCAATACTTGCCTCCATGTCTCGTTATTGAGCAAGGGCCCCCAGGGCCGGTATGTTTCCGCCGCCAGCCACCACCCCGGAAGCTGTCCGAAGCAGAGGGGCCCCGCAATGAACTCGGGCTGCGTGATCTCCTGCAGGAGCAGCTTGCCCCCGGGCGCCAGCAACTTACGCACGTTGGCGAGGGTATTGGTCAGGTCCTTGGTGGCGTGGAGCACATTCGCCGCGACCACGACGTCGTACGACCCCTCATCGAACCCCTGCTCCTCGACATCCTTCTCCACGTCGAGGACCCGGAACTCGAGCACGCCGCCATTCTTCCACTTGGCGAACTTCTGCCCGGCCTTCTCGAAGAACCCCGCGCTGACGTCGGTGTACGTGTACTTCAACAGTCTCGCATCACCACTGCTGCGCGTACCGGAGGGGCACAGGGACTCGAGCACGCAGGTCGTGGTCCCGCCCGTCCCGGCCCCGATCTCGAGCACGCGCAGGTCGGCGCCGCGCTTGTGGCTCAGGATATCGACGTACGAGCCCAGCAGGGCGTGCACCTTGTCGGTGCCGAGGATGACGCGGTAGTACTGCTCCAGCAGGTCGTCCATGCCGAACATGAGGTGCAGCGCGTCCGTCTCGCCGCGCAGGACGGGGACGATGTGGCGGCCCATGCGGGTCGTCAGGCGGCCCTCGGGTCCGCCCTCGGTTTCGAGGGTGTTGAGGAAGTTGTCGCGGGCCGCGGGGTTCGACCTTGTTTCCTTCCAGGACGGGTCTTGGTGGATGAGCTGGTTGCTGGCGAAGAGGTCGGCTTGGCGGCGCAGCCAGGTGAGGTACTTCTTCTGGTGGACCGGCAAGGCATCCTCGTCGACGGGCTTCTGCGCCAGCTCGTCCACCGCGTCGGCGATGAAGATGGCCGCGGCGAGCTGGAGGTTGTGGAGGCGCTGCAGGTTGACCGCCTCGGCCGCCTCGGTCTCGAGGGGCTTAACCGCGCCCCGCAGGAATGTCTCAGACCGGCCCGTCTCCTCGAGCAGGTCGACGTCCGGCTTCCAGTCGAGATTGAAGCAGATCTCCCTCGCCTCGGCGCCGCCGCCCGCCGCGCTCTCCTGCAGCGGGATGGCCTCCAGACCGCGCAGCACCAGCCGGACCGGGCTCTGTTCCGAGGCCTTGCTCCAGGCGGTGATGTCGGCCCCGAAGCGCTTGTGGCTCGCCATCCGCGCGGACGAGTGCACGATGAATTCGGAGCCCACGTCGGCTTCCATGTCGGCGCTGACCCAGACGCTCTTGATGGCGACGGGCACCATGGGCTCGGTCAGGGGTTTGCCGCCCGAGGTGGACGAGGCCTGGAAGGCGAAGAGGAAGAGGTGGATGAGGGAGTCGAAGACTGGCGGATGGATGACGTGGTCGGAGAGAGCTTGCGCCGGCATGGATTTGGCGATGTCGGGGACCTTCAATGTGCCAAGCGCCTGACCAGTCGTGCCCGTGATGTTGGAGTCGGCCGTCTGCACCGACGTCAGATTGCGGAATAGGGGGCCGAACACCAGCCCAACTCGCTCGAGGTCTGCGTACTGTCGGTGGATCTCGACGCTCTTGTGGTTGCATAGATCAGCCGCCTCGCTCAGCATGGTCTTATAGGAGGCCTCGCGCTCCCGCGCCTCCCGTCCGGCATCAATCGGACCAGTGGCAATATGAGCTGAAGACCCCGTCTCCGCGGCGATCTGGCCCCGACAGTGCTCCAACCAGCTGTTGTCGTGCGGGCTGTACGACGTCACTTTCCACTCCCACCAGATATTGCTGTCCGCCTGCGTCGACTCGGCGAGCTTCTTCATGGACAGCATGATCTCCGTGTCTTCCTCCTCCTGGATCTGGAGCGCGCGGGAGATGCTGATGTCGCGCAAGTTGAACCCCTTTAGCACCTCGCCATCGTCATTATCATACAGCTGCCGCAGCCCCTCGATAGCCATGATGAGGTAGGACACACCGGGCACGACGATGCTGCCGGTCACCAGGTGGTCCTTGAGCCACGGCAGCTCGCTGACCCGCAGGAAGTTGCGCCACTTGGGCTCCTCGCGGTTCCAGTCGGGGACCACGGTGCCGAGCAGGTCGTGCCGCGGGTGCTTCCGGAAACGCCAGCCCTTGCTGCGGCGCGACTCGGACCAGTACTCTTGCGACGAGCTGTGGTTGAAGGGGTACGGAGGCAGGTCGACCAGAAGGCGGGGCGGCTGCGACGAGTCGTCCTTGCTGTCTTGCCTGTTGACGGACAGGAGTTGCACGGGGTACCCTTGGGAGACGAGCGATGACATGGCCTCGAGCGTGGTCAAGCAGGCGTGCTTGTTGCGAGTCAACACCGACAGATACTTCAAAGCCTTCAAGTTGGGGTCCGCTTGGATGGTGTCGCGGACAGCGCCCTGAAGGGCGCCGTGGGGACCAAGCTCGACAAGATGTGTTACGGGAAGCTCGGCGCCGCCGCCGAACTTCAGCTGTCGCTTGGCCGTGTTCGACGTGCAGAGCTGGTAGATGGCCTGCTGGAACTTGACGGGCGACACCAAGTTCTGCGTCCAGTATTCGGGCTTCGACATCTCGGCCGCGTCGATGGATTGTCCGGTCACCGACGAGAAGACTTGCACATCTCCCGAAGCGGAGCCCCGCTCCAGCGTGCCCATCAGCGAGGTATACTCGTCCATAAAGGGGCGCATATGACTCGAGTGGTAAGCCTTGCCCACCCTAAGCTTCCTCGCGAACAACTTCTGCGCATCCACGACCTCCTTGAGCGCGTCGATCTTGCTCTCGTCGCCGGAGATAGTAAGACTCTTCGGGGAGTTATAACACGCAATGACCAACTCGCCCCCAGCCCCCGACTTGTCGTTGACCTCCTTAATCAAGGGCTCTATGTCCGCCGCGGAACAACCCACCGCCAGCATGGCCCCCGGGGCGGCGGGCGACGGCTTGGAGCTAATAACGCCCCGCGAGTAGGCCACGCGCCAAGCGCTCTCCCGGTCCAGGGCCCCAGCGGCGTAGGCGGCGGCGATCTCGCCGCTGGAGTGCCCCACCACCCGCCTCGGCGCCACGCCCCAGGTCCGCAGCAAGTCGACGAGGGCGATCTGCAGGACGGAGCAGAGCGTCTGCGAGAAGAGCGGCTCGTCGACGCGGCTGGACTCGGCGTCGCGGTCCCGCAGCTCCGCCAGGACGCTGAAGGTGCTGCAGCCCAGGGAGGAGGAGGAGGCGAGGTAGGCGTCGGCTTGGACGACGCTGGCGCGGAAGACGGGGTACTGGAGCAGCTCTCGGCCCATGGCGAACCACTGGGCGCCCTGGCCGGTGAAGACGAAGGCGAGGGCGGGGGTGGTGGCGGCGCTGACGCGCGCGGCTTTGGGGGCGGTGGAGGGGTCCTGGAGGGAGGCGAGGAGGGAGGCGGGGGAGGAGGCGGGGATGGCGAGCCGCCAGGCGTGTTGGGTTCGGTGTTGGGATAGGGTGTAGGCTAGGTTGGAAAGGTAAGTGTCGTCGCTGGCTTGCTGATGCTTCTCGAGATGATCCGCATATGTTGACAACACCCGCTTGATTCCCCCCTCGTCATGGGCAGAAAACAGGAAGACTTTATGGGAAGGTGTTGCTTCCTGCGTCTGCTTCTCGATGACAACTGACTCTGGCTGCGGTTTGGTCTGGTGCAGCCCTTTCAAGGCCTTGCCTTTCAGGTAGCTAGCCGCATCATCCAGAATGACATGGGCGTTCGTGCCACCAAAGCCAAAGCTGTTGATGCTGGCCCGCCTGAGGCCATCTGCGCCCACAAAGGGGGTGGGTTCCAGGGGCAGCTTTATCCCCCACTTCTCAATGGGTATCCGGGGATTGCACTTCTCGAAGTTGATGTTGGGCGGTATCACACCTTGTTCCAACGTCAGGACCGTCTTGATGATAGCGGCTACACCAGAAGCACCCTCAAGGTGACCGTGGTTCGTCTTGCCGGCTCCAACGTAGAGAGGTGGCTTTCCGGAAGAGCCGGGTATGTTAACTCGCCGGAATGTGGATGCAATAGCACTGGCCTCCAGAGGGTCTCCCGCCGCCGTTCCGGTGGCATGTGCCTCGACAAGTCCGGTCTCGTCGAGGTTCAGCTTGTAGTTGGCATAGACCTCGCGCATCAGCGCCTCCTGGGCCGCCTTATTGGGCAGCGTCATGGCCCCCGTACCCTGACCATCTTGTCCAATGCCAGTACCCCGCACGATCGCGCGAATCGTGTTGCCATCTCGCAGCGCAGCCGCGACCGGCTTCAAGATGACTGTGCCCACACCCTCACCCCGGGAATAGCCGTTGGCGCGGCTATCAAAGGAGAAGCACCGCCCGTCGGGCGACAGGAAGCCCAGATTGGACATGCGGTACATAGTCTCGGGGGACTCGATGATGTTGACGCCCGTGACGATGGACATGTCGGACCCGCCACTGCGCAGGTCCTGGCAGCCGAGCGCGAAGGCGACCAGACTGCTCGAGCACGCCGTGTCCAGCGTCAAGCTGGTGCCCCGCAGGTCGTAGAAGTAGCTGATGCGGTTGGAGATGATGGAGGTGCTCGTGCCCGTGGGCTTGAACTTGAGCAGGACGTCCGGGTCTTCATTCATGATGGCCCTGGAGTCGTCGGTGAAGGCGCCGGCGTAGACGCTTGTCCGGCTGCCTTTGACCTCGTCTAGGCGAAGACCTGCGTTCTCCAATGCTTCATAGACATTTTCGACTGTTCTCAAAGGTAAGTATTTGTCTCGTTCAAAGAGTATGAGATGGTAACTTACGAACAATGCGCTGTTGGAGGTCCAAGGACATGGCCTCCGTGCGTGTGATGTTGAAGAAGGGCGCGTCGAACTGCTTGCCATTCTCGGGGCCATCTTCTAAAAAGTGGCCTCCTTTCACCCAGGTACTTCCACCACGCTCGCTGGAGGGGTGATAATGTGCTGAGGCGTTGTATTTGGAGGCTGGAATAGGGGACCAAGCTGACCGTCCGTTAACGAACAGATCCCACAGCTTGGATGGTGTAGTAGCTCCGCCGGGGAACCGACAGCCGAGACCGATGATGGCGATATCATCTGGGCTCGCCGCCGCCAGGTCAGCATCTGACAGAGACATGGTGATTTCCGTGGAACTGGCTGCTCTAGTGAAAAAGGGGGGTATCTGAGAGAAATGATAAAGAAGGGAGTTAAGCAGGCCTCAGTTCGTTGGGTATCAGGCAGACAGATGTAAGAGGCGATAGTAATCTAAGCAGAGCTTTCTATGCGACGTGGACGCTATATGATGATCACGGCCCTGGTTCTAGAAGCTCTCCTTGGACTGAGTTCTGGAACGGATCCATCCCCAACGATGGCAGCGATGAGCTTCATCCAGCCTCGACTAAGAACTCCCAAGTCTCTTTGAGCATTGCGACCCCTTCTTCGGTCTGGCAACTCACGCCTGTGGATGCCATCACATGATGCGGGGATAACAAAAGTACCAGAAGCAGTAGTATACCCGATCGACTATCGCTTCGTACAGTGCGCCATCTTTTACTCTGGTAGGAACTTGCGGGTCGTACCGAAGCATGTTCACACCGCTTGGCATATGGCAAGGGCCTAGTTCCAAAAGACTTAGTACATGGGGTTGAATGCTGGTAGCAGAGTAATAACCTCCGCCGGAGAAGTGAGACCAAAGCCGCAGGTTATCGTGGGATTGAGAAGCAGTCAGTGCAACGTGGCATGACTGGGGAACACAAGTTACGCGGGGGGTAACCTCGCTTCGCCTCGTTGTTTCCTCTGATCACCGCTATGTGAACCTTATAGAGTGGAACACTCGAGAATAGAAAACGGACCCCGTTTGCAACCACATGGGGGACCCTGATGCCTGCAATCCACGCGAGTCATTTCGTTTCCCCAGCGTGGGTCCAGATCCCAGGGGCTGGCACTTGTGGGGTCACATTGCTGCGTAAATCGGAGTCGCCGTCGACGAAGGCAGAGAGGTCTGCTGCTTCTACTGTTTCAATCATACATAGCCTGTGGCAATGGGCCTGGAGTGCGCGGGGGGGAAGTGTGGGTTTTGCGCCGGCGAGGGCCAATATCCATCTTGTCTGTCGTAGGCGGTCCGCTTGTAATACGAGGAGACCATGCTGGAGGAACCCGCGACTTATGGACCTTACCCCATACTCACGCGTCGACATGGGCAGAACCCATGGGGAAATGGTGGCAGTGGGTGGGTGGACGGGGAAATTGGAAAAAGTGGTCTTGTATCTGGTCCATCTTGTCGGAACCAGGCAGGAGAAGCTGAAGATGAAACAAACGGGCAGATCTGGCAAAGGGCGTGCGGGCGGGAGAATACATACATTTGGTCCTTCATGTTTTCCCAGACATTGTATTGTTGTGTATTGCTCGATAGAAAAGAAAGTAAAAGCTGCCTTATACAAGTCACCAAAATGAGGGTTCTTTGCTTGCATGGACGTGGCTCCAACACTGAGGTAACCAAGCCCCTTGAGCCCCAGCAAAGCAGTACCTGAGTTGTGAGATTCTAAAAGCCGCACTTCACAGATTTTTCGCATGCAGACTGCTGCCATACGGAGCTTTCTGGAACCAGAGTACCATTTCGAGTTCGTCGAGGGTCGCTGGCCACATCTGGAAGGCAACTGGTCTGTACATACAACCGACTTCTCCAAGTCAAAGGTAAGTACTTAATCAGCCACGCCTACTTATGTACTTGCGGACCTTCGGTTGCTGACCCGCTATCATCACAAGTTATACGGTTACTACAACGGTCTAGACATCAATGACGTCTTGGCTACAGAGAATGAACTGAGGGAGATCATTGCGGAACACGGTCCCTTTGACGGCATCCTCGGATACTCGTATGTGACCCACCTTGATCCCCAAGGAAGCTGACCCGGAGGTTAGACATGCCACTGACACATGGAGCCACATAGCCAAGGCGGGACACTCGCAGCCCAGCTGGTGATCCGCTATATCGTCGAGAACCCCTTTGCCACGATACAGGAGCTCCCGCTCAAGTTCGCCATCTTCATCAACGGCGCCACACCCCCATGCGTGCTCCCACTAGGCGAAGAGGAAGCATACGACTGCGCCCTTGCCGAGTTTGAGGAAGCCGCCCACCTGTTTAAGGTGTTCAAACCCAACGACGTCGACAATGTCACGCGCCTGAGGCCGGCGAAACTGCACAACGGCAGAAAGGTGGTGACGGACGGGGTGCACTATATGACCCGCTACAGCCCGGAGTGGGACGGTCAGGTCATCTCCATACCCACTCTGCATGTGCGAGGAAGGGGAGACCACAGCGACTACGGGGAAGGACTGTTGGACTTATGTGACCCTGCCTTGGCGGAGGATGTATTGCACATCTACGGGCACGACTTCCCTCGTGGGCTGGAAATGAGCCGGACGATTGCTCAGTTGATTCGCAAGACTGCGGCGAGGGCGTGCTAGGATTATAACATCAATTTAGGCTATAGCGCACTGCAGAGTTCGTCCCGTATGTCGCTAGCCGCTGCGGCTCGTGGAGCTAGGGTGTTTTGTCTGGCGAGATTGAGTTTAGGTTTCCAGATGGCTAAGTTCGAAGTCAAAATTTAAGCATACCATGGCCAACCTTGACTAAGTAATTATACTTTCTCTGAGATCGGTGTATTTATGATGTCTATCCCTCTTCCTCCACAACGTCAAACCAAGCTCATTGTCAACGTCGGTGAAATCGCGACCGAGATTGGGGTAGTTTTCAATAAATTTCCCCTCCGGACTTAGTTCCCTGATGTCCAAGATATCGTTCCAGTTGTAGGGGTAGGCAAATGCAAGGATCCGCTCGTTGCCCACGGTGCTGTCGGGGACTGACGGGACGAGTGGTATCGACTCAGATCGAGCTACGGGGGTCAAACCAATACGGGCGATTTCGCAAACTACAACGCCCGCGCCGACGCGCTGCGCTTGCCGGGACGGCAACCGAAACCCCGGTCGTATGTAGGTCGAAACCAAACTCAACGTCCAGGAATCCCCGAATGCGCCCAACCGTCCGGGCGGCTACGCGCAGCTTCTGCAACGGTGGAGCGAGCACGTCCACGACACGGTCAGCGGGGCTGCAGTGGCCCGCCGTCGAGTCTGGCCCGGCATGAAGGAATTGTGCAGTGATCCCGGCAATCTCGAGGACGGAAGTGCCCATTTCGAGCCTGAAGACCGCGCTTCCGACGACAAGTGGTTTCTGGACGATAGCTAGCCGCCGGACCTCTCTGGGTCTAGGCACTAGAAAATGTGCAGCCAGGACTCCAGCGGGTTGGCTTGTAGTAGCTATGTGGACTTAAGTGGTCTGATTTCCTAAGATACTCTGCCCATATTTTATAATTAGTGGGCCTTGGTAATTGCTTATTTTCTTAAACCGAGCCTAAGACCACTTCCAGTATGTCATCTTTTTAAACGAACTACCTACACTCACCTTCTATCAACTTTCACCATTCCGCCAGATCTGCTTTCCTTACCCAACTCAGCGCCTTCGTTGTACACTAACAGAAGCTATCAAGGATGCCTTCGACTGATCGCGCCTCCGACCAAGTCCTGTCCAAAGACGAGGTAGCACACCAGCGTGACTTTGTAGGGCCCGACGACCCAGAGCAGAAGTTCTACCAAATCATCAAGAGGGACGATGTAGCCGCTTTCGAGGCATACCTACACTCGGCGCACTGCTTTCGCAACCACCGCACGATCCCCTACGTGTTCGCCAACAGCCGGGATGAGGAAGGCATGCCCTGGGTGGTGGCATTAAAGCTTGGCAGTGTCGGCGTGCTCGAAGCGCTGTTGCAATACCAAGCCTACGACGATGGCTATTACCGACAAGAGGGGGAGCGGGACCCTTGGTGGCGTGAGTGTCCCAAATCAGAGTGGCCGCACCGACTCCTCCTACACCGCGCCGTCGAGAACGGACAACTCGACGTGCTGCGGGTCCTCCTGACGCGGCCCTGGGCAGACGTGCACCAGCTGGAAGAGGGCCTCACGCCAATCCTTACCGCGTGCTACCAGCTCATGGACCATCCTTGGGGAAAGGCCGGTCCCGGAGCTTCGGTCGACTTGTGGCAAGACATCATCACGCTGCTCTTGGACTCGGGCGCAGATGCCCGCGACGAGGCCAAGGAGGCCGTCTCCAATCTTGACGAGAACGCGGTGGAGGGAGAGGAGGAGATCGTAGCCCATACCACCCTCAGCCTCGTCGTGGGGCGAGCCCAACCCCCCTTGATCCGCCGCCTGATCCAAGAGGGCGCCGACGTCAACGCCCGCATCAACTACTGGTGCGGTGGCGAAACCCGCGGCACCACGCTGTTCCACATCGCGAGTCAGTCCCACAACGTCGCCGCCGTACACTACCTGCTCGAGAGGCCCGAGGGCCCCGCCTTGGCGCGGTCGCGAGACTCGGCGGGGCGGCTGCCCCTGCCCCTCGCCGCGATCGGGTGGTTTCCCAACCACCGACTGAAGCTGGGGCTGCCGCGCGACGCCGAAATCAAGCCGCAGGCCATCGCGACGATCCGGGCCCTGCTGCCGTACAACGGGGTCGACGAGCGCGGCACCCGCGGCCTGACGGCGCTGGCCCTCGCGTCGCGGTATTGCGAGAAAGGCACGGTCACGGCCGTCGTCGCCGCGGGCCACGACGATGATTCGGCGTACTACGACCCGGTCGTCCAGTTCCTCCTGGACCGCGGCGCGGACCCCAACGGCGCCGGCGACGGAGACGGCGACACCCCGCTGCACGCGGCCGTGAGCGCGGCTCGGACGGGCGCCATGCGCATCCTGCTCCGGCACGGGGCCAAGGCCGACCTTGCGACCCAAGAAGGCGACACTCCCGTGCATACGGCGGCCGGGATGCATCGGTACAAGAACGGGGGTGCGTGGGGACTGTGGACCGAGGATGTGCTGGAGGGGCGCAAGGAAGAGTACCGCCGGGGCCAGGAGAGACGGCGGGATCTTATGCAACTCCTCTTGGAGTCCCTCGGCGACGGTACCGACATTCTGGACAGGCCAAATCGCCAGGGCGAGACGCCCCGGCAGATTGAGCAGGCGTTGGAGTCGGAGACAGAGCGCCTACAGGCGCGGGACGAAGGTATACTGGCGAAAAGGTTGGCCAAGCAGAAGGAGGCAGGTTCTGGTAGTGAGGGGTCAGATGCAATAAACTCGTAGAAAGCGAAACCGGTGGGGGAGCCAACATTATAAATGCAGTGAGCTTGTAGATCAAAATATCATTGGTAACGAATTACTAACATGTGAATCTAGAACGAAAAGACTTCCTCTTTTTAATCTCAACAATGGCCCTTTGGCTCAGGCCAAGTAGAGAACAGGTTCGCCATCTGTCAATGATGCCTCAGCCCTTTAGGAATACAAGGCGATAGGCTGCGCAAAGTTCAACCCCAATTGAGAGGCATATCAGTGCCGTTTCTGAAGCAGGCTGAAGGGTTGGACAGAAAACTGATATAGCTTACCCCTTTTCGCTCAGTTTCTTAGACCAAGAGCCACACTCGATATGCCGCGCGAGACACACTATTAGTTGTTGATATAAAATACGCTGCAGACGTAATTAGCCCCACTGTCGGCCGCATTGGAACCAGCGCTACAATGGCCCTCGCCGACGCTCAGCCAAGCGCCTCTTCCTGGCGAGCCGCCCGCAGGTCAAGTTTGTTTCTTCCCCTGACGAATCCCCCTCTGACCAGTTGTATTTTACATAACCCCGTGGCAAGTCATCCCCATTACGTTGGATGATGGTCATTCGGTCCCTAGTTCGTGACCACCGTCTCGTCTCGCCAATCTCCTCCTCATCCGTCCACCAGTCGGAGTCGTTATCCTCATTGACTTGTTCCTCTGAGGACATCCCTCCCTCGTCAGTGCACCAGTCCGATCCGTCGCCTTCAGTTTCCTCTTTATTTTTCCCGCCCATCTCGCTACCACAGTACCCTGGACTGTTATTGATGTTTGTGTCCTCGGTCTCTGATAGCCTCACCCAGATGGAATACAACAGGTCCCATAAGTGAACTCGTATGCATGCGAGGGAAAGGAGCTTCTCCGTAGAATCCTGTAGCTGCTCGGTATACCGAGCATCCTCCAGGATGAGCTGATGGCAGTTTCTCAACTCCTTTTCAGTGGCGAAAACCAGAGGCCACATCTTGCATTCGTATTCTTTCTGTATATAGAGTAAGTCTCCTGGGTTGCCCAAATCCTTTCTCAGATAACTTAAAAGGACTATTGCAGTTCTCTGACTCAGATCAATCTTGATGAAGGATTCAATTTCCTTGTAATCGTCAAAACCCCGGTTGGCGCCGAGGTGTTCCTTCGGGTACAGTCGCGGACGGGAGGGAGTGCATATTAAACGCACTAGTGGCTCACTGCCTTGTAGATCCGAATTTGAAGGCCATTTAAATCCATCATAAACAAGCCTCTGGGGGTTGATAAACAGGGAACCAGCAATCTGAAGGTATAAACGCCCACCACTGCTGGCTATTCCAACGAAAACTCCGGTCGTGTCGGAAATGGTGCGAATCTGTTTGACTGTCGTTGACGATGAAAAGAAAGCCGAGGGGTTGGATTGGACATATTCCAGAGTTTTCATGAAGTTTTGAGCACTGAAAATTTCCGTTTTCGTGGCATGGGATGCATGGTGGTTAGGCAACCTTCTGTGGGATAGCGTCATTGTAGATGTTCCTCTACGGTCCATGAGCACTCGAAGGCACTTGTGTGGCGTTCTTTGAAGTCTTTGAACGGCCGAAATCGAGCTCTGCAATGACGCTAGAAGTGAATTCAAGAGCTTCCTATACAAGCGCGGTTTATCCCTGGCCGCAGTGCCCGTCATAACCTCTATTATGGCGGGTAGAAGGTTGCGAGGAGTGTTATGAATTTTCTCCAAGGCATACTCAAACATCTCGTACCGGAGAATAGTATCCCAGAACGTGAATTCCAGCACTACAGCTTCAGGGGGTCCAGTGTTTCGGAACTCGTCAGCATTGCATTGCAGACAGACGCGATATAAGCAATCGGTTGCACTGGCTACAGTGGACGGCGATAGGGGCCAACTTATAGCGAGGAGCTGAACGATGGTCCGCAGCCGCCCGATACTCGTGGTCTCATCAAAGCTGAATGGGGAAACCGATGGTGCAACTGCAAAATTCAGTATGTGTCCTGCAAACACTTTCTGCAATGTCGCCTCAATAGGAGGTACGGAGACAGAAAAGTCTCGTATGAAGACAGGATCGTGGACGAAGTCGTACGCTGAGCGATGAACCCAGCCTAGTGCTCTTGTCTCGTAGTCAAGTAAACCGGGATATGGAGGCGCTTTCCCAATAACCTTGCGGCGAGTCCAACCCCCGACGCCGATGAACTCTCCTCGGCTAAGCCATCTTGTGGTATTTGGGTTAAGCCATATAACTCGCTCCATCTTGTCATCCAACTCAGAAGTGGATCTGACAATATCTAATAAACCCGCACTGTGACCTCGGATCTGGGTTTCCGTCTTCGAGCATAGTTGTGGCATCGCTGCTAGTCTGGTCGTGGAAGCTTGGGGCCCCATACGTGCCAATGTGATAATGGGAATTGTAGCGAACATTTTGGCAACCCATGGCCCGTACTCTTGGTTGTATAAGGCGTTCGAAAGATTCATGATTGATAGATAAAATGCCAGCGATTGCTTCTGCAAATCATTGACGTTCTCGATCAAAGACTTAAAGACCTCGCGAATGCCCATGGGTACAGATGTTATTCTTCTCAACAGTGTCACTTCGTCGTCACCATCGTAAGCTCCTTGTACAACGGTTTGCGTTACCAAAGCGGCGTAAAGAAATACGCCCTCTGCCTTTCTGGTAAGATAAGAGCTGGCACTTTTACCCTCGATGTCAAGCAGATGTACGTTTGCCTTGTTCAGCTTTTGTGATACGAAGCTGTTGATATCGTCGTAGTTCAGGTCTTCCAGATGCAGTTGACGACAATGTGATAATCTGTGTATGATCTGGTTCTCGGGCCGGCTGGATACGCAGACTTTCACATGGGTGTACAACTGGATTTTCAGAATGAGGTCCAAAAGCTCGTTGTAGTCTCCATGGAATTCGTCGAGTCCGTCAAGGAATATGCATATTCGCAAATAATCCCCCATCTCGAAGGCCTTGGCAATCCCGGTTGCTAGTGCTCTTGGAGTCCATACTGGAAGCACTTCCTCGTTCGTGGGCATCGTGGACAGAACCTCGGGTATCAATTGCGGCTCCGTCTGGCAGATCTGATACAGCAAGGACCGCAGGAGACCTAGGGTGCTTTTCTGCAGCATCGACCCGGGCCGCCAGAAGAAGAATTTGAAAACACATAATCGGGCATGGCCTTTCCAGATGTCTAGCCCTTTTCGTGTTCGCTGGTCCTCGACGATGTGTGCCATCAGCGTTGACTTCCCACTGCCAAGCTTGCCACAGATCCAGTATGGGGAACTCTCAGTGCACAACCACTTATAGAAATTGTCCGATTTGGCATAGCGCCATGGTATCTTTGCCTTTGGCAAATCAGTAGATGAAGTGTCATCGGTATTTGTATCGTAGAATATCCACTCGAGAGTATTAGGAGCCGCATCGCGAATATTAATCTGGCGATCATCCATTTCGTTGAAGAAGAGGCTGGTGAGGAACTCATCGTCACGCTTTTTCTGGAGAGTTGACTGATGCCTTTCTCTGGCTGACCTTTCGGTGACTCTGTGGCGTTCGCGTCCATTCGTATCCGCTTGGGTTATCACTCGGGTTACATCAATAGTCGTCTGGTCTAGCTTCGTCTCGATCACTGTTCGCGCGGAAGCGATGTCCTCCAACATCTTTGTGGCTCTCTCTGTATCAAGTACTTTCGCTTTGCCCAGGCTGCGTATAAGGCATTCGATCTTTGCGTCAAGGGACTGGAACTGCGTAATGTTGGTGGCAGAGTTCGCATGTGTAACGTTCCTGTAATAGCCCAACCGAGGTTAGCCCCGAATCATAGTCGGGGTTATAAGGGCATGGGTTCGCAATTACCAGATATCCTTAACTAGCAGCGACTCCAGTGTCTGTTCCTCCTCTTTCAAGGATCGCTCGAGCTTCTCGATTCTCTTGGACTCTTTCATTACGCGGTATAGCTTCCGTGCCGTACCGATGTTCTTCCCGCGCCCACGGACATCTTGTAGAAGATCCAAGACATCCTTCGTCAAGCGGTCACACTTGTTGGCGACGTTGGTGATGCGACGGGGTACCCGGCCCGCTGTGGGGCATGTAAGATTGGCGTTGGAACCTTTGAGCTCTCGTGCAAGCTCTTCTAGCTCTCGGTTACGATCGGTTGCGGAGTCTTCATTGTCGCGGATCTGGTAACAAAGTCGGATGGCCTTCAACGCTATCCCCAGAAACTGCGCCGCGGCGGCAGCCACGCCTACGGCGGAAGCGGGATCCATCGCGGTTGTGGATCAGTGCTGGGTTTCCTTGAATTGATCAAGTGAAATGAGGCATAGCGGGGAGAAAGGTTCAGGCGGAGTCATGACTCAAGCGCTGCGGTGTGGCAGTGTTTGTCACACAAGATCCGATAGCCAATCGGGGCACACTGCCCGGAAAAACCTGTAAGCCACCAAACATGACCCAGCCTATAGCACGAGCTAAATGACACCCTGCAGTGATTGGGTCTTTTGACACCGGAGATTCCCACCAGTGTCATGGTAAAGCCAATATGTAGCACCAGCCATACATTCACACGGCGGTTTGCCAGAGACTCCATCTACTCAATACTGCCTATGTTGTTATAACTCTGTCATCGATACCGTCCTTATGGATTCAAACCGCATTGCAGAGCTGGCCCATGGGCAGTTAGTGGTGCTTCTCGTGGGAGCATCGTTATTGCTACTACTATATGGCATCTCCAAGGCGAAGCCAAGTCTATCGAATGATATCGCCACTCTGAATGCCCGAAGAGGAGAGCTCTTCCCCTACTTGAGAGCAGCCTGGCGAAACACACTCGATCTCAAATCGGCCCTCGAGCTTCACCGGCTTCAAAATGCTGGCCAAACGGTCCGGGTGCCCATCGTTGGCCCGGGAAAGCTGGTACTTCTCCCGGCTCAAGAGGGAAAATGGCTCATCGACCAGCCGGAAGACGTGCTCAGCATGCACCAGCAGACGGACCTGCACTTTCAAACCGCGCACAAGACGGTGTATCCGCTACGAAACCAGGCCCATGTGCACCTTGTCACCACCAAGCTCACAAGACAGGTCGGGAACTTGGTATCGACTTTGATGGATGAGATAGAGGTCGCCATGCCGCGAGCTTGGGAACTTCCATCGTCACTGGGGGTCAATGAGTGGCAGGAATTCGACGTCTTCGACACATTACGAGTCGTCATTGGCCAAGTCACGAATCGTGTGTTCATCGGAGCTCCATTGTGTCGCAATCGCGAGCTACTGGATGCTGGCGTCGCTTACGCCCAAGCGATCCCCGTTGCGGCTCAGGTCATCAGCTTGTTTCCCGCCTCGCTGAGGTTTCTCGTGGCACCCTTCATTACCATGCCAAACAGGGCTTATGAGAAGAAATGGTTCAAATTGGTAGTTCCCGAGATTGAGGCACGCCTGCGAGACTATGGCGAGAAGGGACAAGAGAAATCGGACTTCCTACAGTGGTCAATCCACCAGGCGAAGGAGACTGGCGATGTCTACATGTGGGAACCAAAGACTCTGGCAGCACGAGTGCTACTCGTCAACGCAGCCGCTGTGCATACCTCCGCCTTCGCCATCACGCACGTCCTGCTCGACCTCGTGGGCGCCGGTGCCCAGCGCGGCGCTGAATACGTCGCTGAGCTGCGCGAGGAGATCCGCCAAGTCTTGGCGGTCCACGGAGGCTGGAGTAAGCGCGCTTTGGACGACATGCACAAGTTGGACAGCACCTTCCGCGAGAGTCAGCGCTTGAACACCGTACTGACGGTCGGACCCCTGCGCATCGTGAATGCGCGCGAGGGTGTCACCACGCCCTCGGGGGTGCACATCCCCAAGGGATATCAAGTTGGGACACCGGCATACCAGATGCATATGGATCCAAGTATATGGGGAGCAGATGTGGAAGAGTTCCGCCCCTTCCGTTTCCTCGCGAAGGCCAGAAAACCGAGCAGGGACGATTCCAATGACGCAGCTCAGCCGGATCGGGCGAGACAGCCATGGGTCACGACCAGTCAGGAGTACTTGTCTTTCGGTGGTGGTCGAAACAGCTGCCCGGGTCGGTTCTTCGCTGCGGCTGAGCTGAAGCTGCTACTTGCGCATATTCTGTTGCACTACGACTTTGACTTTCAAGAACAACGGCTGCCGAACCAGTGGTTTGGTACAAATCACTTGCCCCCAAAGAAGGCAACTATCAGGGTCAAGAAAAGGGAGATGGAAGTAGTTTGTTGACTCTAAGTTATACTACAATGCCACATTTTGTCAATCTCAGTATTATGAACATTGTATGCCTTTATTTCTGATGTATCTGGCTTATTTAGTCGTGAATAAAATGTCTTTTGACTATTCGTCTTTGTCGACAGTGAAAGTGTTGGTTCACCCTGACCATTGTCCAGTAACTGTTCAGCTGGCCAGAAGTGACCTAGTGTCAAAGCAGGAAGATCCCAAAAGAGCGAGAGGTGCAAAAGCAGGGCGGCAGATGATTTCCAACAACCTCTTTCCCCCATTGGTGGATGCGACAATGACCATTTACTCCAAAGGAAGCAATCCAGGTCATTAGCATAGGCCTTGCGGGAGAAAGAAAAGGGGCAATAGACTCGACACCGTCAAACTCAAAATCGCACAGATTCGCAAGCTTTCGGGTGGCGCCGCCCCCAGTCCAATCTAAGCGCTTGACTCAACGTCAAACTTGACCCTATGTAGTCGTAGTTTTCAGCTTTTTTCTTGACTCTCTTCCCTGCTAGGGTCCAGAGGTTGCTGCCCCTCCCTTGCAGCGTCCCTGGAAACAGCTCTGGGACGACGGCGGCAGATACCGGGCTGGCCCCCATACCCCGGGGATCTGCACATTGTGATAATACGGGGTCCCCGCGACGAAGACGGGGCAGCACGAGTCATGGAACTCAGGTTTCGATATACTAATTAAGCTTTAGCTGCTGACCCCTGTGAAGGCGCGATGTTACCCAACCACCCACAAACGGCCCGATTCCCCCACACCACAAAGTTCCAAACTCTCCAACCACCCGGGTCACAGGCGACGACAAGAACCAAGATCAAGGCGCGGGGGTCCCCAGCGGCAAAACCAGGTTCTCACTTGCATGCCAAGTAGACATATGGAAAGCGCAAACCCAATCCCAAACCCTTGTTCACTCTACCACGGCACCATCCGCACCGTAACCGGCTGGTCGATGGCGCAAGCCAGCGCCAGCCCCTCGCGCCACTCGCTGTGGTCGAGGCTCTCGATCTCGCGGAAGCACTGCAGCAGGCGCACGATGGTGTAGCCGGCCTCGGTCAGGGCCAGCTGCTGCCCGATGCAGATGCGGGGCCCGCCGTTGAAGGGCAGGTACTCCCACCCGGGCCGCCGGTGCTCCCAGCGCTCGGGCACGAACTGGCCGGCGTCGGGGCCCCAGAGGTCCGGGCGGCGGTGCATGGCGTAGGTCGAGAAGCCGATGTTTTGGCCCTTTTTGACGAAGATGGGGGATTGGCCGTCGGGGCCCTGGAGGGGTATGTTAGAATGGGATCAGGTGTTTGGGGATAAGAGATCAGTATGCAGAAGGGGGCGTTACTTACACCGCCAACTGGAAGGGTGACGTCGCGATTAGCCTGTCTTCCGTTCAAAGGGACGATGGGCCATAGTCGGAGTGCTGTAAGAGTTTGGTTTGTTAGTGACTGCTGGTACCGCATGTGGGATTCCAGGGTGGCAGTTTCTTGTACTTACTCTCATTCATCACCCATTTCAAGTACTTCATGTTCTTCAGCGTCTCGAAGGAAGGATGCACCCCATTCAAGTCCATGACCTCCTCTCGCAGCTTCTGCAACACCTTCGGGTCCTTGGCTACAGCGAAGAAGGTCGCCGCCAACAATGTCGAGGTCGAGTCGCGTGCTGGGATCAGCACATTGAGCAGATGGTCGCGAACCGCGACCGGGTCGTCCACCACCATGGCCAGCTCCTCCAAGAAGACGTACCGGCCCCCTTTTCCAGCCTTCTCGTAGCCGGGTTGGTTTCGCGTCTCTCGCATGCGCATGGCCTTGGCGACGTAGTCGTCGACGAACTTCTGGGTCACCTCGCAGGCGTCCAGGAACTCTTTGCTGATGTTCCAGTCGGCCAGGCGCCCGAGGCGGCACCGGCGGGCGAGCTCGGTCTGCGAAAGCTTGAAGGCGGCTGCGAATTGGGCTGAAGCCACTTGGCTGTCGTTGTTGGTCAGGGTGTTCAGAGACTCGCCAAATAGCATCTCGCTGGCGGAGTCGAGTGTCTAGTCAGTCATGTTAGTCGAGGAGGCTGCGGAAGTATATGAGTGCAACTGACCATGCATTGAAAGAGCTCTTTCAGATTTACGGGTGTCTTGCCATCCTTGGGGATCCGGGCTAGCATATTTTGGAAATGCACCTCAAATGATTCGAGATCGGCCACCTGGTCGCGGACGAAGTTTGGTCGCACCCTATAGCGAAACACGGTCAGACCTTGAACCAATTCTAACGGAAGCCCGATGACTGGAGCTGCTTACAGAGCGCGTGCTTGCTCCCACTTTGCGCCATCACTGGTGAAGATGCCATGCCCCATAAGGGGCTTAAAGTTGTTGTATCCTACATAGAAGAGTAAGAATCAGCCTACACACTAAGAACAAGCTATGGCCAGTATACTAACTGTCAATGCCCACGCCGAAGCTGTGGAACTGAGTAGCCAGTATGGCCTGGATATTCTTGGGTTCGCATGTCCAGTAGAAGTCATCGAGCAACACTCTGCTCTTGAAGGTATACGCATTCTCCTCAAACCTCGACCTCATGTACTCCAGGAGGGTGTGATTGGTAAGATGGCGCTCTAGCTTGAATAATATGCCGATGCCGAGAGGGTCGAGCCAGGTGATGAGCTTGTCCATGGGCGCGGGCTGACACCCGTTCGCATTGGCGAAGCTTCGATCGCGAAGCCATGCCCTCAGTTGTCTGGCTAGCAGATACAGGGCAAAAGCACCTGCTGCAGCTAGAAGATAGATGTTGGCCATGTCTCGATATGTCGTAGTGGTCACCAAAACATAGCGGTTTCAACGAGGAATGAAAATAGGTCTTGTTCATTCGCACCCATTATCTTGTCGTGTGTCTTCAATTTCTCTATCACTCTACCAAGCGGCCCATCCCCAGACGCCATCGAGCTGCGGTGGACCGACGATAGAGTCCCTGTATCCAACGCAAACGTAATGGGCTATCATCATCTGGGGAAATCTCGAAACGCACCCACATCTCCCCCACGTCCAGAGACCCCTGCCCCTTGTAAAGTAGAACCCCTGCCCGTATCCCTGTCCACAACCCTTGTCTCTCCGCACTTGAAGAAGCAGGGATCAAATAAAGTTTTCGTGGAGACCAATATTCAGCAGCAAGAGTCAGCAATAGTCCACAGTGGATCTTCACGCGGGCGATTCTTGGTGTAAAAGACGGTGAATGCGACAGCATCGGTTGATAGTCGTACCAAGACGGCCACTCCCGTTGTGGTATTCCATACAGTGCGGCAACTTCAACGTTTCAGATGAACTCTAAACCGCACCAAGAAGCGCGAATTCCGCCACCGTTGCACCAACCCCATCCTCGACCCAGCACCCCTCGACCTGGAGCCGGGCGAACTTCCCACTCCACACATCATCCCCGACTGCGATCTCGGTGGTATTGCCAGCATATGGGACGACTGGCGAGTCAAGCTTCCATGGTTGCGTGATCGTGATCTTGGCGTCCCTGACAATCTCACGCGTGGCATTTGGTTCGTCAAAGGTGGAGCTGTTGGACAGCAGGACCCGCACGCTCTTCGGGGGCCGCATGCCAAAGCCCAGATGGACCGACTTGAGGCGGGTTGGAGCTAGCGATTGTGTGTCGATGGTCAGAGAAGCTGTTTGGTTGCTCGAAACGGGCTGCCAGACCGTCCCCGCATAGCCATCGGTCGCAGCAAAGGGGAACTGTCCAGGCGAGTAGGCCTCGTCAGACTTGGCATCGAGGCACTGGAGGACATTCCCAGCGACGCTGAGATTGGTATGTGGTGCACGGTTCTTGACAGTAGCAGTTTTGTTGATGGCTAAGTGAATAGTGTAGCCATCTTGGTCACCTACGTTGCGACCAATTGTAATGGGCATATCGACCGCGCCGTACTGGTCCGGCACTAAGCCGTCGAACAAGCTTGCATCGTATCTCGTGATGTTGGTGTGCGTCTGGTTCATCCAGAACTCGACCACGGCTCCGTTATAGAACTGAATAGGAGACTTGAAATGCTGCAACTGGGGCGGTAAAGAGGGTAGCACCACGAGGTTGGTATCCGTCACCTTCAGTCCGAGAAATCCTGCCGTGAATGTCTGCAGCAACCCGCCGTGCCCTGTAAGAAAAGGAAACGCCGGATTGATGTCTTGGCCTGTAAGAGGATCCTTGACAGAGGGGCGGTCGACTTGCTGCTCTGAGAACTGGTACCAGGGCGCTCTGACATACGGTTGGAAGGACTTGACCAAGAAGGTCCAGAACGCGCAGCCAGACTCGGTGAGGGTGTTTGCTGCAATGGCGTAAAGACCCCAGGTCATCGCCGGTCCGTTGGGGTCTTGCCGCACCGAGTAGTAATCCATCGCTAGACGCCGCTTCTCCGTAGAAAAGTTATGTCTGTAATCGAACGGGAAGTGCGACAGGATGACGTCCGCTTGCTTGGACACGATGGAGTTCGACATGCCTCGGAACTCCAAGACGACGCCTTCGTCTGACGTGGGCATTGCCATATTCTCCGACTGCTGGATCCATTTGGCATCCACGGGGATGCCAGCCTGCTGTCGAAGCTCGGACGCTGCTTCAAGAACAACACTGATAGCTGACGAGGTGAAGGACCCGTCGGTAACGTACATGTAGTACTCGTCTGCGTCGGTCATGATGTCGATGCCCCAGGTCAAGGTATCGTTGCGGTACGTCAGGGTCTCGCTAAGCCCCCTTGCTACTCCGTCTATGACCCCTAGTGCGCCACTCTTCTCGAACCAAGCCCTGTCGCCGCTCGTGTTCTTGCCCATAAGCAAGCTCAATGCGATGTCTGCATTCAGATGGTACTGGTACATGACACAAGGACCAGTATTGTTGTAGCATTGTCCGTACCGTCCGCTTGTCCAGGGGTAAAGCATGCTGCCGACCTTCAGTCCATGTCGCTCGGTGTTCTTCTTAGCCTCGTTGGCTCGGTTGATCCTGTACTGGGCGAACTGTCGAGCGAGTCGCGGATGGGTTGCCTGAGTAGGAGGTGCCATGAACATCTCGGCGTCCCAAAAGATCTTGCCCCCGTACGTCTGAGAAGAGAGGCCCCCTACGGGCAACGAGCTGCAAGCGATGCACCTCTCCGGGTGTGAGTCCACATCCGAGTTCCATGGTAGAAGGTTGGTGTACAGGTAGTAGGCGGAGCTGATCGCAGTGATCTGCAGTGTCTGTACGATGGGATCTTGGGGCATCTCTCCTGTAACAGGGTCACGGAAGTCGGCCACGGTATGGCTGTTCATCAATCGAGAGACTTCCTGTCGGTGTTTGACACGGGCGGCTTCATAACCTAGTGCCTTTGCTTGCCTGGCAACATTGACAGCGACAGCTTCGGCCGCATCCCCGAAATGGTCTGACGAACCCACGCCGATATATTTGCGTATCTCTGCAGACTTGACACCAGGGCGTATTGCGTATTCCTTACTGAACTTGGTGGCAGCAGCTCCATTGAGAGGTAGCATGGGAAACATATGTGAGGGAGAAGAGAGGTTGCTTCCGAGGGAGGCTGCGGAAGTGTCGTTGTAGAGCAAGTCGCCGTCAAGGGTGGACACGACATAGGCAGCCGTGATATCGACGCCTACGGGCGATACAGCAGACATAAGCTCCAAAGTACCTGGTACATAGTGTGTTCTTGACGGGGTGGTTCGGAGGGCGCTTCGACTGTCCAGCTTATCGATGATCTTCACATTGTCAAAGCCCGAGGCGCTTGTAAGCGACAGTTTGACGGTTGCTAGCTGCCTCTCGGCGAGGGACAAGAAGGACTCGTACTTGACAGAGATGGTCTTATTATTGGTGCAACTGGGTGGGTGCCATTGGTATGACCATGTGGCGATGCCTTCTTTGCTACATAGGTAGAGGTCAATTACTGCATCGATCTATGGGAGGACTGCTACTCACAAGGACAACTCTGACTCGAAATCAGTGATTTCCGCCAGGTCGGTTGACCCATCTAGCAAATCGCCGCAAGCCTCAACAAGGAGGTCCGTGAAATGGGGTAGGCCGGAGATGAAGCTTTCGCCGCGGGGGTCCACTTCGTCGGTGCTTGGCTCGCTGCCCCAAAAGCCGGTGGTAGTTGCGAATGTCCTCCGAGGCTTGCTGTACGACGGCCACCCCTCGGAGTCATTGTACCGACTGAGCTCGAAGAAGGGGCCGAGAGAGCCTTGAGCAATCCCTAGGTAGCTAATAGTAACATGACGTCAGTATGCGGCCGACCTGGGATACGTGAGACGGAGGGAGGTTCCTACCCGTTCGATTGTGGCGCCCATGCTGCGAAGGTCCCCGGCAGTGGTACAGTGGACTTCAGCGTCCATGTGGCATCGTCCCACGAAACCCAGTCTGCAGGAAGGTTGAGTGGCGTTGCCGATATTACATTAGCAGCTGCAAGCAGTGATACGAGGAGTCGTTTCATCGCGGCATGTAAACGCTTTGGTGGTTCAAATAATGATAGGGGTCACTGGCTGAAGCCTTGAGTTGCCCAGCCTAGAATGACATCTAGAATCGCATTAGCAACATGCAGAGCGGAGGTAGAGTGCCTGTCTGATACAGGTCTGGGAGCAAGCACTTCGACTAAGACAAGCTGCAACTCCAGGGAATCGAGTGGTAGGCAATCTGACATGTCCCACGCAACCGGATTCCCAAGACCATAGACCGTACTTGGGGAGAAAGGCTCGGCATTCCCATGCAAACATCGTGGGGCTTTGGTGTTCTGCACAATGACTCGTTGGGAAGACCATCCCCAGGGCAATGGACCCGCAGACCCCTGTAAGCATCCTTCATCCCTGTTGATTTTGTTGACCCTTGTAGGAACCCAAAGAGCAGCCATTTGGCAATCGCCAAGAAAGGGTTGGCCACGCCAAGAGCCGACGGATCAATTTCAAAGCAAGCCTTTTGATTTTGAAGCGGTAACAACATACAGAGGAGTTGAATGAGAATGTGTGTGTGAGCCTAAGTATTGATGATTTGAGACCAACGCTAGCATAACGATTGCAGTGTGAAGCATAGTTGTCAATCAAGATAGGCTAATGTACATATCAAGCTACATTGTTGTCATGCTGTAAATACCGTTGGCTTCGCCGATGTATGGGAATCATTGACACGAAGGCTGCGCCCTCGTGAATGTCTGCCAAGTCTCGCGAGCTATCAGTTGCTACATCGCGGTCATAGCCATTGTAATATCCATATAAACCCTGTGTTGAAGAGAATACAACGACGGAGGATAGAATGTTCCGGGGAAATCAATGTTGGATTGGTCCTGCATCGTGGGAGCTGAAAGTGAGTTTCCTGTTCTCATGACATGTGGACGACCTGATGAGGTTCTGCTAGAAGCGACGATATCAGCCACCCATGGCTTCCGAATGCTTGATTGAATGAAAGACATGTATCAGGGCCATAGACTTATCCAAGACGGGCAGAACACAAGGGCACCTCAATTAAAGCTTTGGGCACTCGTCGTCGGATGACGGGGTACCTTTATCTCGCTCGCTAATATTATCGAGGCTCGACTCGAATGAAACTTCATTAACCGACCATCACTTCTACACACAAAGTGCGCAGTGGTACCAACTAGACCTGTTGAATGGATCTGGGTTTCACCATTTCTTCCATCATTATTCCCATCCCTCGTGCGTTGTCGAGGATCTGCTCAGAGATCACACTGGAAAGCCTAGGCTTCGTCGTCGTCACGTCAACCTCGGGTGAATAACTTCAATGCTGTCAATTTTCTAAACAAAAAAAAAGCAGCAACCCGCTTTTACTACGAAAATTTCCCATTCGAGAGGCAAGTACGACGGCAACTCAGATTCCATTCATCCTCAAAATTGGTCACCACCCTCTTTCACTGCCAACAACAAACCTCTCACCCCAAAGCAGCAACCCAAACCACATCGCGGACAAGATTTCTTTATCTGCCATCCTACATTATTATTCCCTCGACCTCTTTCATTCACGACTACTCGAGTAAACATACTCATCTTCAAGAAAGTAACCACTTTCACCATGCCGTCATCAACCGACAACAAGAACCCGCCCAAGGCGACAGGCCAGCCCAAGGCGACCGACCTGGAAGCCAGATTCTTCCTCATCATTCTCTCGAACTGTATGTCCCATCCCTACAAGCTCGCCAAACTAGTTGAGACCAACTAACCATTCATGCTACAGTGAAGAGCCCTCCCCAGGTTGACTGGGACAAGGTCGCTGTACAGGCTGGCTACAACAATGGCCAAACTGCTGCGGTAAGTCAACAATTCATCAGAATTTCTTACTATACCCTGCCAAGGACATGGTACTGACAAGTGATACGTATTAGGTTCGGTTCCGCCAGATTAAGAAGCGCCTAGGCATCGATACTGGATCGTCCGCTGCTCTACCTTCCAAGGTAACAAAGCGCGTGGCCAAGCGCGCACCCGCCACCAAGGCAACTAAGCGAACCAAGGTTTCGCACGATGGCATGGACTCCGATGATGACGACGACGGCAACGGCTCCCCTCTGGAGAAGAATCTTATCAAGGTCGAGGATGAGGACAAGAAGTTCGATGTCAAGGACGAAGAGTTTGACGAAATCTAGGCCGGCGGTCAGGACCGAGCTCTAGGGAAGCAGCAAGCTCTACTACTTGCGATCTGGAAGGGCTTCTCACAGGACGATGGAGGTTTGGTTCATAGTTGCGGTTGATGATTACCTGCGTTTTGCGATTTAGTTTATGATACCCCCGATCCACAGAGAGGACAATTCGTTCAAATCCGTAGAGAATACATTATCTTTATCGAGTGTTTGGTGAATCTTCATATTTGTGCAGCGGTGACCAGGCCCAGATTGCAGAAACCGCATGTATGCTGATTTCATAAACCTCTCTACGTAAGAACTCAGGGCCCCATCGCCATAAGTGGATGACTCCGCTACTCTTCAATACATACAGAGACCCAAGACATGCGTACCTACACCATTACTCGCTTGACTTAGGTATCTAGCCAAGCTTTACGTCCGCGAGTGCAAGCTGAACCCGTAGTATCTTGGACTTGAGACCAAAATTTACCTCGAGCATACCTCCGTTCTCCGTGGCCAGTTCGTCCTTCAAACCACCACGGGGGATGGACTGAAAGCTGTGTTGGAACAAGAACGCCAACTCGGCGGCTGTCTCGGCCAGGTATCGGGTGCTCGCCCGCTTGTCCTCCTCGATGCCGGCGAGGGCCCAGAACTCGTCCCAAAACAGGTCCTCCATCTCCCGCCAGCAAGCATGCTCGGTAATCGAACCGCCGTCGCCGCGGAAGGTCCTCAGGGAATTCAATATAGCCAAGTCTAGACCGAAAACGCCAATAGTGGACCTCGTCCAGCCGACGATGCCGGTAATGGCAAAGGTGTTGCTGTCTAGCAGGATATGGCGGTCGGAGAAGTTCCCATGGGTCAGAACCCTGGGCCATTCCCTGGTTTGGCCAAAGAGGGCCGGTAGGCTGTCTTCGATCCTAGCAACGACGACATCCACAGATGGGAATAGCTTAGAGGACTTCAAGAGGCCCAGCCGACGTCTGACTTCGGACTCGTCGATTCTGAAATCGTCGTCCTTCATAAGCGACATGGCGTTCCAGTTCGCGACGTCGGACAACGGCTTCCACCAGCTTCTGGCGAAGTATCTGCGAGGTAGTTAGCCTATGAAAAGTGAAAAGCGAGTAGCATATCATTTACGTACCCTGCAAGATCTTTGTAAAATTTCGAAATCTTGTGCTTGTCTTCGAGCTTGGCTTCGGTAACCCGTGGGTAGAGTTCGTACACCGGGGCGCCCGGGAGGTAGCTCAACCTGTACACGATCAGCCCTTCAGCCCCCTCACCGACGTTGCCACAATACGACACATCGGGTATTAGACGACCATGGATATCTTTGGCCAGGTTGATAACCCTGCTGTCCAAGATACTCCCCCTTTGTCGGAACGACAGGATAGACTTCGTGGTACACTCAACAGTGTAACTCGAGGAGCCCTGAATGCCTGCCGCCTGAGCGATACAGCCGTTGCCGATGATGTTGCGGGCTACTTCATCGCATTCGATTCTGGAAGTGCTCTCCCTCTTGTCGAAAAAGGACTCAATAGCCTCTTGGTTCAGTTCGGAACCCATTTTATACGATTTTGAGGTAACAAACTTGGAATAAGGAAGTAGAAGACGCTGGATGTCGGAACTGAGGAAGGCTGCATGATTTTAGTATGCATAATCCTTTCTTTGATACCGGTGAGATGGGTTGCTTTTCCCATCGAACAGAAAGGGTGAAAGACGAGGTAGTTTTCACTGGCAGAATGCAAAGCGACTTTCCATCAAAGCAATCAGGACAAACACTCCCTAATACAAGCAACAACGGATATTGGTATCCGTCATGATCAAGAAAGAGATGCGTCATGAAAGACTGCAGGAAGACCATAGAGTCGCAGCTTGCAAACGAATTGGGTCCTGTCGCATCTCCATAATCCAACATTGGGGGCCGGCCCCAAGCTTCCAGGTCAATGACCGGGCTGGAAACTGCCAACCAAAGACACTGGGCGTTGCAACTTGGCGACCCCAGCCCTGTAATGAACAATGATTGCCTCGCGTGACGCATATATATCAAAGCAAGCGGTTGAGGATGCTTTCCACAGACAACTGGTTGGTCAATCTCGGGTGCACTGTAGGTATCTCTTGGCCTGCGACGACATGCTGCGTCCTGAGCGCACGGGCCACCAGCACGCGAGCTGCAGCAGCAGTTCGATTGCTTGCGACTGGCAGCAAAGCACCCATTTGGATTGGTTCCTTGTCGCATCTTACTCTCAATACGGCCATGTCTTGGAGCATCAGAAACGCTCAAGTTGTTGCAATTCCGAACCAGCCAGGCCAGTGAAGCATTGCCCTCTGCAGGCTAGTTGAACGGTTCCTGTCCCCTTTTGCAGTCGTTGGTGCAGTCGCCACGGCCAGCTTGCTCTTTCCAAATTCCCCAGAGAACCCCGCTACACGTCAAAGGAGGGGTGGACGGCAGCCATTTATCAATACCACCTTCTTGAGCACAGTTGAGCTTTGGTTGTCACAGCGTCGCGCCCTTTTAGATTCATATCACCGTTTTACCTTGTCGTCTCCATCTCATGTTGTTCCTACTTCCCTTGGCCTTGGTCTTTGACGGTCGGCAGCCGCATTAGTCACACCCGATGCCCACAACTGGGACCACCCATGCATTCTAGCGTCCGACTCTGTAAAACTCTGCCTCAAGCTCGGCCATTCTCACGCCATCAAGCAACCGACACGATGCTATTCATGGTCAGTCACGACTCAAACCTCCACACCGTCCCACCGCGCCCCATCCCACCGACAAAGCTTTTATCATAAGCGCCCATAAGGCACCCTGATTTCAACAACAAGATCTGCCTGGTTAGCTCAATCGGTAGAGCGTGAGACTCTTATATGACGCCTCATCTCTTCCAGAGTTGACGGCCGAGTTAAAGTGGCTATCTCAAGGCTGCGGGTTCGACCCCCGCATCGGGCTCAATTCCTGATGCTTCTCGTAACAACGAGATTATCTGAACTTCTCTTTTTGCTTCTGTGCCTGCTTTTTGCGATCGGGACGGGTCCAGGGCGCTTGCTGCCTGAGTTGGAACATTGACCATTATCCTTTTTTGTCTGGGTAAGTAGGTGTGTTAGGGAGGTTCAGCGTGGTTAGCGACGTACAGGCCCGGCCCCCTTTTTTTCAACCTAGCTGTCGCGTCTTCGTTTTGATGTGATAACGTATGCGACTGTGAACATTTGCGCGTAGACATCATCCCCATCCTAGCCCCTGGTGTATGAGTAAAGTCTAGCTAGCCCCAGGCTCGCGGGCATGATCGTAGCGGCACCCAGAGTAGCTGCTGTAGGTGCTACAGGATGGATTGTGGGTGGCTCTGAAAGACACATGCTGCCTCGCAGCTGCTCCATAGATCTGCATGTCGCATTTGGTTCATGAGATACCAAGACACAAATCGCGAACCAGAGAAGACACACACACACATCCTCAAGCTGCAGTTCAGGCTTGCTAGTAACTGGCGATATCTTGAATCGTTCTCATGCCCCTGGCAACGAGTATTCTTCTACCCAATGAGATTTTCTCCAACCCCTTTGATGCTTCTTTTCTATTGAGAAAGGTTCAACTTTACTGAAGTTGTAGGCATCTGTCGACCATTGTATATCTAGCATTGATAAAGTTGGTGAAGATGGCACCCGCTGCCGTGGGATTCAGGCAACCGCTCCCAGGTTACCCTCCCAGGTTACCCTGCCTACATGTTACTTGCCGACAAAGACATGGCCCCCAGGGCAGACTTAGAAGCAACTGGCGTCCCCCAGAAGACCAGCGCGTGAGAGCTTTGTCCCAGGTAAAGGGCTCATAGGCACACATCAAAGCAAGGAAGTCAGTCTTCGTCAACAAAAGACGGTCAAGTGACATGATCTCCATGACAATCTTTGTATTAAGTATGAACATCTATAGAAAGAGAAGGGCAGCTTGGCGACAAGAGATCTGGCGACAAGACATCTACCAACATGTCGGGCGATGGATATATCAAGGGTGACTTGGGGTGGTGTCGGTCATCTCTGATCCCCATCAACCCGCCAGCCGACATGCTCTACTGATACTGCGTGTGCTCTGTCGCGTCGAGGGCAGTGGTTGTCTTGGAACACCAAAGGATCTCCAGCAGAGCCCTCCTCCAGCTACAAGCCAACTGCAAGCCAACTGCAAGCCAACTACAAGCCAACTATAAGCCAACTACATGCCAACTATATGCCAACTACAAGCCAACGAGTGATGAAACCGTCTTTGACCGTCTAACGTGTGCTGGGTAGTAGCCAACTACCAAGCCCAGTGTTTGTTCGAAACCGCTGACCAATTCTTAACGTGCCTTCCCGGGGTAATTGAATGTTATGATATTGCACCTGCGCTTTCCAGCAATATTGTCCCACGCAGCCGTACCAGCGACCTCGCCAATACCAGGTTCACCGCCGAATACCAGGTCCACCGTCGAATATCAGGCTCATCACCAAATTTTAGGCTCATCGCCAAATTTCAGGTTCATCGCCGAATACCAGGTTCATCGCCGAGACAACAGCTTTTACGAGAACATCGTCCTCTACCCTTTTGCTTAGTCGACGACGCCGAGAAGCTAAACCCGTTGCAGCTGTCACTTGCGGACCGAAATCATCTGGTCACTAGGGCTCCACTACCGCAAGAGAGGTCCTCTGTCCACACACCACAATCAGCCTGGCCACGATAGTTTGGACACTGCAGCTACAAAAGCAACCTTCCCCCCTCAACCAAAGCAATTTCTGGACTTCCAGTTGTCAAACCTCCCAGAACTCTCAACCTTACCCTCACCCAGCCAAGTTCCGGCGACACACGTTGACATATCAACAACATCTTCTTCTATCCTCTTCAACACCCACTTCTCTCTTCCTCAACACCCACTTTACCTTAGCATCATCCAGACAACCGTCAAGATGCCTCCCGCCGACGTCGAGTCCCAGTTCCGCTTCCTCATCTCTTGCATCAAGCACTCCTGCAACGGCAAGGTTGACTTCGAGGAGGTCCGCAAGGAGTGCGACATCAAGACCAAGGGCGCCGCGTAAGTACATCGTTTCTATCTCTCTCATCTCCATCGCCCACCCTGCCCATTTTACATCGCGACACGTCCATGTCGGCCATTGTCGCGCGACACCAAATGGCTGTCGCAAGACTTTCCAGTCGCGTGACACCCGACCTAGGCACCATCGCCGCCATCCATGCTATCGTCGCTGACCTCATATGACCCAACAGTGCCAAGCGATACGAGCGCCTCATGAAGGCCCATGGTATCCCCGGCGGTCTTGGCAACACCGTCAAGAAGGAGAAGACCAAGGACGAGCAGGAGGACGAGGCCGCCGTCAAGGAGGCTGCTCTCCCCGGCATCAAGCCCACTCGCGGCCGTCCCGCCAACAAGAAGCGCAAGCTTATGCAGGTTGAGGACACCGCTGACGATGATGATGAGCCCATCAAAGGTGAAGTAAAATCCGAAGATGCTATCCACGTGAAGTCTGAGCTTGGCGCCTACGCGAACGTACCGATGATGTCGCCGCCCCCGCTGTCATCCATGTCTACTGTTGCTGCTCATATCGGCGACGTCCATAGTGACGACGACGTTATAGTTGTCTGCTCCTCTGACAAGACACCGGAGGGTGGTGATGGCTGCCAGCAACATTCGGTTCGCAACTCGCCAGCTTCGACTAACAACTCAGCAACTCTGGGTTTGAACGCGTTCGATGATTCAGCTAACCTGTTCTCGCCACAGACGAGTCACCTAAGGACAAGGACTTCTCCCTCGCCAACGGCAAGGATGAGGCCTAAGTCAGACCATGTCTTGAACGACCCCCACCACCACAATCTATCATTTGCTGCTTTTCCCGGTCCCACCAACCCTTGGTACTATCAACACCACCTCCCTCATCACCACATGCATCATCATAGTCCTTCTACGTCTGGGATCTACTGGCACGCAACACCGCAACCGGAGGAACGCCACGACGGGGATTGTGACTCGCAAGGATGAGAGAGTGGAAATTGGTTGGAAGTGCTTGGATGGACATTGAGACATCATGAATCACGAAATTGGTTGAGAATCTTGCGCCTGGGAGTTTTGGCGTTTCTCAGTTGGTAGTTTTCTCACTGCCGTAGTAAATAGCACTCCGATGCCCCATAGAACCCACTTGACTTCTTATTTCCATGTGAAAACAATTCGCAGTGATTCTGTTTATGCGAGCAAGCTCGCCCGAAGAATATGCTTACGTGCCTAGCGACTTGACATCAACATCACGAGTGGAAGACAAGTTCAATCCATCCACTGTCGGATTGGTTGCTCTTCGTGGAGTAAACGTGATCTCGAGAAGGTGAAATGGGAATTTTTCGAATAAACGGTCACTCTATTCCTACGGGGCAATGGAATAACGGGAATAAACAGTGGACAAGAATGGAATAAACGCCGAGTGTCACGTAGGAATCAAGGCATAAATCTGGGTTCATGATGTATTCATCGCCATCGTGGGTATGATCGCCACGGGCATCTTGCAAGATTCATCTATTACTCAATGTGAGGCCATCTCGAGATAGTATCCTCGAGTAGTCAAATCCTGCGTAACTGTCTCTGAATGATTCATATCAAATACACCTTTGAAGGCGAGTTTGTAAACAACCTGAAATCCATATCTCCATTTCCTTGACCAGTTGCCACTCTTGTAAAGAAGAATCCTCCTAGTCGTAGACGTGGATGACCAGTCGTTTAGGCCTCGTCATCACCGGCAATCTTGCGCTTCTTGGAGGGGGTGGGATCCTCAGCGCCCTCGGCCTCGGCGTCGTCATCCTCGTCGTCGTTCTTGGCGGGCGTGACGGTGGCGACGTTCTTCTTCTTGCGGCCGCCGCCGCTCTTCTTGGGGGCGGCGGCGCCGCCTCCAGCGGGGGTGGAGGGGCCCTCGGCATTGGCGGCAGCGGGCTGGGCCTTGAACAAGCCGAACTTGTCGCAAAGGCGGTTGAAGCGCTGCATGACGGTCTTCTTGTCCTTGAGGTCGAAGGCGGCGCCCAGGGCCGCGATGTCGATGGCCTGCGGCTTGGCGCTGGCGGTGCAGTGCTTGAAGTAGGCGATCATGTACTGCGCCTCGGCCGGGGTCATGGGGCTCTCCTCGGCGGAGGAGGCGCCGCTGGTGTTCTTCTTGGGGGCCATCTTGTTCTGTTTGGCGAAGGAGATGAGTATTTGGTGTAGAGGTATGGAAGAAAAGAAGAGATGGGTCGAGATAATCGTGGGTTGGAAGACCTTTTGGGACGGAGGTGGGACGGAGGTGTGATGAGATGAAGATGTTTGGGGACGGAGGTGGGACGGAGGTAGATGTGATGGAGGTTGATGTGACGGAGATAGATGGGACGGAGGTAAATGGGACGGAGGTAAATGGGACGGAGGTGTGATGGGAAGAAAACTGGCTGGTGAGGAAAATGTGAATGTGAAGAACTTGTGATGGGACGAAAGTTTCGACGAAAGGGGCGGACAGACGATTTCGACGAAAGGGGCAGACAGACAATTTCGACGAAAGGGGCGGACAGATGATTTCGCCGAAAGGGGCGTTCAGACGAGACATCCGTATATGAGACGAAATTTGTAGATGCCACGCCGGCGGGAGATTGCAAGAAATCTGTAGATCGAACGGAACTTACCACTTGTGAATCGGACGCACGATTCTTGGGTCTAACGAATCTTGGTGATCACGAGGTATTTCGTGATCTAGACGTTGCTGATGAGACGGAAGATGATCAGACGAAAGCTGAGAAGATAGAGGATGGGATCAGACGGAAGCTGGCAAAGATAGAATTGTTGACAGCGGGATGGGGTTGGTTATCAGACGAAAGCTGAAATGAGAAGATATTGATGATGTGACGATGTGATCAGACGAATGCTGAAGAGGTGGAGAGATATTGGTAACGGGACGGAGGTTGATGGGACGGAGGTGATGGGACGGAGGTGATCAGACAAATGCTGAAGAGGTGGAGAGATATTGGTGATGGGACGGAGGTGGTGGGACGGAGGTGATGGGAGAAAGCCGGCAGTTGTAAGAATACTGACAGCGGGATGAGATTTCTGATCAGACGAAAGCTGAAAAATGTAGAGATGTTGGTGACCGGAAGAGGGTGGTGAAGTCGTGTGCAGTTGTGAAGGTTGAAACCTGACTGCAAGATTTCAAAGGTTGGAAGGTAGGTGGGAAGAGGTTGAGTGAATGATCGCGTACCTGGCCAACGTTTTGACCACTTTATGGAGGGGAGCTGGGTGCCCCCCTCCGCGGTGCCTGCCGCGCAGTAACAACCAGCGCCGTTTAGGCAGGCGCGCTTAGTCGTCGCATGTCAGCATCGCCCCGACGATGAGGTTGGTGAGCCAAACTGCACTTACCTAAACAACGCAGCCTTCAACGGTGATCATCACCGGGGACATTCAGGACCAGCCTGAATGTGGCATCCTAGGACCAGCCTGGATGCCGCATCCTCATGGTATTCTTTTGGTGTTTTCAATGAAATGTTGAATGAAATTTTTGGTTTGGAGGAAGGGAAAGGTCAACATTGCATTTCAGGTTCACCTCGGTGCCTTTATACGCGCTTCACAGCGATTATTCTCTTGTTCCACTGCCCTCTTTCGATTCATGGGGTTTAGCGTCGTATTAGCGCCGTATTAGCGCCTTATTCTAGCCCTATCTCCAGGCGCTGGACCGCCTGTAATGCTCCAGTATGCCCTCTTCTGAACTGAGGAGGCCACCGTCTGGTTTCCGAGCATGTAGGTCGACTATGGAACCGCCTGATCCTCGAGGAAGCAACCGCCTAACCCCAAGTAGAACTACCTGATCCCTAGGGAAAGAACTCGACCCATCTTCGAGTATAGTTTCGTCCGAACTGAGGAAGCGGCCGTCTGATCCCCCAGCATGGAACTCTGTGATCCTTCGAGGCCTACTGATCTGATATTTGAGGACTAGCAATACTCTGGCGCTTCACGCCTGTGTTCTACCAGGAAGATACAGCAAGTACAGGCATGTACACTAGCGCCTGTTACCATTACAACTCGCTCGAGAACACCCTCACGTCTCGTTGACGCCAGGACCCTAGCAGTTTCCCCTCCTCCCTCCTCGACATCAGCACCTTCACGTAGGCAATTAACTGCCCAGGTAGATTTATTTTGCTTGTGTAAGACCAGGTGCCTTACATCGCAGTGGTAAAAGTGCGGTCATATATCCAGTACCTTGTTCAGTTCCAGCCAGACAAGCTGTTGCCTGGCGAAGCATTCTCGATAAACCCTCAGGAAGACAATATTGTTGCTCATTCTCTAGGGAACCAACTTCTCCCCACAGGCAAACATTCAATGAGTCCCTTTGTGTGACTACGGTAAGAGAAGGCAGCCATGGCTCATGTCCTCAAGGTGCTTGTAAGCCTGATACTTCATTGAGCCTCACAGAAGGGGACAGGTTCGTTCCAAGGGTTTCTTGTCGAGTCCCTGGACAAGTAGTGTAGCCAACCCATCTCCTAGATAATGTCGTTTTGTAGGCTCCCGCTATTGATGGCATGGAGTCTCTACTATGGCGTAGCCTGGCCACCAAAACGATCCTGGGCGCATGGCTGGACTCCTTCTCTGCGCATGGTAATACGTAAATGCCTTCCATGTCGGCCTGCTGCACTGCAGACAACCAAGGCTGATATTGCACCTGTCTCCACAGTCTCCATGGCTCTACGAAAACAGCATTCTAGTCCTGTCCCAAGAAAAGATCAGGTGAAGTGACCCTGGGCGGGAAACATGAGAAATGGAGGCAACGATGCTTTAGCAAGAACAAAGTATGTTGGCAATTACGGGACTGCTATATAGCTTCGAGTCATCTTCGTATCAAGGCACATGCCTGGATTGTCGGACAGTGTTCAGCAGGAGGCGGCCTGCTTGTTGCTGAACCTCTTCCCAGTATGCTAACTCATCCGCCAATGTCCTAGTCACCCCCGCGGCTTGTTCAATCTACCATCTACCACTCAATCATTCGAGCACCATAAAAGCATCCTTGTCAGCATCGTGTATCTTTTGCGTGGGCTTGAGTGATCAAAGCGGTGTTGCCGTTCTATGCAGCTCGATGTTTTGTCACCCGAGACGGTACTGGGAGAATGCAGATGTTGCCCATTCTGACTCTTCTTCGCGTTTGCCCCCATAAACGACCACAACTTCTTGCTGAACGTGTCCAATCGGGGTATCATCGACACCAATTTGAACTGGAAAAACTACGGAAGCTCCTGGAAGCCAATATGGCTACTCACGGTGGGTTGGTACACATAGTAAACAGCTTTGATGACTGCCTCGTCGGCCCTGCGGAGGTCCCTGATAGCTGGATGCTCTGACTTTCTTCCCAAGGGCGTATGCCACTGGACTCCTGAGAGAGCTTGGAGCAGCCACAAAAGCAGCCGCGAGGCGCGGGCGGGCACCTGACTGACACGATGAAGCCCCACGCATTGCAGGGGGCTCAGTATGACATAGTACTAAGCCTTAGACTATCAGTGACCTCCTTCACCCGGGGTTGAGGGGTGGTGTTGGTGGAAATTTATGTAGTTAGAGAAGAATAGGTTCTCCTTGGCTGAGGCAAGTAACAAAAAGGGTAGCAGAAGCAGGACACATATTCTCACTTGCATCAAATACGGGGTAAGAACGACAACTTCTTGTACTTATTATTATTCTCCTGCGTGTTATCTACTTAATAGAATAAGGGTAGGTGGCATGATGGATACCGGTATATACTGGTACAATATTTTGGTTCGTAGGATCATCTTCCATGACCTTTTGGTCATGGATCGGCCCAGGACCATTCCCTTTAGCCTCACTAAGACCATGTAGTGCCCAGTCATGGAGCAACTCCGGAAAGCCGCCCCAAAGAGGGGGGAGACGAAGGACCCTACGACCAGCTGGCTGTATTCGGGGTTCGGCGTCGAAGGCCGCTGTCGAGTACGCATCATCCATGACCTGGTCCTCAGCGAACTCGGCAGCTTTATCAGCTTGGACCTCGTCCGCGGCATTTTCGGTGAGCTGCACCTCGGTGTTGCCCTCACTGCCCGGGATCGTCGGCTCATGCGCGACCACGTCACCGCGGTCCAGGTCGGCGAGGAGGGTTTGGTACTCCGTCTCTGCGTCTGCACCATCCTCGTCCGGCCCGGAGCCGGCGATGAAGCAATTGGCCGTGCGCAATTTCGGGTGGAGGAGCGAAAAGCGAATCTTCTCGGGGGGCCAGCCCAGCTCGTATAGATTCTTCATCCTCTCGAAAGCGAGGATGTCGCGGGCCACCGCGCGTTGCAGGTGCTCCAGTAGCGTAGTCCCGTCGCTTACGGCATCGCATACCTGATTCGGCCCGGCCTCGAGGTGTGTCTCAAACGCGGTGGCATACTGCTCACAGGAGGCGGGTGTTGCACCATCGCTGGCCAGTAACTTTTGCACTGCCGAGGCGACGGATCGGACGTCGAGGGAATCTACGGGCCTCGGTTGCCATTTGTGTCGGACAAAAGCGTAGCCCGGCGAGCTCGAGCGCTGCGGCCGGGGACTTTCTTCTGGGATGTGGCGAAACAGGTCGAAGTTCTGGCAAGGGGAGATGTCTTGCTCGCTCATGGCCGATTCAACTTTGTCCAGGCGGTAGCTGGGTGAGCTGCTCGGGTATCATCGGCTGGTCGAGTAAAGGGCACGGAAGGGTGTGGCTTACCGCCACGGCTTTGCTCGGTTCCTTTGGGCTAGAGAGGAAGTGGCGAAGGTCGAAGTGGTGTTTTGTGAGGTTTCGCAGTCGGGAAAGCTTGGGCTTGTCGTGTCTGATTTGCGCGGTTGGTTCGAAGAGGGACTGTACCTATGTAGGTATTTGTTAGAGATTTGAAACGTTGATGGCACGGATGGCAAGGTCAAGCTGCTTGTAGGGAGAGGAGCCCATAGAACTGGGCCGAATTGCTTTGCAAACGGAGTAGCCGGTTTCCTTGTTGCTCTGCAAATGGTCCTGGGCCAGGTTTGATATGGTCGATTCCACATGCTCGTGGCCTTTTCGATTCTACTCTTGATGCTTTACACTTGCTTCTACCGTTCTTTACGCCTGCTAGTCGGCTTGTATTTGGTCTTGAGCAGGTGTGTCGCCGCTGCTTCCAATCCACCCCAGACCAGCTATACTGCAGTGCATTACTCATTGGTCCCTTTCTCCTGTTGTCTTTCCCCCATTTGCCCTTTAGCTCTGTTGGTTTGAGAGAGCCCTATCCCGTTTGGTTCAGACGGCAGGCTGATGGGTGGTTGGCGGTTTCGGTTGGCCCTCTCTTCATCCCTTTCTCCCAAGTATATATCTTGTCTGCATCAGTTCGTCTACCGCCTACCTGGTTCCTGGCCATGAAGTCCAATTAAGATGCTACTACCACTGCCCGTTTACGCAACAACGGTCGGCAGTGTTTTGAGATTCCTAGTGTGAGTCTGCATATCATCCCTCCGCTAACGGTAGGCCGAGCATCTTCGACGTGACTGACTCTACACTTCGATCTACATATACAGTTACAGAGCGCGCAATCGGGGAGGGGGGCAACGTCACATTGGTTAGAAAGAAACTTGGCAAGGTTGACAAAAGCCTTAGTGTGTGCATTTCAAAATTACTATTGAGGAGAATTAAGAAAAGCAGAGGCAGTGTTGGTCCATCAACCGCCACGCTCGGGTCGCATCTGCGACCATACAGTCATGGCGGGATGCTCTTGGAAAATCCATGCAAGTATGCATTTAGGCCTCCTAACCAGGGCGAGCGACAACGCGATGAGCTGGTTCCTACTTAGGAACCAGAAGGTGGCATTCCCAACTCATGAGCAAGGTCTTCGTGCTATGTAGCACTACCAACTGTGTTGTGCCCTGTGTCGAGGCCCCGGGGCCCATCCCATCTGGGACGGGCCGCCTAGTTGGATTCCTCGCGGGAGATGGACGACTTGTGTCCATCTTCCGAGGCGACGGGAAGCTCTAGTTTCTCATCGCCAGTGTCAGGACCAGTGGTCTTGTCAGCGTGATCCGGTGCGCGGGTGCGTTCAACTAAGATGGCCTCGTACCGCGCCCAGACCGTGCTGCTGAGATCGGTCGGATCGTTCATCAGCGTCGATGGCGCGGTGCCCAGGGTCTCGGCCGCCTTCTTGACGATATCGACATTTGAAGCACGCCACTCAATCCATCGGTAGACGACCTGATCGACCAACCAACAGAAGTGGTCCTCGGGAATGGGACCACGGTGATGCAGCTCCCATAAGAAGTGACACACATGGTGCTCGCTGGCGGCAACCTTGAACTGGTCGCCAGGCCAGCCTTCGACGGTAGCCGCAATGGCGAGCATCTGCTCGCGGCGGAGTCTGGCCTTTTTACATGTGCTGGGGGCCGGGGCTTCCCACACGGCAACGCGTGTGCTGGGGTCCATTGTGAAAGCTCTGCTTGTGCAGTCGCTCTGTTGGCAGATGAATGTCAGTTTTGGGTGAGCCGTGGAAACAAGTTGGGTATCTTGCGGGATGAGGATCAAACATGGGCAGGATTCCGATGACGACAGAAAACAACATCACTTACTTGCCTGTTGCCGAATTTCTGCTTCGAATATGAAGCAGATGAAAGTATGAATGTTTTTTTATTGCCTGTCGAAACGAAGGGGGAAAAAAGGAAAATCAAGGAATGATCTTGATGTTTTGGCGGAAGGTGGGTGGGTTGTTGAACTGGTTAGGTAGGTAGGCACGCAGTTTGGTGGGGTGGATCGGGTTGTTGTTTGTGAAATCCAGTGGGTCGGGGCCTTGGTACATGGCAGCCCTCTTTCGTACGATATTGGGAGAACGGCATCAGCAGGTAGCAGGCTCTTTATCAATGTCACTGGGATGGCTGGTCTACCGGGGAATCTCCGTATGGAGCGGACCCCCAAGACCTTGCTTCCCAAAGAGAATAGCAATTGTGTAGATTTGGTATATATTGGAATGTTCTCATGTGATGATGTACAGCCGTCTGAAGCCGAACATCTATCCGCGGCTCGTTAAGCATTCTGCGCAGCTTCATGAGCCATACTCTAGAGGGTTTTCATCTCTTCCAGCCAACGCTGCAAGCTCTCTCCCACGTTCGATGGCCGCTTCTCACGTGCCTGAGCCTGCCTCGTACGCGGAAGTAGAAGTAAATCATAGCCCTATAAGGTTCCCTGGCCTATTTTACATTACTCCTCGACGCGCACTCTGCAACGTCCAGTCGCGATCCCAACATACAGGTCCTGTCATGCATGTAGCCAGGGTGTACGATATTCTACCACGTATTACTTACAAAAGGCGACGTGTCGGCCCAGTTACCGTGCATAGAAGAGTTGAGCGGATGTGATTGGCGCCCGATATGGCAACAACGTATCTCCATACCGTGATTTTGAACCCAAGGGCCTCCTATTCTATGTGAGTATCACCCAAGATGATCAAGGGGGGCTATCGTGCGTGCAGGAGCAACATTGTCTGTGCCAAGATCTTGGCGTCCCAACTTTGGTGCAAATGCTGCGCACCCCCTGCCAAGGTTCCCACTAATGCTGTCAGACTCGAAGCGGCAGTGATCGGCGAGTCAAACCCAACGACATGCGAACAGCGCGGCTGCGACACACAGGTTAGCCATAGCAGTGCGAGACTTTGGAGACAGAGATGCCAAACTCGTATGATTCCATATGTTCGCCAGATTGGAGCAAGTCCCATTCGCCACACTCAAGGGTAGTATCAGCGGAGCAGTGCTGGGGACACACCAGCGATGTACATGGAGGAAACGGGCTGCAACCGAATAACATGAGACTTCGAGCAGATATAATAACAAAATCACCTCTACAATGCCTACTTGAAACTGTGTGGCCAAGTAGGTGTGATTGAGGGGCAGGATGGTTGATGAATCGCATCCCCCCCAGCTTCATACTTGAATTGAATGTTCAATGCCCACCCAAACCTCGCAACTTCCTTCCCTCTCCCGTACATCTTCACTCGCAACGTGAACATCCAATTTGGAAGGAGATCCTGCCTTGCCCATCTAGCAATTGATCTACTGCCCGCATATATGCCCTCTATCTCGACATTCCAGACCAGCATACATCGCATCGCCTGTCGCGACGAGACCCAGTCATTTACCAGTTGAGGAGTAGTTACACGCAGTAAGTGCGTCTCGCGAGTTTTGTTCCCTTCCCATACATTGGCCAGCCCAATTTGGGATCCATTGCGATTTTCCGACTTCAAATTCTTCGAGTTGCGGCCATTCTATTGTTCGTGGAGCTTGGCCCAACCTCCCGACTCGAACAATCCCCCAAGGGAATTGCCCTCTTGAGACTACCACAACAATCACCACTTATCCCATATTTGAATTTTCCAACACAAAAGCGAATTATTCCTCCTACCTTCAACCACCCGTTGACTTCCCATCATCTTTTTCCGTCCATCAACCTGTCTTCTCGACTTCATCCCACATACCAATTGGTGCAACCGCCATCATCGACATCATCTTGACCAGCTCTCTAACGTGTCTTGCGAAGACCAGATCTCTCAACATCATCCGCCATCGAGTTCACCAAATTCATCCATCAAGGAATCAGATTTCACATCTTTCATCTACATCTACATACCATGTAAGTCCCCCTCCAACTGCATTCCTCCGACTCAACATCGTTGCTGACTTCTTCCGCAGCATCATGTCTTCCATCTACGTTACCAAAACACGCTCTGCCAACACCAGCACTCCCAACACCCCTGTGTCCGCCCGAGACATTTCGAGAGAGCTGCAGCTGCGGTCCGTTTCTAGCCCTACGTCAGCATCAGCAACAATCTCATTTGGCGTTCACAAGCAAGGAAGCGACACCGTTACAATGGTTCACCTGTCTGCTGCCGAGATCAATGACATTGGCGCTCGTCTGGCTGCTGCTCGCGCAAATGGAGACCTACCCAACACACGAGCTCCAGACTACAACCTTGACATTATGTACCAAGACTACCAGCGGCTTCTCTATCTCCAGCGTCTCCGTGGTGATGCCAACCTGCCTGCCTCTGATGAATACAGTGCGGCATTCGTGGAGGTCAACCGCGAGATCGTCCAACGTGATGTCCAATTCCACGAACAACAAAAGGATACTGAGAACCATCAGCGCATGGAAAACATCCGCCAGCATCTCAATGACCAAGTTCGTCAGCACAACGCCCGCCAAGCTGCCTATGAGGCTATTACTGCTGCTGTCAGCAACGGTAAAGCCCAAAATGTCGAAGCTTCTGTGGTCATGAACGAGATCCGTTCTGCGGTTCAGACCATGGCTGGCACTCAAAGTAATGGCGTAAACGACAACAACATGGATGCTGTCATGGAAGAGGTCTTTTCCACCATTGAGACTGCTCTTCTTGACGCTGCTGGTCCCCTTCGCCTCACCAGTAACCGCCTGGACCAGAACAACAACCGATATGACCAGAACAACTCTCGGTTTGGTAACCAAATCGACAACATGAGTACCCAAGTTGGCGCCCTGAACAATAACATAGGCGCAATCTCCAATCATGTTTCTGCACTTGGTACCCTGTTGCATTCAGTCAACACCATCAGCAACGCCACCAATAGCCAAATGGGTCAGATTTCTCGCGAAGTAAACACTCTACAAGACCTCCTCAACATGATCCCCAACCTTGTTGATGAGTCAATCCAACGGAACCTTTCTCAAGCCATTCAAGCAGCAATGGGCCCTGCTCTAATCAGCGCTCTGACGACTGGTCTTAAGGGTGTCTCTACTCCTCCAAGCAGTCCTACTGGTATCCCTAAGAAGAAGACCCGCCGCGGCTTCTTTGGTTTCTTCAGGCGCAGTCGAAAGGGTAGCAATACTGTCACCGTCCAGTAGACGATCTTCTACACTACATCGTTGGTTTGGCTGGTTGGAAGCAAATTGGCACCCCTCGGCTGGAGGTTCTGTTTCTGGCATACAATAGGGAGGCGTCACTGGAAATACAAGGAGGATTTTAAACTGTCAAATGTTGTAATTAGGAACCGGTTCTCAAGGGCCATGGCGGTACATGGCATAATATGGCTTCAGATCTCGGAACTACATAGCTCTCTCAGTCGGAACTGGCAGAGGTAATACAAATAAGAACTACATCCTCTCAAACTCCATCAACCTAGGTGCGAATCGTGATGATATACTACTTTGCCCCTGCGGCCGTGTGATATGATCTTGTGGAAGTAGGCTCATAATGCCCCATTGGTGCTGTTCCCTTCTCGAACTCGATTCATCCCGTCACCGCTTTGCGGCTGGGGAATAAAACCCGTAGTAGAGGACAACCTTATGTGCACGCAGTTGGACATGCTCACCTTCTCCCAGAACACATTCAGTACTCCCCGATAGAACCGACCAGGCACATTCTAATTCACTGTAGGTTTGTCTACGCAAGGGGGTCGGGCTAATCGTGCGGATTCCATGTCTAAAAGCAGGCAACAAGTGAGCGGCAGTCAAGCAGGACGGTTTGTTCGTATCCCACAGCTCAACATCAAATAGGGAAGGTAAGCAGTAGCAAATCCAGTTCATCAGTTAGTCATGAAGAACGGCAGGTGCTTGGCGTTCTTAAAACTGACTTAGTTGTATCTGACTCAGCTTTAAGTAGGAAAGGAGGGCCATGACTGCTACGAGAAGTTGACTTCTGGCCTCGATAGTATCGCACTCATGGTGTCAAAGCGTAACAAATGGTTTTGAACTCCTGTTGACGGCTGGAGTTGGAGTCACTCGTGACAACCTTGGTCTGGGACATGATGGAATCAGATTGCCCTATGGGTGTTTGGTGTTTTCTCAAAACATTTATTAAGAGCAATGTGCTCCTGTATATCAATTCTAAAGTCATCAGCTGCCACCCCTAGTCCAAGCTCTGTTTACATATGTCTGGATCATGGTGCTTGGCCGAATGGTCCTTCCCCCCTGTGCTCACCACCAGACCCAGGAGTTTCCAAATCAGTAAACCGCTTCTATGTATCTCTGTGTGTGCCGAATTCGGTTTAGGTATCACTTCTGGTGTAGCAAATAACAGCAGACCCCTCTGTCAAAATGCGCAATCAGACAGTAACTCCCGAGCAGGTCTCTCGGTACAGGCCCTCCGTACAGTGGTACACGGGCCGAGTGGGGTAGCTTCCGGGGGGCCGAGTCGGCCTGAATAGGGGAGCTCTTCGGCCTGCATAGTGCAAAGCCTGATTATCGACCACTGACGATACTGTTCCGACCAATCGCAAATCAGAAGACAGAAACTTCCACTCCAGAAAAATTCAATCTAACAATAGGAATAATCACATCTACGGAATAATAATCTATGCCAAAAGGAAAGGGAAAAGCGGGTCTACACCCTCCTCCAGATCACCCAGCTCCTCCTCCAAGGACATAAAAGCACCTCCCACCTCCCGACCTTCAACCACGATCTCCCTCTCATCCTTCTCTCCTGCAAAGTCAAGCAGAATCTTGGACATCAGAGCATCATCATCCACTGTTGCCACAACTATTCATCACGCTTTCCTGCCCTTTCCAGTATACACTGTTGTATCGGAATCGCAGATTACCATACTCCTTCCTTCGCTTGCCAAGTGCAATCATCTTTACTACTCTCACTCCTGATTTCACCTGCAACATTTCTACCCAGTGATCGCGAATCAACCTTCAGTTATCGACACCTTCTCTGTCCTTGTATCGACAGTCTGTATCTCAGTCGACCACTCTACACACCAGGTTTCATCGTCATTGCATTACGTCCATGACCTAGCAGTAAGTTCACTACCTTCTCCATTCATCAATCCATCGTTGCCTCCCATTTCAGCACCGCCTTCCCAGACCCAATCGACTACGGCTCTCCGAGGTCAACTCAACAATCACTTCATTCTCCATTACCATCCCAAACCCCACACAACTTCATTGCACCTTGAGCATTCATCAAGAGAATCATCCATCTGAACTTCTAATGGTTTCAGCCTTCATGTTCAAGATCCTTGGATGAAATTCTCTTCTCCCAACCCATTACATCAATCCCCCCCTTCTCGGACCTCATCACGTCCATCATCTCTCACCACATTATCAATCCTGCCGACAACAGATTTGCAATCGCTCTGCTATCCACTTGTCGCATTCTATTGTCTTGATTGAAACGATCCATCTACATCCGCACAATTCACCAAGTCCGCAGACCCCCACAACTTGACCATCAATCTCTTATTATCTGCTACTGACACTTGACTGCTTGCTCTAGTTTCTGTGCAACAACTTGCAGAAATCCCTCCATAGTACTTGGAAACCAACTCATCCAGGTTGATTCATCACCTTGAACACCTCCGCCTGTTATTTCCCTCAGACCGAACCATACTGCCTGATCTTGGATACTCATCTCCATCATCTACAACACCCTTGGTACAGGATACCATACTACTACACCACCGACCCAGTGGATCTACTGGCACTTGATCGCTCATTGATCTGACGAAAACATATTGTCTCTCTTTCCGCTTGTGTTTGCAGCTTCCTGTAAAAGAACTGTATCATCATGCCTCGTGGAAAGATGACCGCCGGCCGCGAAGCCCAACAGGCCAAGAAACGAGGAACCAAGCGCCCGGCCGCTGCTAGCGCTGCCGAACCCGCCGCCGCCTCCAACAAGCGGCGCAAGGCCCAGGACAAGGTCATCGTCGTCAACGACCCCATCGATGATGACGACAACGACCCCGACTGGCAGGGCGGCTCCGAGGGATCCACCCCGCAGCCCGTCGCCAAGCCCAAGGCAACCCCGCGTGGACGCAACAAGGGCAAGGCCCCAGCTGTCCACACACCTCTGACAGCCGCCCAGGAGACCCCGACGTCTGACCAGATTGGAGCCCATGGGGGTAGGATGGTGTGGCAGAATGAGAAGAACAAGCGACCTCCTTACGTTCCGTTAAGCTTCCGGTGGTCCAATCCCAAAACCTCCAATGCCAAGGAACCCAAAACTCCTCCTGAGGCGGACGAGAATGGCGAGAACGGCAAGAAGGTACGCAAGAGCAGTGATCGCAAGCTGGTCAATTGGAATCGTAAGTACCAGTCCGTTCTTCTCTATTGCACTTTTCAATTCTGACAGTTTTGCAGGGCCACGCATGCATGAGAAGCTTCTTCTCAACCTGTTTTACGAGTGTAACAAGGCGGACATCGAGCTTCCTTGGGACCGAGTTGCCCACCGCCTTGACCCCGGCACCACGGGGGAGGCCGTTGTCCAGGCCCTCACTCGCCTCCGACAGACGTGCCTTGCTGAGGGCCACCTGGTCCCGCCCGAGCTGAATACCAAGGATCCCTGGACCCGCGGACTCACTCGGGTGTATCCTGACAGCTTCGATGAAGCGGACATCCTGTATTGTCGCCCCGTCGGTTGGTACGAAGAGGTCGAACACCCCAAGGAGAAGAATCCGACGGCCGAGCGGCTTACCTTCAACGGCACTCACAAGTTCGTATGGTCTTATTCGGCCGATAAGGCGCCAGTCCCAGATGAGTGGAAGGAGGACGGAAGTAAGCGAAAGAATGAAGTTCGCCTGTCAACAGCCGATGTCATTAGAATGGCCAAGGAAGAAGAGCAGCGGCATTACAATGGCTCCAGCTCATCCAGCGCCACCCATTACCGATTCGCCGCGCCTGTCCTCTCATCATCCACGACAGAGACCAACACTTCGGATGCGTTTGCTGACGACGATGGGGACTATGCTGAGGATGATGAAGATGGTATGGACTACGACGAGGATCAAGAGGATGAAGAGGACGAGGATGGTGCCTCGGAAGATGAGACACGCGAGTTCACGCCCAAGCTGGGACACTCGCATATCGACTCGCGACCCAATGGACGTCGGATCCCTCGTACCAACAAAGCATCTAGACGCCAGAGCGAGATCCCTTCCATCCCTGCCAACTCCCGTGGTGCCACCCCCACGTCGAGTCTCCGTGGCAACAAGGGCAATGGCATGGCCCCCAAGGGCTACATGCGAAACCCGCAGGCACAGGCTGCTATCCGTAACATGGCACTTGGAAATGGCATCCATCCCAGGAACACTATGTCCACTCTCAACCGCCCCTTCACTGCGCAGACTATGCCCCAAGTGCCTCAGCCTAACATTGCCCATGGCCTGGAAACTTCGCAGGACTAGATCTCCCCGAACCCAGACATGATGACGCAACAGATGAATCCGGGACAATTTCCCTTTGGCGGCGATGGAGCTTTTGATAGTGACACTGCTCCTTCCCAGATCCCCCAGTTTACCCAGCCGATGTACAACGGTATGGGGCCTGTCATCTCTTTCGGCTTGAGCGCGATCGAGGCCAACATCTTGCAGCAACTTCAGGCGAAGTTAGCCAAGGGACCCTTGAGTGACCAAGATTTCGAAAAACTACAACAACTGGAGGAGAAGGGTGCCAGCGGACAGGCTGCGATGGCCAAACCCGAGTCGGCCAGTGAGAGTCCTCCCGCGCAAGCCTCATCCTCGATCCCAGATGTCCCCGCCAGCGAATCCACCATGCAATCGAACATGCAATCCAACCCAGATGCGACTCAGCTGGAGCCAAGTTCGGATGGCATGCAGTCTTTTGATTCGTATCGCGATGGCCGGTTGTCGAGTGAAGAAGAGGCTTTCATTGGTGACAGCTTAGCTGCAGCAGAAGATCTCCAGCAGTTCTACGCCACCCATGACGATCAGAGAGATTCGGAACAGGATTCATTCTTTTTGATGCAAGATCTCGTGAGTTGGACCCCTCTATCGTCTGTTGGTTTCTTCATGTTGCTAACCTTATTATGAACAGAATGAAACCCAGGAGCAGGAAGAAGGCTACGCCTTTGGTGCGAAATACCAATGATTGGGTCTTCTGCTGTTCCCGACTCCAGCCCCGAGAGCTGTCGATCTCTGACCTCTTGCATATATGTTGTCCCTTGGACACATCAACTCTTGGTTTCTTCTTTTGGTCTCCTCTTTGGCAGTTACTGCCATTTTGGTCCAGCAATTTCGCATTGTTAGCCATCATCATGATCATCTTTCTTTTTCTTTTGGCAGCTGAGAAGCTCGGCGATGGCCTATCATTCATTCAGTACATACTTCCCTCGATGGCAGCAGCAGATATGGTCCTCATCTCGATACCACCATTGAACATCGACATTTTTGGGTGCTGCAGCCTAGCACATATTCGCACAACCTTTGTACAAAGCATCTACGAGAAGACGACCTGAACAGTATGTTCGTTCTGGGTTATATACAGAGAGAGATTATTGCCTGCACTTTGCCTCACGGTGCTTTGGCATACGACAGTTTGCATTTGCATTTTGCATCAAACACACACATATTTCGCACGGAGAGTAGGGGAGGATTGCATTGCATACACACATTTGCTTGGATGGTGGTTTGGATCCACGATATTTGTTGAGATGTGGAGGACTCAGCGGGAGGAGGAGGAGACTGAGGGCCGATGATACTTGTTTTCCTTGTTTACTTGAGCTTGGCTATTGCATTTGCCAGAAGCGCAATTGATTTGCATCACCATGTCTTTGTTTCTCATGTTTTCCCTGTTGTTGTCCAAGGCGATTGGATCTGAATTGCACATGTTTGTACACTATCTGACTGACGATGGTGGATTTGGTTTACCAGGTGGTCAACAACAGTTACTGTTCATAGCATGCGACATGAAAACGTTGGTTGAGCGAATGATTTCCTTTGAGTTACGCGATGAATGCCATCTAGTGTGGAAGGCTTTCTCATACGTCCATGTGCACATAATGTAGTGCACTTCGGTCTCCTGCGGCCATCAACATTGCTTTGCTGTGTTGGTCAAGTCCCAGCTCTGCAGAGCCCGACCGAGAAGGCCTCCTATTGGGCCATGATGCCTGCTTGTTGGCAATAGTATGGGATGCGGGAGCCCGAGTTCCCAAACGGCAACCCTGGTCCGGACCACCGCTTCGAGAGAGTTGGTTGCACTTTGGAAATGGGCAAGGCGTTAGTATCAATCTCGAGTGATGGAGTCGGTTACGTGCTCGCGTACTTACAGCAAGACTGTAAAGGTGTTACGTGTGCGTTGAGAGGCAGGCAGTCTGGGTTACCAATGCCTGGGCTGATACACACCCAGCAGGGAGGATCCTTACAGTCCTGATTGAGGATAGTACGCGGTGAGGTGATTATAAACATTGGCTTAGTTGTTGTTGGCAATATGGGGTTCCGATACCTGCCGCCGCAGTTTGCCTCCCAGTGACGAAGTGCAGTGTATGAAGTTTCAGGCTAGATAGCCAGCTGTTTAATGTCGCCTCTGTCGAAACAGGCACAAGGACCAATGTGAATTTCGAATTGAGATTGAGATGGACGTGATGTTCTCAAATGCGGTCAGGTAGGAGAGCGAAGTGCCCTGGGAGCAGTTGAGGAACACGACATAGGCTCCATATGGGCCACATGATGCCCTCATGTACCCTCCGCATCTCGCATTCTATCTGCGAGACAGCTGGTAGCAGGACTTCCCGCCTCCTCGCTCAAGCCATTCCGCATCGAGGGATCCTTCTCACAATTGAAGTTCCGAGTAAGGCTTTTGCACGACTTCAGCTACAAAGGGTCGGCACAACTGGCGAAGAAGCTCGTCAAGAACGTCGTTGATAGAGGCGGACATTGAAGCCAGCTATTAGAACCATGAAGAGAGCATATATCCAACCTGTAAAGGTATAGTTTATATTAATATTATTATACGAGGAATTAAAAAAATTTTAATACCGAATTATAAAAATTTTATTTAAATATTAGTATAAAGCGTACGGGCTTTAGCGTATAAATTACCGATATAGAGTCGTAATAATTACCCGCTATTAAAAAAGTTTTCGATTTTAAAAATAATAAAGTTCGAATAAGGAATTTTTAAAAAAAATAATACCTTACTTTTTTACTTATTTTTTATTATAAATATAAACGCTTTTTTATTAAATTATTAAATCGATTAACTATATTATTATTTCTTATTATTTTAATCTTTTTACCGATTATTAATATTTTAATTAATTTAATATTTATACGAAAATTTTTTTTATTATTTTTTTTTACGGCGATAAAATTATATATTTTTTTATAATTTTATTAATTTATTATTTATTATTTCTTTTAATTTTTAACTTTTCTTTTTCTATATCGTTTTAACTTTCGTAATTTCTTTATTTAAAAAAATAGCGGCGAATTTAATATCGATATTAATATTAATATCGAACTATTTTCCGCGTTCTTTTTATTTAAATATTCTTAATATATATACGGCTTTAATAAATCCGAATTAATATTATAAAACTCCTTTAATTAATCTTAATATCCGTATAAATTTTTAATTTTTTTTTAATTCGGGGATTAATATCGCTATTTAAAAAAATATTAAATATTAACCTATTCTTACTATTTAATAATATCGTTAAATTTAACTTTAAAACGATCTTTATTAATATTATCGTAATAAATAATTATATTTTTATCCTTAAATTTATTATTTATTTATTTAATAATTAAGTTATTAAAAACTTTTATTAATAATAAATTATAAAAAATTAAAAAATATAAAATCTTATCGATAATATTAATTTATAAATATTTTTATATACTTTTTCTATTTTAAAAAATCCCTTTTTTTATTATTAAATTTTTTAAATAATTTAAAAATTTTAATAAATTTAATATTTAAATAAACTTAATTATTTTTTTTAAAATTTAATTAAAATCGTTTTTTATTTATCGCCGCGATTTAAAGCTTTTATATTTTTTAAATTATTATTTATAAATAATTTAATATTAATTAAAAATATTTATTAAAATTATTTATAATAAAATAATCTTTTTTTTATTTAATTATTATTTTTAACGATATTAAACTTTTAAACTCGATACTTATTTTTAAATAATAAAAATAATTAATATAAAATAATATAAACTTTATCGATTTTAATACGATATTATTTATAATAAATTCCGTTATAAATAATTAATTATATTAATTATTTTAAAAATAATTAATATATATATATAATATATATTTATAAAAATATTAATATTTTTTATTTATTTATTCGTTTCCGAATAATAAATTAATAAAAGCGATAATATTATTTTAAATTATTTATTTAATTATTTTTAAAATAAAAATATAAATTAATCGCTTTTATTGTTAATAATATTATTAAATAGGCCGTATAATAATTAAATATATTAAAAAAAACCGTTAATAAAGTTATTAATTTTTAAAGAAATTACCGGAATATAATATTATATCTTTATTAATTTATTAATTATTATAAAAATATATTTATAAATTTAATTATTACGTTTATAAAATAAAAATTTTATAATATAATTAATTAAAATTTTAATTTATTTTTTATTTAAAATTAATAAAAATTATAAAAGGTTAAAAAATATTTAATAAAAAAATTTTCTTTTTTAATATATATAATAATTCCGTATATATCGTATAATATCCTTATATATTTAAAATTAAATATATTATTATTAAATAAAATTTAACGTTTTTATTTATTCGGGGTAATTTATTATATTAAAAATATAATATTAATAAAGGATTTAAAAGTTAATTATTTTATTCCGCGATATAAAAAAACGCTCTTTAAAATAAACCCTTTTTTATACCGCGTTATAATATATAATAAGTATTTTTATTAATATTTTTTAAAAAGCTTTCGGCTATTATTTTTTTTTTTAATCGATAGTTTTTATTATATCCGGTATTTTTAAGGATATTTTATAAGCGTTATCGATTAATTCGTTTATTAATATATTAATTTTTTTTATTAAAATTAGAAATAAATATTATTATTATCGTTATCGGTTATATTAATAAACTTTACGTTTTTAAAAAATTTAACGTTAAGAAGTAATTATTAATATCGGTAATTAATATACTCGTCGTTATAATTATTAGGTTTATTTTTTAAAAGCCGGTTTAATATATTTAATTAATTGTAATATTATTCCGATTTATATATAATAATAAAATTAAAATTAATAAAACACTTAGTTTATTTTATTTATTTAATATTAAAACGTTTCGTAATTATAAAATACTTTAAATTTTTATAATTCGTAACGACGTTAAAATTATTAAAATTTTATAACTTTAAACATTATTTTTTAAAGTTTTTAATAATAATTAATAATTTTTTTATATATTTCGTAATTATATTTTTAAATTAAATATTTAAATAAAAAAAAAATTATTAAATATTATATTTATTATAATTTTAAAATAATATTCCTTTAACGGCTTAATTTAAAGTATCCGTTTCTATGAATATCGGTTATAAAGAATCGAAGTATCGTAAAATTAAAGTTATAATAAATATTTATTTAAATTAAAAAAAGTTTATTTATATTTTATAATTTAATTTTAAAAAAATATATCTTTTATAAATTTTATAAAAAACTTTATTATTTTAAAATATTTAATAATAAATTATTAATAATAATTTATAAACTTTAAAAAACGTTATAATTTTTTTATTTTTTTTTTTAATATATAAATTTAAGCTTTATTAAAATAAAATAATTTAAACTTTATTTTAATTTATAAAGATATTATAACGATTAATAATAAATTTTAAATATTTTATTAAAAAAATATAAAACTTATTTTTATTAATATCGATTTAAAATCTTATTACTTATAATTAGTAAATAACCTTATTAATATATTTATAATATTTTTTTAATATATTAAAAAAAATAATAATATTGTTTAAATATATAAAATAAAATTCGTTTAAAATATCGTAAAATAAAGAATTAATATAATTTTAAAAATAAAAAAATATATTATAAAGTTTAAATAGAATTATAAATTATTTAAATAATTTATATTTCGTAATAAACGCCGTTTTTTATTTTTCGCTTTTAACGATTCGAGTTCGATTAAAAACTATAATAATATTAAATTTAAAAAACTATTTTATTTTATTTATTTTATTAATATATTATAAATTAATAATAAAAGAAATCGATTTTTAATTATAATTATATTTAATTTTTAATAATTATAATATATTTAAATACCCTCTCTCGATTTTTAAGCGATTAATAATGGTATTATTATTAACGATATAAATCGTTAAATAAAATTTTTATTTAATTAATCGTTAAATTATTTTTTAATAATTTTAAGTTCGTTAATATTAAAAAGCCGTAATTTCGAATATAATAACGTCGTTTTTTTTTTTAAATAAATTTTTATATTTATTAAGCGATATAGCGATAAATTATTTATAAATTATTTTAAAAAAGCGTTAATAAAATAATAATATTAAATAAAGATTTTTTTTTTAATTATTTTTTAATTAAAGAATTTTTTTGTTATTTTTTTATAAACTTTTTAATATCGTTTTATATAATTTTAATTATTACTTTAAATTTAAAAAGATCGCTTAAAAAGTTTAAAAAATTAAAAAATTACGCCTTTATTCCTTTTTATCGATAAAAAATTATTATATTAATTACGTTTAATATTACGATTTAAAAAGGTTTCGCGATTAATTTTTTTATATTTTCGAATTTTATTATTTTTTTAATCGAAATTATTATTTTAATTATTATATTATAATATAATATTACTTTCGAATTTTGTTTATAAAATAAAAAAATAAAATAAACGCGATATTTTATAATTATTATTAATAAGTTATATTTCTTTATACGTTAATAAATTTTATTATCGTTTAACGATTAAAAGTTTAAAATTGTAAAAGCCACGAGTATATTTATATAAATTTTTAGTTCTATTTATTTTTAAATTTCCGCGATATTTATTATATTAACGAAGTTAAACGTTTTATTTCGTATTTAATAAAGCTTAAAATCGTAAAAATAAAATTTAAAATAAATTTAATTATTAAAAATAATTATATTTTTAATTTAATCGATTATAAAATTATAAAGTTTTAATTAAAAAATTTTTAATATAATATTAATATTAAATTATATAATTAAAAAGCGAAAATATTTTTAATAAAAGATTAATTAAAATTAAATTTTAATATAATAAATAATATATTTTATTTCATTTAAAGAGTTATTAATTATTAATAATTTTTTAAGTTTATTAAAGGTTTATAAAAATAAATTATTTTTATATATAAAAAAAATATTTAAAAAAGCGAAATCGAAATATTTTAAATTAATTATAATATTAATTATATAACGTATATAATTATTTATAAATAAATTTAATAGTTATAAATATTTAAAATTTATAATTATTAATATAAAATATTTAAATTTATTATCGATAAAATATTTTTCTTTTTAATATTTTTCTTTTTAATATTTTTTTATGCGATTTTATAAAAGAATTAATTGTTTTTTAAAATTTTAATAATTTATTTATATTATTATTAATTTAATTATTAATATTAAATTTAAAGTTACGCGGGTTAAAGTATTTAATATTAAACGGGTTAAATTATTTAATATTAATTGTTATTTTAACTGAAAAAAAAATCTTAAGTTTAAAAAATATTTAAAAAATCGAAATTTATCGGGCTCGAATATTCGATTATTAAATTAATTTAATAAACCCCTCTATTTTAAAAAGGGGTATTATTAAAATTATCGCTATAATTACGTTTGTTTTAAAAATTAAATTAATTATTATTATAATAATTTTAACTTTAAAAATTTTATTATTAATTTAAATTTTAATAAAAATAATCGCTTCGAATATTATTATATAAACCGCTATAACCGTTATTTTAATTACGTTTTTTTTAACTTTTAAATATCGAAATTTATCCTTAAATATTATAAATATTATTATTAAATTAAAAATAACCGCGTTAATTATAATCCTAATTATCGTAATTAAAATAAAGGCGGTTTTTATATTAATAATAATATTAAAATTAATTTAATTTTAATTATTTAACTTTATAAATAACGACGTTAATTTTATTAATATTTATTAAATTATTATTATTGGTTTATCGATTAATTAATTATTAATTAATTAATCTTTTTAAATATTTTTAAATAATTATATTTATATAACGGAAGTTATTATTAAATTTATTATATAAAAAATTTATTTATTAAAATCGTTGTTTATTAATAAATTAAAATTAATAACGACGGCTTTTTATAAATCGTTATTAATTTTAAATATAAATTAAGTTATTTTTATATAATTATTATAATTTAATTTTAAATAATATTTAATAAAAAATACGAAAAATTTAAATTAAATTAATTTATTTATTTAAAATTTTTAAAAATTAACTTTAACGTTTTTTCGAATATCGACGATATCGTAAATTACAATTATATTTTTTAATATTTTTAATAAGGATTAATACTATTATTTTTTAAACGAAATCTTATTTTTAACTATTTTAATAATCGAATTTATTAAAATAAAAACGTTTCTTTTAAATTTAAAAATAATATATTTAAATTAAGTTTTTTTTATATTGAAATAAAACTTTTCTTAATTTAACTTATAATTAAAACCTTATTATTAAACTTTAAATTTTTTATATTTAATAACTTTATTATTTTTATTTATAAAATATTTAAGCTTATAATTATAAAAGATTTTTTAAAATTATTTTAAAATATTTTATAATAAATATTAATAAACTTTTTTTAAAACTTATTATATTTATATTAAAATTAAATTAACTTATTTTATACTTCCTTAAAATAAATATTATTATTAATTTTAAATTAAGTATTAATTTCGAAGCTTATTTTTAATTAAAATATAAAGGTTTTTATAAATATTTTTCGTTAAATATTATTTATTTTATTCTTTTAAAAGTTATATAAAATTTAAAAAAATTTAAAATTTTTTTAAATTTTTTAACGTATATAATTAATAAGATAGTATTTAATAAAAACGATTTTAAAATTAAAAGGGTTTTCGGGTTAATTTTTTATATTAACGGCTTTATTTTATAATATTTAAAGTATTTAAAAATTAAAATTACTTTATAATTATAACGTTTAAAGTATTTAAGGTTTAAAATCGCTTTATAATTAAAAAAATTATAAAATTTTAAATTAATTTTTTAATTATTTTATATTTTTAAGTTTATAATAATACGTAACGCGATATCGGTTATTAAATCTTTTTTTAATCGTAATACGATATTAAAAAATCGATATATTTATTATAAATAATTTCGTATTATTAAATATATAAAAAAAAATAAAGCTTCGCGTTATTTTATAATAAAATAACTTTACGTTATTAATAATAATTATTATACGCTTAAATAAAAAAAATAAAGGGAATTTAATATTAAAAAAATCGTTAACGATATATTAAATCGAAATAAATAAAGTATATATCGTTTAAAAAAAATATAATAAACTATAAAGGTATAATTTATATTAATATTATTATATAAAAAATTAAAGGATCTTTAATATTAAATTACAGAAATTTTACTTAAATATCGGTATAAGGCGTACGGGCCTTAGCGTATAAACCACCGATATGGGGCCGTGACACAACCTAGAGCACTCAGTCCAGTATAATCATCCGTTCTGGAGTTGCGTGTAGAAGAATAGGATAGGCAGTACGGCAGCCTTGAACACCATCGCATCCCAGTGAAAGGAATGGACCCTGGACAGTGCGCGATGAGCGATGTCACGATATGCGGCTGTCGACTCGAGGAAGATCCGGCCAAGCAGCAATTCCAATCAGATGAAATTTTGCTAAGCAAACAACGCCGTCTTCAAATTGGATCCGTATACGGAGACCGACAGCTTGCCGATCCACGGGACACCAAAGTCGTCTAAGAAACCTTTCATGTCCAAGTGCATGTCGTCGGTACGCCTCATGCACCGGAAAGACCCCTGACATCACGGTGGTGACCTGTTTTAGAGCACCGTAACAACTGGCCAGAAAGTCCTCGAGGGGTAGATGAGGGTTGCATTGATAGTCACGATTTGAAGCAGAAACATGGTAGTGTGCACATAGGACCAATGGAGTAGTGAGTAATGAGTTGATTGAAGGAGGAAAGAAGCGAGTCCCAGAGAGAAGCTCTGAGATGTGACTATATGTATGTACAGGCAAGACACGAGACTACCACCTCAACAGATAGCGACTGGAACGGTGGATTCGTCGTTTTGAGTCAATCGAGTGTCTGAAGTATGAAGCCACTGACGTTGACAAGTGCGTTACCATGAAACTCCCGCTGGGGGTTGAAAGGTATCACCTATCAAAGAGTCGAGATCTTCAATAGCCTCGAAGAAACAATCCCAAGACAGATTTCTGGGGGCAGGTTCCACCACTGCCTTTACATCGGCAAAGAAGGGGTGTTGCTTCAGCTCCTCAGCGTCCTCGACGGCTCTGAACCTTGAGCTTGACCTGGGGCCCCTATCAGATAACCTCTCAGAGGTACCGCATAGCATCTCGAGGCGCTGAATGACCTCCCATAGTGACCGGATCATCCCCGGAGCCAAAGAGCTCAGGCACTCCAGACCGGGGATGCCATCAAAGAAGGACAGGTTGTTGACCTGGTTCTTTGACGAATGGTAAATAACTTAAAGCCTTGCCACCAGATGTTTCGAGCTGCTTGATCTCCATCAAGATGGCCGTGCTGGCATGCTTCAGGTTTACGGGCTGCTTCTGCATCTTAGAAAGTAGCGTGCGGTGCTGGGCTTCGGTGATGATATCTGTATTCGGCTGTATCTATAGCACTATCTCTTGCGGTACTCGATTGGGAGGCTAGCACCAGATACGTCAGACTCGCAGAGGACCAGATACAAAGAACCGATGGTGGTGTATGACTCTGGGCTTCGGTCTCCCTTAACTGGGCTACGTCATCGGAGCTCTTGTTGTTTTGGGCCCGTAGACGCTTGATTTCCTCCAAGTGGATATCCGTATTCTTGCGCGCATCGAAATATTTCTGGTTGGCCTTGGACTTTTCGGCGATACAGAAGTACTGTTAAATAGGCTCTGTACGTACGTATAGTAAGTAATAATATATATAATATATATTTAAGTTTTATATAATATATAATTTATTTTAAAAAAAAAAGGATTATAAGATTTTTTTCGTACGATAAAATAAGTAATTTATATATATAACATATGTAATTTTTTTAAATTATATTAGATATTATTTTTAAATTAAATATATTAATATTAATAATTTTTTTTTAAAAAGAAATACACTCCTTTTTTTATATTTTATATAAATATTAAATTATTCGATTTTTTATATTTTTATTTTCGATATAAATAACGCTATATTTATTTAATTTACTTTTAATAATATAATTTATTTAAAAAGAACGTAATCGCCGATATTATATAATATTTAATATTTCGTTCGATATTTAATTAATATTTAATTAATAAGAAATTTTTTTTTATATAAATTAATAATTAACCTTTTTTTTTTTTTCGTTTCAATTTAGAATATTTAATATTTTAATTAATAAATTTATTAATTTAAATTTTTTTTTATCGATATAAAAAGGAATTAAATTTTTTAATTTTTTATATAAAATATTTCTTTTTTTTTTAATTATTTATTTTTATTATTATAATTATTTATATAAAATTTAATTTTAATTTATTTATTTTAATTATTTATTTCTTTTTATATATATTTTTTTTATATAATAATTAATATAAATACCGTCCTATAAAGGATATTAATTTATTATTTATATTAAAAAAAAATTTATATAAAACCTATTATTTTTTATATAATAAATTAAATTAAATAAATATATAAATTAATTAATTATATAATAATCAATTAATAATAAATCGATAATAATATATTTATTATTAAAAATTTACTCGTTAATTTCGATTCGTTTATTTCTTATTTATTAGTAATAGCTTTTTCTTTTTAATTAATTAAATTAATTCGCGATTTTATCGTATCGATTTTTATCGAGTTTATTTAAAAGCTCCGCGGTTTTTAAAGCTTTATTTCCGTTTTATATACGTATAAATACGCCTTTTATTATTTAATAATTTCAATAACGGTTTTCGCCGCCGTATATTTTATATATAACGTATAAGTTATATATATAAAAAATTATATATTATAATAACTTAAAAAATATATTATTAAACGCGGTTTCGAATATTTTAAAATCGAATTTATTAAAAACGATATAATAATCGTAAAAATAAAACTTTTTAAAAAATTAAAATTTAATTATCGATATAACGGCGCCGACTTTATCGAAATTATTAAAAACGCTTTTTACGGGCGTATATAATATAATATTATTATTATTATTAATAATTATTATAATATATAAATAAATATTAAAATATAAATAATATTATAAATATATAATATATAAAAAAAATTAAAATAAAAATATAATATATATATATATATATAATAAAAAGAGAAATAAATTATAAATTTTAAAAAGTATATATCGCGAGAATTTATATTTATTTTTAAAAGCTTTTTTTAAAAATTTATATAAAATTAATATTTATATACGTTAATTTTAAAAACTTTATTATTTAATATAAATAATTTTTAATAAATTTTAAATTTATATAATATAAATAAATAATTCTTTTTTTAATAATTAAATATAATATTATTATAAACCCCGAGTTTATTTTAAATTTTATATTATAAAAAATAATAAATAACTATAATCGAAAATTATAATAAAAAAATAACTTAATATTTATTATTTATTATCGTTAAAAACTTAATTTTTTTAACTTTATTATTTAAAATATTTATTTATTTTAATATAAAATTATTATTAATTTATATTATTATTTATTTTTTATTATTTATATTAATTATATATAATATATATTAAATAAAAATTTAAATAAATTAATATAAATAATATTTTAATCGATTTATATATTATTACTTTTAAATTATAAAATATTATTAAATATAATAATAATTATTAATAAATAATTTTATCGATTAATTTTATTATTAATTATTTTTTTTAAAATATTATTATTAATATACAATTATTTTATTTTTTTTATTAAAATAATATTTAAATATTAATAATTATATAATAAAATAAAAAAAATAAATAATTATAATATTTAATTATAATATTATTATTCGTATTTAAATTATTAAGTTTTTTAAATTAATCGTTTTATAAATTATTTAACGCGAAGGTTATTTTTATATTTTTTATTATTTTTTATAAAGTAATTAATTTTAATTATTTTAATAAATATATTTAAAATTTATATTTATTTTATAATTATTATTATTTTATTAATTATTTAAATAATAAATATATATATATTTAAAAATTATATAAGTTTTAATATTATATTTTAATTATTTTTTTAATTTAATATAATAATAACGATAATAATAATAATAATAATAACGATAATAATAATAATAAATTTAAATAACGAAAAAAAAATTTAAATAATAAAAAGGAATAAAATAAAATTTAAAATAATAATAAAATTTAAAATATTATAAAATAATATATAATAATAACGATAATTTTTATATAATAATTTTTTTTTTAAAGTTTTATATTATAATATAATATTACGTTTTTTTTACTTTTTTTTTTATATAATAATAAAATATTAATAATAATTATAAATTATATAATAATAAAAAAATTTACCTTTTTTTTTTAATTAAATTAAAGTTCGGGTTTTTTTATATATATTTTTATTTATATAGTAAATCGATTTATAAAAATAAATTATTTAAATATTTAATTTAAAGTTTTTTTAATAAAAGTATTAATTAAATTATTTTAATTATTAATTTAATAAATTTTTAAAAAAAAGTTTTTATATAATTTTTAAAGAAATATAATATTAATTATAAATTTTTTTTTATTTATTATATTAAATTTAATAAATTATTTATATAATAATTTAAAATCGATATAAAAAATTATTAATATATTTTAAAATTTAAAGTTTTATATAATTTTTTAAAATATAAAGTTTAATATAATATTATTATTAATTTTTAAAATTATATTATATTTATTTACGAATATAAAATTAATACTTAAGTTATTATTACTTTTTAATAATTAATAAATATTAAAATAATTTTATTTTTATAATAATAATAAATTTTTAATTAATTTTATTAATAATTATATATATATTATTTACGATTATATATAAATTTAAATTAAACCTTTTTTATTAATATATATTTTAATTAATTTAAATCGTATTATTAGCCCTTTTTATTAATCGTTTTTATTACTTTTTTAACTTTTTTTTATAATATCCTTTTAAACTTTTTAAATACCTTTTATATATATAAACCTTTTATTAAAGTTCTTTTTAATTTTCCGTTTTTTTTAAACTTTTATTTTTTTTAAATCTGTTTTTAAACTAATATTTTTTTATTTTAATTACGTAATTTAAGCTATTAAATCGTTAATATTTTTACTAAACTTTAAAAATAATAACTTTTTTATTAGGTCGAGCTAAATATTAGTTACCTTATTTATTTTATACGTTAAATCTTTTATTTATCGATTATTTTTTAATATATCGACCTTTCCGAATCCTTTTTTTATTTTTTTATTTTACCTTAATTTCCCTCGCTTTTTTAATAACTTAAAGGGTAGCTAACCGGTAAAGCTAATTATTTATTAATTTAATAATATTTTTCGGGAAAATATCCGTATTTAATTATTTTATAAAAATAACCCTCGCTTTAAAAATATTATTATAAACCGCTGTTTATATTTAAAAAAAATCCCCTTTTTTTATATAATTATTATTCGTTATTATATATTTTATTAAATTTTTATTAAAACTTTTTTTTTAATACTTTAAAAGATTTTATATTAAATAGTTAAAAGATATAAAAATTATAAAAGGGTTTATATATAATTATATTTTATTTTTTAAATATATTATTATAAATTCTTTTTAAATATAATTTTTATAATCGTTTAAAATAAAAACTTTTTATTAATTCTTCTTTTTAGGTTTTATTTTTAAAAAAAATATATTTTTAAATTATATAAGAGTGATAAATTTAAAAGTTTAGCCTTTTAAAGAGGTTTTAAAAGTTTAATTATTATATAAGTAATTAATTTTATTATTATTAATAAAGAATTATTATTATTAAATTAAAAAGCTTTTAAATATAATTAATAAGGGGATAATATAACCCATTATATTATATGTTTTAATTACTATTATTTATTTATAATTAACGTTATTATTTTTTAAAATTTTATATTTAATCGATTCGATTATAAAGGAACTTTTATTTAAAATTATAAAGGTATTAATTTTATCGATATTTTATTAATAATGAAGGGATATTTTTCAAATAAAAAAATAATTAAAACGATTAAAGAATTTTTATATAAATTTATTTAAAATATAATAAAGACGCTGGAAATTTATTATAATAATTCAGTAATTTATAATAAAAAAATAACGTTTTAAAAAGCGGTTTACTTAATACTTATTAATATAGTAATTAAACCCTTTAACGGTAAGGAGCTTTTAAATATAAAGTTTAAATATTATATAAGTCGGTATATATTTTAAATTAATTTAAATAAAAGTTTATTTAATAAGGAAAAGCTTTTTATTTTAAAAGAAGAGTTATATTTTTTAATTAACCTTAATTTTAAAAGGATACTTTATAAATTAATCTTTTAAAGTATTATAAAAAATATAATAATTTCGAATTATTTTAATTTAAAACTTCTCGTTTAATACGTTATAAATTATAATATTAAAACATTCTTTATAAAATAATATAATAATAAATAAAAAAAGGGAAAAAAAAGGAAAAAATTAATATATTTAATTTATTAAATAAATAAAAATTAACCCCTTTTATATATATTAAAAGTTTAATAATAAAGGGTTTATTTATTTAAAAAAGGGATATTAATAGCTAAGAGGTAATAATAGCTTTAATATTAACTTTATTTTATATAATTTTTTTATATTTTATTAAATTTTAATATATAATATTTTTTTTATTTTAAAATTATTTTTTATATAATATATTTTTTAATTAATTATAATAATATATTTAAATTAAAATATTAAATTTTTATTATTTATAAAAAAATTATTAATAAAAATATATTTTTATATATTAAAAATCGAAAAGGATATATTTTAATTTTTATATAAGGTTTTTAATTTATTATAATATTATATATTAAAGTATTTAATATTTTTTTTTTAATATTTAAATTTAAACGATAATAAAAAAATTATATAAAGTTTTTAATTAATATATCGAAATAATATATACGTTTTTATATATTAAAAAATATATTATTAATTTCGATTTATAATTTAAATATTAATAAAATAAAGTTATTAAGTTTATTTTTTTTATTTAAATATAATATTATATAATTTAAATTAAAATTTTTTTTATTAAACTTAATTAATTTATTTTCGATTAAAATTTTTTTCGATTTTATATAAAATTTTATTTTTATAAATTTGTTTTTTTCTTTTTAAAAAAAAAGGTATAATAAAATGAAATATATTATTAATTTATATTATTATAATATCGAATATATTCGATTTATTATTTATAAATAAAAAGTATAAATTATATATAAATATTATTATTTTAAAATTTTATATATATTTTATAATATATTTTAAATTAAAAAAAATTAAATTTAACGAGTTTATATAATAATAATATAATTTAAAAAATTATATTTTTTAAATAATATAATTTATTTTTTTAAAAATTCGATATATATTTTTTAAATAAGTTTTTTATATAATTAAATATATATTTATATTATATTTTAAAACTCGTTATATATTTTAAAGTTTTTATTAAACGTTAATTTAAAAATGAAAAATAAACGTTAATTTATTTATTAAATAATTAATAATTAAATTAAGATTTTTTTTTATTAATATTATTATATTTTTAAATAATAAATTTAAATTTTTTATATAATTTTATATTTTTTTTTATTTTTTATATATAAATTATATTTTAAAAATTTATTATTAATTATATAATTATAAATTATATTATATAAATTAAAAAACGTTTTATATAATAAAATTATTAATTTTTTTCGCGTTTAATTTTTAAAATAAGGTTTTAAATATATTAATAATATCGTTTTTTTAAAGTTTTAAAGCGAAATCGTAATTTTTTTATTTTTATATAATAAAAAAAGTTTTATATATATATTATTATTTAATAATTTTTTTTAATTATTATAACGATATAATTTATTTTTAAATATAATAATTTTTTTTTATATTAAAATATAAACGTATTAAAATATTTAATTAATTTAAAAATATTATATTTTTAAAATTATATATATATTAAAAATTAATATTTAATTTAAAATAATTATATAATTAAAAATTAATATATTAATTAAAATAATTATATAATTAAAAGTTAATATATTATAAATATTTTTATTATAATATTTTAATAATTTAATATATAATTTAAGTTATATTTAACGAAATTTTAATTAATTAATATAATATACGATATATATTAATATATATTAATATATTTATTTTATTATTTTTTAAAGTTTATTTTTTTTTTTAAAAAAAACGGTTTAATTTAAATAGTGCGGAAATTTTTTAAATTATTATATATTAATATGAATTATTTATTTTTTAATTATAACAATTTAATATAATTTAATTTATTTATTTTTTTATATTATATAAGGATTTTTATTTAAAATAAAAAAGTTAAAATATTATAAAAATATAATTTATTACGAGTATTTAATATTTAATTAATATTAATTTTTATATAATATTTTTAAAATATTTTTATTATTTTATAAATAATTTTTATATATTTTTAAATTTTTAATAATAATAAAAATTATATATCGATTTAAAAATACGTTTTAAAAATAAGGAATATCGGAATTAAGCCGTTTAAGCCGGCGATATTATTAAAAATTTTAACGATTATTTAAAAAATTATTTTTAAATTAATATAATCGTTTAATTTTTTAATTTTTTTTATAATTTAATATATTTTAATTAATATTTATTTATATATAATTTTTATTATTTATATATAATCGCGGAATTTTTTTTTAAAATAAATATTTAAATTATATAAAATAATATTTAAAAGTTTTTAATATATATATATTAATATTAATAAAAAACGTTTTATATTTTATATAAAAAATATTTTTAAAAATATAACGATTTAAAACGAAATATTTATATTAATAATATAAAAAGCGTTTTATTTATTAATATATATAATATTTATAATTAAATTTATAATTATTTTTTAATAAAAATTTAAATTATTATAAAATCGAATTATATAATTAATATTATAAATAAAATTTTCGGATTTTTTTTAAATTTATTAATTCGATATTATTATATTTAGCGTTTTTAAAAAATTATATAATTTTTTTATATAAAAGTATTTAAATCGTTAATAAAAATATCGAAATTATATTTTAATAAAATATATTATTTATTTTATATAATTAATATTAAAAAACGAGTATTTTTATTTTTAAATAATAAAAAATTATATATTATTATTTTTTTATATAATAACGTTTTAAATATTATTATAATAAGTTTCGAATTAATTAATATTATATAATAAATAAAAAAAATATAATTATATTAAAAATATTATATTTTATAGTTTTTAAATTTTTTTATATAATAATAAATTTAATAAAAATTATAATAAATAAATTTTTAAATTTAATTAATATTATTTTAAAAATTTAATCGATATTTATTTTAAGGTTTTTTTATATATATTTCGATTTATAATTTATTAATAATTAAAATATATACGATATCGATATTTTATAATTTATTTTAATATTATTAATTATATTATTTTTTTATAAAATAAAAATTAATTTATTTATATAGCCGATTTTTTTATAAAATAAATATTTTTTTTATTAAATAATAAAAAAATATAACGTTTATAAAATAATAAATATCGTTTCGTATAATATTAAGGTCGATAATTTTTCTTTTAATATAATATTTTTATTATTATTAATAATTAAAAGTTTTTTTTTTTTTTATATAAAAATTCGTTATAATTTTTAAAATTTATTTTAAAAATATTATACATTTATAAATATTATATATATTTTTTTTATTTTTTAAATCGATAATATATTAATTAATATTTTTATTTATAATAAATATAATATATTTTTAATCGATTAAATTATATATTATATTAATATATTATATATTTTTAAATAATATATAAATATAATTTATTAATTTTAATTATTTTAAAATAAATTTTAATTATATAATTATTAATTATTATATAATTATTAATTAATTTTTATATAATTATATTAATAATTAATAAAAAATATTTTTAATAATAAATTATTATATAAAGTATTTATTAAATATATTTTTATTTTTTTTAATTAAAAGCGGCGATTATAAATATTTAAAAGTTAAAAAATAAACTTTTATATATTAATTTTATATATAAAAGTTATTTTTAAATCGCGAATTTTATAATATATTTATATAACGAAATTTTGAAATTAAATTTTTTTTTAAAATTTTTTATTAAAAACTTATTATATAAATTAAAGTTTATTAAAAAATATTTTTAAAATTTTATATTATATTATTTTCGGGTTATTTTTTTTTATTTAATTAAAAATTATTCCCGTTTAATTTATATAATATTAATTATAATTTATTTTAATATTAAAATAATTATTTAAAAAGTAATATATTTTATTTTATTTTTTTAAATTCGATATAATAAAAATAAAATTATTTTATATAATTAATAAATATATTTTAAAAAAATATATAATAATTTTTTTTTAAAAAAGTTATATTAATAATATTAATTAATAAATATTTAAATTTTATTTATAAAATATTATATAATTAACCGATATATATTATTTTTTTTAATACGTTTTTTAAAAAATAATAATTTTATAGTTTTTAATTATTATATTTTATATTAAATATATCGATAAAATATATATTATATTATATTAAAATATTAAAGTTTATATAAATAAATCGGGTATAATATTATAATTAAAAATTAAATAAATATATAAATTAATTAATATTAATTTTAAATAATTTAAAATTTATTATTAATATAAATTAAAAGTTATTTATTTATTATTTTATATAATTTAATAATTTATTTTTAATTAATATAATCGGATATTTTTATAAATTTTATACAGCCGATATTTATTATAATTTTAATAAAAATTATATAATTAATATTTAACGTAATTTTAATATTAAAAATATTATTAATTATTATAAAAGGTTTTTTTTTATATAAAATTAATTTATAAAATATATAAATTATATAATTATAATTTTAATTAATAAAGTTTTTATTTTATAAATTTTAATATATAAAAGGTATTTTTTTAAATATTTTTAATTTATTAATTTAAAATACGATTTAATTTATTTTTGAAAATTAAAAAAGATTTATTTTTTAAAGGCGATATTTTATATTTTAAATTTATAATAATTATATAAATATTATATAAAATATATTATATATTTTTTATTTTTTTTCGATTTAATAATATTAAAAAAGTTTAATTTTATATTTTATTAATTAATATTTATAATAATTTAAAATTTTTAAATATATATTTATAACATTTATAATTTTTTTATATATAAATTGATTAAAATTTAAATTTAAAATAAAAAGTTATTTTATAATATTAAAAAATATTATTAATTTTAAATTATTTTATTTAATTATATAATAATAATTAAAAATATAAAATAATATATAACGTAATAAATCGTTATATAATTTTAAATCGTTTTTTTTAAATCGTATAAATATTAATAAAAAAAGGTTCGAGTTTTATATAATAAAAATTATTATATTTTTTTTTAAAATCCTAATTATAAATTTTTTTTAAATTATTTAATATAATTATTAAAATATAAGCTTTAATTAAAAAATCGTTTTTTTATTTTTATTAATTTATAATTATTTTATATAATTATTAATTAATATTAAATAAATTATATATATATATAATAATAATATATAATATAATATATATTTAAATTTTATATAATATATAATTTATTTAAAAAAAAAAAAGAATTATAAAATCTTTTTCGTATAATAAAATAAGTAATTCGTACGCGTAACATACGTAATCCCCCTAAACCGTATTAAATATTGCCCCTAAGCTGGATATACTAACAAATACGCTAGTTATGTTATCAGCCTTCTGATTTTAAGGGCACCCTCGAAATCGCTGGCAGCTTCATGCAATCTAGTCGTGCTGGGGATAGAGCATTGCAATTATTGCTCTTCAACCATAGCTTTCCCCAGCGGGCTTCGGCTTGGGGCACCCTGGACCTTCTGAGGCAGTGCCTCGAAGCGCCAACCAGATGGAAAGTTACCACCCCGCTCATGGAACTCCGTCGAAAGGCTTAGAGCCATGAGGGGTGTTTGGCTCGTGAAGAGCTTGAGCAGAATGCCATCTGTAACGTCCGGCAAAGCGTCAACAGCGCCCAGCCACAAGCACAGGTGCGCAACAACGAGACGTCCAAGAGTCTCATTAATGAACCAAAAAGCAAGGCAGGTGCCATAGCCAAAGCTAAGATTGGGTCAGTGTTCCATCCCTCCCCTCATCCAGCCAGGTATCAAGCCGACCCGACCAAAACCAAGGTTGAACACGGAGACCGCCGGTATCGCTGATAGTCAAGAGGTGGCCACATCAGACCACAGCACGCCCCCTTCGTTTGGTGGCTGCATCACATTTTACGAAATAACCAATATCGGTCTGCGGATTCATTCCGAGTATGAAGCCCCTCCAGTCATCCTCTTTCCACATCTTTGCCAAGGCCTCGCCCACACGAAAGTAGCATCAATCATGGCCGGCGCTTTGTACCTGTAGGAGGATCTTTAATCGTTCGAGGGGGACACGACGGTTCGTGAGACGGCGGCCGAACGCGGCCTACGCGGCCGAGCGCACCACACGACGTCTCATTGCGCGCCGAGATACGGCCAAAGATGTCCAAACGCATACATCGCGCCCCCTTCCTCATGTACCGCATCGGGCGGGAAGTGTTGAGCAGCTTACTGACTTGGGTCTGTGAAGCAAGGATGGAGTCGCCCGCACTGTATGATCGCACCCAAGGGGTTCCTGAGTTCGTGGGATGTCATGCCGATAAAGTTTTCTTGTTGTCGTTTCGACTCAATCGCTTCTTCTTGTCGCCTTATAGCTTCCTGTTGGCGGCGGATGGCCTCTTCTTTGTGCTGCCTCTCTGATGCACCACCACAGGGATAACTGGCTTGTGGCGGCCAAGCGTTCATAGCGACGTCGCTTTTTGATCCTTCGATGTCGGCTCTTCCCATCATACCGAAGCAGAATCCGGTAATCCGCCGGTTGTGCAGAGACTTGCCAACTAAGACTGTGTCTTACGCATGTAGTGGCGTTCCACCTTTGAGTGCGACATCAGGTCTGTCCTCCTCTCAACAACCGGTCAGACCAGGAAATAAGTCGCAGGCGCTTCATGGTGTGTGGGTTCCTTCCTTTCCACACCAATCCTGTCGGCATAAACCGAGATGCCCAGCAAAAACAGCTGACGAGGCTCCCATTCTGATCCTCTACTCGATCTGGGGTACCACTCAGCATCAGTAGCACACGAACCCCATCCCTCCGCCATCTCTAGCATGCGGGACCTCCGCCGGCATTGAGTCGGTGATGTGCAATTTCATGCGATTCAGTTTCTCATACCCTGCAGCAACTTGTCTCTCAGTCGTGCCTCCAGAGAAAACAGCAGACAGCAACAAGGGCATCGCTGCTTCCTTGAACAGGGCCGCATCTATTGAGCGATTGTACATGCTCTCCTGCACCCTTAGGCGCATTGCTGCCGTCCATGGAGTCACATCGGGTATGGACGAGGTGGGTGGCGGGAGCCATTCGGAGGATTGTACCTGGACGGTTGGCGGAACCACCACGGTAAGAAGTCCCATCAAGATTGAAATCAGCGGCTTTCTCATTCTAGTCTTTCCTGGGACCTGAGTCTTATGTCCTTTTCATCGCCGTGTCCTCACTGAACCAGGATGTGCCGATGGCCGTGATGTCTGGTTCTGTATCTTCAAAGATGCAGCAAGGCACCAATGCGACGAGGTTTTCACCGGATGGTCGTCCCGTTTTGTGTCGGCGCACCTTATGTCAGCTATCCCTCGTCAATGCCAAGGGAGCCATGTCTTGCCAACAACCCCTGCTTCGTAGGCGGCGGTCGAGATCTTCTCTCTTCAGCGTCCTTCATCCCTTCTGTCGCACCCATCTTCGCTATCCCCTTATCAATTGTGCGGTACCATACGGTGGCGATCTCGGCGTTCTCTATCAGGTTTGTGGTCCCGAGTGGTGACGACGGCCTCGTTGGAAAAGGTGTTGACCGGGATTTCCAACGCTCGCCCAATGCCAAAGTCGCCAACCTTCAGCATGCCTTTGGGGCTAATCAGGTCGCCCCCGTTCTGCACCGCTGCAGATCACCCGAAGCCGCCCCTCCTCGATGCCAACGCCAGAGCTCTCGCCACCCAACCGACCCCTCGTCTTTGGCGACAGTTGAAGTCTGCGCTAATTGACGACCTCCATCCCCTTTGTCGAACCCCGCCCCATCGGTCTCTTACCAGGGAAAAGCGGTTGTCCAGCGTACATCTCAGCCATGATTCTTCAATCTTCTTTTTTTTTTTTTTTTTTTTTTCGATTCGTACCAAGGTTTCCCGGCAGAAACAAAATCTCAGCCATGATACAGCCAACAGCCCAGATGTCAATGCTGGTGTTGTAGGCTCTGCTACCAAGCAAGACATCAGGCGCGCGGCACCACAGGGTGACGACCTCGTTGGAAAAACCGCCACAGGGCAACCCCAATCGACCACTCGGCCATCCGTCCCAGAAGCGTAAACGAAACGGGCTTTCCCCGGCCCGGAAGACGCCCTTCTCGCACCAGGCACGCCTTGACCGGAATACCAAACGCTCGTGCAAGGCCAGTGTCGCCAAGCTTCAGCATACCCCTGATCTGGGTCGCAGGGTATATATGGGGGTCGGGCTGGCCGCTCACGGGCGTGGCGCCAATCAGAAGATTCTGTGGCTTCAAGTCGCGATGAAGCACCCGATTTTGGTGGCAGAAGTCGACGCCCTTCAGCGAGGGTCTCTCCCTGCCCCCACTAACCAAAACCTTCACGGAACTCCCTCGTGGTGCCTTCGGCTCTGATGCCCGAACCAACCCTGCTGGCGCGTGCTCCCTGCCACAGGCCTTGCAGCCCTTCAGGCTAGGCCCCATCGGACGACACGGGACTGTGGGCCGCCATCTTATCGATCGATCATTAAGTGTTTCTCATCTGTGCGAGGGTCATACGACATGTCAATATCCAGCATGAGGAGAGTATTGTGGACGTCGAATTTACCTAAGCGATTACGGGTAACGGAATGAGAGCTGGTCCAATGCTTCGTCGTCATAGCCACCCAGTAACGTACATCGGGCAGCAATCGACAAGTCTTCAGGGCAGTCAGCTTGCTACCATACATCAGGTCGTACGACTCATACCTCTTCTAACAGCCAAGGACTCCTCCCAACTCGACGGCGAGAGGCCGCCGGCACGAGGGAGTAAAAGTCGTAACAAGGTCTCCGTTGTTGAACCCAAGCCGCAAGTGTGTCTCCTCGCTGAAGGCGCCCCAGTCGAGCATTGGAGCCAAGACCAGCAGATGTTGCATCCAGTCTGCATCATAAGTTGTGCGTGGGCTTCCTGCATTGACAGGACGTGACATCCACCTGCTGACAGAGCCCAAAGCAGCGACGACCTTCTCTTTGTTTCATTTCATGGTTCAGACCAAATATCTCTCGACAAAATTGAAGAAGACCCCAAAAGAGAAGAAAACGACCAAAACGACGGCAATGAAGGTCACCACCACCAGGACCCAGGTAACGCAGAAAGCCCATTTCGCAACAGTGACTTCTTGTGCCAGCCACGCATAGAATGAGAGGATGAGACCACTCATCTCAGCCAGAGAATAAGGCTGAACAACCTCTGGTGCAGATCTTGATGGTAGTAGCAAATACTCCAATGAGAGCTTGGGTGAAGCACCCAGGTCATAACTGTGACGTCGTGCACAAGGCACGCATAGTAGGAGAGGGCTAAAGAACATACTCTGGCGACCAGTACGAGGGCATAATGCTTCGTCGTCATAGCCACTCCAGTAACGTACGACTGGTAGCGGCGAACGTCTAAGAAAATCAGCTTCATCCCGTTGTCAGTTGTGACCACCTTGGGCGCACCCATCGTACGAAAGGACCTCCCGGTAACAACTGGGATCACATCCAATGTGTCCGATATCGAAGGGCTTCGACTTCATGCCAGGGATGGCCGGACAAGACGTCTCGGGCGGATGAGTGGTTCATGGGGGGACCAACCGGCGGAGACTCCGAACTGCAATTTGGTGTTAAACCCCCACGCGTAATGAAAGTGAACTGATATGGCAAGGATCCAGAACCGCAATTGCGACCACAGAAGTGGTGTTCTCTTTATCTAGGTACCCAACAGGCGATCAGTCAGCATTGATGACTAATATGAAGTTACACGTTGACATATATAAGTTTCTCCGCCGAGACACAAACCAAAGCAACAACAACTCCCAGGGATCTCATAGCGATGGGTATAAGGAGACTTACCGCTCAGGTAAGTCATGCCTCATTAAGAGATATGATAAATATGAAGAATAACGATGAAGCCGGGCATCGAACCAGCTGGTTCGTGGTGGGACGTCCCCATCGTCATTCAGGATCGTCTCCTTAACAGCCGCAAACACAAGTCGGATATTCGACGTATCTGTCGCTTGGGCAAGTTAAAAAGCTCGTAGTTGAACCTTGGTTCCGTCTGGCCGGTCCACCTCCCCGCGTGCACTGGTTCGGCCGGGTCTTTCCCTCGAGGGAACTATCAACATGTACAGGTCAGTGCCTTTTACAAACTGAACAGACACATGAAAATACCTGCCAAGGTCCCAATGTGGGCCCTGTTGACCTGGGTGAACCTCCACAACAAGTATTTGGCAGCGCCAGTAACCTTTCCAGCTCCCCTGGCGGAGAAGCACACTAAACAAACATCGTGTTAGCTTCAGCATCCACTTCTGATATAGGAGCAATGGGGTAGAAGCTTACCTCCGCTTGGGAGCCATATCCTGCTGAATACTAGGGATCGCGTCCGGTTTCTTCCTCAGCCCCAGGCGCAGGAGTACCCATCGACGGGCAGCCCACACCTGGGGCTGAGGTTCGGCCTTGGCCACTTGGGCGTATCGAGTCTTGGTGGGCCTATCCTTCATTTCTTTCTTATTGTTGCGACTCTGGTGGACGTCCTAGTTCTGTTGTTGGTTAATATCATCCTTGTTTGTTGCTGCGCGAAAAGAAATAAAAGACATGCTCACGGGCGGACGTGCACTTGGCTGGTGAAAACCAAAATTAAGAGCTCATGTCTCACGTACCTTGAAAAGTCAACGACGAGCATTGCCCAAGTCTCTGGGCTTATCACGAGAGGCGCGCTGCGTTGGGGATTTCCTTGGTGTTTGCGACCTGCCTGAACTCATTAGCCTTCATGCTGAAAAACACTATTGTCAAGTGCGCACACCTCTCGCGGTGTCTGAACGTGCTATTCAAGCCATCAATGGCGTGTGAAGCATACCTGGTTGATAGTGCCAGTATTAGTCATATGCTTGTCTCAAAGATTAAGCCATGTATACATCTAGCAAACAGCCCATGATGGTGCGGTAGCCCTGTCCTCCTGTCGGATCAGCTGGTAGTACTACCCCAGTACTTGGAAAGAACAATTCGAGGCAGGGAATGGCCCATCTGGTGGGGGGCTGGGGAATTCGACGAGCTCGGCAGGTGAATGGGAAGGCACGCCATCGCGTTCCTCGCACCTCCCCATCGTCGCTGCTTGTTAAAGCGCACATTCGAAGATCGTGCGGCTGTTACAGATACCAAAGGAACTGAGTTCATGAATCCTGAAGAACATTATGCCCTGTTGTTTGCATGTGATGATGAAGTGTCGAGAGAGAGAGATAAAAAAGGCCTTGAATGAGTGGACAGGGTGGGAGAGGGAGAAACACAGGAAGAGCAGCTGTTTGAGGATCAGCGGTAAGATCCAAGAGACATCCAAGTCGTTGGAACAAGAATGCTTGATGAGGCGTCAAGAAGTCGGATTGGCGTGGGAATGCCGTTAAGTAATGATAGGGCTATAGGAGAGTGGTGCGTTTAAATTCATTCGCGCTTTGTCTCTGTACGCTTCATGTCGTTCGCACGTGTTGATGCTTTTTGCCCGGCTAGGGACCGGATGTCTCAGTGCACGAGACAACCGTGGCTGGTGCCGAGACATCTTGTGTGTAGAGGCATATGTAGCGCGAGTGCGAGTGCGGTCACCCCATCATTCGTCCCCTTAGTCAAGAGAGTTCTTGATCGGAATCCTTGCGAGCACTGGCGATCAACTCTCTGGTTCGGCCCTCAGATGTGCTAGGGATGTGTGGGGGTCCACGGCGAACTCCTTTCCACAGAGACGCCACTCCTCGGCGCGCCTGGTCGTACTACCCGAAGGCGATGTGACCCCCCAAGGGGTATGTCTACTCGATTGTCTGTCGGGACAACCGGGTCACAGGTTGAGACGCTTCATCGCAAGACTGTGGAGAGGGCAGGAGCGACGGTGAGGCACCACACTTCAATGTGCAGAGAGATCGCATTCCCAGCTTCCCACCATGTGCTTTCACCGCCGAATGCTAAGCAGCCCGGCAACATCATTCCCGAAATGTCACAGTCTGCCGAATGGTCGAGCCTTGGCCACAGAGTGCTCAGGCTATGGCTGACTGACAGAATCCAAACGAAGCGGGAAAAGAGAATTAATAGTTTGGGGGTAGACATGTCTTCAGCTGTTCTCCTCTATAGCGTGCAGAGAATACATTCGAATGTGTCATGTGGTCGCGTGATGCAGGTATGGTTTTTCTTCATCATAACTGTCATGTGTCTCCTCGAGAATATGTTCGAGCGGGGAGCGTGTTGGCGGAAGGGGATATTGTGGCCGCAAGAGGTACGCCACAGAAGCTGAGATAAGACTGAGATGGAAGCTAGAGTTGATGGCCTGCTTCATATTCTTCGCCATCTTGGTCTTGATCGACCTCGCCAGCATGCTTGACTGGACACAGTGGTAGCAGGGACTCGCCAATCTCCTTGTTCCCCTCGTTGCTGGTTTAATACCGACACATCCGGTCGCGCTGGATCCAGTCTTGGTGCTTTCGATCAGGTTCCTTAACACAATATCCCGGTAGCTGTAGGAATCATGTCGGTGACCTCTCCGATGGGCTCGCTCCAAGGACCTAGACTTCTCCCAAGCCTTTTGTGCCTGGGCAGTCATGTGGGGAAGAAGGCAACGATCAGGAGTCAGGGTTGAGAATATTGTTCCTGTTCTGGTCTACACCAGCGGTTTTCGTACGCCTTCCTGGCAGTACTTCGGGAGGGCCACGCTGCTGGGCAGGAACTTCCACCTTTCCCCTCTGACTTCTCCAGGACACACAGATCGCAGATGCATCGACTTCTTCCCCGTACCCTCCCCCATTTCTTGCTTGCTCGTGTTCAGCCTGCGTACCGTCTTCTCCATCGTGGTAATGAGCTCCGGTATCCGATACGGCTTCACCAGGACGGCCAGCAGCTTGGCCCTCTCGGGGGTTTATCCGCGGCGCAAGCCAACGATTAGAGCTGCTGGTAGTGTTCGCACTTCGGCGCCATCGCATCCCGCCGCCTTGGGCTCTTCGATCTGTTCCAGCCTAGTTTTGGCCGAGACCGCAATGATGGGAATCCGAGGCGAGCGATTTCGCCTTACCCTTCAATCATAGTGCAGCTCAAACAATCGCAGGTCGTCGTCAGTCAGTCGACGGTCATTTGGTCTGACCAAGACGGCAATAAAGGTCGCGGCCGCGCTCGGTGCACTAACTGCCGGGACAATAATCCGAAACATCGATGGTGCTTCTCTTTTCTGATTCGTATCAGAACACCTTGACAGGAACAACATACTCAAAAAGGGCGGTCTTCCCTCTCATATGGTTCATCAACATCCCGACCATTTCAGAAGTTCATCTTCTGCCTCATTGGACTCAGACATGGGTACCCCAGACAGCGTGGAGAAGCTGTAACCACCGTCAACAGCTTGTTGGTGGTAATCGTCCCCCTTCATGTCATCCGTCGGGCGATTGGTGCTGGTATGGTTTCATTGTCTCACGTGAGGGTAAGCCCTTCTTCGCCTAGACTTCTCGGCCGGATGAGTCTGAAGAGGCCAATCTGGTTGAATGGTGTCCCCGAATACTCAGGGCTTGGTCTTCAATGCTCTAGCCTGCACCCTCTACTGCAGCCAAAGTAATGCACACACAGAATATGGTGGGAAGAGCTGATGAAGGTAGCCCGAAGTTGCTTAAGGAAGCCGCAAGTGAGCATCTGTCCTCGTCCAGGAAGTCAGTTTGGTGATGCGGTGTAACTATTACCATCCTACTTCTGGCCTTGGTCAGTGATCTAATCAGGAACTGCAAAGCTGCAAAGCCTGGTACGGCTACACACCTCAATCATGCCCAGGCAGATGGCTTGGCATTGGCGTGAGCACCATAGAATCCGTTTGGCAGAGCTTGACGGTAGGGTCCCATTTCAGCTGTAGGCTCCTGAGGATCGATCTTCTTTGGTGTATGCCGGATGGCTCGACCTCGTGTACAACCAACGTCCTTCTCTCCCGTTGACTAGGATTCAAGGTTGAGTTCGTGTCGCAGAATTGTGGCGTGTTCGAGAGACAGCATATGCGTACCTTGGGTAGCAGGTGGTGACGCGCTGTGGTGCTTCGTGGTTGAGTTTAATGTCATCCCAGGACCATACAAGTCAGTCACGTTAGATCTCACAGGGCACATAAGAACTTGTTGTGTGTATCAATCCCTCATTCACTATGTACCATCTCTAGCTATGACGTAGACACCATGAATTGGCCTTCGATGACCCCATGCTCCCTCACAACCTTCACCCACTTGCTGAGATGCCGAGAGTTACCCTGAGATACAGGGACCTATCGTGTGTTCATGTAGGCGCCCGCAAGCCGAGCTGTCGCTATATACTGCCCGAGATATCCTCCAGTACCTTCTTCGTTCGTTCTGATGTCGTGTGTACTTCCGTAACTTCCGTAAATTCCTTGGATTTGGTTGGAAGAAGGAATGTTGCTCGTGCGGATCATGCTTTGCCGAGGTGGCCTGCGATCGTGCTTGCCCGACCGAATGTAGCCACCGACAGCCAAGATTGAATTGGAACTGGGTGTTGAGGTTGGGGGTATAGGTCGTGATTACAGGTCGTTCCTTCACCGAACCGGGAACTTACTGCTCGATCAATAGGCTGGCCTGTCCGCGTTGGTCGAGTGGTAAGTCGAAGGGGAGGTAGAAAACCCCGGTCTGGGTGAAGGGGGACGCCCCTTCCCGGACACCGTGACCCGTGCACGGAGGGTTTTCGTAGGCCCAGGTTGACGGTTCGAATCCCACCCGGGGGGATTTGACGACTCCCTGGGCTGAGCTTTTTGCTTCTTTTTTGACCCGTCGTGTTTCCTCTTCCTCGCTCAGTCTGACCAACACCAGGGTAATCACTCAGCTGCTCCACCGCACCTGCCAATGCAGAGCATCAAAATCCAACCCCTCCAGGAATTGACTGATGTTGGCCTCAACCTCCTGTTGCAGCTTCTTGTGGCATGGTCTTCTGCAGTAACCTCGCCATGGTTGGAATCACCGCCGGTGTGCTTGACGAGAACACGGCGGACGCGGCTGCCGAGAGCTCGCTTGACGAGAACACGGTCATGTTGGTGGGTTCTCATGGCATGACGGTAGGGGCCAGGCTTGGTGGGCTCGAAACCGAATCGGTTGAGAGGGTAGACGTAGGATTTCGTGTCATGGCTCTGGTAGTTGGGGTTGCGAATGACACGGACCTTGCTCAGTCCCATCGATTGAATGAGGTTCTTCTGAGAGGAGAAAATGGCATCCGTGGTGACTGTGACTGTATGTGTGGTGTATAAAGTACTGCAGAAAATATTGGTGTTGAGGGAAAATGGAGAATGGCTGATTGAGGTTGGAGGAAAGAACGATCTGCTGGTTCGACTTGCTGCCCAACCCATCAAGACGGGAGCGGCCACACCGGATAAGCTGCTGAGTATTAGGGGCCTGCGACTGTTTTGGCGTCCAGGGCCCCAGACCACCCGGACCTTCAGACGGTGGCCCAGAGCCCGGCCCAGGAGCCCGAAGCTGTTTGGGGGGAACCTAGGGCCCCGGACCACCTTGCATGTAGTGGTAGCCCAGAGCCCGAAAGATGATCACCCATCCTCGGCCCAACAAACAGTTGCATAAGTTCCTTCCCCGAGCTTTTCCAGCTGCTGGAACGACCTTGGATGTCTCTTAGCGTCCATGATGATCACTGAACGTGGTGTCTTGTCGGCGCCACGCCTCCCTCCCCCCGGCCGGCCATTTGAGCTCGACAGCCGCGGACAGAGGGAGGAGCGTGAGTACTGTGTAGAGATACCTATAAAGATATCTATAGGGATATCAATAAAGATATCTCTATAGGGATGTTGATTGTGGCCCCAAGGTCGGGCGCGGCCCAATCTGCCTGCCTAGCTCCCTCCCCCCGACCGGCTGTTTGAATTCGACAGCCGCGGCCAGAGGGAGGAGCTGGTCCATCATGTGACTGTACTTGGCGGCCAGCGTCTTGTACAGGGGCTCTCTGGGCCCACAGAGACCCCCGAGCGGTAGCATTTTGGGCAAGCGATACCTCGCTTGGTCCCCGCCTCGGTGCCGCAGCGCGATCTCATTTTCGCATGCCCAGCCCCACCACCGAGTCCGCCGGCTGCAAAGACCGCACTTCGGGCAAACGATGCCTCGCTTGAATTCCGCCTCGATGCCGTAGCTCGCCGGGTTCGCCATCCTGCGATCTCATTCTCGCACGCCCTGCCCCACCAATACACCCGCCCGGCTGCAAAGACCGTATTTCGGGCAGACGGTATCTCGCTTGAACTCAGCTTCGGTCCTCGGTCCCGTAGCTCGTCTGGTTTGCCATTGGCAAGGCAGACACCGCCGGCTGAAGCGGAAGGAGTTCCCAGCCCTCGTGTCGTTCGAGAAGGAACACTTCCATTGGCGGCACAAAGAAAGTCCTTGTCGCACATCCGGGGGCATGCTACTAGGCATATTGTCAGCTTTCTGTGCAAGGTTCAATACAGCTTCAACCTCTGTCTAGGCGGTTCATGCACTACATAGAGGGTGAGTAGAACGAAGAAAGAAGTGCTGGGAACGAAACTCGGTCGAAAGTCGGCCGAAAATCGGTTGGAGAAGAGACTTACAAGAAGTATTAGAGATTCAGCCGCCAGTCTTTGAGCTTACCCAAGCAGCGGCGGCGAGGGCCGTCTGTTGGCATGAAGAACATCAGGCCATTTTTAACCAGTGGTGACCAAATTCATGTGCTCCGGGCACAGGAGATACTGCTCAGGCTCGATGATGGAGAAGGAAAGAACGGATACGGCCGGTGAAAGTCCTCGCAGTACAGCCAGGGGCAACTTTGGTGGAGGACCGCAGAGAAGTCTTTAACCGCCCACATAAAGCCCGTGACCCGGTGTGAGGCATGGTGAATGTGTGAAATGTGTGTGTGTACCCTGGTTCGACTTCTGGCTTCCGACCTTATCATTGCCGCTTGGTGCACCTTACTTCCTTTTCCGACATTTCTTCTGCTTCTGGGTCTCTACCGCTGATTGTACTGGAAGGGGTCTCTGCTGTTGCTCTTTGGGCCTCACAATGGACGCCCATGATCGTACCACGGGCCTATAGCTTGCTGGGAAGGGAACTCGCTCCCCCTGCAAGACTCAAAGACACCATGCTTTCGTCGTATTGTAGAAGTATGGAATGAATGCGCCATCCTCCACGAAGAATGATAAGCAATAGCCAGCTAGAAGCAGAAACATTGCATTATCTCATAACTTCACTCATCCAAAGTGGAGGACGAAGAAACCACATGCAACCAAATTGCCCATGTCGTGGTTTCTGGATGTGAGAAAGCAGAGATGATCAAGCCTCAGACTCGCGAAGACCCTGCTCCATGGCATCAACATCCATCCCCCAATGGCAGTTTCAAGGGGCAGCACGATATGTTCGCCCTTAGGTGGTTCTCATGACCGTGCGACGCTGGCTCTCGTACTCGAAATGGATGCCACGCCACTTCTCGAGCTTGCCGTTGTGGTGACATTTTGACAGTCAGTCAGATGAAGCCAGTCCACCAAGTTGTGATGATGGTTCCCAGATAGATTGCCAACCGAATCTAGCTCCCTGTACCCTGGTCGGCCTCGTGGCTGTGTCCAGGATCAGAATGCTTGAAAGCAAGCCTGCCACCTATCCAGATGGTGGCCTCAATGGCATTGTCGTGTAAGTTTGGCACACATGTTCGAGTATCCAATAGAGGTAGAGTTCGGGGTAAACACTAGTGCAGAGGATTGAACATCTGGCATGCCCTTGCCCAATTCAGCCCTGCTCTGATGGCAGCTTGGAATAGCCAATGGCCGAGATGTTTCCATGAGCAGGATGGGAACAAGAAACGTCTCCGCGAATGCTTGGGGAGCCCGTATAGTTCTTCGGCCGTCAGGGACAATTTCGTCAACACTCGAGGACCTTGAAAACAGTCCGCGAGGACCAGAAACGTTTCCATGAACATTCGGAGGCGTCGGAAAGGTGCCCTATCGAGTGGCCGGATCCCCGCAAACCCAATATCTTCTGGACGGAATCTAGCCTGCTGCGTAGCTCTTCAGACTCACGAGTTTGACTCGGCTGTAGTGTTCGCCAACCTTTGGGCAGTCGTGGAAGTGGTCCTGGGACAGGAAGCCGCCCACCGTCTCGTCGCGGTTCAGGCGGTAGGCGAGGCGGGGCGCATGGGGCGGTCGGAGCAGACGTTCTTGGAGATGTTGACGGACAACCGAATCTGGATCAACCGTCTGCAGGGTGTTGGTGTTGTTACCGCCGCCGAGGCTCTTAACCTCTCCTTCACCGGCGTTATGCTTCGAGGTTCAGGTGTCCCTTGGGATATCCTAAGGAGCCAGTCCTGCGATGTTGCCGGAGGGGACCGCCGTCCGGTATCCGACATTTTCTGTTCAAAAGGGGGAGCACCCAACAGAGCTCCTGTGGATATTATTAGCATTGCTAAACGTCAATCGTTGGTGTTGTCAAGATCCCACGCGATGATACGTACCTCAAGGGAGGAATCGTTTTGACGATTGTCCTTCAAATGGCTGAGCATGTCTTCGCGACCAAACACCATGATCACTCGAAATCACGCCGTGGATGCAGTTTAGCCTCTTGCCCAGGAGGTGTGCCAAAGTGTATGAAAAGATGCTCAAATTGTTCTGCCTGCCTGGCCAAGCTATGTAGTCCACCAGAGTTGCCTCTCTATCCCTATCCATGTCTCTTTGCTGACCGCTTTGGGGGTCAAATGGGGGCAGTGAGAGATTCAGCATGGAGGTGCTTGTTGATGGGGATCTTGCCGGTTGGCTCGGGGCAGGGGCAATAGTAGCACCGGTGGCAGGGGCTCCTTGGGTCGTCTCTGTCGTCGCGGTAACCTCTCTCTCCAAGGGACTCCAGCCTCCAGCACATCTCAAGCACCAACACACCCAGCGGCCAGAAGTCCATCTTGGTATATCGGGCCTCGTCCAACGAAACCTCGGGCTCCAGATATTCCCTGGTGTGATCCCTGCACGTTCTGCCGCCGTCGGCACCGAACTTGGTATCCTGTTACAGGCCGCCGCCACCTGCAATCCCAAGCGAGAAACGGACGCAGAATCGGAGGCGGAACAGCCCACGGTGCCTATTCTTTTCATCGCTCCGCCGCCTCTGGGAACGCATGGGGCTGACCTCCGGTAGGTCATCAGGGCTTCGTTGACGCGTCGGTTGCCTTGTACTCAAACGAGAAGTACTGTGTCTAAACGGCGTTCATCGCGGCCTCAACGCATCATGGACGTCGTTAAGCCCAAAGACAGAACCCTGAGCGAGGAAGACCTCATCGTTCTCCTCGCCAATAGCAAACTCGTGGTAGCCCCTCAAAATCAAGATAGTTCTCAGGGTTGCTAATATCGACGGGGGTGGGGGGTTGCGGGAGGGCAGGCAGACATGTGGCGAGTCTCTTCCTTCTCGTCAATGGGGATCAGAACAAGAGTGGAAGAGAGGCTGAGTATGTGTTGGGTAGATGGATAGAGAATATCTAAAACTCCCTGTCAGTCACCTGCTTTGTGTATGTGCACAGGTTCCAGTCAACTTGGGGAAAGTTCACATACCTCTGAGAGCACAAAGACCGCTAGCAGGCAGCCTAGAACACACGCCTGCTTTTGACCTTCTGCCATCTCCGCTAGCAGAAACAACGGCTCCATGTCGCAACCATTGCGTCTGAGGCAAATGCGTGCGACTGCATGTTCGCATGGGCGGGCAGATGTTCTGTGTTCATAGACGGGTGACTGAACTGCAAGCCGGGACCAACAGGGAACTCGGTGCCGGCATCTCCCTTGTGATGGCTTAGCACCTCTTCTGCTTGAGATAGTCTTTCTTCACGAGCTTGACCTCGTTCTACGACGTTCGTCTCGCGGCTGGGCCTACTTCTCGACGCGGTCAACGTCGTCCGCACGATATTGCTCGTCACCTTAGTGGACATCACTTACTCTTGACGTCTCTCCTTCAGCTCAGCGGGAGTAGTGTCGGGGATGACATGGGGTGTGGTAGCATCAGAGGGAAGACTTGATCGGGGACGGAGACTTGACGGCCAGTGGTCTCAGCTCGCTTGAGAGCCTTGTTTTGCTCTTGTGTAATGATAGCCTCTTGGGAAGGGCTGCAAACATATAAACGCACGTCCACCTAATCAACGACAAATAAGCTGTGGTCTGGGTATCCAAGGGGGCAGTGTCTTCGTGGGTATCTTCAGGGGATTCGCAGTTTGTTGCTGTTGGTGTGGGGAGTCCAAGGAATGCCAAATGGAATGCCAAGGGGAATGCCAAGGAGAATGCCAAGGGGAATGCCAAGCGGGATGCTTCTTGAATCTGCCCGACAGGCCACTCGTTGGCACCCTGAACTCGACGCCGCTTGGTTTCGAGGGTGGCTCAAAGATCGGCCCCCAGATCGTGAGGTTGATGTCTACGCTTCGACCCTCTACTCGGAGCATGTTGAAAGCTCCCTTTCGGAGATAGAAAGCCCGGTAGGTTTGCATCCTCGTCTTCCCCGGGTGCCAGGGGATCCGTGAGTGCTCTGCCCTGTGTCTCTGTCGGAAAATACTTGCTTGTATCTAACAAGATATTTTCGGGCTTGAGATCGCGGTACACAATGTCGCTGTGATGAAGATGTTGTATGGCCAGGATCAGCTCGGAAATAAAACTTGGCCCTCTTTTCGTCGAAGCGGCCTTCCTTCTGCAAATGCCAGAATAGTTCGCCTCCTGACATGTAGTCGGTGACTAGGAAAAGATCACCAGATATGGCCAGGCCAGGCGCTGTCTCGCCTCGAGAGCGCGGCCCGGCCCGGCCATGGTGTCATAGCAGCAGCTCGGGGTTTCTAGAGCTAGGATTCACCTGTTCAGTCACCAAACCAGATGTAAAGATGCATTGCATATTCACCGACATACCGCTCAGACTTGGGCTCGCCCTTCGCCCCAAATTGCTTGCACCGCAGTGCCAACCTTGGGCCTCAGATACCGACCCTGGGCTCTGTATGCCGACCCTGGGTTCCGTGTCCGCCAGTCCTGGGCTCGATATGCGCTGATGGCCCCAAGACCGGCTGGATAGCACGGAGGTCCCGGGTTCGGCCAGAAGAGCCCAAGGCCGGTTCAGATGGCTCTGAGGGCCCAAGGCTGGCTCGACATGCGCTGATGGCCCGGACTCGGCGAGTGTCTGCAACTAATGTCAGCAAGTTTCGTCTCTGGAGAACAGATTTCCCGCCAAGGAAAAAAATGACTTCATTTGCACCAACCTCTTTTTTCCATTTTCCTTCATTTTCAACACGCGGATGCAGTTTAACCTCATACCCAGGAGGACTCTTGACCAAGTACTCGCAGTTTCCTTCCCCCAAATGTTTCTGCAAGTGGTGTTAGCAAATTCCATCTGTGGAAACAAAGTCTCCTATTCTGGAAAAAGGGACTTGCCGTTGCACCAACCTCCATCTTCATTCGTCTTTTCTGAAGACGTCGCTGCAGTTTAACCTCATACCCAGGAGGGCCCTCGGCAGTGTATTTGAGTAAGTACTCGCATTTTTCCTTCCCCCAAAGAAATCAGTCGTATCTTTCCTTGGAGAGATTCTCCCCCTACAGGAAAGAAGGATGCTCCCACCTTCTTCTTTTCTCCTTTTTCGATTCATACCAAGGTTTCCCGGCAGAAACAAAAGACTCACAAAGAGCAGGTTACTTCCCTTCTCGGTGAACGAGAGGGCCCAGAGGTTGCCCACCTGGCAGGTGAAATTGGTACTAGTGTCGATGCTCCCGCCCTCCTAGGAGAGGTGGTCGGAGAGGAGAAACCCCTTGGAGAATGAGGCTGTTTCTGGTTCTGAACGCCCCGGCTGCTTCCCGGCTAATGAGCTGGCCCATACTTCGCCCAGGGATAAGGTGCATGGCATTGTGTCAGGGACGTATCTCTCTCGCCGGATTTCGCTGCATGTTCTGGAGTATCCTAGCCTCTCAACGATCGTTCCAAGGGAAAGCTGGTACTTGGTCATGTACCCATCGACTTACACCAGTGCCATGAGCTCGGGGGGAAAGCTGGTACGTGCTGCTAGAGGGCTTCTAGCTGAATCTTCAAGCCAGACCAAATCGCTTCTTCATCCTTCGGTCGTGCCTTCTGGATCCCCCCTGATGGCCGCCGCAGAGTGGGAGAACTGACAGGCTGGTCCGGAGAATCTCTTGGCCATCTTTGTCTTGGGACGGCTGTGGGTGGGTGGCAGTGGGAAAAGTTTGGCTTCGTGGTCGTACTTCGCCTGCTCCTGGGGATGCCGACTGGATTGGCTCGCGTCTCATGCCCATACTTCTCCTGCTCTTGGAGATACCGATCGAATCGGCACGCGCCTCCTCCCCCAGACTCGACAGGCGGTGTGTAAGGAGCATATGTATTGTCTTCTGATGCTTGGATGGGAGAGCAGAACCGTTGATGGTGCAACACAGCTTTCGCCGGTGGTGGGCGGCCTCGAGCACGAGGGGGCTGTTGCGGAATCTTCTGTATCAAGCGGCTCCTTCCTCGGCTACCTCAGCCCAGGAAAGGCAAAGTCTTGTCGGCTCGGTGGTGCGGTGTCCTTGGCGATGCAAACAGAGACTGAGCTATAGTCTCGGGGAGCTGGGAGGTAGTCTCGAGCGAGGCAGTCTTGAAGTAGGTGACAAGGGGGAAGAATAGAAACAATTGTTCGAAAATGGGAAGCAATGTTGCTGGCTCGTCTGCCAGTGTTGTGTATTGACAGAACGTCTGAAGATGTGGGAGGTGAGGGCTGGTCGGTCTTGTTGCCGTGTTGTTGCGGTTGTCAACAAGTAAGTGTTGTTGCAAGTCCTGCTGCCGCTTGCCAGAACTGTCAGTCATCTACAAAGTGTAGAGCCATCTTGACCAAGTATTCTCGGGAGTACTGGTGAGGTTGTCATTGTTGGTCTGGCCGTTTGAGGGCATCCCAATATCGAAGGTTTGGGGGAGGTGGGACACTGATTGGGGGCGTGTAGGTGGTGTTTCCTTCGAACGGCGCTTCTTTTGGCCGACTCCATCCAGTATAATCAGCCGGTCGCCACCTCGGTCTTGCCGCTAATGTGGCTGACTTTGGGTGCTGTCGGTTGTAAAGTCTGCCAGGGAAATCACTCCTCTTTCCCTCGTGTTCTGTGTTCCTTCCGTCTTTCCCGCGGTTAGTTACACAGTGGCTGCAGTTTAGCCTCTTGCCCAGGAGGTCTTCACTTTTGTTACTGCACGCGTTACTCGTTTTTGACCTTCATCCAATTTATTTGCCCACATCTGCATCTATCTACTACGCACTACTTTGCTGGTGGATGCATGCCAGAGATTGGTGTGTTTTCCAAAGATAACTTTGGTTTTACCATTGGTTGATAGTCTCTCTGATAATTTTGTTGACTATGAGAGCCCTAGATGAGTACCGGCGATGTAGAGATATCTCTTCTGTGTAAGTGATAACTTCATGCTGGAGGAGATTGTCATGCCAGGGAAGGTGCCAACAGGGTCCATCCACACCTACACTCGGTTGAAGGGGTAGTTGCTGACATATAGTTGATCTTAGTGTATTGACTCTGTCTTTCTGGAGGTATTGCTTAGGTAGGAATTGATCTAGCCGCGGCTTGATTCCTAATCTGGAAGCCACCGCTTTCCAGCGAACGAACGAGACCCTTGGTAGCCGAATTCTCGACCGAAGTCGCTTCTCGAAGCGTTTCACGCGGAGCTAAAGTCGTTCGTGGCAGGCGTAACGACCGCAAGGAAATGCATGACGAGTCCTCGTCATCTGCCTTCATCGTCTCGGCAGCTTCCTTCTTTAAATCCACTGCTCTCCCAGCAGCTCACCCAGTGCTTCGAGGATCCTTGCCTCCAGAAACAATGCACCACCCTCACAGTCACTCGGCCGGTATCGACTCTTGGCCGACCTCCGCCGGAAGCCCCACCGTTCGTGTCTAAGTCATGTATTGTCAGCTTCGTTCGGAACCCGCTTTTGAAGGAGGTTTGCACCTACTCGCCCCCCTGGGGAAACCCCTAGTACGGAGCATTCGTCCAGATGCTACATCCCATTTGCCGATGAGCTGCAGTGGCCAACATTGCACACTTCCGCAGGAGCACGTCGATGCACCTTCGCTTGATGCGTTGATGTTCATGTACCATCTTCCTCTTCTCCACTCCCACTGTACAAGCAAGCTGTGCCCCGCCCCTTTTTGCAGCTGCTACAATGTGAAGTTAGTTGAATGGATCTGGTAATATCATTTGGAGAGAACTCACAAGGTGGTAACAATGACGCCACCCCCGACCACCACACCCCCCAAATACATTGTCTACCGTGTGAAGAAATCCTTCACAATAGTCACGTAGTGACTATAGTTACGCCATGGCCGTCTTATTCAATGTAGGCGGGAGCTCTTGACCAGCCAGGTCCAGAAAGGAAGAACCTTTCTTTCAGAGAGGCAGCGAGATGAGGAGACATTAAGAACTGCAGCCTTGAACCCCTCGCTGAAATCTTCGTTGCTGAAGAAAACCCAATCGTATCTGTGCAGCTTCGTCGTGAAGCCGGCCGAGAACCGGTGGCAAATCGGTCACTCAGGAAAAGAAACTGGTCTCGAATCGGTTGCGGAGGAAGTATCGTGGAACGAGATCTCGGATTCGCAATAACTCCATATCTCAGGGAAGAAACGAGGGCACCGGTGAAGCTCGGGTTAGGAGGGTGCTTCAGGAGATTGAATCTTTCAGGCTCGTCGTCAGGGCCTTGTCGCGTGCCCACCACATATCGTCATTCTTTCCCACCTCACCCTTCTCTCTCACCCGAGTCTTCCGCTTCGGGCTGAATCGCATTATAGCAGGGGATCCAAGCGAGAGATTATCGCAGGGGATCCAAGTGACAGCGTGTGCGACGGTGAGACCTAGCGCCTTCTTGCCATCATCATGATAGCTTATTCTTGACCCTTGGAAATATCCTAGTGCCAAAAGCTCGTTGAACGTCTCGGGCTTCAGGCTCATCGAAGTGTCCGAATAGTCGGTTGACAACTTCCGGATGAACTCGGACAAGTGAGTGATTCCGAGGGACTGTGCCCAATCCAGTTGAGCTAAACCCAGATTTCTTGACCCTCGGAAATATCCCAGTGCTAGAAGTTCGTTAAACTTCCGGGGGCCCGAGTGAGAGCGTGTGCGACGGTGGGACCCAGCTCTTTCTCGCCATCATCGTGGTAGCTTATTTTTGATCCTTGGAAGTATCCCAGGGCTTGAGGCTCGTTGAACCTCTCGGGTTCCTCTTCCAGACGGCAACATACATCGATCAGGGCTATGCCCCGGCCGGACTCGGGGTCCCTACAGCGGTGCTGCAGGGTGGTGCGACCGCGGTCATGGAGACTTGCCGCATGCTCCTCACTCTCCGTGTCATTTCGGCCCGTAGTCTGAGAGCTTGTATCCTTGCGCGCAACAAGCCTGCAGCGTCTTTCGGTGTATGCTTCAGCGGCTCTTCCACGATCTCCCCGGCCACTCACCAAAGTACGACGGATCCTCGTCGATGCGGTCTGTGGGCTGTGAATCCATGATATTCTCGCAAGGTCGAACAACCTGCCGAACTCCTACGTCCTCGGAATCGCCGGTTCTCTGATCCAAGAATCTCTCGAGCCCAGAAAGCTCTACCGTGTGGAGAAAACCTTCATGGGTCTTGTTAAACGGCAATGCATCCGCGAGCTGTCCACGCTTGTCCGCAAAGTCAAGTGGCCGTCCGCTTGGCTCCCAGACAGGCCTACCGTGTGGAGAACACCTTCGTGGTTCTCGTTGAACTGCAGCGCGTCCACGAAGGCCTACGGGGTGACGGCAACCTTCGTGGCTCTTGTTAAACGGCAATGCATCTGCGAGCTGTCCGCGCTTATCGGCAAAGGCAAGTGGCCGTCCGCATGGCTCTGGTTTGTGTCCATGGATGTCATCAGGACTGGAGGTCTCAACTTTCGCAACGGTCGCAGGGGCAATTTCGGTCGCGCCTACTGCAGCAGCTGCAGCTTCTTGCTGCTGGTCTTGGTAGGAGGACGAGATGATCGTCGCTTCCTGTTGATGCTGTGACGATGACGCGGGGTTGGCTGTATGCTGACCCAATGACGCGATGGGACCCTGTACAGGCGCGATACGCGCCAACCAAAGCCACTCAATCTCTGACCCCAGTTTCATCTCTGAGGCCACGACGGAGCGATCTCGGCTCTTGCGTAGGCCTCGAGCCTCCAGGAAGGTAATAATGAGTTTACCCTTCTGCCAAGAGAGCCCAGAGCTGCCGCCGCCTCCACTCTTCTCCTATACGGGAGTGTCGCGCCCACTGACTGCTTCCACCGCATTCTTGTTGCCCCTGACCCTGCGACGATGAAGTGATCGTCGCTTCCTGTTGATGTTGTGACGAGGTGATCGTCGCTTCCTGTTGAGACTGTGACGGCGATGCGGGGTTGGCTGTATGTTGATCCAAGGACGCGATGGGACCCTGTACAGGCGCGATACGCGACAACCAAAGCCACTCAATCTCTGACCCCAGTTTGATCCCTGTTGCCCCTGACCCTGATATGATGAGGGGATGGTCGCTTCCCCCTGTCCGCAAGGCCAGGGGTCTTGGCAGCTCGGCGAGTCTCCAAGACGAGGCAAGCCACCCCCCTGCAAGGCACGGCCACCCTCCGCCCTGCAAGGCACGGCCATGCTTCCGCCACTGCTGCTGCTGCTGGTGTCTTGGCGGGAACGTGAGGTCCGGGCCAACCTCGGGGCAATCCTGGAAGAGGAGGACCAGGGGGCCGTATCTTGTCTCACTGTCGCCGTTGTTGCGCCAAGACCTACTTTCTGGAAGGGCGAGGTTTTGCTCTGTCCACTCCGGGAAGTACCTTTTCATTGAACGAAGAGCGTTGGCGTTGGGGGTAACGGACACTGTGTCCGTATAAACGGGTCAGAAGCTAATGCTGCCACCGGAGTGGTCAATGAACTTTGTGTTGTTCACCTCGTTCTCGTCGCTCCTGTGGTGGGGATCAGGATGTTCTTCTTGATGGCATCGCGCAGAGGGCCGGAACTTTCGCCTTTCATGCGCCCGAGGTACTTCGGGTCGAATATGGTGTTGCCTTCTGAGTGGTCAACGAGCTCCGAGATGTCTTCCTCCTCATCCAGGTCAGGAACTCGGCTTCGGAGAAGAGAGAAGATGGCCATAAAGATGGCATTGAGGCTGTCGGCCCGTCGAGACACATCACGAGGCTTGTTGACATGAGGGTCTGCCTTGTCGATGTCCGTGATGACGAGGTAGTTGTTTGCGACGCTCTTGTAGGACTGAAACTCGTTAGCAAATCGGTTGTTGAAGAAGTTCTTGGGTATGACTTACTTCTTCAATGAACTTGGCATCAGGGGGCCACCCTTTGTTCGAGTGAGTCGCAGTTGTCAGTCGTTGTGCTGCTGCTGTTGCCGTTGAACATGTTGCTGAATGTTCCTGGGCCGGCCAAGCCCCCTTTGTCGAAGTTATCATCAGGCATACCGACCACCGCCAATAAGGCCAGCTCACCAGCGACCTCGGCAAGTCATCAGATTGCAGCGCCAGTGTTGAAGGTACTGCTCTGTGGCTGAGTTTAATGTCATCCCAGGACAAGATCACAAATCACAACAGGAATCACAGGAACATAGGAACCACTCATATGTCTCAATGACTCATTCCTTCACTATATACCACTTCCAGCTATAAGATGTACACAGGCTTGAAGTTGCTGCTTCCCATGTCTTCCACCCATATCATTGCTCGACCTTGCCCATCTTTAGCCAAAACCAGGCCCGGCTTCATGGAGCTGGAATCCAGATCCCGAAGACTCGCGCCAGGCTCAAGTCGCCAAGCTTCAGCATGCCTTTGGGGCAAGTCAGATGATTCTAATGCTTCATCGCGACTTGGATAATCAGAAGATTCTGTGGCTTCAAGTCACGATGAAGCACCCGGTTTTGGTGGCAGAAGTCTATGCCCCCCTTTGGCAGCTGGCACATGAAGGGCTCGGGTGCTTTCACGATGGCTATGTTGATGTGACGCGCCGTTGGTGACGACAGCAGCAGCGTCCATCTCCTGGTTTTGTGGATGCAGGTGTTGAGATGCTGTGTGCCGGGAGCCATCAGGTTTGGGCGCCTTTTTAGACGTGGGTTTCGTCTTCTCATCGCTGCCTGGCTGATACAGTTAGTGATTTGGTTCATCAAAGCACTTCTTGCTACTAGCACTGGGGATATCACCGGTGCGTCTTACCAGTCTCTTGTCCAACCGAATTTCGGTCCCCGCGCTTCTTTCTTCGTTCTCCAGCTGTGCAAAGCACAACCGGAATCTTCTCTTCTCGGCGTGTGCAGCTTCTGGTCTTCCTGGTGCAGATGTCTTGGAGGTGGCCGGCAAAGAGAGCTGAAAGAACTCGTCGCAGATTGGCGTGGTTGTTGGTTCTGAAAGGAGGGGACCGGGCGGCGCTTGGAAGGGTCTTTCGCTTCCTGCCCCTTTCTTCGTGTTTCCCGATTCCCCTCCCATCATCTTTGCATACTCACGTTCAAATTCGGCCTCATCTTCAGGGTCGACTTCCCCGGCTTTTCGGGTGACGATGATTGCTTCATCCTCAGAGTCGGATATCGACTTGTATGCCAAGTCACCCCGGCCGAAGCAAAGACAAACCTCCGCCCAGGTGGCCGAAACTTTCTTCCCGGCCTCGACATCATTGCCTGAGTTGCCCGCCGAAGCATCGGAGGGAACGGCACGCTTGGCGCGCTTTGTGGGTGTCTCGATGGCGTTGTCATCAGCGGCCTTGCCTCAGCAGCCATGGCGAGGAGAGCTTCTTCTTTCTTCTTCTTTCTTTTTTTTTCGATTCGTACCAAGGTTTCCCGGCAGAAACAAAAGACTCACAAAGAGCAGGTTACCTCAAAAATGATAAACTATGGCGAGGAGAGCGAGTGCACCATCCTCCTCCTCCTGGGTGGGAGCCTTGGAGGCGGCGGGCTCATCGTCCTCAGCAGACAGCTTGGAGGGACCGGCGCGCTTGGCGCGCTTGGTGGGAGTCTCGATGGTGTTGTCACCAGACGCCTTGCGCTTGGTGCTGGTGGACTTTCGGCCCTTGGGGGTGGCGGAAGAGGTCGTAGCCACCATCGGCACCAGACATTGTTTGCGGCGAGCGAGAAGGGGCCTCGCTGGGGTCGTCATACGCACGCCCCTCTGGATCCCACGCCCCTTTGTGGAGAAAAGCCAGAAGATAGCCCCCCTACGCATATCGGTCTTGCGCAGGCCACGCTGCCGGCCGAGCTTGTCGTGGTCGTCGCAGACCCAGACCCGCGCGCCGGGGTGATGCTCGGTCGATTCGCAGATGCCGCCGTGCTCGGGGTCTTCTTCGGCCTGGCAAGCTTTACCGCAGAGTTGTCTGTTCTCGTGATCACCGTCGATGACGAAACCCGTCTCGGCCGAGCCCCTTCCAGTCCAGCTCCCCCTTGTGCTGGTAGTCCAGTTTCGACCACAATTGCTCCAGCCGAGCGTCGGACTGCGCTGGTTCTGGGATTCCTCCATTGTTAATCCCACTTCGGTGATTGCATCCGAAGCCTTCATATTTGGCCTCAGGCCAGGGGCGACCATCCTAGGCCGATCGAGTGAGGGGCCCGGACTGAACGAGATATGCCATCATCAGGCAAGAGAACATCTCCGGGATGCCTCCACCGGAAGTTGTATCATGAATGATTGACGGATCATTGGGTTTCAGGCGGCGGCGACTCATGGCTGTGCGCTCGTCTTCCACATTCGATAGCGGATAGTTGGTGAATTCAACGATGTGCTTGAAATCACATCCTGCGATCTCATTCTCGCATGCCCAACCCCACCAATGCACCCGCCGGCCGCAGCAAAGACCGCCTTTGGGGCAAACAATGCCTCGCTTGAACTATGCCTCGGTCCCGTAGCTCGCTTCGTTTGCTACTGGCAAGGCGGGTATTGCCGGGGGAAGCCCCTTCTACTTCCCCGGGCAATTCGCTTCCCCCAGCGATTCTCGCGGCTGCAATCAAGCAAAGAGCAAGGATTTCGTCTGCAATTGAGAAGTCAGCATTCTGAATAAATACGTTAGGAAGAAATAATGGCGAACGCGTACAGTTACTTGCCATCCTTGCCCTAACCAAGAAGCTTCTCGGAAGTCTCGCTGGAAGCCTCAACAGAAGCCTCGTCAGCAGTCTCAACAGGAGCCTCGACATTTGTATCTCTGGGTGCTTCTCTGCTTTCAGTCGAACCTTGCTGCTCAGTCGGGCTCTGGTTCTCAACGAGCCCCATTGCGCTCTGGGCACCATCTCCTTCTGTGGTGCTCCGAGGGGATTTCATGACCGCCCCCCATCGACAACGACCTGCAAGGCACGGCCATCCCTGGGCCACTTTCTGTCGCCCTGTTCATCCTCTCCTTCTCTCTCGTCGTCTCTGGCGAGGGTCTCTTCGGGCGTTCTCCTCTTCATCAGAAGATGTGCCCGCGTGCGATAGAGAAAGACCAGTTCTCGTCCACATTCTCGCCCTTTATTTGGTGTTAGCGACACTCTCTAAGACACTTCAACTGTTGCTAAAGATATGAGTCTGTCTTACCTTCTGAGCGAACCGCACAATGCGGTTGAAGAGCCACCATTTGGCTTCGAGGTACGTGTATTTCGATCTACCTCTATGAATCTTTGCCGGTAGATATCTGTAATCCGGGTTGAGTTGACGGTACGCTGAGATGTGCGAAGACTTAGTCGGAGCGCTTGCGCTTCTTCTTGTGTCGGGACTCAGCATGTCGAGCTTTCAGTCGTTGGATCCGGGCGCGATGTCTTGGTTCCGGGATTGGATCCAGTCGTGGTACGACTCGACGGCTTGTTGCGGGTTGTGGAACACGGGGACGAAATGCTGGTTCACTGCATCTCGGCGTGAATTGATAACGTCGGTTGTCAAAGGAGGTTGCCACTGGCCAGGTAGGACATTGTTCTGGTTATTGACCTGGTCGCCGTGCTGGTCGGGATTCTGCTGGTCGGGACGATACTAGTCGGCGAAATGCTGGTCGGCGGGCATCTGGTCGGCGTGAATCTGGTCGGCGAGATGCTGGGGGCGTGATGCTGGGCGACTCCTCTCCCGACAGCTCACTGCCGCTGCCCGAGATGTCGGCGGCGACCTGGAAGAGCACCTTGCCGAAGCTTGCCAGTGCTCTTTCGATCGGCCACGCGGGAAAGGAGGCCATACTGCTCGCGCTTGATCTTGCCCTATGGTGAATCCAATATGTTAGAAGTCGTCCTGGGATGTTTGGAGAAGCACGGCAACTGCTTTTGGGGAGACTTACATAGTCCTCGTCGTGCGGCGCGATGGCATTAACAAACTCCTCCTCGCCCATGTAGAGCTCTCCGCCAAGACCCGGCATCCTTGACTGCGTGGTCAACGAAGTAAGCCCGAGTCTTGGCAGAGAGCTCTACGGGCTCCTCATGGCCCAGGAGGGACTCCTTGACACCTGCAAGGCGAGGCCACCCCCGACCATGCAAGGCCAGGCGATTCCCAACCATGCAAGGCTTGGCCACCCCCTTCTCCTGCGGGGCAAGGCCACCCCTTCTCCTGCAAGGCAAGGCCACCCCATTCCATGCAAGGCAAGGCCACCCCATTCCATGCAAGGCGCGGCCACTCCCGATCTTGCAAGGCACGGCCACCCTCCGCACTGCAAGGCATGGCCACCCCGTTACTCAAGAGCAACCTGCAGGGCGCGGCCACCATGCAAGGCGCGGCCATCTTCTTCTCTGCAAGGCATGGCCACCCCGTAGGCGTTCGAAGTATAAGCAGCTCAAACTCGCGTTCACGGCGAGCTCCTCCAGTTGGAGGCCCTCCAAGACGCGCAGGTGCGATCGCTGGAAGGAGACAGCCAGGCGTCTCCAGCCGTTGCTGCGCGTGATCAGGAGCTCCGCGGCCAGGCGCTCAAAGTACAGGCATCCCAGATTCGCATGCACGACGAGCTTCTCCAGACGCATGTCCTCCAGAACCCGAAGTAACTCGTGCAGGAGAACTTCGGCCTGGGGTCTGGCTGGAGTTCGGACGGCCACCATCGACCCCATAAGGCCGAACACCGTGACGTAGCGGACACTGCTAAGGGGGCCGGGGAAGGTGAGTAACTTGCGGATCATGATCTCAGGGGAACCGAAATGAAGCTCGATCTCTTCCATCCACAAGGGGCCGATCTCTCCTCGTATGCGTCGGCAGCATGCGAGCAAGGCAAGGGGGTGGCGCTCGTGCTCGTACGCAGGACGATTCGTGAACTCTAAATAGCGGTAGATCTCATCGCGGATCTCTTGAGGGATCCGGTATAAGAGGCTGCCAGCCTGGGGATCAGGGGCGTTGTTGGAAGAAATAACGAACACCGCTGCTGTTGCTGCTGCTGCTGGCCTCTATTCGAGAGTCCAGGACGAACTGCGGCTGGTCCAGCCTCTTCTGGAACTCTTCGTGGTCCTCTGGCTCATCGTCGGGGACGACGAGGTGGCTGCAGTTTAACCTCATACCCAGGAGGGTTCTCGGCATTATACTCTGGTAAGTGGTTGCCGTTTTCTGTGCGCAAAGAAGACGGCACAAACGAAGGACTTGGCGGAAGAGGTGCTGGGCTCGGCGCTCGAGGAAACATGAAGCTGGAGTGCGGTACTAGCACTCGGTTCGGTACTGGGAGGCGCCTGAATAATCGCTTATTCCAATGGCCCGGGGACTGTGCTGGACGTGGGCAGGGTCTGAGTAATGTTTACCCTAGCAAAGCCAAACGGAGAAGGAGCCCTCCCCGGTCCAGAGGTACGTTTCGCAGGCGTGAATGCGTCGATTCCGGTTTTCCTCGTCATTCGCCGTCAGAGTCTGTGCTCGTTCGGGGCTGTTGTGTTCGAGAAACCAATTAGCTCGAAATCCGGTCGTGTTTCGGTTACGCAAGAGCTACTTACCTTCTACTCGGAAATAGTTAAGACCGCACTTCGTTATTGCTAAGATGTTTCGGGAGAACCTGCGGACAAGATTGTGAGTACCTTCATGAGTCATGAAAGGGCACAAAGAGGTACTGCCGGCTTGGTACACTCTGCGTATAATAGCGCTGCGACTGGAGGTTCTGAGGGGCTTCTTCCACTTCCTCTGGAGTATCGAGGTTCGCCATGGGGCCTTGATCCTCATAGGCCGGGCAGTGTGTATTGTGGAAGCTGCAGTCGGCTCTGTACTCGAAGTCTACGGTCTCTTGGTACAGCATGGCGTGTACGTTCATCATCTCCAGTGCGACGCCCTGCGCTGACCCTCGCCCTGCAGTATACCGCCATCCTTGACGGATCCCCGCTGCCAACAGGACTTGCTCAGGACCATAAGTCAGCTTCTCGACGGGCGTTGGGCAGTCTGGACAAAGAGCATGTGGGTAGCCAATGTCATGAAAGTACCAAACTCGGCCTATGCTGTGACGATGACGGGGTGGTCGATGTCTGTTGGCCTTGGGGCGATGACGGGGTGATCGCTTGCTGCTGGACAGGCGCGCCAGGCCATTCGTTGGCATCCCTGAACTCGTCCCGCCACCACCCCCTTCTTGCCATCACGGAGGCCTCTCGCGGCGGCCGTACTCTAGGCCGTTGAAGTCCCGGGGGCTGCTGTCCTTGACGGAGTTGACGGCCTTTTGGCTTGTCGGAGGCCATGCCACTCTCGGTGAGAGCGGCCGTTGGCGTTGAAGGGATAACCCTTCTGAAGTATCTCCTCGATGATACTGGTCCATTGAGTTGGAGATGGATTGGCATGTTTATATACAGCCAAGAGCAGGTCGCAACGGGCCTGCTCGTTCCAATGGAAACGAGGGACTCGTCCCCTCGGGACTCTTTGGCGATTCAAGTCCCAGAGGCTGTTGTCCTTGACGGAGTTGGCGGCCTTTTGGCTTGTCGAGCCCATGCCACTCTCGGGGAGAGCGGCCGTTGGAATTGAAGGGATATCCCTTCTGCAGCGTCTCCTCTTCGATGCTGGTCCATTGGTTGGCAGCATTAGCGTTGAAGGGGTAGCCCTTCTGGAGAGTCTCCTCGATGATTGCAGTCCACTGAGTCGGAGATGGATTGGCATGTTTGTAAACAGCCAAGAGCAGGTCGCAACGAGCCTGCTCATTCCAGTGGAATCGGGGGACTCGTCCCTTCGGGGCTCTTTGGGGGTTCAAAGAGCTTTTCGAATCGCATGTCCTTGCCGCCGGCGCAGATCAAGTTCCGGCCAGCATTTCCAGCCCATGTCGAACTGACATTCTCTCACCAGAATACTTAAGTGAAGGAAGCACGACCTTCATCCCAGGCTTCTCGGCGAAATCCCGGACTGGTGGGAGTGTCAACGGCGTTGGCGTCGTTCGCATATCTTCTCGGTAGAATAATCTCGTTCGCGAACGCTTCTAGTTGTAATACCACCAGAAGAGAGGCCTTGAGTCGCAAGCAAGAGGCATTGGTGTCGCCGCATCGGTTCTTGGCTGTCTTCTCAGTCTTGGTGACGCCCAGCACGACAATCTTCTTGCACCGGCTATTGCATTCAAGGTGACTTTCAAAGAAGATTGTCGACTTGACCGCATGCCGAGTAGAGTTCGAGTTGCTCGGCTAGCTTTGTTCGCACGCATGCAGTAAGCCAGGCTTGGGGAAGTAGTGCCTTTCGGCACATGTCGCGCCGCATGCCCTTTGAGCACACTTTTGGTGATATGCGACACCGTATGCAGGCACTTCTTGTGTCGCTGCTTGTTCGACCGCGCGCCACACGCAAGTCCAGTCGTGCCTTCTCTGTCCAGTTGAAACGAGGGACTCGTCCTTGGCCAACCATGGTGATGGTAGTGGCAGTGAATGGAGGATAAAGAGGAATGTGGTTGGTGGTGGAAAAAGGACGACCGCAAAAAAAGGACGATGCGTTAAGGACGATGTGGAAAGGACGTTCTGGGAAAGGACGTCGCAAGAAAGACGATCGCAAAGAGGGTGGTCGAACAAGGGTAGTAGGTAGCCCCTTTCAAGGCGTCTCGACAGAACTCTCGACGGGGGTATCTTGGGAGATCGGGGATGTCTCCAAAGCATGCAGTTTTCACCTCCAGAGGCAGATGTGTTGGGTTCAAGCTTCAAGAGAGGCGAGAAGGGTGCTGCTCGGCAAAGGCGTCCAGTCGAGGTCTTGAGCCTGTTCGGACAGTTAGTTGCGGCGAAGCTGAGGCAGGGATGTGAACTACTTGCCTCAATATCACCAAGAAAGCGTCTTCTGATTTCCTTCCTTTCTCCGCTCATTTTCGTTTCCTTCGTTTCCTTTGAGCTTTCTGCTGAAACGAAATCGTTCGAAATCGTTCGAAACCGTTCGTCGGCGCCTGCGAACGGTTAGTGTCATGCTGCGTCGATGTGTCTCTGTATAGAGTGACTTACATCACCTCAGGCCGGGTCCATGTTGGCGTAGTCCTCTCAGCGCTTGATGTTGACGGCCGAGGTGGAGAGCGGCTTCTCCCGGTGTTGTCGTTGCTGTTGTTTCTGCCAATGGTGACTGGCGATGCGGGATGAACCGAATGCGAGGGAGCTGCGCCGTGGCTGAGTTTAGGGTCTTCCCAGGACCACAAGTCACGATAGGCACATAAGAGCCAGTTGTTTGTCTCAATGATTGAATTCATCCGCTATATACCACTTCCAGCTATAAGATGTCAATAAGCCTCCTTTGGCATCCTGGTACAACCTTCCAGCTCCTTGGCTTCTGGATACAAGTTGAACTTCTCCAAGTCGGGTGCGCCAGTCTTGAAAGCGGGAGACTCGGTCTTCATCTCTGCGGGGGGGAGACTCGATCTTTATCTCTGGTGAGACACTTCGCTCCACCTTGAACATGGGAGAGCGATCCTGGCCCATACCATCACTGGCCTGATGCTCGTTCGTAGAGTTGCCTGGCCGCCGTGTTGCTTGGCTTCTTTGCCCGGGTCAGCCCCGATGGTTCGAGGGTGCAACAGCAAAAGGAAGCAAAAGGAAGCAAGAGGGAGCAAGGGGAAGCCAGTCTTGAAGTCGGGAGACTCGATCTTGGTCTCTGGCGAGACACTTCGCTCCACCTTGAACATAGGGGATCGCTCCTGGCCCCTTCCATCCTTGGCCGTCATCTCGCTTGGCTTCTTTACCAGGGTCGGCCCCGATGGTTCGAGGGTGTAAAAGCGAGGGGAAGCAAGAGCAAGGGGAAGCAAGAGCAAGATGGAGCAAGAGGAATTTGGCCTGGCAGCCGCAGATGCCTCTCTCATGCATCCACTGGTGCTCGAACATGACAATATCCACCCATCGTGAGTGCATGACCCGGCTACACGCTGGGCACATGTCGCCGGCCATGGTAGGTCGATGGCTTGGGTCCTTGCCGATCGGGATGGGAGCAAGACAGTGGTAGCGATCGACCATCATGTCGGTTTTGTTGATTGTGAAGATGAAGGGAGCCTCTGCTTTCCTCCTAACACTCTACTGGATGAGATGGTCAGTTCTGCGTAGAAGTCGTATTGCTTGAGGGCACTTACATTGTCCTTATCATACTCGACGAACAGGTCTGAGTCCTCCTCAGGAACCTCGGTCGGGGTAGACGATCCTCGTTGGAGCCGAACAAGCTGTCTGGTCGGTAACGTAGTCGGGTCGATGTGGCTATACTTGTTAAGCCACTTCAATGGATCGAATTGTTTGTGTTTGTGACTGTAGCCGTCGACGAGCTCAGGGATAGGTTGCATGAACAGAGTAGGCTCGTCGTCGAGGTTGATGACAGGAGATGTTGTGCCGGGCAGCAGGGGGTCGTCTCGAATGCAGAACGACAGCACGAGGACCTTGAGCAGCAAACCAACAATGGTAACAAGGCCTTTGCTGCGGAGTACGAAGGGACTGCAGACAGGTATGCGTATGCATAAGCAATACAGACCCGACGATGGGAATCTGGGAGCAAAAGCAAGAGGGCAAAAGCAAGGGTGAGAAAGCAAGAGCAAGAAGGTGGAAGCAAGAGCAAAGGAGTGGGAGCAAGAGCAAGGTTGGTTGAGCCTTCATCGCCCTCGGCCTTCAGACGGGAGTTGAACGACTCCTGGTCACGGGGATCGAAGTCAGTAAACTTCGGATCATGGGTGAAGCATCGGCAACCGCGGATGGGTGAAGCATCGACAACCGCAGAACTTGATGATCTTCACACCGAGGCCTTGAAGATCGACCTCGTTGCCCATGCTGGGATCGTCCAGAAGGGTATCACTTGACGAGCGACGGTTGTTGTAGGCGGGACTACCGCCGGCCTTGGCCTTGGCCTTGGCCTTAGCACTTGAGCTGTGGAGCTGAAGTGCAGTACTTGCACTCGGCTCAGCACTCGCAGAAGCCAACGTGCTGTACTGGGAGTGGAATGGGATGCTGGTAGGATCCCTACAAAGGGCCAAGGGCTAGCATGTTGTCGTGCCACGCAATGCGCGATCCAGGGCAACAAGGAATCGAACAAGCTTCTCTCTCATGTAATAGAAGAAGTTGCCGTGAACATCGTCATGTGGCACGTTCGAGTTCTTTGGGGGCGCGTAGAGATCGGCCCAAGCCTCCATCGGATCGAACCCGTAGTCCCGGCATCTTTCCCAGCTCGGAAAGAAGGCCGGGTTCGGATACTTGAACTCTGCCTTTGAAGCTGTCCTCCGGTGGAGGACGCCCGTTTTCAAGTATTCCATCCGGCTCGAGCGCCATCTTCAGCAACAGACGTCGAAGCGAAAATGCGCATCATTGATGCCATCGGGGTTCTTCGCGATTCGGGCGGCGTTGTACTTCTCGTAGGCTTGGACGAGCCTGCCGTCTTGGCGTCGTTCTGCCACCGGCTCAGCACTTGTACAAGCCAATCGGCTGTACCCGCGAAGGGAAGGCACGCCAGTAAAAAGCGCAACCGAATATCTATAAGAGGTTAGTAAAGGCGCAAACACGAAATTTCCAAGAGTCGAATGAGAAGAACATACCTTGTATGTCAAGTTCTGGGTGAACCCGACGCTCCTGCCGAGGCTTGTCGATTTGTCCTTCTGCCGAGGCTGTCGATTTTGCCATGGTACGGTGTACCAGGCTGTCGACCTCGCCGTCGCTCAGCGATGATGCTGTCAATGCATTCCTGGACACTGGAATTCACCAACAGAAACCGGCTCCTGTCGACGGGGGGGCGGAAGAGGTCCCGGCTATCGTGTCGCTTCGAGAAGGAACACCTCGTTATAAATCAGCTTATCCGGGTCGACGGGTAGCCGAATTCGAAATGCTCCGGGCAGTTCATCGACAAACATGCCCATCCGGCCGCGTATACGGATTTGCTGTATTCTCCACACGAGGGACAGGACCTTCCATCACACTTCACTTCCGGATCGACCTTCTCCAGGCGAGCCATATACTCTGGAACTAGGCTCCCGTCCACTGTGGGGGTTTTGTGAGCCCACATGTATGTGACGGCAAAGAAGCCCATGAGGCAGAAGGGGTGCGGCGGCCCGACCGGGTAATTCGGATTCTTTGACCCTATTGCACAGCGTCAGTCAGTTCATCAACTCCAGCTCCCTTCACGGGGCGTCTTACCAATCACAACGGAGACCGGCACCTTCTTCTCGAAAGCATTCATCAACGCTCTGTATGGCCGGGAGTTCTGGTCCTGACCTTTGGTCCGGAGCATCCGTCCAGATGCATCCAGTTCTCTTCCCCCGCCGATACTAGAGTTCCGTCCACTGTAGGGGTCTTGTGAGCCCATATGTACGTGACCACAAAGAAACCCGGCAGACACACCGCATGGTGGGGCGCGCTTCACCGGGAAGTTCGGGTTCTTTGTGGCCACGTACATATGGGCCTCCCCATAGGCTCTTGCCCCTTCCTGGACGCTATCCGCGTCCGAGACGCCGTCTGCTGGTCCCATTAGTCTCCCAAATAGCGAGCTTGTTCGACATGGTGTTGGTACTTACCTGCCGCGGCCTGCACGAGCGCGCCGTTCTCTAGTCCTTCGGCAACGACGTGGCGGACCGGACTGCTCTTCCCTCTCAGCCTGCTGTTGATTCTTCATCGCGACCGCGAAGGTAGGAGCCAGTCCAGTCCACCACGCCGCCTAACACCACAAGCCAGTTTTCGCCTTCCAGAACTCGTAAGTTAGTATCGGCTTGGGGATAGGGAAAGGTGAGCAGGCCTACCTGGTGGCGTCGCCTCGGGAGCGTCTGCCCAAGCTTGGTTCTCTTTTTCGGGCGGAATCGCCGGCGCTGCAACCTTCTCAGCATCTTGACCTTGGCCATGGTCAGCGGCGTCTGCGTCTTGCTGATTAGTATGATGTTCAAGTAGTGACAAGTATCGAAAAACGAACGCATTTGAGCGGAGGAAGAGATAAGTGCAACGAAGGAGGAAATGAGTGCGTTGGAGGAAAAAATGAATGCAACGAAACAGAACGAGTTTCGGTTGAGTAGGCTGGGTCAAGAAAGATGATAGAGACTCGGCGTTGATCAAAAGTGATGCAATGCTCCGGAAGAGGGAATCTTGGGGAAGTGAAGTGACAAGGCCAGAGACCGCCAGGTGAAGGAAATCCAAGGTAAACCGGCCAAAAGAAGAAGAGCGGACTGTACCAAGGTGGTTGATTCAGACGCGGTTCTCCTCAAATGTGATGTTTCTGGGATGGGAAATGTTGGATATTGGATAAATGGCATCACGAGACCGACAGGCGAACGAAGGTCAACGTCAGGCGGTCGGACAAGAGGAACGGAAGAAGTATGTGATGAGGAAGGAATTTTAGGTGAAGGCGGTCGAGAAGAACTTTGGAGTAGACCACGTTCGAACTGCGGTCGATGTGAAATACCAAATTCTCCAACACTGGGTTGCGAAGTGAAGAGTGGTGGTGAAGTTGCAAGTTGGGGAAAATACCTACCGGGCCACAGAATCAAAGATATCATCTATCTTGATGAGGGCAAATATCGTTGAGGCAGAGGATATTGTGAAGGCGGAAGTGAAGCAAGAGCGTAATATGGTTGATGGAGGTGATGAAGGATGTGAGGAAGGCCAACCTACCTTGGCACAAATAATATTGTGTTCCCTTGAGGGAAGAGCGGTGATGAAGTTGTGGTGATGTGACAAAGGTAGGTGTTGGGCTCATCGATCTTGTGGAGAGAGGGAAAAAAGAGCAAAGGGCAGATGCGAGAGATGACATATAACCTACCTGCGGAGCAAAGAATGGCAAAGGACAAGTGATGCTGGTGATATATAACGTACCTATTGCTGTCTGTGCCTGATGCCATACCAGTGTGAGCGGATGTGATGTTTCGTTCATGGTGCGGTGATGTATGACGGAGGAACGGTGAAGTGCGTTGATAGAAGAGCGGAACGAGAAAAGATGCGGCGGCTTGGTGGCGGAGTGGAAGGTGGGAAGGTGAAGTAAGTAGGTGGGAGAGTGGAAGGTGGAAAGACTGGCTCTTTGAAGAGCGTCTGCGCAAGTGAAGTTCGGTCGGACGAGAGGGACGTTCGTTCGGGGGAAGAGATGTTGAAGTGCGAGGTGCGGTATAATAAAAAAGACTTACTTCTTTGCCGGCGACGATAAAGGTGCGAGGCGTTGAAGCAACCGTTCACGGAAGGATAGGTGGTGTGGTGAAGGGTGAAGATGAAAGATGAAGTTGAAGTTGGTGAAGTTGGTGATGGAAGGAAAGGAAAGAAGATGGGGAATGGGAGGGGAGATGGGTATTTATAGTAGCAGAAAGGGCACCCGGAGGCTACTGACCTGGAAGGATGTACCTAAGTACGTTTTGGATTCTTAGAGAATAAAATTGACTCATTCACTTGTTCTACACCGCGCAGTCGCCAGCCTAGAGGTATCGTGAGTCACTGTTGGTGTTGAAGCCTGGCCTTGTGGCCCTTCCAAGCACCAGATCTGGTGGTAGAAAAGAGAGAAATACTAGGTAACGCAACTTACCAACGTGTGATTGTGCTGGCCTTGTGAAGTGAGCGGCCGAGCGCATCATAAGGGATACTATGAGTCGTAACAAAGAGTCATTCGGGTGATATGATGGAGTCAAGTAACTGGGAGAATAGGCAGCGATGTGGAAGATCCGCCGTGATGAGTCGTTCTGGTGATTGTTGGGCTAGGCAGCGCTCAGAACATGTGTTTGTGCGGAGAATCTGCAAGCTACGGCGGCGACGCGAAGGAGGAGTGAAAATAAAGTGATTTTGGTGGAAAGAATATAGCCAGATATACAGCAGAGGGGGGTGCTGCTGTGAAAGGAACGGTGGGGGAAACGACGATGCGATGGGAATGTGAGCTTCATGTAGAGCCAAGGAAAGCCAAGATCAAATTCAATGGTACCGTTGTGCCAATAATGTCGGCGATATTGAAGGGAGGAGTAATTGGAGGTTTGTGGGGAAGGCACGAATGAATACTTCGGCGAAGGCACGAGTGAATACTTCGGCGAAGGCACGATTGGATACCAATGCCAGAGCAGCATGACCGAGACAACTGGAAGAGTGAATAGCCTCGTACTCGCTTGCTTGTAGCCACGGCAAGGCGGTTCTACTTGATGGTGATATGGGCTTGGATGATGGCACATATAGTATATTGCTCTTTGGCAAGGCCAAGTGAGAGGCAAGAAGATAACACTTGGAGACACCATAGCACTCTCGAGTTGAGCCCACTTGCTATTTGGAGCAGTGGGTTCGCCTTGTCCAATATGGACTCGACCTCCACTCGAAAAGCATAATCTTTGACTTGATCCTTCACAGTGAAAGGGACTGGATACAGCCCGGATAGTATCATACATGTAGTTTGTGGAAGAGAAGTTGAAGTTTTGCACATTCTCAAGTCTGTGGTGGCAGGTTGGATGGCCAGCAAGTTCATGGAATAGCGTTTCTTGGAGTCAACAACTTTCTTAGATCCAGCCTATCGGTGGGGGTCTCGCAATGGTCTAGCCCAGTGGCGATGGGGGATGTGAAACTTCTGGTGAAGGCTACATCTCTAGGAGAACTCAATGCACAATCTAATGCAGGACCAAAAGACTCGAAACATTTGTGAGGGCTGGCCTCAAGGTTAACCTGCTGCTTGTCTTGCTACAACATCAAGCAGTTGCCTCGTATCAGCAGGAAGCAAGTTTGAATGATTATTTATCTGCTGCACAATTCGCAAGATGCGACTCCATCTTGGGGCGAACCACAAGAACCAAGTGGAGCGCAAATTCCGACCTCAAAACCCCAGAAGTGAGCATTCTGCAAGCAGGACCAAAAACAACCTTATCCCAGATGAGCATATACTCGCAGAAATTCCCATAGATCCCGAAACTTGCTTCGGCAGGATGGAGGCCGGTTCATGGCCGCTAGCGCCGCAGCCGGCCGAAAATATTGCCTAATTGGGGCCCGGATGCGGCGGCAGTCGGCCGTAGTGACCCTAATTTAACGTTAATTTTCGGAGGTGCGGGCCGGACCGCTGCCTAATTCTCTTTCAGGCAGCGATTTTGGGGATTGTTGCGCTTTGGCAATTGTTCACACGGCCTTCACACGGCCAGGACATATGATCGGAGGGGTGTGGCCGATTGGTTTGCCCACAGGGGCCGAGGTAGCGGAATCAGGGCCGGCCGGGGGTAAGGAGGATGGTGGGCTTCAAGGGTCGTAGGTGGTACATAAGTCTTGGTCCTACCTAACTTGAATTGCAATGGCGATTAAACCATAACAGAAAGTCAAAGATAGTGAGAAATGGCACGCCCTTGAAGGCAGTACCATGAGCTCTGTCGCCAGTAAAGTCTGAGACCAAGCTCTTGGTGTTTCCATAGTCCAATCTATATGAAAGTCGTCGTCTTCTGTCTGGGTAGTACTGGCTTGTTTGGTTTGCATGGTGTGACTTCGAACCCGGTAAATCTTAACATAGAGTCATTCTTGGCAATTGTGATGGCAGGGGACGACGAACACCACTTGGTGTGGTCAGTCCGGCTTGTACGAGGTAGCTTGGCAAGGATTGCTGGTCAAGGGAGAGTGTCCCCAATGGAGCAGTTGCCACTCAGTTTCCGGCTTGCGGCCGGCAGTAGCAGTCGGCGCTCCATTCAAGTTATGTACATGTGTAGATGTGCGGTAACAAGGGCAAGCAGCAAGCTTGTCGGGCAACTACTGTGGAAATGCAGTTTCATCAAAGAAGATATTTCTCGTCTCAGCCTTTTTGGCATGGTAGGTGGTTGTGCGGGCTTGAGGCATGTGATGGCAGGACAGACAGATGCTTGAACAGATCAGCATTTTGCTGCATTTAGTCGATCTTTTGGCTTTGGAGCACACTCGGCGAGGCTATTGGTGATCCAAGGTTCATGATGTATATACAAAAGTCAATCGTGGAGCGCATGTTAGCTTTTTCCAGCCCTGTCATGCGAAAGCCGTTGCAAATGGAGGCCGGCTTGGACGAGTGCAACGCTGACAGACAGCCCTGACAGCAGAACACATGCACTCGTTATGCACGGCCTTCACAGAGCTGAGGAAAATGGCGGTTCAGTATGCAATAACGAGCCAGTAGAGTGGTTATTGGCAGAACTGAGGCATGAACCAAAACTGAATGCAGTCTCTCCTGTGCCTGCTTTCTACGCCAAGTCGCTACATCAGGGGGAATGGAGTTGGACTTCGATCAGTCAAACCAAGCTTTCGTTGGTGGCAGGTCAGAGCTTTCGCTAAGGAGCCAGGGGGCCGGCTGCAGCTTCAGCGCTAGCTAAACTTCCGCTATCCCCGCCTATAGCGTCTTGGGCTTAGTGGGGGGTTGGAGGAAAGGAAACATTCCACATGGAAGTAATCTTCTTCTACAGGAACGAAACGTCCTTATTCGGGTCCTGGGAAACCGATAAAGGGGGTTTGGAACATATCACCTTGTTGCCTGTCTACTAATGAACAAGCCAATGAGTTGAAGGTGTTATTAATAGTAGTTCTAGTATCAGCAGGCGAGACCCTGAAAGGCATCATCATATGATGGTGCTCAGCCGAGCTTACTTTCTATCGATAAGGTTCTAGGCTCTCCAGGGGATCAAAAACGACAAGCAGCAAGCTTTCTCCTGCGACCGCATATGCCTGCCCGGCGTGCGCTATTTCAGACATCTAGTGAAGCACATATACGACACAAACAAGCATCTTCTAGTTTCGTTTCGGTTCATGTGTGCCAATGCTCGTGTTGGCCATGACGACATTCAACTCAATTCTATCGCGTTTCGCTGATCAATCAATTCGAAATCAAAGAGCAGGGCCGGAAAAGGGCCGCGGTTCCTTCTCCCAGCCCACCTTCGGCCAGCCACCTGGCAGGGTGGCGACCGGTGGCAGCGTGTACCGCCCGTCGCACTCGCCCTCTGTGCAGTTGAGGCCGCAGAGACCAAAGACTTTGCAGTAGCATTCGTCTGCCGAGGGGCAATGCACGGCTTCTTGGCCAAAGATAACTAGAAAGATGGAGGTGGTGAATAAACGTTTATGTCCCGGGTACTTGCAGCAGCAGGCGTGGAAACCAACCAAAGTGGACCGCGCTGGTGAGAGAAGGAAAACTTACTGTGCCATGCGAACTCGAAAACTCTCCCGCTCAAGGCATCCTCGAGGGGGGTGTTGAGCAGCCACTGGAGGAAGTGCATGTAGTCCTTCCTCGGCCGCCGGTGTATCGCCTCCCTGGTGACGGCGAATTGGGAGCAGCAGCTCACGGCGACCACTTCGGGGACCGGGTGGCCGGGCAGGAGCTGTTCGAAGGACTCCTTGTACACCTCCTTGGCCGACGGCATGCCACCGGTGGCCTGCTCCTCCATCGGCACCTCGTCCTCTATCGGCCGGATCTCGGCGGGGCAGCCGATGACCCAGACGCACCGGAGGTTCACGTAGCCCATCTGGCGCAGGTGGGGCAGCTGGAAGTTCTGGAGGGTGGCGAGGCCGTCATAGTCCGGGTCGTCGTTGTGCCAGGCGAAGCGCGAGGCGTGGAAGAAGATGAGGTTGTCCGACAGGTCGTGGTAGTTGTTGACAATGTGCGTCAGGTACACCATGGCCTCGCGGCCCTTGTTCTGGGGCACCGTCAGCGCCGCCTTGGGGTCATTGACGACGTAGATGCTCTTGTTCCATTGCGGCGGCAGGTGGCGGTGGAACCAGGTGGTGTTGTCGCTCTTGGTGCTGGCGACGACGACGTCGACCTCGCGCGGCGGCGGGCGCTGGTGTTGCAGCGGGATGGGCACTACGGCCTCGCTCGCTGGCCCGAAACTGGGGTAACCGGGGTACAGAGAGCAGATGAACCAGGAGAAACAAACAAGTACGGCGCATGCAACGACAACTCGGCCTAGTCCGGACCTAGCGGGGACCATGTTCGATGCTAGGTTAGCCCGAATCCGAAATCCAATCCGACAGGTTACAATGCTATAGAACGGCACCACGAGACTCTTCCCTCCATGCCGTTCTCCAACATTGTCGTGACAAAGAAGGATTGGAAGAAAAAGAGGCGCGGCAAAAGTCGAAAACGGGCAGTCGAGGCTAATGTAGGCCGTCCTGGCTAGGGGCCGCGTCTACCGTCATTTTGGCAGCTGGGCTCCAGCGCTTGTGCTTGTCGATGATCCTCATTCCTTGACCCTCCCAGCGCTGGTCACTTCTCCGAACGGAAGCCGTCAAGCAAGCCCCCTACAGCGCCCCCCTGTCCAGGCGCTGCCAGGGTGGAGCGGCAGAACCCCTGGTCGCCCAATGACGATGCCAATTACTGGCATCGGCTAGCCGGCCCCTCCGTATTCACTATCTACTACCAGGATCATCCAGCGATTACGAGGAGCCCCCACTAGACACGACCCAACTGCCCGGAAACAATTTCCACGACTCGCCGTTTGTCGGTCGCTATCATACTTGAGCGGTCTCGTCGAGCCACCAAACATATATTGAATTATAAGGAGTATATCCAGTATGTATCCAGTATTTATATCGATTTCGTCGATGACGGCATCTGCATCTGCACGTTGCACAAGTAGGTATATCTCGATTTGGGGCATGGACAAGTCAGATAAGCAAGATGGCATTGGGGTGGGTTACAGCGGATGATCAACGTGCGTTTCATTCGAACCAATTGGGCTCGACGACTTCAATCGTGTTCAGTCGGACATAAGAAGACAGGCTATCTGCTCCCGGATAAGTTGGAGTTCGAGGCTATGAGAGCTGCCAATCAGTGGTCTGCTTGGGCAACCTCCATGAAAGCCGTATGATTCTTAAGCAAGAGAGGGTGGCATGAGCTTCAATGTTCGAAGCGGGGAAGACGCGGGGGCCAAGAACACACCAATCTGAGACGTGTGAGCTTTGCCTAAACATCCTCCTTCTTCTTGCCAATTGGATTGACACGAAAATCATATATGAAATCAAACCGCGCTACACAGGGCGGCATTTGGGGTGATGTTTGAGCTCTTCAGCTGAGCTGTGATAGCGAGCTTGCAGAGAGAGCTTTGCCTTACCCGTGACCAATGCCCTGCCCCCCATAAGGACTTCTGCCCATCAATACTAGTAGAAGTAGTAGAAGCGGATATTGCAACGACTGAAACGATAAGATGTTGACGTTTCTTTCGTAGGTACTCCGTTGCTGCGTGCGGGCACAGCTTCTGGACACACGGCGGATGATAGACCGAGGCGAGCGTTTCCGACACGCTGGTAAAGGGGGGTCGCATAAAATGCATGGGTGAAACTCTATGGCGTGACTGAAATGTTACATGTTGCATGCAAGAGGGTTTCTTGCAGCGCCGATTGAATGTTGAATTCATAGCCAGGTTCGTTCTTGGTATTGGAGGCATGCTCTGTAGAAGGGAACCCCGATTTTGGTTATGTTGTGTAACGAGGTGTTTCTCTTGTACATAAGGACGATCGACCCCCGCATATCTTGGAGTCACTCTCAGTGCAATCTTCATATCGCCGTTTAAGCGTCTAGGATTCGCCCACTATGTTATCGTACCTCGTGCTCCTCCTGGGCTCGCTCGCCCTCGCCTTCTTGGCCCGTCGCCGTTTCTACCCCAAGCCGTACGCTGGCATCCCCTACAACCAGCACTCCGCCGACCGCCTGACCGGCGACATCCCGGACCTCATGCCCCTCGTCAAGGCCACCCACGAGCACTCGGCGCCCCTCCTGGCCGTCACGACGCGGCGGCTGCGGCGGCCCCTCGCGCAGCTGCTGTTCCCGGCGCTGCGCCCGCCCCTGCTCATCCTCGACGACCCGCGCGAGATCGAGGATGTTCTGGTGCGCCGGGGCCGCGAGTTCGACCGCGCGCCCGTGTCTATGCACATACTTCGGCACTACTTCCCCTACGCCATGATGACCCAGTACAATACCGCGCCCGGCCTCCGGGACCAGAAACGGGTCTGGGCTGATGCGTTTGGCGCTGACTTCCTCCGTCGGGTCGCGGCGCCTAGCGTCTACCAGGCTACCCTGGACTTGCTGGATCTGTGGAGCATGAAGGCCACCGGCCGACCCTTTCAGGTCGTCGAGGACTTTCACAGCACGGCGTTCGATGCCATGTGGGTAGCTTTGACAGGCGAGAAGGCGGGCATCGTTCAGCACGAGATTGAGAAGCTCCGAAGCCAGAGTGCGGCTGGTGGGGGTGGTGGTGGTCGCGAGCACCAAATTGGCCCGCCCCCTCGTGGAAACCTCATAAAGACAGAAGTCGAGTACGTCAACGGCATGATTGCGAAGGGCTTCGAGTCCGTCGGGCTCTCGAGACTGGCCCAGACGTTTTCAGCCTACCTGCCCCGCCATCGCCAATTTCGAAGAACGGTGGACACGGAGGTTGGTCTAGTGATACGCAAGGCCGTGGACCGGTTCCAACAAGTTGAGGCGGGCCACTTAGATGCCGATGAGCATGATACGTGCATGATGGACCTGGTGCTTCGACGCAAGATCCTTGAAGCCAGGAAGTCTGGGCAGCCCCTGATGGATCCGACGAAGGACAAAGTCCTGCTGGATGACACGTTCATGATGATCTTAGCGGTATGTAGGGTTTGGTTGCCTCTGATCTGGTGGAAGATTGCCTGGGGTTCCAGCCATGAGGTCAAAGGAGAGCTAACCGATTCCATCCTGAGTAGGGCTACGACACCACGGCCAACGCCCTGGTCTGGTTCGTAAGGTACATGGATTCCTACCCCGAGACCCAGGCCGAGCTTCGCACGCTCCTCCAGGCTGCCTTCCCTCACACGAAGACGCCCTCCATGGAAGAGATCCTCGGGACCGACATCCCGTACCTTGACGCCGTATGCGAGGAGACCTTCCGGCTCGGCGGGGTCGCCAAGGGTAACCTGCGGTCGGCCGCGGTTGACACGCACATCTTAGGCCATTTCGTGCCCAAGGGCGCCGAGATCTTTCTGAACTTCCACGTCGACCACGCGCCGTACCCGGTAGATGAGGCGGTCCGATCGGCGAGTAGCCAATCGGCCGGGACCAAGCTGACAGTTGGGGAAGGCGCATCACACTATGAGGACATTGCTCTTCGCGATCTCGGATCCTTCGAGCCGCGAAGGTGGTTGGTCACAGACGAAAAGACCGGCAAGGAAGCTTTCGATGCGCAGGCATTGCCGCAACTCGCATTCGGCGGGGGATACAGAGGGTGCTCAGGTAAGTACATGTCCACCCCTTTACCGACTACCGGCATGTTGCCCCTGGAAGCTGACGAAGTTATTTGGCGCAATCAGGCCGCAAACTTGCTGCAATGGAGTTCCGTACTGTTGTCGCGTTGCTTGTTCTCAATTTCGATCTTCTGGATCTCCCCGAGGAAATGAAGACCTTGAAGGCCAACGAGAGGATGTTTCGATTGCCCGACATGCCATTCGTAAGCTTGCGGGCACTTTGAAAGAGGTTATAGACATTGCTCCTTTACAGCCCGGGGCACGTCGTAGGGCAATTCTTAAGACACTTGACCACACCGGGTATTGCCTCCCAATAAACATACTACTCGTACAATGCGATGCATACTACTGTTTACATGAATGAACGCTAACGTTGAAATCAATAAGATTGGATCCCCTGGAAACTCGCACACCCTGCTTCAACGGCTGTTCTTCAGGCCCTCTAAGATGCTCGATAAGCCCACGAAGTTGAACTCTTCTACCGTTTCTTCCCATATCCGATCTGTCAGCTCGCGCCCCTCTGGCTTGTACCAAACCTCGGGAAGCCTGTTCAATTTGTCAGCATAAGTTCTTGTTACGAGTGAAAGCCTCCATAGGCAAAGCAAGCAGAGAAAGGAAAAGAAGAAGGTGACGACTTACGCTTTGACAGCCCAATCACTAACAAACCCCCCATGACTCTCCGACCCGTACGGCAGGACCGCGTCGATGTAATTCGAAGCCCCCACCTCGGCCGTCCGCGCGATCAGCGCCTGCATCACCCCCATGACCGCCTTCACCACCACGCCGCCGCCGCGGAAGAAGTCCGTCCCCTTGCAGGCGCCCGGGTTCGACAGGTTGACCACCACGTCCTCGGGATCGACGTACTCGGCCGCCAGCCGCGCCACGAACAGCGTGAGCAGGATCTTGGACCGCGAGTACTTGGCCATGCCGCCCATCGCCTTGGGATCCTGGAAGGGCGGCAGCACCGGCTGGTGCGCGGGCACGTCGGTCGACCAGACGAGATCCGTGCTCACCACGGACAGCACCGGCGGCTTCCCGCCGGTCGCCTTCTTCTTCGTCTTGAGCACGGGCACCAGCAGCACTGTCAACAGCGCCGTCGACAGGAAGTTGACCAGGAGCGTCACCTCGCGCCCCGTCGCCTCGTTCATCGTCGGTTCAGTCGTGATCAGCCCCGCGTTCAAGATAACATAGTCGATCCGCGGCAGCTCGGAACCGCAGCGCTCCGCGAAGGCCTGCACCGAGCTGTACGACTCCATATCCACGATCCAGACCGAGACCGTGGCGGCCGGAAAGTCGCGGCGCAGGCCCGCCGCCGCCGCGTCGCCTTTAGCCTGCGAGCGCACACCTAAGACGAGGTGGGACAGGCCCCGCGCGAGCAGCTGGCGCGCGGCTTCGAGGCCGAGGCCGACGTTGGCGCCGGTGACGACAGCGACTTGGTCCTGGAGGCTGTTGGCGCCCTGGGGGAGCGCCTTGGGGCGGGTGAACTGGCGGGAGAGGAAGCCGCGGATGGTGCCTTCGTAGGCGGCCTGCTTTTGAAGGCTGGCGAGGTCCATGGTTGAGGTGTTGGTGTTGATGCCCATCTTGCCTGGATAAAGGATATATGATGCTTAGATGCTTGCAAGGCAGTAGGTAATACGGCCTCTAGAAATCGACTGGATCAAGGTATAAGAGGGACTGGAAGAGCGTATTGATATGCCGACTGGAATGCATTGTCAGAGGGGCATAGATCTGTCAAATATAAGAATCTCAGAGACACTGCATGCATATGCGCAAGTACAGCAGCAACCCATACATCACCAACGCATAACGTATCTCAGAGAGCTTTGTAATCGAAGGCGCTAAGTACGCCATAGCCTGTTACTAAGTGGTGAGGCTGTTCCATTTCGTGACTTGAGGCATACGAATCATGCATATGGTGTATTTCTTGGGCGTAGAATTCGTCCATGAGGATTGGGTGCAGTTTCAGCTGGTAGATAGATGAGGGGCCAGGACGCTGAAAACGCCTGCTGCAGCGGGGGCACAAGCTGTTCCGGCTGCATGTTTAGGGCGCTACTCGCTTGAGCTTCCTCCCAAGCCCCCTAAAGGACCCGCTATCGAATCAATTGCTTACCGATTTCATCGCACTTCGGACCCTTGTGTTGTGCGAAGTCCGTTTATCTGACGTACTTACTAATCGAAGAACAGCAAGAAGAGATCGTGGAAGTTTCAATGCACTGCACATATCTCGATCCTTCATACAAGCTGCACTTGGCCGCCAATACCGACACGAAACGATGCTCGAGTAATTCATAATGAGCAAACTGATACTCAGGTCGAAGAAAGTAGATTAAGGTTAGGCCTTGGAAGGTGGATATGGCGGTTTTGCGAAATGGGGTCGCCAAGTGCAAACCAGCACGGCCAAACAGCAAGCAGGTCACCCACTTCTCCAGATCAACATACTTAGTTGACAAGACTTTATCTTCGCCCAATGAATTCAAGATGACCTATTCAGTCTCATCAGTCCATGCATGCACAGAAGAGTGTTAAGGTCTGTCTCTAGTTACGAGTGGGAGCCGTACCAAAAGTACAGGCCGGATCTCAAGATCGTTGGCACCGTATCCGTAAACCCCAGAATGGACTACAGCGGCTGGCGGGCTATCCGCGCCCCAAGTCGCAATGGCGCCGGCGAAGTGACCAACCCCCCACGTCCCCCAAGAAGGCTTCTAGAAGTTCCCGGGCGACGATGCCAAGTCAAACGAGGAGCACCATCACGATAGGCGGTGTGGTACAAGATCAATGAACAGACAGGGTAAATGTGGCCATCATCAAACGCAGCTCAAGATACTTCGCCGCGACGAAGACGGCCTGAGAAGCTGTATAACAGATCGCATACTGCTGCCACGAAGTATCTGCTCGAGAATTTGGCGCAGTCGTGTCCGACGGACGTGGTCAACATCGGGCTTGTGTACGCCTATACGGGCTCGCAGATACGGTGACAGACATAAGCCCTGCCATGAATGGAAAAAGTACGCCACCGCCGAGCGTGGGGCGTAGCAAGTCTAATTGCGCAAGCCGTAACTTGCAGCTCAGAGCGATGCTGCGAGGGCCGAGTCAAGTCAGGATTCTGAGGATGGCAGGTTTAAGTCGCCGAGGGGATTAGTCAGGCCGGTCGGCAGGATAGACTTGATCAATCGTTCCTATGAACGACCTGCCGACATTATCAATCAGCCTGAAATATACGTGGGTAGGATGCGGTAGAGGTTCCGCTCGGACATTCACGTGGTGAAAACCCTCGAGTAAGAGGATGCCAGCGCTCGAATCCCTCCGTGGGTGGACTACATATCATCCCAGCGGAGTCCGGCCGCGGCCTGATCAAGCCACCGAACAGGTACAGTAAGCATGCATCAACGTACTTAGTGAGGAGCAGTGAATGGTGACTGGGCAGTTCTTTTCGTATAAGTAGAGACCTCGCTATAAGCTTTTGAGAGAAAAGAGGATTGGACTTCATTCTGCATCGCTGATATTTCCATAGGCTTCATTCGCAAGAAGATCTTACTATCTCTCATCCGTCACAAGGGACAAGATGCCTTCATACGTCATCACCGGAGTATCCAAGGGCCTCGGCGTAGGTCGTCCCCTAGACAGCCCAAGAGTGAAGAAATCCGACTGACAATGTTCCGCTAGTTCGAATTTCTTCGCCAGATCTCGAGTGACCCCAACAACACGGTGGTGGGCATCGTCCGCGACAAGCCCAGGACAGAGCAGAGGGTAGCAGAGGAGCTGGAGGGACGTTCCAACATCCACATCCTCCAAGCGGACACGACCAATTATGACCAGCTTAAAGTACGTCGAAATGCATAGAGTCAATAGGTGATGATGCAGTTGACCAACAGAACTGCTCAAGAAAGTTGCCGAGGACGCAGCTCCCATCCTGGATGGGAAGCTGGACTATCTGATCGCCAACGCAGGATACGTCTCTATGTTCGACGGATTCCACGGCATTGGTACTCTGTGAGTATCTCCCATTCACAGCCGTACGTTATCACGCACGATGGACTACTGACACCATGCGCGCCCTCCCCAAAATAACAGCGGCACCCAAAGCCCAATGGAAACGCAGCAAGACCTCCAAAAGTCGATGGAGGTCAACGTCTACGCCAACATCCACCTGTACAACCTGTTCCTGCCCCTCATCCTGAAGGGCACCGTCAAGAAGGTCATCGTCATCTCCAGCGGCCTGGGCGACCCGGACCTGGTAAGCCAGTACGACCTCGACATCGCCGCGCTGTACTCCATCAGCAAGGCGGCCATGAACATGGCGACGGCCAAGTTCAGTGCGCAGTACCGCAAGGACGGTGTGCTCTTCCTGAGCCTCTGCCCGGGCATGGTGGACGTGGGCCGCTACGACAACGGTAAGTCGCAGAGGAAGGAATCTCTGACCAAGTAAGGGGCTGGACTGGCTGGGCTTTTGGCTGACCACTGTGTATACAGTCACCGCTGAGCAAGCGGCTGGCCTCGGCCGGATGCTGCAGGCGTTCAAGGTGTACGCACCGCATTTCGAGAAGCCGGCCACGCCCGAAGAGGCCATCCGGGATGTGATCAAGGTTTGGGAGAATGCCAGTATCGAAAATGGCGACGGCGGTGCTTACCTTTCCCATCATGGGAATAAGAAGTGGCTGTGAAGGGGGTTGAGTAAGGCGTCCGTCGGGTTCAGCATTTCTATGTTTGGCCATTTTCCTGTATCTTCCACGAGTGTACATTGAGAGGCAGAAAGGTGAATGGTCGGTCCATGTATCGCAGAGTGAAACCCGCCAGCGAGCGACATGTACGACAGTTGGCAATGGTCTGGCCTAGTCCGGAGGTGTCGATGTATGCGGGTTACGCTGGACAGCCTACCACCACGTCAACCACAAACTTCAATCAAGACTCGCATACGGCCAAGTCCAGACCCCATTGCAATACAAATACGCAATCACGAAAGAGAAACAACAAGTAGAGTAAAGAGGTAATAATGCGCAGCTAGAGCGCGGGTATATTGAACGATGAAGCAAACTCCGACTGCTTTGAAAAAGATGCTCTTGCAAAATACTCCATCGGCGAGCTGAGTATATAAACAACATGCAATATCAACAACACACGTTTCACACAAGTAATAGCACAATGCATCCCCATCGAGTATGGGCTCTTCTCAAGCAATCAGCGACGAGATGATGTGGAGAGGCGTCCTCCACGGCCACGCCCTCGCATTCCTCCTCTGTAGGCCACAAACTTTTTCGCCGGGATGTCCTCATCATCGTCGTCGCCAAATGAGCTATCCGTCTCTTCGGAATCGCTTCCGGCCATACTGGCCAGTCGCACAATGGTAGGCCCTGGTCGCGTTACCGGTTTCGCGGGAGCTGCCGAGCTTGTAGCCGGAGGCGGTCTCGTCGAGGACTCGCGGCTTTTGGCACTTTGCGGCTCCTCTGTTTTGCGAAGGGATGAAGCACGAGATAGTGATGCATCCGCATCTTTCATGGGCGTGTCTTGGTCTTTCGTACCACGCGCAGATGCAGATTGAGGAGTCGAAGGCGTACTTGTGCGGTTTGAGGTGATGTTTCTGGAAGAGCCGCGCATCTTAAACCCCCTGCCCTTCGCTGCCATACGCTCTGCCATAGACATGAACTTCGGTTGCGGTGAAGGCTCGGGAGCCGGTGACGCCGCTGGTTTTGCTGCAGACTTCGGAGGACGCCCTCTTCTTCCTGGGGGTCGAGCACTTGGGGTTGACTCCTTTTCTACCTCATTCGGTTTCTCCACAGCTTCCGGCTCGCGTGCAAGTTCAGCCTCTTCGGCCTCCAAATCAGCTGCTAGAGCCTCAACCGTGACTTCATCCTCGTTGACAGAGTCTTGAGCAGGTGTCGAGTCTTCAGCGTAATCGACACTGTTGAGCTGGGAACGTCGTGTAGGGCGTCCTCTTCTTTTAGGCTCCTTCGCAGGCTCCTTCGCAGCCTCTTTCGCTGGTTCTTTGGCGGTTGTTTGCGGCGAGTTGGCGGGCAAGGAGCCTCGCGGCGGGCGCCCCCGACGTTTTCCTGTGTAAGGAGGTGCCGCCTCTTGGTTCAAACCAGCCACAGCACGAAATGCCTGAGCCGCAACATCCACGGGGTCACTCCCAACCGTGTCGCCGTTCTCTGCGTCTGGGTTCAACAGCCTCTTGGGGATAACAATGTCATCAAGATCTTCTTCGGGTTCTTCATGATCGGTATAAGACTGCGCAGGTTTCGCATGGCGCAGAGTAGGCCGCAGAGGGTCTATCGGGAGCGGGGCCCTTGCCGGTTTCGCCTTGGGCCTTTCCTGGGTATTGCTTGCTTCACCTTCAGGGACAGTAGGAGCCTGTTCTGATACAGTACGGGCACGATTGGGTGTCCCCGAGCCACTTCTGCCTGGCTCGCCAAGGGCACCAAGGAGAGCAGGATCGAGATTCATAAGCTGATCAAGATTCCCAGTGCGTGGCTTCTTGCGCCACGTCTTCGGGCCCATGAAATCCGGATCGTCGTCCGTTTCCAGACGGGCCTTTCGCTTCGCAAGGCGTAAGGTCTTCTTAACGAAGTCGGACACTTCTGGCTCTCGACTCAGCGTATCTTCTGATGGAATCTGGAACGGGTCGAAAAGGATCTTGTCGGCACTATCCCCTTGATCGTAGAAGCCCATTCCCATCATCCTAGGACCAACGCCTGGATCATTATAACCAGATGGATCAGGATAGGCCGAGGTTTCGAGGTCCATGCCAGACATGTCAGCTGTGGGCACGCGACTGCCTGCGGTTTCGTCTTGGTTGCTCGAGTTGCCATTTTGGACTGCCGGCGCACCGTCGACACCGACCTGATCGCCATACGCGTTTTCCATAGTGTGGCCCTCGATCTCATGCGGTGCGTCTTCGTTGCTCTCCAGCGCTGCCAATGGACCCTTGGCCTTTTCTGCATCAGCCTGTTCCCGAAGCCGCTGCATTCTCTTCGAGTCTTTGGAGCGGCTCTCCTCCCCGAATGCCTTCAGCCAATTCAGGTTGTGGATACGGAAGTCGACAATGGACTCGACACTGCGGTCGTCTGCAATTCGTCGCGTGTCGTGGCCCAGCAGGGTGTTCTTCGGCACATACGGTTGAGTATGGCCCGCGCGTCTGCAACTTCCGCAGTTGCAAATCCCGAGGCATTTAGGGCATTGCCAATGCTCTTTCTCCATTGCGGACTGGGGCATTGTGTCAAAGGCCCTCCAAAGGACGCCATAGCAGTAGGCTTCCTGGCAGGTTGTGCAAAAGTTGAGCTTGTAAGTATGATCCTTATGACAACAGACGTGGCAGCGGTAAACGTCTCCTCTTTTTGTTTGCGTTTCGATTTCGGCTTCTTCTTGATCCGGCCTTCTTCGTCAACTTCAGGCTCTGGCTCCGATTCTACTTCTGGCGCGGGCTCGTTGGCGGGCTTCGTGATATCGCTCCAGGGCCGGCGGCGCAGCTGTTCCTGGCAGACCTGTGCAACGGACTTCTTATTCGACTTCCGCCGCGCAATCTCCAGGGGCTGGGGAGAATTTTCAATGTCGACAAAGCCATCCTGCTTGATGACCATAGACCGCCATAGCTCATGCTTCTCAACCAGGTCAGACCAATGCCACTGTTCGCACCATTGAAGGCCTGAAATGCACACGCAGGATCTGCCCATCGCGTAGCATTCCATGCAAATATCATACGTATCCTCGTCGCCGTTGACAAGCTGCCTCACGCAACACTTGCAGGTCAGAAACCGGTTGAAGATATTGGAACGGCAGTATGAGCAGGTAATATTCGAGTCAAACTCAATATACTCTACGTCAATATGTTTGGGCCCGAACATTTCATCAATAAGAATCCCGGTAAAGAGACCAAAGAGTCGTCGAAAGTCGTCGGCCATCTGCCTCAAGCGTGGCGAATTCTGCGAGAGCTCACGGCCGAGCCCTAGAACCCCGACGGATGATGTGTCTTCCAAAGTCTGCATTTCCTTGTAGTACTTCTCGAGAGTGAAGTAGATGATGGCCTTGTTCTTGTACTGCTCGTCTCGGCAGACGAGACGGGCTTTGGGCAGAGCTTCATGGAGTGCGAGATCCAGCGTTTCCACGGTCGTCCGATTCCATGCGACCTTCATAGTTCTTGTTCCTCGATTCCAGACCTGGTGAGGTGCCAGAGGTGGCACCAATATGAAATCACCAACCTTCTGTTCCACTATGTAGACTGGGAAGCTGGCCTTTTTCCAGGCATTGATCTGGGCGAAATGTTTCTCGATCTCGATGTCGTGTCCGAGCATGGAGAGGAAGTACTCGCGCACCACTTCCCTATCCTTGGTCTCTGTCATGAACCAAATCGAACTTCCGGGCTTCTCGCCGTTTTCATTGCCCGATGCATCGACCATGATATTCTGGCCCAGACTTGCGCACATTTCCCTATGCGCAGGAGTGTATGTACCCTCGTGACCAATGTAGCACATGAGGTTTTGCGCGCGCATCTCTTCGGGCAAGCTGCTCATCAGGTCACCAGCAACAGCAGCCGAAACTTCGGGGGCGCCGAAGATATCGTCTTCTCGGGTATCGGCAGTGTCGCTAACATTGTCGTTCATGTAGAAGACGTTCGGCGGGATAACTTTCCGCAAATGGTCAAACCATTCCTGGGGGCAATCAATATCTTTCATGTACAGCCTCTGCCGCCGTTCGTCTCGGAAATTCGTGGGACTCCATTGGTTCGTCAGTTGTCGCATTGACCGTAGGTAATGCCCAGTGGTCATAGGAATGTCCGACTGCGAGCCGATGTCTCGGACGCTCTCTTGCTTCTTGTCGTGTGTCTTCTCGAGCCATTTCGCGCTGAAGAGCGACTCTGGCAATACCTTGTTCCATCCTTCGATGACCAGTGGCCGACCACCTTCGATAACATGCAGCTGTACAAGCTTTTCGAAGCCAGAGGCACCCAGCCGTCGGATCTGCGCTAGGTTTATACGGACGACCCAGTCGAAGTTGGGGTTTCGATCGACGATCGCATGGAGGTCCAGATCTGGAGGTATAGGGTCGAACTTTGCTTGCGGGTGTAGCGCAGTTGGCATTTTGGCGAGCGTTGCTTGCGTTGCGCAAGTGCAGCAGGCCTAGGTGATTTCGAATCGCGTTCCAGGGCATGCAGGTGCGGAAACGGTATCAAAGGGATGTCAAGCACCGCGCCTGCCAAGTGGATGGGTAAATATAATCAAGAATCGTGGATTGGAGCCGTTGCAAGTAATGTACACCTCCGGATTACGAAAGCTGGCAAGATGAACAGCGATGCATCACGTAAATTCCAGATCATCCAGACCTGTGATGCTTGATGGCCCTTGCTAATCGTGCAAATGCGAGTTCAAGTCTCCAAGTTGCGCAACTTGCCCATGGAGGTGCAAGAAGGGTGGTTGCTGAGGACCAAAAGATGCCGATGGAGAGCGCGGTTCTTGCTAATGCGATAAGATGCGCGGGACCATTGCGTGAAGTATACTTACGTAGTGGAGTACACTGTAGAACAAGGCGCGACGCTGTCGAGACCCCACTGCGTGGGAGGAAAGAGCAGCACTCAGCACTTGAGAGCCCAAACGGCAAACAAAAACACGCTAGTCTTCGCGAAGGATCTGCACTAGCCTCAACCACACTAGCCACTGACTTGAGCATCAAAGATTTGAGACATTCGAGAGATGGATTTGCTGAAGAAAAGAAAGAGAGAGAGAGAATTGCTGCAACCCTTCTTTCTGCCAGCTAACGAACTTCCGTATGGCTTGACACCAACTTTAGAGTGAGGCATCTCCTACAATCAATTGGTAAGCTTTATCAATCGTTGGTTCCTCCCCATCATTTGGGCATCTTGGCTTTTTGCTCAATTCCGTGTCTGGTTGATACCTTGAGGCTCACCATACAGTGGGGCAACTACCCCTTCTGGATGCGGCATCGCGATGTATCTATTGACGGGTATACCTTATATCAGGAGATGGAGATGTTCTAGGCCTCGGCTCATTACGCGTCGTATTTGAAGCTGGCAATTTACTAAAGCTAACAGTTCAGTAGTGCCATCGCCATGTTCAGGGGATGTAGTGCGGCCCTGGGGAGGCGGATACTACCATATTCGAAATTCGTAGCTTCCAAATCTAGCTGGGCTTCTGGTCGAAGGTCGGGATCAAGTACTTCTCGGCTCCTAACGCCAACAAGGCCGAGCCAGCCGCGCCCAACTTCAGTATCCTTGTTGGCGCCCCGGCATGTCATCCCTTTTCATGCCTCTGCCAAGCAATTGGCCGTCAGCGTAGAATCGCCTTCGTCTCCTGAGACACCAAAGCCATATTCGCCCCCCACCACTGGGCTCCTCTCACGTCTGCCAGCATCATGGGTGCCGTATGCCGAGTTGGTCCGTCTGGATAAGCCGGCGGGAACATACTACTTGTTCTTCCCATGCATGTTCAGCACCCTCCTGGCCGCTCCCATGGCTGATCCAGTCACTTCGCCATTGACCGTCATTGGTACGACGGCGCTCTTCTTCTCAGGGGCTCTGATCATGCGCGGGGCTGGCTGCAGCATCAACGACCTCTGGGATCGCAACCTCGACCCGCAAGTGGCGCGCACCCGACTGCGTCCCATTGCCCGAGGCGCCATCACCCCGTTCAAGGCCCTGACGTTCACCGGTGTTCAACTCTTGGCCGGACTCGGAATTCTTCTCCAGTTCCCCTGGAGCTGTTTCTTCTACGCGACACCCAGCCTGCTCTTCGTCGCCTCGTATCCCCTCGCGAAGCGGGTCACTTACTATCCGCAGTTCGTGCTGGGGCTGACCTTCTCGTGGGGCGCCATGATGGGCTTCCCGGCGCTGGGCGTGGACCTGCTCACGAATACGGCGGCCATGACGGCGGCGGGCTTCCTGTACGCCAGCAACGTCGCCTGGACCGTGCTGTACGACATGATCTACGCCCATATGGACATCCGCGACGACGCCAGGGCGGGCATCAAGAGCATCGCCCTGAAGCATGACGCGGAGACCAAGCAAGTCTTGTCCGGCCTGGCGGTCGTGCAGGTCGGCCTGCTCGGTGCGGCCGGCTGGGCTGCTGGTGCCGGCCCTGCCTTCTTCGTCGGCGGCTGTGGAGGTGCTGCCTTGACGCTGGGCTACATGATCCGCAAGGTCAACCTGAAGAATGTGAAGGACTGCTGGTGGTGGTTCGTCAATGGCTGCTGGATCACGGGAGGGGCTATCGGTGCCGGTTTGGGTGCGGACTATCTCATTCAGTACTCGAATCAAGGAGAAGAGACCGAGAAGGTCGCTCAGAACTAGATGCTAGAAGTAACGTCACCTGTACTTGTAGGTCCGGGGTTGGTTTTCCGTCTATAGAACTAGATCTGGCGTACTGTACGATATATGTGCGGGTTGGGAGGCGAGCTAGACTTACATTGATGTAATACAACTCCTCCCTTATGGAACACTTGTTCCAGAAACACATTAGATGCATCTTCCATCTCCTAACGTTCCCAAGTGCTCTATGCACAACTTTGTAAGCGTAGTGTACTTAGTGAGGCTTCACTTGCTCCACGTTTCTCGAGGAGCTGCGAAGTCTTGATTTGAGCAACCAATTCTCCTTTAGAATCACGAATGTTAGACTTGACTTTCAGCAGTCTTGTCCCTCATGTCATACCAATATTGACTTCACATACCATGATCATTCAGTAAGCATCGCCTGGACCAGGACCATATTGGTTTCTGCTTCTTAAGGGCTGTCCGAAACAGTTTACAGGTCGGTTTACATTGCAACCAAGCTGCTACTTCCAATACTTGCCACAATCGAGCATAATGCGCGGTTTGAGCCTGGCTATCAAGTGGTGGTTTTCTATATTCTCTCATTTCTGTTGTTTCGATGTTAAACCAGTACAGCCTCAGGTCTGCTCTCTTGGTGTGCTACACCACTATACACTGAGCACATGGTATCTTACGACTATGGTAAACACCTTTTTAGGCCACCTGGAAGCCAAGTGGCTCGGGTACTGTGGACTAACATGGGTAGCGGTGAGGTGAGATAAACGGTCCATTGACCATAGCCAATGGCCAAAGCACCATCACCGGCGGTGGTTTTCAAAATCTAAGAGCCTAGTGATATGAGACCTGGTCATAACGTTACAATACTGGGTTTAGATTTCTGGCCCATCGAACAGGATGCTACTTCATTCTCCTACATGTAGGTAGGGGTCCGGGCTTGGCTATGATACCCAATGACTTGACCCTGCATATTGCACATTTCATGATACCAAGCTTCTACGAATTCATCTTGGAGTATTTCTTTGACGTGTAAGGACACGTATTTGGTTTTTCCATCAGGCACTAACTTATGTCTGGTAACTCCGTAGGTAAACATTTGGTTGCCAAACATGTTTGTTTTCTACACGCCGACTCTTAGTGTTGCAATTATTCACATATCACAACTGCAACCCTAGTATTTCCACTTCGTTGATCCAGTCAACAACTGGAATAGGCTGTGTGAACAGCATATCTTCGTTGCTCACTTGGATGGACTGATGCAGATTGGATGTGTTCAAGTCAGTGTGGAGTTGTATCAAACCTGAAATTCTAGTTTCTTCGTAAATAATCTGCATCTTAGTCGTCAACGAGGAAAAGTACTCAAGAGTACAAGACACAAGTGATGAGCAACATACTACTATATGTAGCCGAGATCAGCATATTCTTCGTTCAAGTCTATTTTGGAAGTTTCGCTAGCATGTCCGTTATTTAAAAGTCTTGATATCTGAAGTTGTACGCATGCGGAACCCCAAACTACAAGGGGTCTTACCATGTCTACAGCTCCAACTAACCTCCCACTGAACATACCTGAAGCTATGTAGTCCAAACTATATTGATGACGAGGGTAATAAGAGTATGTCATAGTGTGCTAAACATCATTGGTGGCATCCTCCAGCTTATGGACACCACTCAGCCTCGTAGCCTTGTCCCCTAGCCAGCCTCACCTAGACTTGATCTCTCTCATTAAGATTTCAAAACTGAGACATTTGTCCTTGTGCTGCTCTATTGGGCCATATTACGATTTTCTCCGAGTGTGGGGAGGCCTTCTCCAGCTCGAAATGGTTCTTATTCTTACGGACAGCAAACCCTCACGATGTCTTGTTTTGGCGCAAAGCCAGGAACTAGGCGTCACACTTCCAGGCTCCTTTGGCTTTAGATTGAAGAATGATTTTGCCGTGTAATGACAATGGTGCCACATCAACGTATGTTCTGCGTATCTCGGCATGCATGCATTCTCATTACGATGCCAAAGAGGGATTTGGAGGTAAGTCATGTAAATATGCCATCTACATCCCGGCTTGTCGATAAGTGCGCTATGAAGAAGCAATGCCAAACCGAGAGCCAGGGCTCAGAGTAGTCGTTATCCATGCATCAATAGCAATCTTCACTCATGTAACATGCATGGAGAGATGTAATCAGGAGGGTATCATTGAAATTGAATATCGAGGCGCTCTGAATCTAGCAATCAAGTGCACAGGCTACGCATGTTTTGCACTGCCAGGTGGCGTATCTTCGCCCCAGACATCTCTACTCTCCTGCTCAACAGTATGCATGGCGACCGCGACCTCTTCTAGCTTGGCAACGACATCTCGGACACCTTGGTCGACCCTGCTAAAGTATTGATCGTTGGCTTCTCTACGCTTACGCGCAAGGAGGATATCGGTTTCCGTCTCTTCCTCCAGCGCAGCCCCGAACCGGTCAGCACCGCGCCCGCTGCTCGACGGCCCAGCAGCACTGCCTGATCCGATGGTGCTTTTCGCCGGATCTGTAGTCCCGTCCTTCAGGGTTGCGCCGGGAGCCATGTTGGACGCAGCCGCCAGGCCCATGCCGCCGAGCGTGCCCTTTAGGTCCCGCACCTCTTCGGTCCCGGCACCTGTCGTCTCGATCGCGTCGTCCGCCTCGCTTCGGGCCCAGGCCTGCGCCAGGGCAATCTGCGCCGCCCGGAGGTCTGCAAGCTTGCGGTCGTGCTCGGGGCCGAAGACGTGCGTGCCGCCCGAGGCCGAGAGCTCGACCTCCTCGAGCGTCGCCTGCATCTCGGCCCAGAGCGCGTCGGTTTTGTCGACGGATCGGGAGGAGTCGCCGGTGTGGAGCCGAGGCACAGGAGCGCCGGCGCGCCCACCCATATTCATGGGATTGAGCAGCGAGGGCTTGCGCGATAGCGTCTGCATTGGCGGCTGTGTGGTTGAGGATGTGTTTGTCGGAGCTAGCGGTTGAGAGGCATTGGAAGGCATGGCGGCACCTTGGGCCGCGGCACCGGCTAGAGAGACATGAGACGCGGAGGGAGAGGGGGATGGGTGGGAAGGGTGCAGAAACAGAGACGGCGGAGGGTCTCGCGATTTACTTGGCTTCAACTGAGGCTGAGACATGGCGAGTCTGCATTTTGGCTGGCAAACAAACAGACGCTGCAGCAGTGATTGGAATGGAATGCCTCCGTACTTCACTAACGTAGTGACGTCGGGGCAAGGCTGGAATTGGGGTGGGCGGGAAGCTGCGTGTTAGGGGGGTTCAAGGTTACTTGCTTACAGCACCTACCATCTGGATCTATGGTGCCTGGAACCAACAAGGTAAATTTGCAGGCGCCCTGCACATTGGATCATGGACTACTCCGTATGTATGCTGAGATAGCTTCGCAAGCAAATGTAGAGCAACAGCCGACGACTTGGTCAATTGATATATTCAACTGCGAAATGTGACACTATCTGTGCCCATGGTCCCAGGTTGGGTTTACTTGAAATCGGGTGGTGCACCATCAAAAAGATGCAGGCAGCTCGAAAACACATCTTTGCTGACTGAAAGATGCCGTGCAGCAATTGCAAAGGTGGGTGGGTTCCGGGTTTGTTTGGTGGGGAACCTGTGGCATGCCCAAGCTTTTTGCTGTGGCTGTCCACAAAATTTGGATTGGGGTTGAAATTCCAGCCACACACCAAAGCCACAGATACTGATTGCCGCACTTCAAAATTCAGATCTAGGGTCGAAAACCCTCGGCCAGCTAATTTCCATTGACGGACTTGTCACTCTCAACCTCGCGAACTTTGCAGATAGCGGAACCCTTTCGACATACTCACATCGACAACAGCACCCATCCGCCGCGATCACAGTCATAAATCGGTAGGTTTTTCCTCTCCCACCCAGGCGTACTCACCTCTTGCCCATTACCTTTGCGATCGCATCGACGAATTACTTCGATCCAACACAACGACACCCGCAACTCCAATCGTCGCACCCAAAAATTTCACACACACGAACCAGTCCGCTAATTTCGAGTCTCGTCCACAGCCATCATGGGTAAGGGAAAGCCTAGAGGATTGAACGCTGCGCGTAAGCTGCGCATGCACCGCAAGGACCAGCGCTGGGCCGATCTGGGATACAAGAAGCGTGCTCTGGGTACCGCTTTCAAGTCCTCGCCGTTCGGTGGTTCCTCCCACGCCAAGGGCATCGTCCTCGAGAAGGTCGGTGTCGAGGCCAAGCAGCCCAACTCCGCCATCCGAAAGTGCGTTCGTGTGCAGCTCATCAAGAACGGCAAGAAGGTCACTGCTTTCGGTACGTCTGCCCCTCGAAAGATTTTCTCCCTCCAAAGTGGCGTGTGGTGTGGGGCGCCTCGAACGATGATCGAGCGCCCACACGACCGTCTACTGGAATTACGGCGACATTGATGGACAAGACACATCAATGCCACACGAACTCACGCTGACCATGTTTCCTTTTCTCTCTAGTCCCCAACGACGGTTGCTTGAACTTCGTTGACGAGAACGACGAGGTCCTCCTGGCCGGTTTCGGTCGCAAGGGCAAGGCCAAGGGTGATATTCCCGGTGTGCGATTCAAGGTCGTCAAGGTGTCCGGTGTCGGTCTGCTGGCCCTGTGGAAGGAGAAGAAGGAGAAGCCCCGTTCTTAAGCGATCGACAGGCTACGGGAATGCATTATTCGGGGGACGACGATACGAGCGAACGCAAAAGGACTGGCAAATTCATTTGGGGAATTATGGAGTCATAACGGCTGCCTTGCTTTTTCCATTGGCATCAGAGGGTTCGGTCCTTGATACACCCACACTCACATAGGTGGACGCGATCCGAAAAATAGAGATTCGCTTTACCATCCTCATGGAGAGTCATCTGTGCCGAGTACACTATGCAGGTGCTTCGCACGTTCGATCAGTCACAGGCGTTAGCCGGAAATGGATGACTTTTTGACATGGTATTCTGACGTTCCAGTATGCCACCAGTCTTGATGATCAGTGTGTACACTACAGCCATCGTGCGTGTGGAGGTTACGTCGCGAATCGCAGTTGCTGTCAGGGTACCCGTCTCACCCGCAATCATGTTCCTGAATCTACAGATCTTGACGTGCAATCCACCTTTGCTATCCAGTGAATCGCTCCGATATGTCAACGTCTTTAGCTAATCGCTGTCCTACACGAACGGGCATAGAGGGAGCTTTGTTTCGAAGTCATTTTGAATACCATCTCAGCCCCGTACGCTGTCATTTATCCCATCACGGCGGCCTCTGTTTATTTGCGTATCAAGAAGTTGCCCACGCTTTGGGGGGTCGTACGAGGTGGACATTAGCCGTGTTGAAATCTCCGGGCGTTCCAATTGGCAGTGCAACACAATACCCCAACCCAGCTATGTTTGGTTTTTCCCTACGTCACATTAGACGTTCGACGCAGCTAAATTGGCTGGCTCCAGTTCCACCGGGTCTCGTAGGGGGGTCAATCAACAGCGGGAGCTGAGTGCGATACCATATGCGCGTAAAACAACGATTCGTTCTCGTCCTACAATCACATGCGATATGCAGCACCTGTATACTTTCTGTGCCACCAATAGATAACGATCTAAACAAGAGCACTTACTTAGCATTGCGGCTGGATATTCGGAGGGTTGCTCTTGGGGCCACTTTCTTCCTGCACGTAATTATCCGGTCCTGGACTAGGCCATGCTTCCAAGGAGCCCCGAATGATAACGGCGACACGGATGCCAATCAGGCAATGCGATGATGTTGCCTTCATATATCACACGTGGTCTGGAGAGCGATGATCTCTGCAGCGCGGCGTTGTATTATTCTGTCTTGATCGCTCCACCGGCTATTTGGATCTTGCCAAAACACCCAGGCGGATATTGCCAAGAAGCAATGTTAATTAAGAATATATGAATCTCCTGCAAGAGTATCATCGGCAGTTGGAGAAAGAAGGTTCGGGCCCTGCCTTGCGATACTTGCGCTCGCAATTGGTGGCAGCATCAGGAACGCACAAAAGGGGTGACGTCTGCTGGCGTTCTACTTGGTCAATCTTACACATCATCTCGGGCCCTACTGCATATTCTTCAACTATCGGATCCAATACTCAGAGTACTATATCTATAAGTAGCTGGTCGCTGTCGAACCATAAGATGCACAGTCTTAGATTATTATTCTCTTCGTTTACTCTGGGCCTCCTATGGCTAGGCCAGGCCAACGCCGCGGCGATGGGCTTACCACGATCCGCGCAGGCTTGTGACGCCACTTGCACCCAGTGCACAGAGACCGAGAGCGGCGAATCGCGATGCTGCCTCGAGGGCTGTGGCTATGGATGTGACGATACGTCGGTGGTCTGGGACGAGTGCATAAAGGGCGGTTGCTGTAAGTAAACGAGCGCCCAGGAACAGTTATTTGAGGCATGTTGTTACTAGTTTACGAGCTGACCTCCCCGTCTCCAAATACATAGTTGACTGGCAACGCGGGCAGTCAGAGTGCAATCTCTACCCGTTCTGGGGCCTGGCTTCCATGCCCCTCTGCGGCCGCTGCTTTGAGGCTGGGTGCTCGACCAACTACACCTCAACGTGCCATGACAACACGGCTGCTCGAGTGAAGCTGTAGTCTATACGTAGTGCAGCGAATCGTCATACGCAGGATACTACCAAAGTGCACGGTTTTGCAGCAGAGTGGAGGATGCGGCCGCCGGTGTTGTTTACCTAGATGTGCCATTGGCAAATTTGATATCAGGCTATGAACTAAGTACGCACATCGGGAAAGGTGTGAAGGGAAATGGGAGGAAACACGGGGGTATCTGCGGTTGGTTCTCGGAGATCCCATGTCACCCGAATACTCTTGGGGGCTGTGATCGAAGAAATAACATCGCCAAGGCCTCTGACAGTAGACTTGAGATGGCAGAAGTCGACTGATTGGATTGGATGTTGAAAAGCCCATGCTGGAATATATACCTGTCAATGCATGAATTCCCCGCCGTGCTAATTCCTAATATTCATCCGTCTTACTGCCCATCCATCTCCTCAATACGCCACTCACGTGTAATGAACACATGATACCAGTGCCATGAGGTTGCAAGTGCAATCGACTGGGGCCGTTAGGTATCGTCTAGCATGAGCTCAAATTTTCCGGCTGGTTCCATCTCCAAGGCACCAGCTAGCCCTTTCAACATTTTCACTTCCCAGAAGGCAACGTCCCCTAAAAGCCCTCTCGAACTTGGCACTGATGGGTGGAACTTGTTCCCTTATTGTTATGGTATTAGTCGCCGGCGAGCTACTTTCCACTGCCTAAGTTTCATTGTCCCCACCTAATACCTTCAGTCGTGGCTTCCAAACACAAACACAAACACGTCTTGTTGAGCAAGTCACTTGCCTTTGATGTGACCAGAAAGCTCCAAGACTTCCGCCGAGCAAGAACCCTTCGTACAAGAACAACAACGACCAAACTTCCCATCAATATTCATCTGATCTCTCTGCCACAGAACACTCTATTTCAACGCATCGTTCTCTATTTTGAAGAACCAGCCGCACAGCACCTTACACCATGGACGTGTCGAAGCCCGACCCTTATTCACGTGGAGTGATCGATTCTGGGTACATGATATTCCTACCGCTCTTGTTCGCCCAGCAGCTTGCCTCCTGCGCTATGAACGAGTTCAACGCCTTCCGGTTCAAGTTCATCAGCACCGGCCATACCGCCTTGGCCGTCGGCGTCTTCTACCCGGGCCTCTGCTACGCCACGCAGCGCCTGTATCGCTGGGCCGACGGCGTCCACGACCGACAGGACAAGATGAGTCGCAAGGCGAGAGCAGGCGAGCTCCGCAACAACACCGTCCTCACAGCCGAACAGAAGGAGGCTATGCCCAAGTTGACTCGCGAGATCGGCTACATGGACCCCAAGATCGCCCCGTTCGCCCTCGCCCTGCTCCCCTTGAACCTCCGGGCCAGGCTGTTGGACCGCTGGCTCGCTCCCGCCTACCGAATCTGGTTCCCGGCGCCACGCCTTGGTCCCGCGTTCATGATGCTCCGACAGGCTACCACATCTACCCCTTACATTGGCCTATTGGCAGTCTTCGCTGGTAGAACGCTGATGGGGTATGAACGGGAGGCAGAGAAGCACCAGGAGCGGACTTTGTAGAGCGAGAGTAGAATACAGTAGGGGAGAATACAGTGAAGGCGGAATACAGTGACCAGGGCGGTTTACCTGGATAGAGGGGAATCCATTGGTATTAGAAGCCTCCGTCTGCCCCCGAGTGTGGCTAGATATTAATAATACAACTCCGCATGCGAGTACACGTACACATACACATCTCCCACCTGCCTCCAACTTCCGACTCCCCAGTACTGTTGTTTCCTACTCTCGTCTTGCCATTCCAACTACAGAACCCGCCCAATCGGCTAATGGAACCTAAGATAATACAGGACCACCCTACAGAGGCCGTTCGGTCTCGTCACGCACATCTCTAGCCACGCGCAGCGTGTTGCGAGCGTGGATTATCCCTAATACCCCGAATAAGGCAGTCGGATAAGGATAGGGATGGTAGATGGCGTGGTGCAGAGCACGGTAGACGTGCGGGACCATCTCTTGCTCTATCAGCCGATGGACGTACAAGCCGCGGAGGTGCAGAGCGAAGAACGCATTCCAGACCGCGGAAAGCCACAGGTCATGGTGGACGGACTCGGAGCTGGCCTTCTTCTTGTTCTCCTTGTCTCTAGGAGGAGGCAAGGCAGACGGCGCACGTTGATCCCTGCCCGTGGCCGAGGCGGCCGCCTCTTCATACTTGCGGCGCCATTTCTCGGAAGCCGTGTCCGCCCAGGTGATCAGACCCCTCGTGGTCATGAAGACGCCCGGGTAGAAGACGGCCACGGCCAGCAGGCTGTGGCCGGAGCTGATGTACCGCCACCGGACGGCCTTGGACTCGGCGAGCACGCAGAAGGTGCTCTGCAGTCCGACCACGACTATGGCTGCCTTGTCGAGGAAATCGTAGAATGTTCCCATGGTGGGATTGGCAGCAGCAAGGTATGGCAACGATGCAAAATAAACAAAAGAGTGGATGGACAACCAGGTTGCTTTTGAAGGCTGATGAAATCAATATCATGGATGATGGGTTACGGGTTTCAAATCACATCAGATCATTCGATTGGAGGGGGTGGGTATCGTGCATATGAGTGGGGTTCTGGGGCGGCGGTGGCTGAACCCCTTTGTTGGTCACAGCCGGTATATGCGCCCCTATAATTCGCAAGTCTCTGGAGCTGGTTCTTGCATCCCCTCCAGAATATTCTTTCACTATAAAGCATGTCGTTTTCAAATCGAGTATGCAGTGCAGTCTCTTATCAATAAAGCCCAGCCAGAAATTGATGGGTCACGATATGACACCAAAGTCAGGAAAATTGAGGATTGAGGGCTCGATTGAAGAGCATCGCAATTCTACGGTAGAAACTAGAACTCTTCCTCCGTTTCATTCCTCTTCCATATGTCCTAACTTAGGTAGAGGTCTCATCCTGGCACGCTCCGATAGTGTACATGGCTACGCCACAAGCAACTTCCATGAATCCGACATTGTATTTGCGGTAAGAATCGTACGTGCCTGGCGTATCGTTAGTCATTTCCTATAGTTGCAGGGGTGTTGATGAAATGAAGAAAGGGAGTTGGGCGACTTACAATCGTCTCTGAGTTTGTCGAAGACGTCGTGGCATTGGTCAGTGCACCCGCCAGTACTGTTGCCGTCGAACGTGAAGCGGATGTCCTGCGTAGGCGACGTTATGCATTGATCCTGGTCGGTGGAAAGAGGTTCGTGAGGAATCTTTGAGCAAAACGTGTCAAACATACTGCGCCATCATGATGTATTAGCAAGTGCATCTTATGCCCCAACAGTAGGGTATGGATCTTGGACCCTTCCAAAGCCCGAAAAAGGGGTGGTAGAGAGGAAAAGAGAGACGGAGAGGAGCCATGGATGGTAACTTACGAGCTCCAAGTACCGTTGTCAGTAGGTTCGGGGTCGTCATTTGCATCTTTCACACACACAGGAACGTATGGCTGCGGGATTTGGTAGTCCCCAATCAAGTCCTCGACGGAGTCGTAGTTCTCCTCCCAGAACGCCTGGTCGCCAATGCTGCTCCCAGAGACGGCGCAGGGGCACCCGGCGAAGTCGCCGCTCGAGCAGGTGCCGTCGGGGCTGCCCTGGCAGGTGTCGCCGACGCAGGGCAGCGCGTAGGTCGGGCAGCTGCTGGGCGTGACGACGCTCGAGGGCGCGGCCGAGACGTCGTAGGTGCGGGTCGGCTCGAAGATGTCCATGGTCTTGGGGGTGGCGAGGATCTTCCACAGGGTGTCGGCGACCTCGTAGACGGCGAAGAGGATGGCGACGGACACGGTGATCTCGAAGAAGAAGCTGCCCAGCGTGACCTCGATCAGCTCCATCTCGGCCGAGATCGCCATCTCGTTGATGATCATCTCGGCCACCGCGTCTTCCTCCATCAGGGCCAGGGTCTGCTCGCCTTCGACCAGCGCGCCCGCGTCGGTGCCAGACGCCGAGGCCAACTGCATGTCGAGGTCCGCCGCCTGCTCTCCCCACTCCATGTCCTCGCCCAGGAGCTGGCCGAGGCGCCCGCCACGCCGCCGGGTGCACGACGCCACGTCTGCGCGCTGCTGGAGGAGTCGGGGGCGCCGCTCGGTGTTGGCGCTGGAGGCGTTGTCCTCGCCGCGACCGGGCAGGGGGTTGCAGTCGGGGAGCTGGGGCAGGTACTTGGCGATGATGTCCTTGATGTGGGGGCTGAAGGCGACCTCCACCACCCCCTCGGCGGCGTTGGCCACCTTGAAGCCCTTGGGGATCGTGGTCTGCTGGACGACGCCGTTGGTCGTCTTGTTGATGGTGGCCACGCCGAAGTCGGTCGTGGCCGCAATCCACTGAGCCCGTCGTCAGTCAAAGCTGGACAGGGGAGGGCCTAGAATATCCACAAGTCACTTCAACACGTACCTTGGTTGATGTTGTGTCGCCGTAGACAACTTCGGACAGATATTGTGTGTCATCACCAATCGAAGCAAGGCTAAACGAACAAGCACTTTAGTTTAGTTCCTCTTCGTGATGTAGAAAAAGCCAGTGTCTGCTTCCGGTGCCTACTTACAGCGAGGTAATGGGGGGTACATCAACGGGGTTGATGCCGATCTGGCCTGTCACCGTCGGGTTGATGGCATCTATCGGAACGTGGGGCGTTGTGGAAGGAGGCGAGGTCATCGTTGCATGGTGAGCGTGATGAGCCTGCGCACAGGAGAGGAAAAGTGCCACAAGCTGAAAGAGGTACATGATGGTCGAGAAGAGCTGAGTTTTGGAAGAGTCTTTTTGGGGGGGCGAACTGTAATACCGAGATCAGAGATGGTAACTCCTTTCGAGGGTCCCAGGAGGGAAATAGCTTGCTATTTATAAGGCTCGTATGGCAAGCTGCGTGCTATTCAATGGGCGGGTTTACTTGTACGGATATTGCAATCAATAACCCCTTTCGCCGTAGGCTTGATGCTACCATGCGGCACATGACAAAAATACTCCTGTATATCGTGATTCACTTCCCAATTACAAGAGGCAATATCACGAAAATGGTCATGTGTGACAAATACCAGTTCAGGAACAATAGTCAATATAAATCGTGACAAACTAGTCTGGATTGCATGCTGATTCACATCCCGAGATGCCCGGAACTCTTCAATGAACCAAGGCCAGCCACAAAACATATAAATAGTTGATTGCCCTGCCTATTTTTGTCTTTGCACATCTTTGCCAAATCGAACCTCCTGTACCACTCCCTTGAACGATACCATAAAGCACCTCACAATGAAGTTCATCCAGGTCATCAAAGTCATCCTTGGCTTCCAGTACATCACTGGGGTATTGAGCGAAGGGCGGTACCTAATCGACACCACGAGCTGCAGTAAGTGCCGATAGTACTTGTATTCCGATTGCTTTTCCTTTTCCTTTTCTTTTCGGGCTTTTATCGTCCGATTTGATGCGGGCAATAGCTGGCAGAAAGAAAAGACTCGCAGAGAGCAGGATACCTTTAAGACGCTTGCATTCTCGATAACACCTTTTGAGTTCACTATGCTGACCATTTTAGCTGGCGACCTCTACAACGCCGTCAAGGGCTATATGGACTCTGCTCAGAAGTGGGCCGAGGAGATATGCGATATCCTCGAACCCTATATGCAAGACCCCTCTCAGCGGCCCAATGACCGCTTCATGGACCTGGCATTCAAAATGTTCGGTAGTAACGATCTTCAGACCATGCAGAATATTTACAGTAAGGTCTCTTCCCACCCCTTCTTGGCTCTATACAATCCCTGCTAATCATCATGTGTGGGCTAGGTCGGTTCGACAGAATGCGTCGGTACGTGTATATCAGCACGGATAATCGGAACCCATGGTGGAAGGACCAAGAGAGAGACCCTGGAGATCTGGTTAGTGCGGAATCCTATCCTTAGGTGAACGTTGTTTTCTCAATCACGATATTCTAGGAGATCTTCTGCAGCGCGGACCACATCGTCCAGCAGGACAACCCAGTGAGCCCCGACGTGGCCTGGTGGGACGTCACACGCGACGGCCCCGTTGACAACGACGACATGATCCTCGACCACAAAAAGCCCGAGTCCAATCTCCTCGCGTCCTCGCACGTTGCCGTGCCCGACGGCGACCAGGAGAAGTTCCCGGACCACTGGTCCGAGTACATGGTCATCAACCCGTACAAGCTTCGCAAGGCCGTCGACAAGGGAACAGTCTTCGATGACAAGCGCGTCCGGAAGGCCAGCTCCCCCGGCCTGCTGAGCCGGATCCGGCGCGCGTACAATTGGCATTGGAAGGAGATCACGCCGGTCGACATACTCAAAACCCTCGACATCAACATGATCCATGAGTTGAGCCATCTCGTGGCCTGTGGAGATGCGATTGACGTGAAAGGCGACGATAGTTACGGGTGGAGCGAGGCTCTGGCTGTACGGCGAAGTGATAATTCGGGTAAGCATGGAACAGGCCTTTCCACCCAAGAGGCTTCGGCAGGGAACCTGGATAGTAGTGTGTATGCTGCAAGGGGGCTGACATTCGAACCGCAGAGACCCTCACCTTCTTCGTCATAATAGACCAGCTGAATCGCCACTACAACTTGGATGTGGACGACAACGGGAAGATTGTCAAGATCACTTGATATGGGGGCTTGGGGACACCGGTCAATGGCCTCGGCAGCCCGCAACCAAACAAGGAAAAATGGGCACCAAAGAGTGTTTCTGGTTCGGCGGTCGAAGCCAGCGACGATCATGCTATATTCGGGGCAGGACTCGTCGTGTACGCATGCCATCATGAGGGAAGCTGTGTGACTCTACGCATCCCCTTTTGCGGGAGTAGTATTCTACAGATATGACTATCGTAAATACACGATGCTTCCGCTTGAACCAGTTCGAGTGGTTAGGTTAACAGCCAACCACATCTCGCTCGTCAAACAAGCATAATGCGTGAGGTGCAAAGTAATGCTAGTATTACAGTCCCAGCGAAGCCCAGTTCCACCCATGCGCCATGATTCCCACCGAATAAGATTTCAAGGGCGGGCCCCTGAAGATGCCCGAGCTGTATATGAGCATATAAAGCTCGTTGCTACTTTGTATATTACATGTCAGTCTCCACCCCAGTTTCTGAGTCAATCTCGGCTTTTTGTGTCTTTTTTTGCCCGTCAAGATGTTGGACCTCATTCCGCAAACTTCCAACCCTTGCCAATTTGCCATTTTGTTCTGCACTGCTACCATGGCCGCGTGGATAGGCGCTTCCGCCGGAGCGATCGGAGTCTTCGGTTGGCTTAAGGCTGACAAGCGACGCAACCATCCTGAGCCGTACCGTCCGAAATCGACCACGTCCTCTACAGAGTCGGAAAGCCGAAGGAAGAGCCCCAGGCATACTAGGAGATGGACACCCAAGTTTAGATGGTGGCCAGGGAGCCGCGCAAGTTGGGTAGAGGAGAGAGAAAGGCTGGTCGTCGAAAAGGAAGTGCTGGCAACGGAAATCAAAGTGCTGCAGAAAACGAATGAAGAACTCCAGAAGCGGCTCAAGAACGAAGATCCTCAGACAAACCCCCAGCATCCGTCCCAGGGCTCCGACGACAATCAGGGTGGTCCCTCAGAAGCAGAGCACCCTTTCATAGCCATGGCTCGAAGCCTATCACCCGACGGGGTGACGCGGCGATACACTGAAGTCAACCAGGATCGGCGCGAGAAACTGCGCGAAGAACGCGAGAAGCTGGAGGATGCGTGGAGCGCAAGCTCGGAGGCGCATAGAGAGCGGCTTTCCCAGTTCGATTATACCTACGGTTACTGCAACGGGAAACAGTATCAAGAATACCGGAGAGGGCGCCGGGAACTTTGCCATCGCGGCGTTGAAGAGTACAAGAAGTTCCAGCGAGCTGAGAGGGACTTGCTCCGGAGGTCTAGCAGAGAGTATGACAAGCTATACGCGGCTTATAACAAGGCTCACGACATGGTATGTGCGAGACGCAAGTAATAGGAACAGGAAGACATGAAGACCCGAAGGACCAGGACACCACACACTTTGCCTAACATTGGGCAGACTGGCTGCGGCAAAAAACATCGTAATTAATTCACGGGTTATCCCACCACCGGCGACAAGTCACCACTGCTGAAACATGTTTCGGTCTGTCACAACTGGGCTGTGCCAAAAGGATCAGATAACGAACCAAATCACATATTCTGGTGTCATTTCTTGTTTATGAACCATCGAGCTGCGTTGAACATGTCCCCGTTGAAGATGCTGCCCCCAAAACAACCATTCAATGGATATTACTAACACGCAGCCGCCATGACCCCCTGAAAATATCATCTGTAAGGGTTTCCCGACAATCATGCAGTGCCGCAGAGGAGGCGCACGATTTTATCGTACACGCGACATAGATTGTAGAACCGACAACTAGAACGGCACTCAATGACTTTGGTCACCGCCGCATATGCCTCTTCTGGCATTCGATACTGCTCCGTGACACCGCCGCCGCCGACCGGCTTGGCTGTATTACCAACGACTATTCTCGTCATGACCCGCGGTTCGTGCAACTCGTACTTGTGCCGACGAGTCAGATGCTGCTCCCTCGGCTTGGCCACAAGCTTTCGTAGGCTGTACCTCGCGATATCGTTCGTATGAGCAATGTTTGCCACCGATTGGGACAGCAGCTCCTCGTTAGGCGGCAGCCCAAAGGGACGCGGGCCTTCAGCATCGGCATAGTCGGTGGCCACCTTGTACATTTGTGCCTGAGGCTGGTCTGGCTTTTTATGGCGGAGGTAATCGCGGTTGCTGCCGGCTGAGGCGTACTTCCCGAATCCCCATCCATCCGTGCGCCAACCCCATCCCATGTCCTTCAAGAGAACCCGGTCATTCTCGGCCAACAGCCAGCTCAGATCCGACTGGTAGTGTAAGTAGACACAGACGCGGTAGATCTCCAGTGCGATCTGCCGAGTCTCGTGGTTGATGAAGAACAGTATAGATGCTTGCGAGTAGACGACATCGTCGATCCTGATGCAGGGACGGATGCGGCGTTCATCTTTGGTGAAATCGATGAAGACCACCTGCGGTTTTGAGGCTACCTCCTTCCAGATAGCAATGCGTATCTCCGCCGGAAGATAGGGGATGGATCTTTCCTGATGAACCACCTGTTCTGTCTCCATGGTGGGAGTTGAATGGCTGTCTTTCGAGTCAGATTGGAAGAAGTCGAATGACCACCCGGACGGTGAAGAGATTTGCAAACGTCAACGATGATGAATGTTGCGGGAGTATCCAATCCGAAGACGTTGTCATGTTTGAGCAATTGAGAACCTCTCTCGCCCACTCCAGTGTCGCTAAGCTCGAGAAGCTCATCGCGGCTCTACCGTCGTCCCCTTAATTCAGAGACGATGCCATTTAGCCCGGCAGAAGCGAGAGACTTCGCGGCGACCATGTTTGTTCCCATAGCAACAAGGTCCAGATGAAGCCATCATTTGCCTCGAACCCCCTCAAAACGGTCCAAATAGCAATGTGCTACTGCCAAAACAGTCTGTCGCGTGTGCTTTAGAGCCGTGCTCTCGAGCGATAGGCTCGGCCTTGGTTGACTGACGAGACCATCTATGTTTCGACAATGTGTCTGGAGGCAAGCGAACACCAAGCTCGAGTCCCTAGGTAGTCTTGCGCACTTCTCAAATGAAGGCGAGCCATGTGTATATCCTAGGGGGCCACTTGTGTTCTGCCTTGTCCTTGTTTCCATGGCGGAGGTCAATTTTGCTGTGCCGTTGCTACGCCTCATGAATGCATACTTTTTAGTGGGCATCCAGCAGTTGGTTTCCAAAAGGGGTCCAATTCAACATCCTGCTCGGCAATCATTGGAAATATTCTTGGCATGGACGTCACTGTACCATACTCAACTATTTTGTCTTGGTCGACAGCGATAAAAGGGCAGTTGGCATCTATTTCTCTCCAGTCGATCGTTGAATCTTATCACCGTATCGCGGTTGCATTGCTAATGGATGTGGCCGCCCTGACAGGTTTGGTTTACCGGGATTTCGGAAGGTGTGGGCATAAAGTGGTCCTCCCTGTCAGGCAGCTTAGTACATAAGTAGCGACCGTCGTCCCATTTCTCTCGTTCTCGTTAGTGGGTGGCCCCGTCACCTATCAAAAACACCGAACAAGTTCGTTGTTCGTTGTCGATCCCCGGCGACGAGTCACACAGACTGATCAAAATTAGTAAGGAAACACCAAACACATGGGCAGGGCCTCTCGCCAGAAGCACATCCATTGATCAAATGCATTGCTTTACTACATTAATTTATTTCCAATACAGTACTGGGCGGGTACCCTACTGCGGGTGCCGTATAGCCGTACCAATGAGACAGCCGCTTGGCTCGCTGCTCCATTGCGGCTGAAGTCCCATCGCTATTGGTCTCTTGGGCCAAAAAGTTGCCCCGGCTGTCCACCCTTCTTCTCGGAGCATTCTACAGTAGGTAGTAGCAGGCCTGCCTGCTGCCTGCCCTGCTGGCACGTCGTCGCTTCTCTAACAGGCCGCCGCCCCAATGGCTAGGCAGTAGTCAGCTTGGCAGCTACGCCGCTGCCAATACTTTACCTAAAGTAAAGGTGAGCCCTGCCACGTGCTAGGTTCGCCGTCTTACATGCTCCTTTCCCTCGTTCGTCAAATTCGTCGCGTCGTTTGGTTTGTTCGTTCTTAGCAAGCATCTGTCAGTCGCTCGTTTTCTCCCGGATCATCGTGTCTTTTTTTGGTCTCTTTGATTGTACTTCTTCTTCCACAGTGTTTTAATTACTTGATCTTCTAGAAAAGAAGGGAGAGAAGCCCATTATCGCTTGATGTGGCTATCGCCGTAGATTTTCGTGACTCAGGTCGCCAGCCTAAGCCTTAAACCCCCACCACCAAAGCACCGCTACCCGCAAGCCACCATGTTTCCCGTAGCGCAATTGCGCTCGCGGCGAGTGTTGCCCATCCTCGTCGGGGTGGCGCTCACGAGTCTCGCGCTGTACATCGTTGTCCGCCTGCTCGCCTTTGCGCAGCTGTTTGGCAAACTCGGGCCCCACGCCGGCATCGAAATCACCCAGCAGGAGGTCTTCCAGTTGCACAACAATGTCTCCGACGACCCGCGCCCGGCCTTCCCCCGGATGATCCACCAGATCTTTCACAACTGGGCGGAACCCGGCAACCACGAGCTGCCCGAGGATTGGGCGCGCATGCGACAGAGCTGCATTGACAAGAACCCGGATTGGGAGTTCAAGGTACGTTTTGGCCTGAAAATATCTGGGGTTTGATATATCGCAAGAAATGCGGATACTGACAGTTGTTTTGTGGAACAATTAGCTGTGGCATACCGAAGATTCACGTGTGTTCATCGAAGACAACTATAACTGGTTCCTGCCGACGTACGACAGCTACAAGTTCCCGATCCAGCGAGTCGATGTCATGCGATACTTCCTCATTCGGTACTACGGTGGCATATACCTCGATCTCGACAATGTAAGTTGGGCAAACAAAAAAAATTGCTGCGCAGTGCACGCATTAGAAACGGGTCTGGAGGGGCAATGATAACTGACGGTATCTTTCAATGGGTATAGGGCTGCGAAGAGAGTCTCGAAGCGCTCCGCTACTTCCCCGCATGGACTACAGACGGCGGCCTGGGCGCATTGAGCAACAACATCATCGGCGGCCACAAGGATCACCCCTGGCTTGTCATGATGACAGACAACCTCATCCCTTACCACTGGAACTGGATTATGCCGTATGCTATCGTCATGTATAACAGCGGCCAGTGGTACCTAACAGCCATTTGGGAGAAGTACCACTCCGTACTGCGCGACGACGGCACCATCCCCGGATTCGAGGGCAACGACTGGAAGAAGCTGCACCGGGTGCTCATGGACGGCCGTACGGGCGCCGACCCATGGGTCTTCTTCAATCACGGCGGTCATGGCGGCACGTGGGGCGCCGGCGACGATTGGCTCTGGGCCTGGCTCGGGTTGCACTGGATGGAGGTGGTCGCCGAAGTAATTGCGGCCATCATCTTCACGATCGTCAGCTGCGTGTGCTGCGTACGATGTGTAAGAAGGCGGCGACTGCGAAACAAGGGATACCAGAAGGTCGGCACTGGCGAAGAAGTCGAGCTCGGGGAACGCGTCAACGGCGGCGAGCGGCGACGATCTACGGACAATGCCCAACCGAAATAGAGAGCACGGCCAAGTATTGGGGTGGTATCGTTCAGCGACCCCGTCCGCCCTACAACTCACCCGACACGCCCGAATCGCAAGATGCGGCACGACTGAGCTTTAATAGTCCGCAGGAAGACTGCTGGAAATAGGCATTGACGCCACAAGGGCAGCTCATCCCTTCCCAGGAACATCTTCCTGAACACCTGATTTCAGCTCCACTGATACCCAGCGATGATTTGCGAGCACCATATCGACACGATTGGAAGAGCGATACGACGGGCCCGCATTTCGCCTCTTGACGGCCAGCGACTGAGGCTACTGTTGAGTTATTACATCGTTTGGTCATCCCTTCGATCAATCTCGATACCAACATGGCGGCCCTAAGGCTTGGAGGTCCTCCATTAGACGAGGATGCTTGGTCCAGTTGATGCATTATCAGGCGCGGGCTGGGAGGTGATTATGAGCATAAGAGCGAGGCCATAGTGGCTCTGCTTGGCTGGGTGTGCTCTGTTTTGAGGGAAACTCATCCATACAGGTAGAGTTAATGCCCGATTCAAAAGGGTGTGCACGTATAGTCACGATGTACATTACAAGCGTCTTTGGCAATCCCAGGGATAGATTTCAATACAAACCAGTTAACACATGTCTTTGACCCTGTCATCCGCGCCAAAACTGGCCTATTAGTATCGTACATCAACTCCATTTGACCAATGGTATCTAGATCCAAACCGGCTAATTTCCCAAAACGCCGTCACTTCCTGCTTGAAACCTTCCACCAAAATAGTATGATTATACAATTCTAATATCTACGATCTTGTTTCCATCGACCCTGAAGAACCTCTTACCGTCGGGGGCTGTGAAGGCGAAATCCTCACCGTCCATGGCGCCGTAGAGATAGCAGTCCCCGACGAACTCGTACGTGGCGTCGGCCATGGTGAGCGGGTTAGAGCCGGACGCGCCACTTGCGGCGGGCTCGCCGGCCGAGCCCTCTTCGGTGGCTTGTTGTTCTTGCTCTTGATTGACTACTGGCCGGAGCACATACGGGAAGAACCCTCCAACTAAGGCAGTGACTAGATCGCCTGGTCGGACTCCCTGTTTCACGCCCGCTGCTTCCACTGTGGTCGCTGCTTGGCCTTCTCCCCCGTCTTCTGCTCCTTCGCGTCCGGGGATGGGGGGAAGGTCGCCGCGCACCATCTGCGACACAAGGTTAGCGGCGTTGGGGTCCCTTGTCGTGAGGAACTGCTGGAAGCCTTCCAGCATGGCTCTCGCCATGGGATCGGCCATCATCCGGCTCAGGTTTGGCCTCCTCGGTTCGCCGTCTTCGGGTTGGTCATTAGTATCATCACCTTCGCCATTACTACTAGACCGCCCCCCTGCTGCCGCCTCAGTACCCTTAGTAGTAGTAGCAGAAGCCCGCTCCCGCTCCGGCACCAGCTTCCCGTCCACCGCCACCACGTCCTCGACAGTCGTCATGCCGAACCGCCCGTCCTCGGTGCGGAAGAAGCGGCGGCCCAAGGCGAGGTGGTGGAGCAAGTTCTCGTAGCTGCCGCCGTGGCCCGTCAGCGCCACGAGCGACATGGCCTCGGGGCTGGCCTGGAACCGGGCGCGGAGCTCGGGCGTGGGCGACTGCAGCTGCAGGGGGGTGCACCCGAGCAGGGCCAGGATGCGCTCGTGCGCCATCATGCTGCGGAAGCTGTCGCCGACGGCGGGGCCGGGGGCGGTGTCGTCGGCCAGGGTCGCTTCCATGGCGGCGCCGCCGCTGTTGAGGACGAGCGTGCGCCAGAACCGCTCGTTGCGCTGCGCCTCCGTCTCCCAGGCTGCCGGCGGCGGCAGCTTCTCGAACTCGGCGTAGCAGAGGCGGGTCAGGTTGCCGCCGTCGAAGACGGGCGAGACGTGGGCGACGCGCGCGAGGCCGTAGGCCTGGACGTGGAGGGCGGGGCTGGAGCCGTCGTCGTCGTCGTCGTCGGAGACCGTGAGGGGCTTGACGGGCTGGAGTGCCTCCCACCACCCGCGCATGCCCTTGTTGGGCGACCCGACGTTGTGGTTCTTGGGGAAGGTGGTGCCGAAGTCCGGGACCCAGCTGGGCAGCCCCTGGAGCAGCTTCTGGCACGGCGGGCACTCGGCGAACAAGACCATCAGGTCCTGCCGCTCCAGGACCGTGTACCGGGCCGCCTCAGTAAAGACCTGCTGCGCGCTCTTGGTGTAGTCGATGGCGGGCAGCGGCTGGGGGCCCTGGCCGTGGAAGCCGATGCGGGCCGAGGGCGTGGCGATCTTGAGCATGGCGAAGACGTTCTCGCGGACGTCCTTGGCGCCGCAGTCGCGCGCCGTCTGAATCATGGGGAACAGCTCCACGCTCTGCCCCAGCCGCTTCCGCCGCTCCGCAATCTCGATCTGGAACACCATCTCGAACCCTTTCTGGACCGGCGGGAGCATGGGCACGCCGCCGAAGAACTTGGCCCGGAAGAAGGGGTAGGCCCGCGAGGCGGCGACGTAGTTGGGCCAGCGGATGTTGCTGCGGCCGCGCACGACGATGGGGAGCTTGGCCGAGACGATGTCGGGGATGGTGTGCACCGACGTCCAGTAGGGGGCGCCAAAGACGCCGTCGATGACCTTCCACAGCGCGAAGTCGAGCGAGTGCAGGTCGTTGTAGGGGCAGTCGTGCAGCCGCGTCCGGATGTCCTGCAGCTGCTGCAGCGTGGCGCGCGTGACGGACGTGTCCTGCGACAGGCCGACGTGCAGGCAGGCCTGCAGGTAGCGGTTGGCCATGTCCCGGATGACGTCGAAGGCCCGGGCCGTCAGCGCGGCGTCGTCGCCGCCGCCGTCGGGGCCCAGCCAGCAGAGTGTCTTGTCGGCGTGGGCCAGGATCTGCCGGATGAAGGGGCCCTGCGCGTTGCGCTCCTCGACGGTGCGACCGACGAGCAGGTCCGCCCAGACCTGGCGCGGCTGCTCGCGCCGGCGGAAGATGCGCAGCGCCTCCTCGAGGGCTTGGGGAATTTCCTGCTCCGCATCGTCGACCAGGACCTTGCTGGTGGCCTCGGCTTCGTGGTCGAAGGAGATGGACTCATACGACGTGGTGGCCAGAGGGGCGTCGGTGAGAGTCAGACGGATGGGCGAGTCAGGGTCCGCGGAAGGTTCCAGGACCGCCAGGCGCGCTACTGCGACGGGACTATCCTGGCTCACAAGCCTGCTGAAAGGGTTCTCAAAGGAAGACATGGTACGGCGTTGTTGGATCTACCGAGTAGATACTATATTAATACCAATTGGGCATATAGTCGATCAATCGGTACCAAAGAAATCTCTGGAACATACATAAGAAGACAAATGCCCCTTGTTCTGGCGCTTAGCCAATATGGCGCCGGGCCAGCGACGGCCTATTTGTAGTCGCCTCGCCGTCGCAAAAAGAAGTGCATTTCTGGTGGCCATTGTCCAATTTTAGGTCGTCTCACCGGGGGCCTCTAGGCAGAAAAGCCCGCTAAAGAGTGTCGGCTAGGCAGGGGGCGGGGCAGCCTGGTCTGTTTAGGCCTTGGTTGCCTAGGCTGCTGGCTGCTATTCCACTTGCAAGCTTTCAATCGTGGAGAGGAGATTACAAGTCAGCTTTGGGAACAGGAACCTTTCTACCTGCAAATAACATTGTGTTCTTTTATACCCTGGGTTAATTGATTTCATCGTATGTTCATCGGACCTTAGCCTGTTTTGTGTGCTGAAATGAGAAGACTACGCGAGATTGCCCAAGGGTTCATTCTGCTTCGAGTACTTCCAACTGCATCTTGCCCCTGAACAAAACTCCGTCCCGCCAAGACTTCCATAAGTAAACGGCGACACCAAAATCAGCAACAATAAGTGCATCGATGTCAAGGAACCAAATTGCGAAAGTACTACCTAGCCCAGATATGGTTATGTCGCAGCTAGGGTAACATATCCTCTTGATGGCGAAAGCGCTGCTATTGGTATCATAATACTTCCCGTGAATAATCACCAAGCCAGTTTTTCAATCCAGTGGTAGAATTTAACGAGGTAAACAGTAGGTATACCAATAGCACCAAGTGATCCCCGGTATGTACAGTACAGCATGAGTAGCGCTTTCGCCATCAAAAGGATGATTATCTCGGAACCCAAAACAGAGCAAACCCCTTCAAATGACGACCTGGTCCTGCGGCAGCGGCTGCACAAACATGCCCCGAGGCCGTTCCTCGTCGAGCTGTGTGTCCGACAGCCGCGCCGCCTCGGACCCCCGCTTGAGCATCTCCTTCTGGTACGCGCCCAGGACGGCCTTGATGGATTCCACATCGTTCTTGTCCTCAATGGACGCCACCGCCCGCGCGAGGTTCAGCCCGTCCTGCATCGCGTGGCAGCCGCCCTCTCCTCGGAAGGGGGTCATGGCATCTGGATTGGAAGAAGCATCGTCAGCACTCTTGGTTCTGAGTATGGAGGAGGCAAGTGTCAAAAAGGGGGGATGGTTTGACTTACGTGCAGCGTCCCCCAGCAGCGTAACCCGGCCCGCGGGCAGCGCGTCCTCGTCGAGGATGAGCGTGTAGATGGTAATCTGCCGGCCCAACATGCCCTCGACGGTCGTCTCGTCGACGGTGCGGCGGAACTTCTGCGGTAGGTCGGCCGTGGTGCGCCGGACGAACGCTTGGAACTCCTCCTTGGACGCCGTGCGCGTCCAGAAGTTGTCCGGGTCCGTGGCCACGCCCTCGTCCGTCCACAGCAGCGAGAAGTAGAAGTCGCCGGACTTGCCGTCGGGGCTCACCTTGTTGAGGCCCACGAAGAGGTGGTACTTCTTGCCGTCGTCGTTCTGGGCGTTGGGGAAGTCGATCATGTAGGACGAGTGCGCCACCTCCAGCTGCTCGACGAAGAGGGGGCCGGACAGGGTGCACTCGCCGCTGACTGAGGCCGTCTTGTGGCGTACCAACTTGTCTTCCCCTTTGAGAAGGTGTTTCCTGGCTGTGGTACGTGGGATGGGATTAGTCGGGTACTAAGGAGAACCGTCTTAAGATAGCAGCGACACTTACTGGGACTATGCACGCCTTCAGCGCCAACAACGATATCTCCACTCGCTTTCGAGCCGTCCTTGAAGTGGACAGTCACGCCGTTATCTTCCTCCTCGATGCGCACCGCTTGCTTGTTGAACTGCACGTTGATCTTGGTAGACAGCCACTCCCGGAGACGGGTGCGGTTGGCCCGGACCCAGTATCCGGCGCCGTTGTCGCGGTAGCCGAGCTTTTCGCCATCGGGGCCGTCATAGAAGGCGATCTCGGGCATGAGCTTCAGGGGGTTCAAATGATTGACCATCCCGAAGTCGGGCATGTCGTCGGACATGGACGCGTGGAGGTCCTCGAGCATGGTGTGCAGGCCTACTGCCCAGCCTTGGGGTTGTTTGTCGTCCTTTGCTTTCTCGAAGACCTCGAACGAGATTCCCTTCTTGCGCAGAGATTGGGCAAGCGTGAGGCCCCCGAGGCCAGCGCCGAGTATCAGCACATGCGGTGATTTGGATGCAGTCGTCATCGTGTTGTATGTAAATGTATGTATATATCGATGGGGCAATGAGATGATAGTATGTTTGCAGGAGTGAGTAATTATGTGTTCTGAAAGCTCTATCATCGGTGCAAATCTCTCGTTCTTATATATCGACAATACATTCCAGTATCTTTGAGTATGCGAATCGATCTGCACACTACGGATTCGCAAAATACATCGGAGCGCCTGGTCGCACAACTCGGCGCGCTCCGCGCTTTCGGCAAAGTTCAAATCTGCGAGTACTCCGCGAGGTGGACCCAAGGCAGCAGGCACGGAAAAGGAGTCGTGGCGCCGCATAGACTTATCCGGGGCCCGCCTAGCCAACCTTGCTGGGGCCCGCCTCCGGTGGCACAGCACCCGTGGGATAGTGATTCATCGTTTTCTTTCCCGTCAAGCCAAGCCTTATACGGCAGGATTCTTCCTTGTCTTCATTGTCCTAAAGGGGCAATGCCAAGTCGTCAACCCTAGCCAGAAATGAAGGATTTTAATCCATGCAATATCCAACAAGATATACGTAATGCGATACTGCTTTGTAGCTGTGGGAGCTCACAGACAGCCATCGGCAAAGCGAAAGGACGGAGGCCGATGTTTTGAGGAGGTACAGATCTTGAACAACCCCCATATTGTAGTGGTAGTAGCGGTTGGTTACGTCACACTTCATTGCACATTTTCAAGCTAATTTAGTAACCACCCGCGGGCGCTAGCTAGCCCGTCTCCCCCGAGCGATAAGGTTGAGTAGTGTCGGCAACTTCGCGAATAGCTTCCCCCGGTGAGGCTTTGTCATCACCCACCGCGCCATCCAACTGAACCAGCATACGTCCTGGACGATGCACATGTAGTAGAGTACCGTACACTTCGCCCTCTATCATCGCCCTATAGAAGCGAGTTTAGCGGCCGGTTGATGCAGGGGGCAGCAGTTGATAGCCACTAATATATGGTGTTTGAGCCACTGATGATCGAAATATTCAAGCTGCTTGCCATATTTTCCATGGCGTTCATAAATTTGAGGATGACCTGCTCTGTGAATCTTCTGTTTCTCCTAGCTTCGGCTGGCATCAAATCGAAAGTCCATACACCCAAAAAGGGCCAGACGCCTTCCGGGCTTGTCACGAGAGCTGATGAAGTGATCTAGATCCGGGTGGTGGCAACCGACAAGGACCACGGCCAGCATCTACCCCCCGATCTGTGGGTGAACTTCCGAGAGTGCTTCGATGGATTTTCCGTCCTCCCCTATGCTGTTTACTAGGACTTCGGACCACTGTGAAATTCAGGGTATTTGTCTATAGTTTCTCTGGTGCATGCGAATAAAAGGAGACTCTTGTTATGACTGATGCAGTTTACGTACAATATCATCGCGGATCTCTCATGGGAGTCCCCAGAAAGGCTCTTTATGCCGCCGCCATTCGTCTGCCTTGACCCAGATCCGGCATTGACCTGGGCAGTAGTTTGGTGCGAGCACTTAAACCCCTGGCCATCATCGCCTCCGGCTTTTGATTTTGTTTCTTCCTCGCCCCTGCGCCAGTCAAAGATCCGTGTTATGAAATTCATTTGCCTTTCGGGCTTGGCCAATAATTGACTTGGAGGACCCATGTTCACAATTCTGGGGGAGGGAAGGCAGTCTAGCATCCAAGCAGCTGCGCCCAGCTTGGGGGTATTATTTTTATCCAGTTTGCCAAGACGACAATGCTTAAGTCAGAAATCCAGGCCTTCACTGGTAAACATGAGAAAGATGGTCGTTGAAAGACTATTCAGACCATGCTTTTGCAACCCAAATTGGCAAGTTGGGCAATATATCTGCTTATGCACTAAAAGTATGCTTAATCAGCGGCAGTGCGACCCATTCCCGTGGTTCAGCAACGGTAGCAGCTGCATTAGAGCCTCAATTAGCCAGGGGTGATTGCTGCTGGTACTAAGCAGCCAGCAGTAGGTACGTCATAAGGAAGAATCAGAAGAACAACAATAATAACAAAAACGCAAATCTTCAAACGGTTCTGCGAGTATCCCGTCCAGTGGTGCGGTGCGCACGGCAATTCGTCGCGTGCGCGCGATTCCATCCAGTCCGAACTACTGTTTTCCAATTTGACTCTGCAACTCTGCCGAGCGACGTTGTGACTCTATCCGAGGTTCTATCTGAAGTTCTCTGCGGCCGGCGTCTGGTGTGAGATCCCGGCGGGCGGTCCTCTTTAGGCGCGAGTCGTGTCGCAAGCTGGGCGCTGATCATTTGTCAAAGCTGCCAGGAAGAGGGGTGGGCTTGTTCGAGTGCAGATCATGGCAAGTTGACGCGCGCAATGGTGGAGTGAGGTGCGATTCAAAATAGATTCTGCCGAAGCTAATAAAGAACACGAGAGAGAGGCAAGCCCACCGTCAAGCCATTGCGTAACTGGCTGTCAAGGCTTGCGGCGGCGTTTCATGTGACATTGGCAGCCGTGGCAGAAACCGTCAGTCGAGCCGTTCGTGGCGTGGTGGGGTTCTCGCGACCGTCTCAACTGTTTCAGCGTCCCCTGTGGGAGATTCGTCCGACCAGAGGGTCCTTGCTTGTCATGTAGCATCAGAGGAAAGCAAGTGGCCTCTTTCCCCTAATAAGGGTCGAGGGCTTGGCCGGGAACCGTGCTTGAGGCCTTTTTCCTCTTTCGTTGTTGTTGTTGTAGTCATTATTTTTTATCATATTTTCATTTCTTGATGGCCTGGAGTCGACTTTGGAGGAGGAGCAGATAAATACCTGCATTTAACCGATTGGACGAGAAGTCCCCGAGACGCAAGCCGTCATGTTCTTTTCGAAATCTTTGTTGTTCGTGTCGGCGATTGGAGGCATTACGCAAGTCGTAGGGAAAACACCGGTCGGCTTCACGCCAGCAACCGATTCGAATTTGATCGTGACTTATGGCCAAGTCGCGACGCAGGATGGAGCAGAGGTAGCGGAAGATGGTACGGGCTCGGCATCCAATCTAGCGCCGTTCAGGCGTGACAACGCTCAATTGAATTGAATTGACTAACGCGAATTGCAGCCGTCACATCACAACCGAGTCTGGCGACCGCGTCAAAACTACCGGGATCGAGCTACGCCGTCCTCATGGTCGACCTGGATATCCCCGTGAACACGGATCCGCACACTCTGCTCCACTGGATGCAGACGGACTTGACGCCCGCCACAACGGCCACCACGCTGGCGACCGGCGACGGCACAACTGCTAGCGTCTTCGAGCTCCAGAACACCAAGAACACCCCTGCGCTCGCCGACTACGTCTCCCCGGCGCCGCCCGCCAAGAACCCACTGAGCCACCGCTACGTGCAACTACTGGTGGACACTAGCAACCTCAGCGCGGAAGGCCTCGAGGCTCTCAAGAACGCCACATCGGAGCGTGTAGGGTTCGACTTCGCGACGACGCTCGCCGCCGCAGGCCTTTCCGATCGCGACGTGGTGGCGGCCAACTCGTACAACGTGACGAACCCGGGCCCGCACAGGCTGACGAACTCAAGCGGGAAGTGCCGGAGATGCGCAGGATGGTGGTGCGGGCGCCGGAGCACTGGGATGCGGAGTGGAAGGTGCGACGACAGGAGCAACAGCAGCAGGAGCAGCAGGCCACCAAGACTGGCGAAGGCAAGCAGCTCCCTCCAACAGTGGTGAAAGCAAACTCGACGGTGGCCGTGGGCGTCTTCGAGCGGAACGGGACCATCATCGTCGGCGTGTTCCCCGGGGGGAACAAGTCGACCCCGTCAAATGGCACGGCTCCTACGACCGTCCCGGTGGTCGGGAGCGCCCCGTTGACATTACCCTCGGCTGCTGGCTGGACGACGGGAGTGGTCTGCTGTATACTGGGACTGATGTTCTCCTTGTGATATTAGAAGCTTACTTAATCATTGTACGATACCATTGGTGAATATGCAATAGCCGTGCGCGGCACCTAATCCTGTCGCAATGTACATGAGAACTGAGATGTGCGAGAGTTGCCGAGCCACGGTGATGACGATAGCGATGATGCCGCCCGACGCCTCGGCGGTTGCCTTGTGAGGAGAACCTCTACACAGGTCCAGAGGCACCGTTCCACGCCAGATCGGACATGGAGCCCTTCAACATCAAGTAGCGGGATTCCGCCATTTGACCTCGCCCCCCTTCATGGAGATGAATGACGAAATTCAGCCCTGCAACATGCATGCACCAAGCCCAAAGTGCCAGTGTTCTCAGCCAGGGCTCCAGGCGCCCGCCTCCCAGACCCGAGGGGACGGGTGGAATTGAGGAGCTGGAAGCTGGTATCGACGATCACGACCGTTCATGGGTGCGCATACAGGCTGAAGTAGGCAGCGAAAGCACTTGCTTACGTAGAGGGTACCTAGCATTTACCGTATTAGGTAGGTTGATGGTGGCCTGTCGCATAACATTAGGGTAACGCCACCCACCCACAACCTCATGGTGTAGGCACGGAACGGTAGCGCGCGAGATACTGAGAGAGGACCCGAGTTACACAGGCAAGCTTAAGCGTTCCGCAGATTGCACGTGGGTCGATAATGGCTCCTTCTATGCCCCCCCGTATCTAGGTATTGTTCAATGTCGACGGTTGCTTCTTCGAGAAGGAGCGTACCTAGGTATTGATGTGTACGTAGTATTGTCGCATGGCTCCCAAGAGCCCCCGGCCAAGCTGCGGTTTCTCTCTCTCGCCTAAAGGACTCTGTGGGCTGGCTACATTGCGACGCTTAACCGCACATGGCAATGACCAGCCAACACCAGCTCCTCTTGTTCTGCACGGTATCTTCGTGTGGGTGGGCACTGCGGAGGGCTGGTCAGTCCTCCGAAAGAGAGGCGCGTGAGGTTGTCTCTGATTGGACGCGTGGACGCCGGCATAGCTGGCTCTTGTGTAACCGCAATACTCGCTGATCTCGGCTATTGTCAGTGACCTGATTAGCTGGCTGGCTGGCTGCTCCTTCTCCCCGTCAGTGATGTCGTCTTCTTGTGTAACCAACAAGGCCTACAATGTACAGCCCCCCATCTCCTACCACCTTCCCCTCTCTCTCCTCTTCGTGTTGTGGAACCACGACGGCCAATTTTAGGATCTGACAGTGTGGGCAGCCTGGCAGCGGCACGCATGGGCGAAAAGTCCAGAGTTGCATCAGCAACGGTGGCTTGCCCTTCCCGTATGACGCCTCCCGTGCCGTGCTTACACTGATATAAGTTCATTACCCATACAATATTGTCCCCAATTGTCACAAGCATGGAAATAATCCGGGGGCGCGCAACTCATCGAAGGCGAAGGCGCGGCTTGGGCGGCGTGGTTGATTGGCAGTAACGTAACTGCGCGCTAGCTGTCTTGGACGGGGACGCGCGCTCGTCTTCAGAGGGTGCGTTGGTGCGTACCTAGTGGAGTGGGCGCAAACCCTCACTCATTGCATATTTCTTGCCCCCCGCAGATGAGGCCGTTTGTACCTACCTAGGAAAGGTGCATACAAGAAAACATCCCATTCCAGTTACTAATAGCGATAATACCACCGCGGCCTGCACGTCACTGGAGTAGGAAGCAGCCATCGCATTCGTTCCAATCAACAGGTAGTTGACAACCTGAGTGCGCGGGAGGTATTGGGTCGGAGACTTTGCCATCTGACAAATACAGTGCACGTAACGGGGCAACCCAGGTTCCGTCCGGTGGTAAGAATCGTATTTCTTCCAGACATAGAAAGTGTGTGTGGTCGGCAGGTCGGCCACGTGCCAATCGTTACACAGAGCAAAAACCGTCCTCACGACGGGGGGAAATACTCTGCGATGGTACCCATGTCGCTGCCGCTTATTTTTCTTTGTGTAACAAGCTGCTTTTACTCGCGCGGAATCACCCTGCATTAGCGGGACGTACTTTGCTAGGATTTTGGGGGCCAAGATATGCAGCTCATAGGTACAAGACCATGCCCCCTACCCCTACCCATGTCTTCTCTATGTAGAACTCCCGTTGCAATACTAGTAGTACCACCAAACACTGCTACTTCTATGTAGGCTATTACTACCCCCCAGTGACCGGTGGAAGATTCCGTCATAACATTCCATCCATAGCCATATGCGCGTGGGTCCTTTGCCGCGGCACAGTAGTTTTCATGTGGCCCAGCATGCGTTTGGTAGGCAGCGACTTGAGCCTGGTCTGCCTGTTTGGCCGGGTGGAGTGCATCTACATACTACAAGTATCGAGGTTCCACTTGAGAATCATCGTCGATGATTGGCCTGCTCGTTCAGTCTTGTGGGATAAGAATTAACATCTCACCATCCGGCCTAAAACCACGGCCAACGCAGGGAGGGTCCTACATAAGACCAGTACTAGACCTATAGGGCTGGGTTATATTCCATGTACCACATTAGCCCTGTGATACTTTCACTAAGACGATTGGTCTCATCTTCGCGCTGCAAATGCATTCAACGTTGGGCAGCACGTTTGGCACTGAGCAGGTGACTTTGACTGTGTCTTTGTAATTATAGTATCTATATATAATAGGGGTGATATCTAATATGTAAACTGGCTCAACGTATTTAGTGTTAGAGGCTGAGTCTCGCAGAATCCCATGCCTATTGCCGGATCCATAGCATTGAAGGTGGCTGTGTCAAGCTGCTCGGGCGGGCCCCAGTGGCGAGTTGGATATTTGGGATGTAAGGGGCACGGCAGACGGTTCAATATGGCGTCTGCCTGTGCCAGGTCCAAGTAAGTCGGACTAGTGGCATGGTGGTCTTTGAAGATATCTGGCCATTTATTAGCACACGAGCAATGCACAATGAAAGTGCATCGATGTAGGTAGGACTTACCGGCCATAAGCCTCGGAAGATACCAACTCTTCCCGAACTCTTCCAAAAATGCGAGCAGCGAAGACTCGAGCTGAGTGAGACTGCCCGGTGGATTTTGGGCTTCGGGCTCCGACCGTTGAAACAAGTCAAGCACCATGAGAGCGGTGAAAGCACTTATCGTCACTGTCGGGTTGACTCGGGGCAGTCCGTGCTGACCCCAGTGGGAGACTAACATGGCCAGCTCACGCGAGGTTTCAGTCAGTGCGGCCCAGTCGCTCGTCCATTCCTCGCCGCCTACCGTCAGGCCCGTTGGCATATAGACGGCCTGTCGTACCGCGTGATACAGTAGCACGTTAAGGAGTCGCTGACTGTACTCGGCGTCCGTCTCGGTCTGTAAGGCGTTCCGCGTCAAACAGAGATATCGAGGTGGCAGGGAAAGCTTCAGCGAAGCAAGGTCATTCTTTAGCCGTGCCGTCCGCAGCATTAAACGCTCCGCCCCCTTTTCGGTCCGAAGACGCACAAGGGTGCCGGCATCACGAACTGTGGCTGCCATAACCAGGCCAATGTTGAGACCCGATGTGTGCCTTTGTGAAAAGGCCTCTTGCGTGGTCCTCCACATGTTGCTCAAGTCTTCGGCCAAAAATAGCTTGGGGAGCGTGTGAAAAGAAAAGTCGGGGCTGGGGTCTTCGCACGGTCGTCTTAAGAGGGCAGTGTTGATGCTCTCGTGGTCAACGATGGTGCACGCTCCCGATGCCGCGTTGACGTAGCTATCGAGGGTGAAGACACACCACCACGCATAGCGCCAGTCTTCTATTTCGTGCTCCGTGGCCAGCCTTGTATCGTATGCGGAACAAAGATTGGGGTTTTCAATCTGATTCAAACCCAGTGCATGGGCTTTTCTCGTAAGTCTGCCGACCCTCATCCAGGATGTTGTCCCGGGGAACTGTCCAAATTCGTAAAATGCCATGAGGCACTCTAGTCTGTAATGGCACAAGTTGCCACGGGACATGCTGAGGTCTTCGTCCGAAGTAGTCGAGGCAAGCAGAGAAGCCAAGCACATGTCAACACAGTCCGTCGTCCAAGTCGGGACCGAACCATGAATTCTGGCTGTGACGGCCGCCATGGCCACAATGAGCTCGACACTGATGACCCCGGCACTATACTGCTCCATAAACCTCTCTCTATGAAACAAAGGTAATGCCGGGTTGATCTCATCGAAGTACGTGCAAAGCCTTACAGCGCATTAGTAAAGTTCAAAAAGGGGGGGACGAAAAAAAAAAAGGAAGAGCGGGGACTTATCCCAGCACGTCAACTTACAGACTGCGCTCTTCATATGTGTCCAGCGTGTAGCCCGGGAAACGGCTGTGGTCTATCGCTAATGGCACACCGAAAGGTGACGAGGCGGCGCTGAAGTCCGCAGTATCAAACGTCACCAGGGAATCACGGTGACTGCCATTGCTGTTGCTAGCAGGGTGCATCTGCGGCGACGGAAGTCGCGTCGTTGGCGGCGGAACGACTGCTTGAACCCTTGTTAGAGAGAAGGGTGGAGCCGTGAAAGTCAAGGATATGGTGCAAACGTACCTGAGATCTTGATAGTCTCGGAAGGGGGGGTCAAGGTCTTGTTTCGCCGGGCGCCGCGCGGTGGGCCCGGCTTCTTCCTCTCGGTGGAATAGACGCACGAGAAGCCGCCTTCAGAGCAGCGGGAGCATTGCGGCCGCTGGAGATCGCCTGGTGCATTCCGAAGCAATGAGTTAGCCAATCTATCCGAGAGGTGACACCGGAGTTTGCAGGTGGGACGAACATTTGACCTTTTTGCTGTTTTCGAGTAACACGATAGCCAAGTCAGTGTGGGTTCATTCTATAGGGAGTTGCTCCGGGCTGGGGTCTGGGGTTGATTGGAGGACTGGGGCCGACATACCGGATGCACCGATCGCATACGCGCCCGTTCAGCATCGTGTCGCTCGTCTTCCGGCTATTCACTCTGGTGGTGGACGGCATGGTATGTATGCAAATGGAGGGCCACTCTCATGTGACTTTCGTATGTCGGTTAGAGAACCAGACGGCCAGCAATGAGTATACTGGTTATCAATAGTTGAGGAGCAGGGTATTGCAGAACCAATGTCCTTGGGGACGTGGTCGTGTATTTCAATAAAAATGGAATTCGGCCTCAGGTTCTCTGGTTCTGGACCCAGGCGCATACACTGTATGTCAGCAACGCAACGGCGGCGTCAAGCGAAGTTGAAGCGAAACAGGCGCGAATTGGAAGCGAGTCGATGTGACAGTGAGTGCAGGTGTGGGAAGCGGGTACTTGATGCTAAGTATATAACGACAATGACATCCATGAATCCATGACACGGAAGCCGAGGCGGAGATTGGATTTAAGGTACCGAGGACGCAAAGGGTTGGGATCGATGTCGTTCAATAGCAGGCCAAGGTTGGGGTGGTCGCCCGCAAGGATGATTAAGGGATCAAAGGTCAACGTGAGACCAAGACTCGGTTTAAAGAGATGATGGCTGCAAGTCCACTTCTTTTCCTTCAGCAAAATCACCCCTCCCCTGCTCCCCCCTGCTCAGTGGTGCTGGTCTGGGTGTCCAAGCCCCCTGTCCAGAGCCACTTGTACGATAGACCCCTGTCAGCCTGTTTTTTCCCGCCCCGTTGCGAGAAACCCTGCTCGTCGTTTTCCTTAACCTGCCCCGGCCCCTCCCCCCGGTCCCCTGCCCAGTAGTGCCCCCAACCCAAGCCCCGCTTATGCAATCGTGACAAGGACAAAAGTCGAAGCACTGAACGAACCATTCGACTCGTTCCCGCCAATTCGAGACGACGAGGAGGCAATTCCCGATCTGGCAGTCAGATGCTTCCACTTTGATAAGCCCCCTTCCTCTGCTCGTTCTGTGCCGCAATCTCGAAGTATGCCTGATTTGTCGCGGTGGGTATGGGATTGAATGAGCGACGGTTGTGTTGGACCCAGCCATTGGAGGATTCCCCATAGCCACCAATGCTGTACCACCTCGGGAGTCACGCTTCCCCTTTCCTTGGACCTTGGAGACTGAGGGTTGCCCTCTCTGTCTTGCTTTCTTTCTTTCAGATTGAGTGTTTTGTGTTCCCGACTATCATGATCATAGGCATGCAGGGGTTGCACCGCAATCAACTCGTTCCAGAGTTCACTACGTGACAGGTACCCGGCATCTACACAAGCACTGAGCATGATCCAGCCAGGGCCTTGAATCGAGGCGGAAACTCCCTTCATCCACAATAGGGTCTGTCCAGAGAGATCCCCATCAACAAGGCGCACGATCAAACACGATTTCCCTAATCTACCCGTGCTTCAGTGACCGTGCTTCAGTGAGCCCTTGATTCGATTCTGGAGCCAATGCAAGTAGCCTTGATTGAGCCTTCTCGCTTTATGGTGATCCGGAGGAACTAGGTCTTGGCGCGTACTTTTGATATGGAGCTGTACCCGGTTATGCCGGCCCTCGGATTGGCTCGGAGGAACTAGGGGGTCCCAATCAAGATGCTGTATATCGTAGCAGAATTGCCCTCTTGGGACTAGTCATGTTTGTCACGGCCAACTAAGTAGTATAGCCATCTTTAAGGTTTCACAAACCTCAAAGACCCGCCCAATAAGAGTTGGACAAGCGACCCGCGCTTAAAGCCGTTTAAGTCTTCGTACGTACTGACGAAGCAGGCAAACGTTTGGGGTGCTGCTGCGGCTACGACTGCGGCTGCCTTTCCTCCTCCAGTGTTTATCGACGACCGCTCCGGCACGGCGAGTCTTCGGTTTTACGTCTGGTGGGTCCATCCCAAATCCGAATGCGAGTTTAGCGTAGTGGTAACTTGAACGATAGTTAGTCGCTTTCCCTCGAAAAACCACAGGTAGTCAGTGGCGTTCCCAAGCCAATCATGGCCTGCAAATAAGCACTCTACTTCCCTGTTGTGCTCATACACCATGCAAGCCGTACGAGAATAGCTGTTCTCTGGCAAGGTTGGTAGCGTGTCGAAGTAGCATTGTGTCGAACCAAATGACGACCCAATCTCACTTGGCGCTTGCATGATCTTGTCCGTATGTACGGTACATGTACACTGCAGTATACTTGCAGCCAGCTCGTCCAACCCCGACGCCAGTCGGACACCCTCCTCTCGCACTCTCTAATTCCCAGTGGGTGGTGGTGTAGGTGGTGGGATGCAACCCTGACCTGCTCGACGGCGCTTCTGCTACCTAGCCGACGCTTGGCGAGCCCATAGCCACGTGTCTGCACCGGTCTGCCCCCAGCCCCGGACGATGTTTCGAAAGTTCCAAAGGATTTGGGGTAAGCTCACGGACGCGGGGGGTTGAGTCGTGATTGGTGAGCTTAACCTCAAGGCTATGGGTGTAGCTAGGCGACCAGAGGGCAGACTGGCTGACGTCACAGAGACTCCTCGCTGAAAGCCTCTATACCCAGGATGATGGAAATGCATTGGGCTACACAAGAGTGTCTGCAAATTAGGTCAGCGTGGTGAAAGATCGCTTCGCAACCAACTAACAGGATCATCGTTTCCTCCAATCAGTGACCTGATCAAAATAAGGGGGGTATTTTACCGTGGCATGCATGCTTTCTGTCGTGCCTCCAAGGGGCGAAGCTCACAAGATAGCCCTACGGACGACCCCCGGCTGCAAGCTACATGCTTGAATGTAGTCATATGTGCCTGTCCCGCCTTTTGGAATGGCTGATTAGGCCCAAATAAAGCCTCCCCAGGCCGGAATCCAACCCCAAAGTGTCGGGGTCTTGGCGATCGGTTAGCGACTTTGCTAAGCTTCATGAAGCATGAAGCCGCTGTGCCAGGGCGAGACCGTTCAACCTATAGGAACGGTAGGGCTGGGTTTCTGTACGTTGGCGGCGTAGTTCTCAACTCGTGTGCCCAATCTCCTGATCCTTTCGCTTTCGCTAGGTCGGCGTATCATCCACCGGAGACCGGCCATTCCAAAACGAACTGGGTAGATGCTGAAGCCTTGGGGGCCAAGAAAGTCCATTCTTGCAAAATGTAATACGTACCTGCGACCAAGCCACGCCTCGATTCGATCTCACCAACGGCCTGCGGCGGTGGCCCATTAATGGTACCCATGGAGGGGAAAGAGCGGAGCAGGGAACGACTACCACCCTCGAGTAGCACAAGCAGATGGTGCGCGCACCATGACCAATGCGGACAGGCGGCTGGCCGGGGTTCGTCCTTCTCGATCTGGATATGCGTTGGTAGCTTGCAAACGGGGAGACGGGGAGAAGGGATCGCTCTTTCTGTTCATGTGAGATTGCCCACTACGAGGCAACCATGGAATGGGCTCACTTGGCTTGTGTCGGCTTGGCTAAGCGAGGCAGGCTGCAAGCCCGCAAAAAGACAAACAGCTTATGGCAGACATGGTACTGTTATTGGTCCGCCCGTGTAGGCTGCCTGAAGTCGCCTAGCGTGGCTGCTTACTTGAATAGAGCGTGGGATGCGGTATTCGATTGGGCACTTTTATGCCTGCAACGAATATATGACATAGCTAAACTGAGTGGTGCATTGATTTGGGGCCAATGTGGTCTGCATAACCGGCCTTGGCAGTCCTATTTTCTACTTCTGGTCTAGGCTGCATTAGTCCTTCTTCTTCTTCTCCAACACCCAGAGAGATCCATTCATGCGCCATCTGGCAGCCCAGCAAGCAAACAAATGCTCGGGGTTGCTGACGAATCTCGGCTACTATTCCAGGCGTTTGTAATCTGCAATTGCACATGCGGTGTCTTTCAGTGGCTGGCTGGCTGGCGTTTATGGTTACACAGGGTTTGGGGCCTGGCCCCTGGCCTTGGCGCCTTTTATTCCCGTGCGCGAGTGCGACCCGGTGGAATGGGCGGGACATCATGGCATGGTGTCATCATAACATGCTTTGTCTTCTACTTGGCAAGGAGCATCGACTCCATCGTACGCATCATGTACCTATCGTCCCATGCCCAGGATCGGCGCGCCATCCAAGACGAAGGCGGCAGCTGGCAGCCACGAGGCGCGGCATCTTCCGTCCTTTGAACACCTTGATAGTGCTATGTAATCGAAAGAACTATGCCGTTCCTGGCACGCCGCTTGTAGTCAATTGCAACGACGCCGCCGCCACGCAGCCAACTGTCGGCGAATTGTCCATATGGCGGAGCCTTCGGAATTTATCGCAGTTCTCAGCAAAGTCCGGCCCGTAGCGCCTACTTACTTACGCCTACAACGTATCACCCCCTCTTCCCCCCTAGAGGCGCGGGGAGCCCGGATGCAACACCAGAGACATCTGTGCCGCAGAATTCTTGCCCTCTTATTGACTTGCGATTCGATGCCAAGTCAGCCCAGCTGAAACTAGACTCACAGACGGGGCAGGCCATGTGCCGTATAGCCATGCATGATGATGATGACGATGGTGGTGAACCTCATTAGCAGTCGACGATCTTTACCACTGTAAGGCAGGCTTGGTAAGCGGCAGGTGCTGGTGGTGGGAGCGTGATTAATCATACTATGTCTGGACTTGGTGGCATCAGTGGGCTTGCGTGGCATCGAATGGAAGATTTTGGCGAAGGGTCTGATCCGCTTCGACGCAGTGTGATGTGCCGCCCTGCCCTCCGTTGCGTCCGGACTGAGCCTCGCTCAGAATATCTCTGATACTTGGATACACCTGACGAGTGAAAAGTGAATGACGCAGACAAACCGTGTCGAAAAGGGGGGTGAGGAGACTGGGATGAGTACAGTGGTCCAGGGTGCATTCTAAACTTCCGCTCTGGGTGTGGTAGGGCAGTCAAAGACTTGCGAGCTAGGGGGGCGGGTATCAGGTTGGCAGCGGGATGACTCACGCTGAGTAGAGAATAAGGACACAGCACGACCATTGGCCATCATGCATCCTTCCTTCGTCAGTTATCTCCGTCTTGCTAACGGACGGGTGGGTGACCCCTGATGGAAGGTGAACTGAACTGGACTGAAGTAACTCTCAATTCGCGGCGGCAATAATTCTCATTAACCGTCGCTCCAGCCAAGAGATTCTGTGTCTGTTCAGGGAGTGCCTTGGCTTTAGCCGGGTCGTGAGCCGACCCGGTCAGCACTCTTTGTTGAAATAAGGTACTGACTCAACTCTCCGAAGTCTGCAGGTACCGTATCGGCCAGGCGTCGCCGTGCTTCCTCGTTAAGCCCTACTATGTATCTGTGGGATAAGCTACTCACAGGGCTGCGAACCTCTGGTTTCCACTACTGGGGCTGACTAGGTTGGCATTGAACCCAAGCTAGAAATCTGTGTCCCTCAATTGCCTAGTGCTTAGACAGGTTCGACATGACGGGGATTCAGCCATGTGGCACGCTGGGCGCCTCACCGAGGGATATCCAACTACACAGATAAGATGCTGCGGTTCGCGGTAGCGATGACTGAGCTCACCACAGAAGCTCCAACATACCTTGCGGGACGCCCATCCATCCACGGCTCAGGGGCTGGATACCCCAATATGCCATCCAGAAAGAGGCTGCATGCAACAACATTATTTTTAGTAGCCGCAAGAGATAGTCTCTGATGAGCCTCCACTCATAAAGACCAATTCGAAGAGGGCCTTCCTAGATTTTCCTCTGGTCTTGAAAAACGAACACAAGTTGCGCCGGGAGCACGTGCATGTTCAGGGGCAGAGTTCCTCCGGAGTTGTGGGCCCGGTCGGTATCCTCAAAACAGCCCTGCCCCGCCCAGGTCCTGCCCTCTGCCTTGCCATCGACTACGAGATCTTGACGTAGTGGGCATGGGACCATGACCTTGCGGTGCGGATCGCGACGGGGGTGGATAGACGCTGTAGTTAAGCGCGGCCCATCGCTCCGCAGGCAGTGGTAATTATGTACACCCACCCACCCCATGCCCCATGCCCCATCTCATGCGCGGTTCTTTTGTAGTCATTAAACGCCAAATCAGTCTATCAGAAACCAATCGCTATAGACCCACCAACAACACAATTACAATGCAGGCGAGAGGAGTCGTATGAGCACCGAACTGAGTATGGGGGAGATTGCAACCTTGTGACAAAGGCCCCTGTCAAATACCACGCGAAAAGGGACCGAGACTTTTGCGACTGATACTTCGGTCAGACGTGTGAGAACAATACTACAACGACGACTACTGAGAACACTCAGATAGAGCCCAGTAAGTCGACCACTGGTGGGAGGAAACATTACATGAAGTTTGTTCTATTAGATGATAGTAGATCGCAGCGAGTAGCCCCGCGTTCCAGATGCCCCGATAATTCCAAAATAGATCCTCATGGCGAAGCATACATGTCTTCGCCTCGACCCATACGAAGAAAACAATATTGCATGGTCAATGCCACTACTGCGGCCAAATGAGTGGCGTTCATTCCACTTTTGTGCCACTGAGGCACGAGCAGGCAGCTGCATGGCAATAATGAGATATGTAGTCTGACAATATCTACTTCATTAATGCCTCACTCGTTGAAAGAGCGGCAGAAGTACTTGCTGTAGGTCCTAACATACCGTCTTCTCTATATGCCATGGTACTTGATGTCTTGCCGCGGTGACTTGCAGGACCGGAACTGATTCCTCCACCCCAGAGTGGACGTTTATCAAGACAAATGGTAAGCGGAGAAGTGGAAGACGGCTCGTACAGGAGGCCTGGTGATGTAAATAAATGCAACGAGACAATAGATGTATCTCGTATAACGTAATGGATATAACGGAACCTCCTCTTACCCCTACGTATTGCTCGAGAAGCGTCCGTAGCTTCCCCCCTCTATTGGGTTTCCCATTGCCTGGAGCCTTGAGTGTCTCCCCGCTGTGATAAGCTCAGCACCGTGTCGGCTCGACGTGGAGGGAAACGATCGATTTTGACGTTTGGGTGTTGCGGAAGGGTTCGTAGGTTTATGTGTCGAGATCGAGGGATGGTAAGGGGAATCGGGCACGGTTACGCCTGGAAAGGCAAGACGCGATCCTGAATCGAAGTGATTAAGCTGAGTATGATCGCTGTATGGCAAAAGGGGAGCCTCTCATTCGAAACTCAACCACCGGATACATTAAGCATGAGCATGTATGTTTAGGCAGCATACCCCAAGCCCGTAAAGGGAGGTCTTCCGTTAGTAGTGTGAGGGGTGATGAGAAGCTCTGGTAGGCAGTTAATACGGTGAGGTAACCTGCTCTTTGTGAGTCTTTTGTTTCTGCCGGGAAACCTTGGTATGAATCGGAAAAAAAAGAAAGAAGAAAGAAAGAAGACGGTGACTCGACAGCGTCGTCCACTTGGCCGCTAGGGCGGGTTGGTTCAGTCAGTTAGAGTACTGGTCCCATCGCCGTGACAATAAGAACTGCCCTAGCAGATGTTGGATATCTGGCACAAACGCACCCCGGATCCCAAAGGCCAGCCATGGTGTCACATATATAGCACTTCGTTGCTGCTTGGCAGGCATGAAAAAGGGATGGGATATCACGAGCCGCGATGATATGGCGTTGCCGAGTAAGTGTAGGTAGAAGCAGTTTGACATTGTCCCGCCTGACCAAGATGGGCAGAGAAGTAACAACTGAGTGTTGGCCGACGGAAAATCGTCAAGTGTCCGGGGAATTCCAACCAAGCGTGAGTTCCTCCGGCTCTCGCTGAAGCGTACGCCGTTGTCGCACGGAGGAACCCATGCGACGCATCGGCGAGACTTGCTGCATCTTAGCAGATCGAGTGGTACAGACGCAAGACCGATAAGGACAACAGCATTAAAATGTAAATAAGTCGCCCCACGACGGCGGGCTTGTTGATATGTATCTACCTAACTTCCTCGCACGCGACGCAAACGGTCTCGCGCAGGACATCCATCATCATATGAGCAATGAAAGCCTCACACAGTGAAAAACGCACTCGGAGTGCCCCGTCATAACCACAACTTCGCCTCATCTCTCAAGCCACAAGAACGCCAGTTCTGCGAGCCCAGCGCGGGACCTCACATGCTCTGCGACAGCACACACGTCTACGAAGGGTATATATACGAAATGCTCGAAAGGGACGTAGGGAAACGAAACAAAAGAAGATGTCCAAGGGACCAGAAAGAAGACGAGCGGGAATCAGCTCGCGACCAGTAGCAACAGCATAGAAGCCTCCTTGTCCAAAAGACCCTGGTCTAGGGAAGAGTGAGGGATTGAGGACAACGAAAGGCGGTAATGGTGCATATCACGCTTGGAGTTCCTATCTCCGAGGAGTGGCTGCGACGGGATTAGTATCCATCGGAGTTCGTATCGGAATGACAAGTGCCACGAGGGCATCCAGGAAGTCAGCAATGCTTACCATTGACCATCTGTCTCTGCTTGTTGAGCCAGCTCTTAGGGGCGTCACCACGTCGCTGCAAGACGACATGGTTGCTCTGCAGGCGACTGGTCAAGTCGTACCAAGCCGTGGCAATCATGGCATTCTCCCGCTGGAGGTTCTTGATGACGATCTCCTGCTGGGTCTGGAGACGTGCGGGGTTAGTATCACAGGTTCTCCAACATATGTGCCAGACACGAAACCTCATGCGACTTCACACACACAGTCGCGCATGTAGACAGGTAGGAAGGAACAGATATTGCAATCCATTAAGATCCGGAGTGGGAAGAACCCAGCCAACCCACGAGCGTAGCAACGTCCGTATGATGAAACGCTGGCTAACGCTTGAACGATATAGAAGAGAAGCAAGTGGACATACCTTCTGAGCACCTTCTGTCGTGCCAGCCCTCAGGTCCTTGTTGGACTTCTCGAGGTCGTGGCGTTGCTGCTCCGATTGGTCCAGTTGCTGTTGAAAACACCACACATTAGTTGTCCATACCCATATACACCATCATTGACCAGCATGCGTAGAGAAGAAAACTCATCCAATGGACTTCTTCCCGAACCAGCTCGACGCCCAGCCACTTGACTTGGGCCTGGCTGGTGCAGAACTGGGTTGAGTGTTCGGGGTTGCAGGAGATAGAGAAGCAATCATGCGCCTTGGCAGAAAGGATGTCGACTTTTGACCCGTAACTTCGGGAGAGGCACGGCCACTCGAAGGTCGGGAGCCAGACAACCTCAGTGACGGACTCTTGGTGACACCAAATGAGCCGTCATCATTGAAGTTGTAAGCATAAGAGCCCTCCTCGGGCACCTCCTGGGTCGTGGTTTTCCCTATCCCAAAAAGGCTGAAGATGGATCGATGCTTGACCTTGACACAGTCGAACTCGCCATCTTCCTCGGTATCCGAGGAGTCTTCCGACGATGGTTGGGGATGACAATGATGTGAAGAAGCAGAACTTACCTCGCTCAACTTCTTGTACCGAGCTCGCAACTTCTCCATCTTCTCGGTCGTCTTGACGACGTCCGGGTTGACGGACTGGCCGTCGATGGCCTTCTGAAGCTCATTGTTGGCGGTCTCAGCTTCCTTGCGGAGCTGCTCCTTGTCGATCAGGGCGACGACGAGCTGTTCTTGCCTGGAATCATAATCTCCCTTAAGGATATCATACTTCCGGCGAAGGCCGTCGAGCTCGGCCCGTAGCGACACAGCCAGCATGTTGTCGGTCTGCTTGAGCTCAGAAAGGACATCCTGGCCGTCCTTGGAGAGTGCGGTTACTTGGTCATCAATGTCAGTTTCATTCACACCGCAATGCATCAGGTATTCCATGTAGATTATCTTACTGTCGCCGCGAGCTTCAACAACTTCCCGCTCCTTGTCCCGGAGCTCAGCTTGAAGGGCTTCAAGCTGGCGTCCAAGGTGCTTGGAGCGGTTCTCTTCGGCGAGTACCTGCTGGCGC